>CM072774.1:26262500-26887500 GCA_036936925.1 Cenchrus fungigraminus | reverse complement strand
ATGGCTTAGACGCTAAAATGATTCCTTCCATGGAAGTCGACTTCTCAGTCTCAATTCAGGAAGCGAAAGCAGAAGGAACCGCGGGCCAGTACAAGGAATCCGGGACGTTCATGGTGCGAGGCCATCAATTGAGGCTACGTTGCTATCATATAGGTATGAATGATCATCAGTGGATGGATGTTGCAGACGACATTGCCGTCGTCCTCGTTCTGGGCACAAAAACCAGTGCCGCTCGCGCTCCCTGTTCCCCTTCTCTCCCTCCCTCCCTCCCTCTCCCCTCACCCAACCACACCAGCAGGTGCCCCATCTCCTCTCCGTCGTCGGCGCTAATCCGGCCCTCTGGTTGCCGGATCCACACCACCTGATGCCGGATCCGCCTTCTGTGAGCCCAGATCTGGAGTCCTTTGTGTCCCTTTCGCCCCCTGTGGCTGGAGCTCGTTGGTCGATGGCTAGCGATGCAGCGCTGCACGACAGAGGCTTGGCAGCCAGCTGCTCGGTGTCGGGCGCGCCCTGCAGTGGTGGAGCTTGCGGCCACCTGCGCTGGCTGGTCCTTCCACTCGGCAGGGGCCTCACGACTGGCTGCTCGGCGCTCGACGTAGACTCCTTCCATGTGGCCGCCAGTGCCTCCAACATGTCCTTGCGGCTGTGGTGCTCCAAGGGTCCGGGCAGCGGCTGTCTCACCTCCAACTTGTCCTCGCGTCCCCCCTAGCAGCCGCCGCGGTGGTCAGGTATGGCCTCCGCTCGGTGCTCTCTGTTGTGCTGCAGCAGGTGGGCTATGAATCGCGGGAGAAATCCTAGTCTGGCTTTGTGCCAGTGCCGGCAACGACGACACCTTTAGATGTCGTTCTTCCTCCTTGGAGGCGTTGTTCTGAGGCAATTCCCAATCCTAGAGGAAATGCTAGTACAGATGTGTGACCATCAGGAGAAATCCTAGCTCGGCTTTACGTCGGTGCCATCAATGGCGACACTCCTTGGGTGCCGCTATCCTTCCTGGAGGCATTGACGAGATGTCACCCTCTGCTCTGTTGCTCGGTCCCTGGTGTCTCTTGCTAGTTGTGCTTCTACACACTCCCTACTCTTCATGGGTGAGGCCAGCAATGATGATTGGTTGTAGTGTGGTTTGAAAAGTTTCTACCGTCGGCACCTCTGCTTCGTCAAAGCTCTCCTTGTTGGTGGTGACAGTATATCAATTGCTGGTGGTGATTCACCACTTCCGTCATTCCTCTTCAAGGATTCCTCCCCTTGAATGGTGTTGGATGATGGGATGTGGAGCCTGGATACACTGGAGTTGTCGCCATTAGCTTCAAGGGAGGTCGTCATTTTTTGGCGAACCTTGGCTTGTGTACCTTTTGCCGCCTTTAGTCACCATTCTTCTTGTTAGGCCTCAGATGGAGGGTAAGCAGCGAGGTGGTGTAGCTACGAGGGGTGGTGTAGGGTGCAAAGGCCATGAAGGAGTCGACAATTGTATGTTTTTCGACAGTGGCGCTATTCAACAATCGGCGGTGATCAATTAGATGTGTCATGCTTTGTTCTTGTTTTTGTTAATGAGCCGTGTGTCGTACCCTTCTCCTTGTCTTCATCTTTTATTGCCGAATCGATCTTTGTAAGGTTTTTTTAGGTTTCGACAAGCACTTTAATGAAAATTCAGGTGGGGATACGCCCCCCCCCCCACCCCTGTGACCGTCAAGATGCTATGGCTTCAAATTATTTTTTTGCGGCATGCATTACATATTCATAGCAACTTTGGCCACGCAAGAAAGGAGTCACATGTGGGCAGGGTTAGTAACTTGGCAGTAGGTGACACAATAATGTTTGCATCTCTAGCAGTTAGGCAAACTAGACATCTATCTAATTTTGGCAAAACAAGAAAAATTGGCCTCCAACAGTTTGGCAAACCAACTTGGCAAAAATAGAAATTTGGCAAAATTCACCTCCCTACGCGGAAATATACGTGCGCCGATCGCGGGTGGCATTGGCGTGGCCAAGCCAGGTGGGAGGGTGAAAAAATAAATAATAATAGAGAAGGATTCCTGATACAAGTTTTCACGGGGTGGAAGGGCATAAACATAATTTTGTTTCTCTCTCAAACAAGTGAATTATGTCAAACTGTTGGAGATGAGCTTATTTTTTACTTGGCACACCTTTTTAAAAGTTGGCAAAACACAAGATTTGCGAATTAAAATTTGGCAAACTCTTGGTGATGACCTTAAGAAGACAAGTTTACTTTGTATCATTTCTGTACCCCTCAAGTTTCCCACTCCATTGCCTCTATAAAGACAGCATCCCTACCCCTCATGTATCCAACATCACACAACCAACACAACATCTGTAATGCCGTCCTGTTACTCCAGTTTCCTCTTGCCCTTGGGGTCAAGAATCATGGCTAATCCTTCGGCCAAGTCATTGATCTTTCTGTGCTTCCTTTTGTTGCCAGTGGTCCTGGCCTTCACAAGCCCACGTGGAGAAGGTTATCCATGTCCTTGTGATTGTCCACCGCCCAAAGAGACCTACCTACACATGTACTTGCACCAACTCCCTGCTTGGGGAAATGTCACAAAGCCTAATGATGTAGCTTGGCCAGGATGGGCTGCTGACCACTGGTTTCTAACCAATGGAGCGGATCCCAATGAAAATATAGTCGGCCGCGCGAGAGGCTTCCATTTGTTGACTGGTGACACCAGCAAGGACGGGTACATTTCTCACATATATGTGTTCCAGAATGGCCGGTAAAATCCTTTCCCCATATACAATGGTTAGCCAATGTGTGGGGACCACGCGGTTTTACTTTTGTGTGGGATTTTTTTCATTTAATCAGCTTACAATATTCAGTGTATAGAGATTGATGATATCAATAGGTCTCACATACCTTACCACATGCGAAATTATATCCCTATGGTATTGTGGATTTTCATCCAAGCCCACCTTTTTAAATATGTCTTACTGGACACGCCACAACCATTCTGTGCAAGTGGTGATAGTCTGCACCATTATATCTCCTGCTTCTAGATTAATTTGTTGCTGCATATGAAAGTAGTTTGCCAGCTCCAAGTGCCTTGATTACCATATTATTACTACAACAAAAATATGAAGGGACTTAAACGTTAGCAGCTAGGAGAGGACCTTTATATGTAAACAATGAAAACATGCAAGGGATCCCGATTCCATCAAACATCGTGTCAATACCAGCCTGAGATGATTATCACTTAATAAAACCTTTACTGGACGTACTACAGGTCTCTCTAACTATTTTATCTGTGCTGTCAAAATTTTGGATTTACATGTTAAGCCCCTTAGGTCAGTCTCAATGTACGTTTCATGGGCACAATTAACTAGACTGAAAACTAGGTAACTGTGCCAGTAGAGTTTCATAGTAATGAAACTCTCACATTCTCTCTCTTCACCACGTCAGCATATTTAATGCAATGAAACTCCACTGTGACCGGCCTTATAAGAGTAGTCCGCCTCGTGAATAGGTTCAGATCTTTATGGTAGTCCTGGTCCTGCTTGTAAACTTTATTTATATCTCGGTGGATCTAAGTAGTTCTTACATAATAAAAATTTCAGAGTGCTTGTATGTAAAATGAGTCATTTATAGGATGAAATCTAACGGTTGTAGGACCGGAAGTACCAATAGAGTAGTACCAGGATGGACCAGATTAGTGAGCCCAACAAGTAATATTATTTATTTATTTTTAATTAAATTAGCTAGTGCGAAATTATTAACACAACTTACTACTTAGTATCATCCTGTACTATCCAAGTACCATAACAAAGCTCTTTATATAATCTGCATAATATTGTTCACATTCTAAATGCTAGTTGTGTGGTTCTTCTATATATGATGAAAAGGTTTGCTGGTTCCACAATTCAAGTTTTAGGGATGTTTGATGGTAAGTGGTCAATCACTGGTGGCACCCGAGCCTTTTACAATGCACAAGGATACATTAAATACAAAGAAGTCCCTAGTACCGTGAGCAGCATCACTGATGTTGTGAGGGCACTCCCAAAGGAGTATTAATGATAGTTTCTATCCCTATTAAATAGTTTGCCAACTAAGTGATGTGGCAGCCTAATTAATGAGGAAAGAGAACACAAATCATAGAAATGGTTTCCTCATGGAGAAACCATATCTACTTTTGACCCAATGCACAAGAAACCATGAATTTACCATTGGGAAGAAACCACTAGTTTCTATGGGATTAATGCAATGTTCCTTATTGGTGAAATTGAGAGAGAAAGAGAAAACAATTATTACTCGAAGACACTACTACTGCCCTAAAAGAACTTGATCCCTAGGACTCAAGTCTCCCACTGCATTGCCTCTATAAATACAGCCTCCCTACCCCTCATGTATCCAACAGCACACAACCAACACAACATCTGTAATATCGTCCTGTTTCTCCACTTTCCTCTTGCCCTTGGGGTCAACAATCATGGCTAATCCCTCGCCCAAGTCGTTGATCTTTCTGTCTTCCTTTTGCTGCCAGTGGTCCTGGCCTTCACAAGCCCCCATGGAGAAGGTTATCCATGTCCTTGTGATTATCCACCGTCCAAAGAGACCCACCTATACATGTACTTGCTCCAATTCCCTGCTTGGGAAAATGTCACACAGCCTAATGAAGTAGCTTGGCCAGGATGGGCTGCTGACCACTGGTTGCTAACCAATGGACCAGATCCCAATGAAAGTATAGTCAGCCGCACGAGAGGCTTCCATTTGTTGACTGGTGACAACAGCAAGGACTGGTACATTTGTCACATCTATGTGTTCCAGAATGGAAGGTAAAATCCTTTCCCCATATACAATGGTTAGCCAATACGTGGGGATGACGAAGCACGGTTTTACTTTTTGTGGAATTTTTTCGATTTAATCAGCTTACAATAGTAAGTACATAGAGATTGATGAAATCAATAGGTTCTCACATAGCTTACCACGCGCGAAATTATATCCCTATGGCATTGTGGATTTTCATACCTTAAGGATTTACATCCAAGCCCACCTTTTTAAATATGCCTTATTGGACACGCCACAACCATTCTGTACAAGTTGTGATTGTCCTCAAAATTGTATCCATTCCTTCTAGATTAATTTGTTGCATCTGTAAATAATTTTCCATCTCCAAGTGCCTTGGTTACCATAATATTACTACAAAAATGTGAAGGGACTTAAAACATTAGCAGCTAGGAGAGGACCTTTATATTTTAACAATGAAAACCTGCCAGGACTGCCGATTCCATCAGGCTATCAAAGATCGTGTCAGTAACAGCCTGGGATGAATTTCACTTAATAAAACCTATACAGGACAAACTAACGGGTTTCTAACTATTTTGTCTGTGCTGTCAAAAAATTGGATTTAGATGTTAAGCCCCTTATAAGAGTTGTCCGTCCTCGTGAATAGGTTATAAGATCTTTATGGTAGTCCTGGTCCTGCGTGCAAACTTTATTTATATCTCGGTGGATCTAATAATATAAAATTCAGAGTGCTTGTAATTAATTTGAGTCATTCATATGGTGAAATATAAAGGTGGTAGTACCAGGTAGTACCGGGAAGTACCAATAGGGTAATACCAAAACATACATGTTTACAGTGAGCCTAAACAACAGCTAATGTTTTTTATTTTCAATTAATTTAGCTGGTGGAAAAATCTTAACACAAGGTACTACCATGTATCTTCAACTACCATCCAAGTGCCTTAACAAAGCTCTTTATATAATCTACATAAAATTGTTCAAAATCTAAATGCTAGTAGTGTGATTCTTCTATATATATGATGAAACAGGTTTGCCGGTTCCACAATTCAAGTTTTGGGGATGTTTGATGGGGAGTGGTCAATTACTGGTGGCACCCGAGCCTTTTACAATGCACGAGGCTACATTAAATACAAAGAAGTCGAGTACCGTGAGCAGTATCACTGATGTTGTAAAAGAACTTGATGTCCATATATTTACTCCAGAAAGTCCAACAGCGGTATGTACAGCTATTGAGATGAAATTTACATCTATCTTATCTTATAACTATACGTGTTTGTCAGGCTGTTTGTTTACCATCAATAATATGTACTCCCTCCATCCATTTATCTACAGCTAGATCAAATTTTGAACAAAAAAATTTGTATCCGGAACATTCATTAATTACTCACATATACATGACCGTATTTACTAGACTACTGAGAAAGAACAATGTCAAGCCTTTACTGCTCTTTGTTTTATTCAGGCTAATGGTGGCGCTGTGCTTATTTGAAAATGCTATAAGTCATGTCAAAATGTGCACTCAGAAATTTGGACGTGAAGTTTCTCTGAAGTACTTGTTAAGTTAATAATTTGAACGAAATAAGATGCTAGAGTGGAAGATTTCAGTTGTGTTGTTTACTGTACCGTCATCAAAATTTACCTCCTGTATTGTACCTGGAGCGTCTTCGGTGTTCTTTCAAGCAACAGGGTGTCCATGTACAAGTGTAGCGAACATGACCTCATTTGCCATTTGTTCGAGTTGATTTTGGTGATTCGTGCTAACACAAGTAATGGGACTAACCACATTGTCTAGCATGTCTTTGTAGGCATTCCTAGGTCCCATGGATGTTACCACATGTTAACATACCATGCCCAAGCTAACATGTCACACCACAAGTTAACATAACATGGACATGTTAGGTTACTTATAGCAAAATTGAGGACTTAGTATATATTTTGAGGCTATAAGTAATGGCATGTTAAGTATGTTAAGTTGAAGCAAAGATCCAAGTTGAAGACGCGAAGAAAAAGAAGGAAAAAGACACCGTCGGATGAACCGACGGTATCATCGGTGCATAGCGTCGGAGCACTTGGTACACTGCGCAACGACTGGAGTTAACTTGATACCGTCGGATGAACCGACGGTCCCTTTCCTAGTTGCGTCGGATGAATTGGAGAAGAGGAGCCGCGAAGACAGCAACGTCGGATGAACCGACGGTCCATTGGAGGGAACCGTCGGTCTGTCCGGTGGTCAAGTTTGAACAAGACAGAGATGCGCCAAGACGAAGCCTTAAGCACCGGATGAACCGACGGGTGTGCAGCGGTTCATCCGACGGTCGCGTGGAAGCTACCAGAGAGGTTTTGGCCGCGGGGTCTTCAGCACCGGATGATCCAACGGTGCGTCGGAGCATAGCGTCGGAGCAGTTGTGTCAACGGTCATGTGCGGTGGAGGCAACGGCTAGTAGCACCGGATGAACCGACGCCCGGAAAAAGATAGCGTCGGATCATCCGACGGTACTACTTTCAGCAGCTTTTAGCCAACGGCTAGTTTGATGCCTTGGGCTTTTTATACCTCCTCCACCCGCCCATTTGAGGTTGCGGGATTGTGTGGAAGTGCAGGAGAGTGCAAGACACCTAGAAGATCATATCCAATCCATCCAAGGGCTTAATTGCTCATCCATAGACTTGCATATGCTTAGTGTATGTGCTTAGTGCTAGGCTTAGCTTAGAGCTGAGTGAGTGCAAGGTGTGCCAACCTTGTGAGGTGATTCTTGAGTGAATCAAGGTGTACAAGGTTCGCCGGAAGCCTTGGGGCCTAAGTGGCTCACCGGCAATCGTCATCGACCCTCCGGCTTGGTGTGCAGTGGCGAGGACACTTTGTGCGGGGGACGTGGAGACCCCCTTCCTTGGTGGAGAAGCTCCTTAGTGGAGGCGGCATCAAGGTGACCAAGGGAGCTTGGCAAGTGCCTAAGTGGCTAGCCTTTGTGGCGAGTCAAGTGGTGCTCTTGGGAGAGACTTGGTGACCGGGAAGCAATACTCTTGTGTGAGTGCTTCAACAACGTGGACTAGGGGTGGCTTAGTGCCTACCGATACCACGGGATAAATCGCGTGTCAAGAGTTTGCTTCCTCTCATCCCCTTTACGTTTCTGCATTTACTCTATTGCAATCTTTGCTTGTCTTTACTTTCCTAGAGTAGTATCATGCTAGGAATGGCTATAGGTTGCAAACCTTGTTTTGGGATGGGAGTTTCACACTAGAAAAACCCTAGTTGCACATCTAGATAGTATGTTCTAGTTTATCTTTGTGCAAAAATAGTAAAGATATAGGTTAAGGTTTTAAGATTGCATAATTCACCCCCTCCCCCTCTTAGGCTACGAGCATCCGATTCCTTACAACAAGCACCTTTTCTATTTCATAGCAACTTAGCTATCAATCTACGCTACGGTGTACTACTCCCTCCGCCTTTAAATATCTGGCGTTTAAATATATGATGTTTAAATCTGGGAATACACGTGCACTCGAGAGATCCTCGTCAGGTCAGAGAAGAACCTTCCAAGTGGCTGGCAGGTGTAACGCACCCTTGTTCATCTTTGTCGGGCCTGGATTAGGAAGGGAAGAACCAGGAAAGCGAAACCCGACCGCGGGTTTGTATTGAGTGGGAGGCAAGAAGAGCTGGTGGGGTGCCGCTGGCCTTCGGCGGTCGGACAGACAACCAGTAGGCTAGAGGTAAACTTACTAATCTCTCTCGTCAAACATGGATGATCTAATCCCCCTTCACACACAGAGTGAACCGTTTTTTTCCTTAAAAGAAAACAAGTAGATCATCTCAGCGTCATTCTTGTCTTCCTTTCCTTCTAGGAATCCAGTTGTTTAACAACAGTATTTACGCGACCACGTGTGTAGTTTTTATATGTTAAGTATGGTAGGTAGATCGATGTGGTGTGTGGTTAGTTTAGAAGCGTATGAACTATGCAGGAGTATTATAGATATGTTCCAAAATAACAAATGTCGATAATATAGATTGCTTTCGGAAAAATGTTTCCAACCCCTAAAGAATTAGCTTGGCAAGGATGGGTCGCTGACATGCTGTCAGTGTGTTCCTAATCAATGATTAGATTGTGCAAGCAGGAGCCTCAACTACATATATACTCCCTCCGTATCGAAATACTTGCCGTCATTGACTTTTTTCTACAACTTTGACCATTTGTCTTATTCAAAAAATTGTGCAAACATAATTTATTTTGTTTGCTATATGATTTATTGTTGTATGTATTTTAAGCTTGACTTATCGGTTTACATGTTTGCGATAATTTTTTGAATAAGACGAATGGTCAAAGTTGCAAGAAAAAATAAACGGCGACAAATATTTCGATACGGAGGGAGTACTATGTACCAATTCCTGCTTGGGAATAATGTTTCCAACCCCTACAGAAATAGCTTGTCAAGGATGGACCGCTGACTAGCTGCTAGTTAATATCCAAGGGACCAGATCCTACAGCTATATGAGGCAGGGTGCCACTATTTATATTCATGTGTAATGTAGCCCCAATAGCCTCATTTAGGTAACTACTAGCTACTTTTATAGTTCAGCCGAACCATTTTGGAAACCACATCTCTTGACTTCTCGTGATAGGTTAACAACATTGCATTGTATGCCTGTCATACATACATCCATGGACTCTACAGTGCAAGACGGTGTGCTCTACATGGACACACATGACTAGTCACACTACTAGATTTTCTCCCTAATGCAACACACGAAATGTGTTGCAATATGCCATATTTGGTTGCAATAGCCGCAATTGCAACCAATTTTTTTGGTCAACCATGTGATGCGACAAGCCGTGTTGCATTAGCCTGTAGCAACCGTGGTCTTTTTGTGGTTGCAAAAGTTTTTCCATTGCAACGCAATGCGGCGTTGCAACTAGCATTTTAGACCGTGCTCGCGGTGGTTGCAAATTATTCTATTGCGATGCATCTGGTGTTGCCATAGGTGCAATTGCATCGTACACAACGCGTAGCAATTTCTAAAATCTTTCGTTGCAAAGTATTATATTGCTACGCTCTGTTTCTGGTTGCTATAGGGGGAACCACATCCACAAAATTTTGATTTCGATGCTATAGGTAGTATTGTCTGATGCCACGAAATTGGTTACGTTGCTATAGGTGGTATCCTCTATTGCCACGCAGCATATGGATGGTTGTTACAGGTGTAACATTCTATTACAACCAAAATATATAGGATGGAAGCAATAGGTTTGACACGCTATTGCCACATAGTTTGCTTAGTTGTAAGATGTGTCCTCTATTATTTGCTTCGAAAATGGTTTGATTGCTAAAAGTTCTAGTCTCTATTACCACCATGATATAGGGTTGCTACAAGTTGAACTTACTATTGCCACGTTTCGTTTGGGCAACGAAAAATAAGGGTTGTGAAAGGATGACTTATCATTTGCAGCATCAAAAATGGTTTGGTTGCCAAAAGTTCATGTCTCTGTTACCACCATGATACAGGGTTGCTACAAGTGCACCTTACTATTGCAACGTTCATTTTCGGCAACGAAAAACACGGGTTGTGATAGGATGATTTATCCTTTGCAACGAAAGGTGTATTCTGCTACGCTCATTTATATAGCAGCAATAATTTGAAACATTAAATAACATCAGTAGGTATATATAATTATGCATTTATAGTTCATGAAACAACACTCAACCATCCAATGAGTTATTACATGACACACGAAGTACTGAAATACTGAAAAGTTTCGGACGGGACATTGTTTCAACACATATTAGGCTAATTTGATAGGAAATGAAGATCTTGGTCAGCAAATGGTCACTTCGAGAGGATCCCAACACTCGATCAGCAAAGGGTGACTTCAATGCAAGGAGCTCGCATCACCTGTTTGTTCCATTCGACATGGCTTAATTAGTCTCCTGAAAAGAATCAACAACATTTTTAAGCTAGCATCAAATAATCTCTAATATTGGAATTTGTGCAACAACAGCATGTAGCAAACCAAAGTTTGATTACGATTCATAAAATTATCAGAATGACATCAAATAATTATCACAACCATAAACACACTTCGACAGCTGAAACATGAATTACATTCACAGCAGGAAGAGGAGTTGCAAAAATTTCACCTCATGTCTTTTTGGTGCTTTGTCGTCTCCTTTGTGCAGCTTGTACCTATAGCTGTTGAGATGAAATTTGTTTAACGGGGGGGACGGCGGATTGTGCTTCAGGATTGTTAATAGCTTTAGTACTTCTGGTTTTGCGAATGACTTGTTTAGCAACGACTTCAGATTCCTTCTCCTATGAACCAATCATTTGGAAGGAAAAGATTAGGCGTCATTTCATCAGTAACTGATGATATGTAGTAGTAAAAAGTTATGAATTCAGGAACAACCTGAGTAGAAGAGAGCACATTCCTGGAGTCTGTCTATACATTTCCAGTTGTAGTGATTGATGGAGCCGCCGCCACGTCGGCAGATTCAGTGACATTGTTGTTTGGTTGGACAGATGTTGGCAGGACAATCTATGAAAGGATACAGACATTCAGATATAGAACCTAAGGAAAGAAAGTCATTCATGCAACTAGCTTGACCAGTACCTGTGGAAATTGTGCATGTCCATTTGCTGCTTGCAGCATTGATAGGAACTCTTGCCTAAGCTGTTGCAGATCAGCATCCCTTTTCTTGTTACTTTCTTCAAGTTGTCGTGCATGTTCTCTCCTTTCTGCTTCCCTTTCATCTTCCCATGTTGACATTTTTTCTTGTAGCAGCCCAAATGCGTCCATGAGCTCGACGTGTTCCTGATGTTGTAGCTCTTCCCTATTTGTTCCTGGCGCTCCGCATTGAGCAGCTGCCTTCTAGTTGGGTTTTTTGCCAGTACCCATTACCATGCAACTTGGTTGATTTGCACTTTGTGACTTCCTTATATGCCTTCTGGAACATCTCGTTTTTTTACTTTTGGGAAACGAAGTTGTTCTCTGCATTTGATTCCACCTCAGCAATAATGCTGCTTGCTTTGTCCTAACACTTACAAGGCACAGATGGAGGAGTTAGTTGAACAAGAAATTGCTTGCATTCTATAATTGCATGGACTATGTATAGTAATGTATGTACACATTCATTGAGAACTCACATAGACATTTTTAGATTGTTCGTCTGCCCATTCCCCATGCTTAGTGTGAGTTAACCACCAAAGTTCCATATCATCGGGCTCTTCACCAGTTTCTGGGTCTCTCTGTTTAGCCAAGAACATAACAAATTAGTTATTCATCCTACAAGATAGATTGGAGATGTGCTTCTCCAGTTATTACCTTCTCATAGCTGCGCTGAGAATAAGGCTTACACCCTGACAAATCTCTTGTCATTTGTTGACCTCGAATCGCAGAATTTTGTGCGCTCCTTTCCTATAGAATGTCAAGATTTCAACAATAATCTTAAAGACTTAGACATTGCCATTTGTATGAAAAATGTATTGCTCAGTAATAGTAACAATGCGGAACAAACCTTGAATTTAGCAGTACTGAAATACTTCAACAGATAGTGCCATTCAACAATATCTAATTCTTTAGGCTTATGTAACATTCTTTGGTGGTAGCTGTCGTATGTCCTGGCCGAAGCACTGAAAGTTGAATGCCATCCTTTGTAACGCTCCTTAGCAATGTTCCATATCTTTTCCATTGAATCAGCATTATCCTCCATGTCCTACTTTACCTGTTATATAATCACAATAGTATGCAAATACTATGTGAGTTGTTACGTTACTTTATAATTGAATTGTATTCAAAAGCAAAGTTTATGATTACCAATACATCAGTTGCTATTGCGTCTTTGACTTCTTTCTTGACATGTTTCCATGTTTTCACTCCAATGACTGGCGTCCTTTTCCTTGTATACATGACTACTTCATCAACGAATGAGCGGTAGTTATTACCTACCGGTCCTCCATGTTTTGAGAATTGAATGTCCAACTGTTGTTTGCCCGCCTTGATTCTCTTGGCGATTACCTTCAAGGCTGTTACGGGACCGCGTCCTCTTTTCTTCACATTTTGTGAGCCTATTCCATGGGAACAAAATGTAATAATACCCACAAAAAAACATACTATGCATAGACAGGTAATTTCTAATAAACACAAGTTACCATCTCCTTGCTCCTGCTGTTTCCAACGCCGAGCATGAGATGCAGGCTGCACTGGAGGTGTTGGGTTCATGTCATGCCTGTGTTGCAAAATAAATGTGGGGTCCACATACCGTTCTGCAGACAATTTTGTGGCATGATGAGCTAGCATAATTTGTAGCCTGACAAAGAATGGTAATTTGCTTCCCAATTAGGAGAGGGATATTACCGATGTCATCAAGTAGTCCTGCAACATTCAGGTATTCTTGGTATGTGTCGATTGTGTCCTCCCTGAATATGTCTTTTAATTCTGAAAAAGGATCCATAATTAATTTCAATCATGTGAGTGAACTGCAAAATCATGAGTATATATATATATACAAATATTGGGCTGTACCATATCTTACCCAAGGCTTTCTTCTCTTTATGCAGTGCAGCTAGCCAAACTTTGTATTCATCTAATTCAGATTCTTCGACTTCTTCTTCATCATCATCATGTGTGGAAACACTTTTGGATTTCAATGGTGTTATGGGCATGGTATGGTTTTTAGGTATTGGCTCTCTGGATACAACTAAGCTGATCACCATCTCCTCCTCGTGAATCTTTTTCATTTTTGCTACATCGACATTGTAGTCGATCTTAGTGAGTGTTGCTTCCGCAGGAGATTCAGGAATTCTAGTCTTGTAGTAAACCAAGTCCCTGTTCCGATACCCCAATTTTTGTTTCAACTTGTTTATGGTTTCGGTGATTTGGTTTACATGTATGTTTTTCATCTGCCTCCCCATCTCTACCCTTTTCAATCATATACATGGTCCAAATCTGTTCATCTTTTGATCTGTGCATTCATCGATGGCATTTCAATAATTTGAAGAAATTTGGTGTGCAAATCGCGTGAACAAATGCATGAAATCTAGGGTACCAGTGCGTGCACAAATGCATGAAATATAGGTGGCAGTACGAGGGGAAAGATCGAACGTGGAAACAGCGTACCTGGCCTCAGTCGTCTCGTCCTGAGACGAAGGTACCACATCTTGGTCTGCATCTAGGCCGTCGACGATCGCTTCTGCATCGCCTGAACCTTGTGATGCTCTTTGGGACGAAGGTGATGACCCAAAGAGTGCAGTCGTCGCCCTAGCCCTGGTGGACAAGCTGCGGGGAGGTTCAGCAGTCGCCGTACCAGAGGTTGGTGTGAACATTGGAGGTAGCATCGCCGACGAAGGTGTGCGCAGCGCTTCAGACGACGAAGGGGTCACCCTTGCCGCCTCGCTGGACGTCGGCATCCTCGTGTAAGGCGAGAAGCAGCTTGGTGGCGGCGCTGGTCGTCGTCGACTACCCGGCCCCTAACTGACCAAGATGTAGATTGGTTTTGCGAGGGGATTAGGGAGGGAAAGTAAAGACGCACGACTTACTACTCTAATAACCCGGTGTTTCGCAACAACGTGGTGGCCCCAGTCATGGTAGCGCAGTAGTTTGGGCCTTTGTTAATTATTTTGGATGGAAAAACTGGCGCCACATTCCAAATCGTTGGCTACCAAATTTTCTGAACGCTTACCGTATTTGAGGGGTGCGTTTTCGTGTGTCCCGCTGACGAGTGGGTCCCACTCAGTTTCATATATATTTGTAAAGATGATGTGTTGAACATAATCAAGTTTTATAAATATAGTTTTATATAAGTTATACTAGTTTACTTCTTGTTTACTATGTAACTGCACAAGATGACACATGTTATTGTATATTGCTTATAGGAAAGGTTTTGTGGTCAAAGTAAATTTTGAATATCATCTTTCCACCAACTTTAGCAGAATAACATTCCTCACATCAATTTCGTACCAGAGTAACATGCATCACACAAATTAAGTAACCAACATAAAGATCGATAGCCAGTGCGTACGATATATGAGGACTGAGTTTACACATAGGCTTCCCGAGCCACGATGACACCACAGCAACTAAGGATCATCAAAAACATGCTCCACATCGACACAAGTTGAGAGACACATCGACCAAAGACACAACTTCAGAGACATGCTTCGAGTTTATTTGCTGGATTTCTTCAAAGTTTGGCCTAAAATGACGCCAAAGCCTCTCCGCAAGGTCCCTCCTTAGTGCCAGATAAATTTCCTGAAAAAAAGAAAGCATTCACCGAACTATCAGAACAATTGAATTCCTGATAACTGAAATCCTGTGAACTGAAAGAATTTTTAGCAGTCAGCTGAAGTTTTAGAACATAAGAATTCCAGATGTAAAGTGAATTCCTGATGAGTAGCAGACAAGAAATAAAGCAAACATGTAAACTAAAATCCTGAATGTCTTTTATGGTGCATTATGTGTGGAACAAATTAATCAAAACATATCAGCAATCACAAACTTTTTACCTTGTATCAGATCACATTAAACGCTTCCTTGAGTGTGAAGAAGAACCAATCACACTCGTTCCGGATCCTACACTCCTCGCTGCAGAATGAGTACGAAGCATGCCATCCTGCGTGGTTGCCACTCCCGCGACCTGCACACTGAAAATCGTCCTGGCGAGGTACCGGCGCCGGCACCGGCGGCACGGCAACCGCCGCCGACGGCCGTAAGTGCCACGTCACGGAAATGATCCTGGAGCGGCGTTTCGTACAAGTCAAGTTTTTCCAAGGAAGTGTCGTCGCCCCCTCTTCGGGTCCCTCGACCAAGCGCAGGAGCCGTCAGGCCTCGTCGTCGTCGGCCTCGCCGCTGTTGGGCCTGTAGAGGAAGAGGGCGAGGGCGTACATCGATACCTTGTGGCCCGCCTCCGCAGTGCACCTTAGCTGGTCGAGGCACGGCATGATTACGCCGTGCTTGTTTCCCAATAATGCGAGGCACAACCCGCTACGGAACAAGGCCTCCGGGTTGCCGACGGTGGCCAGTGTGGTGATGAGCGCCGCGCGAAAATCCGGGCCGAGGTTGAATCAACGCCGCAGGACACATTTCAGGGGTAGGCGTCGTCCGACTGTGGTGGCGCTGCACACCACGCACATTGCCTTGCATGTTGCGTGCAGGTTGCGGAGATCCTCCATGGCGTCCTCTGACTGAGCAGCGACTCGGGAGACGATGTCAATCGTCAGCTCCTTCGGCAGTTCCACCAGCCTCGATGCCTCGTAGCGTGCTGCGGCGACCTTTTCCATGGAGTGATTGAAGTTCGTCACGCGCGGGGCTGATTGGATGTGCGAGGCTATGCTCCCCGGCGAGGATGAGGTAGAAGATGAAGGCGAGATGTCAGGGGAGATGGAGAAGAACCGCCGCCGCCAGATCAGATTGCTGATTGAATTAGGAGGGTCCCAGGGTATATTGGGTTTAAGAAAATTGCGCTTTCTTAGGGAGGACACGTAATCACAGAGTTGTGGGTCCCACCTGTCAGCGCCCAGATTGTGATGTGTTCTTGAGTTCTTCATGGACCTAATTAACTTGATTCTTTGATTCGTATAATCATAGCTACAAACTTGTTTAGATTTCACAAATGACGTCCAAATCAGGAAATTTTTTTTCCTACATTCTTATGAAACAATAATGTAGCTCATGGTGTCCACTGCATCTCATGTTAGTATGTTTCAACAATCATAATTAAGAAATAGAACAATTCAAAACTAGAATCAAGATTTTCAAACAGTAGATGATGTCAAATGGAAAAGTGATGAATACCAAAGTTTCATTGCTCAACGAGATGAACAATCTTTATTTTGGTCGGATTTTCATTTGACGAAGTGGTACTACACATTGTGCATTAATCCTAGGTTCACTCACATAGTTTAAGAAACTTGGTTGGAGACATGTCAATTTGTACTACATGATAGTACCAATTCGTTAAATGCAAGACCGACCAAAATAAAGATTGTTCATCTCGATGAGCAATGAAACTTTGGTATTCATCACTTTTCCATTTGACATCATCTACTGTTTGAAAATCTTGATTCTAGTTTTGAATTGTTCTATTTCTTAATTATGATTGTTGAAACATACTAACATGAGATGAACTGGACACCATGAGCTAGATTATTGTTTTATAAGAATGTAGGGAAAAAAATTTCCTGATTTGGACGTCATTTGTGAAATCTAAACAAGTTTGTAGCTGTGATTACGAATCAAAGAATCAAGTTAATTAGGTTCATGAAGAACTCAAGAACACATCACAATCTGGGCGCCGACAGGTGGGACCCACAACTCTGCCGACAGGTGGGACCCACAACTCGGTGGAATGGGGATATCTGTCGCCCCTTTCCTCCTGATTTCTCCCCAATCTCTGTTCCAGGGTTACAGCTATTTCGCAATCTCCACCTCGCTCTCGCCGCCGGCTGCCTCGCTCTCGCCGCCGGCTTCCTCCAACGCCGGTGATAGTTGGCTCCACCCTGGGTACAAAAAATATTATAAGAAAGAGCTTTAAAAGCCTGGTCAACGCCATCAGTTCCTGTTCCCGGGCGCCAAGAAAATCCCCAACTTGGCCAGCAGTTCATGCAAAAACCGTTGATCAAAACACACACCAACCTTTGTAAAAGTTGTAGAGGGATTGTAGATCTACAACTTTCGTATAGAGCTCTTAAATCACTTATGTTACAAAAAGTCAAGTTTTTGCCCGCCAAACAGGGGCACCTCGAAATGAAACCGAGCCGAGAACGCCGGCGCACGACGCCGTCGCACGCGCGCCGCGTCGGCCCTGGCCGCCGTACCCCCGAGCCCGCACGCCGAGGCGCCGGAAAACCCACCGCCTAAGGACCATGCCGCGACCCCTGTAGACGACGAAGGCGGGCGAAACCGCCTCTCCACGCCGCTCTGCCGCCGTCCGTCATTAGCACCGCCGCTGGTGAACCTTCCCTCCATTCACGTCCGTGACCAACCCATGCCTCAGAGCTCGTCCCTAGGACCCAATCGACCCTCCACCGCCACCCATGGCCTAGCTCTGTCCCCACATTAGCCGAAAACCGAACCGAGGCGGCCGCACCGCCGCTCGTCGGAGCCCCCGCCGGCCGAGCCACCTACACCAATCGATTCATGGTGAGCCCAATCGCACCTCCCCGTCGCTTGTTTGCCTGCTCCGGCCCTACCTCGCCGGCGGTGAGCTCGCCCCCTCCGCCGAGGGCAGAGTCACTAGTACAGAAGTTCACATCCATCACAAAACACTTTCGTCATGGAACAAACTAAATTCGTCATTGAAAACCTTCTGTGACGAATTTATGACGATTTTGAAATCGTCGTGGAACTCGCGTCACATTTGACGCACCATGACGAATCAGCCATTTTCGTCACAGAACTGCTCCTTTTCAGTGACGGACACGTTTTTCGTCATGTAACCGCTCGTCTTCAATGACTAGTGAACATCGTCACTAATTTCGTCATGAAAGTGACTGCCACGTGGCGCCGTGCATGCTGGCTGCCGACGTGGACGATGACGTGGCTGCCTACGTGGATGATGACGTGACTGCCTACGTGGACGATGACATGTCTACCTACATGGAAGATGACGTGGCTGCCTACGTGGACGATGACGTGGCTGCCTACATGGACGATGACGTGGCTGCCTAGGCCTTTTTTTTCTGAACCCCAGCCCATCTAGCAAATATTAATTATTTTAAAATACTCTATTTCAGACACTGTTAATCATAAGTCAACCTTATGCCACAAGCATTTCTATTTCGAGGCAATTTGAAGCAAAATTCATATGTACATAATATAACATTCTGGGCCAACGAATTACAAGGCACATGTGGCCCAATCAACAGCCAGTATTTTTGGCCCAAAATGATTAAATTTACAAATACACAAAAAATAAGGAAGCACAAATTGCATTTGTACAAGAAGGATAGCAGCAGCAGTAAGAACCAAAATGAATTCTTGAAAATATCATACTTCTGGCCATAATGCATCCTCATTCGATCCCCTGACAAACAAGTAAATAATTAAGATGACTGATGCATACATTTAATATCAATAGGAGATATGGAATCATCATTAAACTTAACGAGAGATTTTGATACACAATTTGAAAAGGAAGCAATAAGCAAATCAGGCAAAAGCTAGAATTGGCAATGGCCGTGACTGCTATTTCCTGTCAACAGCAAGCTTTAGGGTGTAGAGAATAATTGCACACAGAAAGAAATTAAGTAATGAATGTGTAGTCCTAACTGTCAGCTGTTAGTAAGAGTTGGAAATAAACCAAAGTTTCAAAAATTAGTCTGACAAAAACACATGTCCAAAAAATCATGATAGTAACACACCATGAAAAAAGAGGAGGCTAAATAACAGAACAAGACACCCCACTACTGAGCACTGATATGCAACTAGGGAGCGACGATGAGGATTGAGAGGAAAATGGAATATCAAACAAAATGCAAGTCTGACAAAAAGAAGACTACCCACATAGGGTACTCACTTCTGATCCAAATATTGCTCTCTTTGCTAGTATGGTTCGGATCCAAATATTAATCATATTTTACTTTATAATCTGTGAGTTGAGCAACAAAGTCTAGATGCAAGGCAAAATTACTACTTGTGATAGCCTGACTACTGCAATTTCTGGGGATGACAGTGCTAACTTAAGTTAATGCCATTCATTATTTAGCTAGGAAATAGGATGCACGAGTATGCTACACATAGTTAAAGTTAATCTCAAAATTGTTAACTTATACATTGCTATACTCAGTTAAGCTTTATCTTTGCTCAACTTTCACAGCCGAGCCTTTTAAGCATTGGCACACAACAGCTTCCTCCACTAGAAACTTTATAAATACTGTCAACAGGAATCACTTACTTGAGTGTAGGGCCAGAGATCGCTAGCGAAGTGATGAATGTCTAGTCACCAAATGTGCCACCAAGGTCGAGGTGCCTTTGCTCCTCCTGCCAACAAGCATAAAATCAACGAGTCAAAGTTCCTATGAACCAACAAATTGTAGCAGGGGAATTGTAAAGCTATTGCAACAATGACCCCCACCAAATTATGCTGCTTAAAACTTGAGATACTGACAAACGAATAGCAGCTGTAGTCATCAAGAGCAGATAAAATACAAGGGGTTGTATACATAAGCAAAAGTATAAGAGAATTAAGGGCACAATATAAAAATAATGAAAGTAGAAGAGGAGCAGAAAATGTCCAGATTGGGGTCGTATAACCCTTGTAAGGCACAAAAAACATGATTGACCACCAAGTGAAATATGATGTTGTTCATAGTCTTCTGCTTTTTTCTTTTAAATTTGAAATCATGCTATTTGCATTTCTGAAAAATCAAATCATGAGATGGAGATGCTATAGAAAGTTAGAAATATTCATCAGTAAAATGAGCACATCCAAAAGAAATTGACAAGATCAATTCCTTTAATTGCACTTTAACTCTAGTATTTTTGTATTTCTCAGCTACAGCTAAATGAACATGCCCAGCCTATCTGGACAGAGATGACATTCAACTCTGACCAGCACTTCATGAATATTGGATTAAAAACACAAAGTCAAACTATGCGTATAAGAAACGGAATTGTGTCCAATGATGAAAGGTGAGTATCTACCATACTGCTTCCTTCTAAGTACAGTTGTGATTCATTAGCTAGTTAATTTTAATCAGCTAAGGTCCATTGATAATGTGATGACAATCATGAAACACACATCCAATAGAATGAATGGACAGAAAATGGTAAAGTAGATATCAGTGCTTCTAGAGTCAATAACTCCAGATAATGGAGCATGTTAAAATTGTTTACTATTATTCATTATATGAATGCATAGCCAAAACTATGTACAGAAGAAACCAGCACAGAGCAGAGCATCAAGCCATCAATCAAACATTCATTTATCTACACAAAAGAATATTCACAGGCTACCATTAAATGCTAAAAATAACTTACTCAAAAGTCATAGAACTAGACTCAGACTTAACCAAGGAAACAAATGAAACGGAAAACTAAAGAAGATACCAATTTGGTTAGGCTACACCCTTGCTCATATCTACTTAACCTAGATGAATTATAACTCCATTTGGTTAGGCTACGCCCTTGCTCATATCTACTTTAATCTCGGGAACTTTCTATCATCTCATGCTAGCAATACAGAAGCACTGAACTCCATAACAAATTGGCTAACTGACAAACTAGATTAAGCACAATTCATTTTCATTTTGGTTCATTGAAAAGCATTTCATTTTGGTGTTGCGGCGGCGGAGTGGGTCATGGGGCATTGAAATCAGACACATTTGTCAAATACTACTGTTTACCTCAGAAATTGAATACGAGGATAGGTGCATAGATGAAGTTAAGACCATATCACATTTCACTTGCAAAATCCGAAGGATATCTATCTGTCAGTGTCAACATTAGCACTTGTGATTCAGAACCGTGCAATGAACTACTATAGACAACATGACAACCTAGGAAACTGATTGGAAATTGTTACTCAGAGAAAGTAAAAGGAATATATGCATCCTACAGTACTAATTAACAATGCAGATCGATTATTGCAGTCACTCGATTCAGTTTCACAGATCCCGCAAACACATCCACACAAACCAAGGAGCATCTATGCGTACTTACTTGCGGCAGATCAACTTCTTGATGTTGTGCTGGAACCCTAGGTGTACCAGCACCCGCCGAGACCAAGCTTCAGGTGAAGCGTGGACTCCTTCTGGACACCGTAGTCGGCCATGGTGCGGCCGTCGTCCTCCAGCTGCGTCCCCAAGAAGACGAGCCGCTGCTCATCCGCTGCAACACCTACAAGCGACCATCTATCTGTCTGTCACCTACTATAGATGAATAATGTTTATTTTGGGCGGTTTTTCATTTGACGAAGTGGTACTATCATGTAGTACAAAATTGACATGTCCCCAACCAAGTTTCTTAAACTATGTGAGTGAACCTACGTTAATGAACAATGTGTAGTACCACTATCTCAAGTGAAAATCCGACCTAAATAAAGTTCGTAGATCTTGTTGAGATATGAAACTCTGGTATTCACCACTTTTCCATTTGACATCATCTGGTGTTCAAAAATATCGATTGTAGATATCATTTTTTGAATTTCGAAATTTGTCCTATTCAAACTCTGTCAAATGGATTAATGACTTAAATAAAGATTGTAGGCCTTGACGAGTTGTACAGGTTTGGTATTCAAGAAATTATCATTTGACATCTTTTGACAACTATATTCAAACTCTTTCAATTTTTGAAGGTTTTTGATAACAGAAGCAATTTACGTCATCTTACCCACGCGTGGGACCAGTTAGCCGCACGACTGCACGAGCGCTCGTGGTGTGGACAAAGCTGTGTCCCCACTTCCTTTTAGCTTATAGACGAAGCTGAATAGACAGTAGAGAATATTGCTTCATCCCTGTTCCCCCAAACCGTCTCATCAAAACTGGGGTTTTCTTGCCTTCCGCCATCGCCGGCGACAGCCAAGCTTCCAATCTCGGACGCCATTGCCATGCCACCTAGCTCTGAAGCAAGATTGGCACCCGCGATGACCCGATGCGAGGTAGCGCCGCCCCTGAAAGGAAGGGGGATGCAGTCAGGGCAACCGCCGCCGCCGGCCCCCACACCAACCAAGGTGCTGCAGGCGGAGCAAGCGCCGCCGCGTCAGCAGAGCGCGTCAATTTCCAGGTCAGCCCTTCGCGGCCAGCATGTACATTGTGTTGGTAGTCATGGATTTGTAGTGAGATTGAACTGGTTGATTAAGATTCCGAACTCTGTTTTCTTAGATTTGTACTGTAGGGTCGCAAGCGTCGCGGCGTGGATGTGTGGGACGCCGCTGCCGATGCTGTCAACGTTCGAGTAGGCAGTGGCTGGGATGAATGGCGCCCTGCCGTCGTCCGTCCAGAGCGTTCGCCGATTCCGGGACCGGCCCCAACTTCGGTCCGCAAGGTCAAATTCTTCAAGGAGCGGTACCCGAGCATCGAGACCACAATCACTTGCGACGCGGAAGTAGTGGCAGAGTACATCAAAGAAGTCAAAGGTAACCCTCCTCCAGATCGTTTGCTCGTCGGATTGGACACCGAGTGCATTGAGCTTCACAGTGGCAAGCACAAGGTCACATTGTTGCAATTGTGCGTCGGGCCGCATTACCTTATTTACCAGGTGCTCCATGCCGGCTACAAGCTACCTGATGTCCTGAGCAAGTTTCTCAGCGAGGAAGGACACATCTTTGTCGGAGCGCATATCTTGATTGATGTTGAACGCCTAGAGCAGGACTGCGGCATCACGATTTCTAATTGGAGAGACCTTCAACTGATTGTTTATGAGGTTGATGACAAGTACAGCAATCTGTACCAAAATGGTTACAGGTCATCACTGGAGAAGATTGGAAATGTGGTACTAGACCTACCTCTGTTCAAGAACAGAAGAGTGAACCACAGGCTGTGGGGTTCGAGGTGTTTGGAAGACTGGCAGGTGTTTGGAAGACTGGAGATCAAGCATGGTTACCGATTTGTGCCAGATGATATATAGTTAGAATTATCTAGTAATGTAATAATCCATAGTAACAAGTAGCATTTCTGGGTTTTGAGAACAAGTATCTGTGTATGTATATCTAGTAATGCAGTGATGTAGTCAATGCTAGTACACTGCTACTACTTTGGTATATATGTGCAAGTCTTTTTTATGATGTCAAATGGAAACTTCGGTATCATATGTTGCCACCACACCACATGAAATGACACCCAGCCACGCCTGGCCGTGCCCAGCCACGTCCCCCAGCCGCAGCCGGCCACACCCGAGCCACGGCCGGTTGCGGCCAAGCCACGGCCGGCCACAGCCCCGCAGCGGCCGCGCCCAGCCACGCAGCGGCCGGCCACACCACGACACACCAGTTCGAACCCACGCCACGACACACCAGTTCTGATGTTCAGTTGGTAATTTCATTGGAAATAACTTGAGAGGCCGCCGCCGGTTATTGGAATCTCGAAAGATGCCGTCGGTTCTTGGAAAGTCCTCTCCGCCCACATCTCACGCTCCCCCGTCGCGCCCTCTCCGCCCACATCTCACGCTCCGCCGCCGCGCCCTCTCCGCCCACATCTCACGCTCCGCGCCACGCGACTTCCCTTCCATGGCATCAAGGGAGCACCCCCAGTCGCTCGCGGAACTCCCGATTGAGTTGCGGGCAATCATCGCTGGCCGAGTCGGTGCGACATCGAATCAGCCAATGGAGGACCTCCGGAGCCTACGTGCCACCTGCAAGAGCATGCTCGGCCCCTGCCGCGATAGAGATGTCGGTAGGCACCTGGCACTAGGTTGGGTTCCAGTCGAGCAGATGCAGAACGCCGACCCCAACGGCTACGACGTCTTCGTTCGTAGCCTGGCTGAGCCGTCAACCTGGTGGCCGGCTTCCTCGCCGGGATGGATGACATCTTCGGCAGGAACCGCGGACGGTGTCCTCCCCTAGACGAGCTACACCGTGCTGCCCAGGGTGGGAACAGAGGGGCGGCCTATGTGGCGGCCGTCCTCCTCTACAGGTTCTACAGCGGGGCCGACGCCGACGCCACTGCATTTGCGTACATGATACAGGTTGAGGGTGAGGCTCAAGGGCACTAGCGTCCGCGGATGATCATCAACTTGCAATCTGAATATTTCCGGACTCGTGGGGTTAATCTTGCAAAGCAAATGAGGAGTATCGCCCTCCGCCAGGGCTGCCGCCGGCCGACGCTGCCACCGGCGGTGGCGCGAGGCAACATTCAACACTGCGTAGGCCGAACCTTCTGCAGTAGGGAGCCGAGCCGGAGGGGGTTTGCCTTTTATTTCTGTAGTGATGAATGTAGGCTTCGTTTCGAATGCGATGCCTTCTTCTTTAGTGTTAATCATGTTTACAGAGGCTAAAATGGTGTAAAGTGTATCATCTGCTAGAACTTCCTATTAAGCTTCATGCTCATGATGTGTCCCAACCAGAATAAAGAAATAACAAGTTATGTGCATACAACACTTGTTTTTCTAGAGATTCTTCTACACTGGTAGGAACCTACCTTTGCCAAAATTACAGTACTTATTATTCAAATGCAGTGAGAATGTAACAGCTTGGGAAAAGTGACCACAAATACACCTGATGCTTTAGTTTTGGGGCACGACATAATAATGTAAAAAATATTGAAAACAATTGTCATGGCAAGATTAAATTGTCTCTTAACACGCCAAACAAAATCGACTAAGTATCAATCGAAAAATCATCATCTTGGGCATCTTGAACAATTGGTGCAACAACTCCATCATCAATGTATGTGTCATCTGCATCATGTTCATCATCATCATCAAATACATCATCGTCTGGTTCATCAACTGCCTCGGCCCGCACTTGGTTAATAACTGAGACATCCCCGGTTGTGCCTTCCTTGTCTGATCTTGACCAATTTGTCAAATCCTGGTGTTCACCGAGCAAATTAATACCTTCGATACCCACAACAATTGAGTCCTCAAGATCAAATTCAGGCATGGCAAACAAGTTTCTTGGTTTCAATGAAATAACACTGCTCCAACCAGGTTTGTTCACCAGATTCACATAAAACACCAGTTCTGCCTGTGTTGCCAGAATATAGGGTCCATTCTTATACCTGTGTCGAGTAGTATCGATGTCAATCACCCCAAATTTATCTTTAATGTATCCTTTGCCTCTGTTGGTACTTGTGGCAGCAGGCACATCAAACCGGTCACACTGGAACAGAATAACTTCTTTTTGTCCAGGAAATTCCAGTGAGATCATTCTTTTAATCACCCCATACCAGTTCGTGCCTCCTTTCTCACCCTTGACAAGCACACCACTGTTTTGTGTCACGAGGGTTTTCTCAATGTTAACGGTTCGAAACAGTCAATTATTGACATCTATTCAATGTACGAGGTCGGGGATCCGGTCCTTGAGCAAGTGCAAACAACTTTGAACTTACTTCCCCTCTCACATGTAGACCTCTGATCTTGCCTTCAAACCATCTTACGAGTTGATCCTCATGTCGCTTATCAAGATTTCTGGTTCCATATTCCTTCAGTTCTTCCAAATGCGCACTGCATACAAATGAATATTACCATTAGTTTGAAATTCAAAATTACAAGCAATAAATGATGTTGAGTAGTGTATCTTACTCGACATATGGTCTAGCTTCATCACAATTGCAAATTATGTAGTGCCTCATCTTCCGAAACTCATCTGGTGGAATTTCGTCGACCGTCTGTCAACTCCTCTTGTAATCCATTTCAGAAAAAATGCTCAAACCAGATGGTGGCTCATTCACAGTAACTGTTTCATGTAGATCAACACGATTCTCTTTGGTGTCCACGTCCAAGAATCTTGAGCAGAATGTAAGGCACTCCTCGAGTATGTATCCCTCAGCAATTGAACCTTCAGGGTGAGCCTTGTTCCTCACATATCCTTTCACAGTGCGTAGGTACCGCTCCACTGGGTACATCCATCTGTAACACACTGGCCCCCCAAGTTTAGCTTCTTCAGCTAGGTGAATACGCAAATGGATCATGATATCAAAAAATGCAGGTGGGAATATCATCTCAAGTTGACAAACAGCCTCCCTAATTGAACAGCTTAGCCTGTCCAATTCTGCTTCCACCAGCTCCTTTGAACATAGTGCATCGAAGAAATTACTAA
Source organism: Cenchrus fungigraminus (assembly GCA_036936925.1). Taxonomy (NCBI): domain Eukaryota; kingdom Viridiplantae; phylum Streptophyta; class Magnoliopsida; order Poales; family Poaceae; genus Cenchrus; species Cenchrus fungigraminus. The sequence goes on along the minus strand of CM072774.1, from coordinate 26,861,075 downwards.
GCGGAATCAATCCGATGACAACAGCTTTTGGCAAAATCCTATGGACCACTAAGGGTAAAAGTTTTTGTAGAATTAGATGGTAATCATGAGTTTTCAAGCCAGACACCTTACATGACTTTACATCAACACATCTTCTTATATTTGAGGAAACCCCATCAGGCATCTTCACTCCATATAGAAATTCACACAAACTTTCCCTGGCATCCTTATCTAACTCGTACAAGGCTGATGGCAAGGTATACTTATCATCTTTAATCACAGGGTGCTGATCTGGTCGTATCCGTAGATTCTCCATGTCAAGCCGGGCATTCTCCCCGTCCTTACATTTGCCGTCCAATTTAAGCAGAGTGCCTGGTATGCTCTCGCATATATTTTTCTCAATGTGCATGAAGTCCAAATTATGCCTGATGAGCAAAAAAGACCAGTAAGGGAGCTCAAAAAAATACTCTTCTTCCTCCAGTTGTGCCATCTGTTGTCTTCGTCACGCTTCCTTTTTTTTATAACAAGGTCTTTCCAAATTCTACTTGTTCAAAAGTATCATACTGCTCAAGTACCTATGCACCAGATAGTGGTTCTGGTGCCTCCCTGGTTTCGACCTTGTTGTTGAAGCTGACCGCGTTGTTGCGCCATGGATGGTCGGGGGGCAAGAAACGTCGATGTGCCATGTAGCAGTGCTTCTTCCCATGTTTCAACCACAAATAGTCAGTATGTTTGTGGCAGTATGGACATCCAAACTTTCCTTTAGTGCTCCAACCAGACAGCATAGCATAAGTTGGGAAGTCATTAATTGTCCAAAGAAGGATAGCACGGAATGTAAAATTCTTCTTAGTCCCTGCATCTCTTGTTTTAACACCATTATTCCAAAGCTCCTTGAGCTCTAGTATAAGGGGCCTCAAATATACATCAATATCCATTCCAGGAGATTTTGGACCAGGTATCAACATTGACAAGATCCAGTTAGATTGTTTGTGACACAACCATGGAGGCAAATTGTAAGGTATCAGGATGACAGGCCATATGGAGTAAGACTTTGCATGCCAAAGGGATTGAACCCATCAGAAGCAAGACCCAGCCTAACATTACGACCTCCTTTTTCTGAAAACCATTTAAACTCTGAATCCACGCGCTTCCATGCCTTTGAGTCAGCAGGTGACGCATTTTCCCATCGTTCACCAATTCTTTCTTGTGCCACTGCATATCCTCTGACATTTGCTTTGACATATACATTCTTTGCAGCCGAGGAATAAGAGGAAAGTACCGTAGGATCTTAACTGGTAACCGCTTCTTAACAGTAGTAGCACCAACTGCACTGTCATTGTTACCACAGGTTTTTTCTACAACTTTCCACCTTGACTGCTTACAAATGTGACATGTCTCCAGATTTGCGTATTGCTCAAAAAATAACACATAATCATTTTCACATGCGTGTATCTTGACATAGTCCAAGCCCAGGTCTCGAACCACCCTTTGCACTTTATCCAAGGAGTCAGGAATACAATGCCCTTCAGGGAGAACCTTTCCAAAGAGCTTAAGTATGGCCTCCAACGCCGCGTTACTTAAGCCATACATGCACTTTATCTGAAAAAGCTCCACCATAAAAGAGACCTCAGTTGCATTTTTGCATCCTGGATACAATTCCTTCTTTGCCTGGTCTAATAGTTTCAAAAAAATCTCTGCCTGCTTATCTGCCTCATCATCTTTGGTTTGTCCATGAAGTATAGTGCCACTGATAATGTTTCTAATCAGAGTATTAGTGGCAGCAGGGTTATCATCACAATCGTCTTCTTCATCATCTTCTCCAAAATAAGGTGTTGTATCATCAGCTGTAGGTTGTGCATCATGATTATTGAGATCAGGAGTGACATCATGATTCACACGACCCTCAGCTGATGAAGTATTAGTTTGGCCTTGAATGATACCATCGTCGATGAAACAATCAGCAAACCCTGTAGTCACTAAATGAATTTGAATGGGAAACAAGGTGTCATGTCTGATCATGCATTGACATATAGTACATGGGCACACAATAGATCGACCTCGCGCTGATGCGGCGTTAAAGGTTTGAAAAAAAGATCGGAAATTGTTCTGCCAATCCGCTGAGTGTCGAGGCAAGCGCATCCAACTCCGATCTTCATGTGATGCCATTAATCTGCATTCATGTTTCAAACGACCTAGATCATGATATAGCAATATGCATATATATGCAGGGAACGAAGATATATACGAGATCAAGACAACAGTACCGGCCGTGGCACCGCACAGATGTTGATTGATCGCCGTGGAGATCTATACGTACGTCGTGGAGATCGATCTAGATGGAGACCTAGACGCCGTCGTGGAGATCTTGATGGAGACCGACGTCGTCGAAGACTTGGAATTTCGGAACAGTCTCGATGAGTCCCTATCTGATCGTCGTTTTGATCTCCTGCATAAGCGTCACGATAGACAAATTACAGTGCAACCAAGGAATACCTCGTTGCAATATTTCTGAGGCTGTACGTATTATGACCTTTCACAGGGTCCACATTATGTGCCTCGGATTTTCAACAGATGCGTAATTCATGATTTTTTTTTCCGATCGGCAACCATAGAGGCTAACTATAATACACAAAATTCAGGAGTTCTAGTGAAGGGTCTCCAGATTGTTGATCACAAATTTAAGTATGCACCAGATTGCTGATCACAAAATTACTCCAGATTGTTGAGCATAAAGATCTGTGAATATACACTAGTCTAGCATAAACAATAGCATGTCGCAATTCTGAAAACAGACAGAGGGTTACTCCAAAAATGCATGACAGGACCCAACAAATTTCAATTTGTGTCACTCATAAGTTAAAATATTTTGCAAGGGCTCATCCAGATCCAAACACATATAGACATACGAACAACCATATATATAAGTTTTAGCACACAACCATACTTAGTCGAAGTACTACAATTACAATATAGAGGTTCGAAGTTATTACTTAGATGTTGCCACATACATAACCATTCTTAGACCATTCACCAGCATCTGTATAACATCCACCTAGGACCTGGTTATGCTACGTACTAAGCCTTTACTACTACTTGCGATTGACTTTATCCTGAACCTTGCGGATCTTCTTCTCCATCCCTTCTAACTTGTCAGCAACAGTCTCCATGAATTCCTTCAGTGTCATCTCCATGTCTTCCTGCGTTCCATCAATGTGCAGGCTTAGGTTCTCAATCTCCTCACGCAAATCATCATAGCAATCCTTCAGCTGCTGAACCATTTGGCGCAAGGGCATTTCCTACAGTAGGCAACAAACACAAGTTACTAATATGAAATGTGTTAGAACAGCAGTGGCCAATGCAGCCATATAATCAAAAAAATGCACCTTTCTTTTCGATGATCCCGAAGCTTTCGATGGCGACGGTTTCTTGCTGTTGTCCTGCTCATCATCGTAGTCCGGAATGATGATCCTCACCTGATTAGAAGTGTTCACTAGCCTGACCAAACAAAACAATTTGCTATTTTTCAGATTTGTTTAAAACAGCCTATTCAATCTCTTGACTGATATTGTATACCAACTTACCCGTGATGAATCAAAGCATACCAATAAAAAAACTAGTGTGTGCAAATCACATACAACAATCAGCCTTGTGAAAAAGAGTAAAAGCAATTAAAGGTCTAACTATTAAATATTTGAGCATATAAGTTCACAACTCTCTCCTGGTAATACACAGGTTCATCATCACAAAACTATGGAGATATGGTACACAGGTTCCATCTCACCTCATTTGCATCATATGACCTCTAGGCTGATACTACTTCGCTTATAAACAAGAAAGAAGGAAGAAAGGTTGATCCCCCTACTAGCTGCCACAAAAGGCCTAACCTACTAATTGGGACAGCATGCGCAAACTAACTTCATTTGGCTGGCTTTGTTTTGAGCAATGTGATCAAATGTACACAGGTCAGATTCACAGCAAAAGATGGCATGAAATCAAGCCAATTATCATTATCATTATCTAGTATGAGGTGAGATGGATCCACACAAAAACCCAATTATCATTATCTTGTATGAAAATTTGATTTCTATGAACCATAAACGTTTTTCTAATTGCAAAAGGAATCACCCGATTCATGGAAAGTCAAAGAGGGCAGGGCAGTGTACCTCACTTCACTTCTAGACTGCTTGCATCCGACTAGGGCCTACTTACCCTTACCCGATGGATCGACTTGCCGATGCGGGCCGTCAGACGATGAGGAGGAGGTGGCAGCGCCGTGCGTACCGGAGGATGACGGGGTTGGGGTGCCGTCGACCGTACCGGAGGACGACGGGGTTGGGGTGCCGCCGACCATACCGGAGGATGACGAGGTCGGCGGTGTGATAGACTTGAACCGCCCGTGTGCATCGCGCTTCTGCGTGGCGGCGCTGTGGCCCCTCCGTCCGCCGCCGCCGCCCGCCTGCAAACCCTCGGTGCGGCCCCGCCGTCCGCCGCCGCCGCTCGCCTGGATCCCCTCGATGCGACCCCGCTTGCCGCGGTCGCCGCTCGGCTGCGTTGCGGCGCTGCGGCCCCTCCGTCCGCGCCCACCGCTAGCCTGGGAAGGCTCGATGCGGCCACTCCGGCCGCTGTCCCCGCTCGCCGCCGGGGAAACCTCGATGTGGGGCATCTCGATGTGGAGGCGTCGGTCAGAGCCGACGAGGGGGGATGGGGGAGCTGAAGGGTATTGGGGGTGGGGGAGCTGAAGGTTATATACTATTTGGGCCGGCCCATCCTTGTTTTTATTACTCTCACCGGCCATTTGGCTTCTCTGCAGCGGCGTCGCACTCCGGGACCTTTAGTGCCACCCCAGAAACTGGGAAGGGGGTGTCCCAGCTTAAAAGGGGAGGCGTGCCTGCGCTCTCGAACTCCGAATTACCGTCATCCACTACTGCTTGCTACTTGTGCTATGGGGCTTAATGGGCTGGCCGGCCGACTCGGGCTCCCGCTCGCTGGGCTTTACGCTCGCCGGTTGAGCCTGTTGTGGCCTGGCTTAGCCCTACATCCCCATAGCACAAATTTTTTTCATCTAAACAAATCCTCTCTTTTTTTCATGGTACCTATAGTCTATACCTGTTGGTGTTTTAACCCGACAACCTACCAAGGGGAGTACCCGAGGTAGACGTTTGTGGCCTCGCCGAGATCGGGAACTCGAAGGAGAGACACGTGGCACACAATTTAGACAGGTCGGGCCGCGAGGTGCGTAATACCCTATGTCCTGTATGCTGCGTAGCTCTGGATTGATTGGGTGCGTTTACAAGATGATGCGGATAGATAGATAGGGGTCCCTGCCTTGCCTTATATAGTCCGGGAGGCAGGGTTACAAGTCGGTTTGAGGGAGAGAGTTCTAGTCGTACACGGCTAGGAGTACTCTACATGGATCCGGACATGTCTAGCTTCCTAACCGAGTACTAGCCCTCTGGATACCTTGTGCTTCACGCTGTCTTGTACCGTGCAGCCCAAGTCGAGTAGTCCCAGGGGCCCATGCACTAGTCGGTCCTAGTACCCACCTGAGTAGTGGGCCCAGGGATGTCCATACGACAAGCCCCCGAGTACTTTGTAGTTGAGCAGGATGTCTTCGAGTAGTCTTGACGGCCTTGGCGAGTAGTCCTTGAGCGTCCCCGAGTTCCACAAGCCGAAAGTCCTCAAGAATGCTTGAATCATCCCGAGGCTGGAAGGTACTCCAGCTGATCTTTGAGTAGTCTTGAAGTCTTCTTGAGTAGTCCCCAAGCATCCCCGAGTGCTTCTCTCGAAGGTCTTCAATAATACTCGCGATGCCTTGACGAAAAACCATATGGAAAATGCGATTCGAAGAATCGCATTCCATATGGAATGTAGCCCCCGAGCCTTAGGTCGAATTGTAGATTCAAGCTGAGGGTCAATCTGAAGTTCTGCCAATCTTATCCCGAAAAATCCAGAGAAAAAACCGAAGGACATGTGGCACGGAGCCCCCGAGCCTTGAGTCGAGTACTTCTCTCGAATTGAAGGGTCATCTTGACTGTAGAATGTGTCCGGAGTGAGATCTTGATCTGGTTTAGCCCACTGAATCCGTCGATCGAAGTCGAGCCCCCGAGATTGAGAGCAGTGAGTACTAGAAGATGAAGAGTCAGTCTGCCACCGCTGAGTCAGCTGCCTGAAACTTATCCGCCCGTTTGGAACTAAGCCGCTTGATGGCTTATAAATAACAGGGGAACCCCTTAGGGTTTTTCACTTCTAGCAGTTGCATTTCTCTAAGATTAGATCTGAATCACCTCCTCCCTTCACTTCTGCTACTGCCGCCGCCACTGAGTAGATTAGATCTATCTCCGCACCGCCGCCGCAGTCTGCCCTCCAATGCAGCCCCCGAGCGAATGCGAGTGAAAACACTCGTGACCAGGAGGATGAAGGCGTCTCTGTCGAAGAGCACCAAGACCGGCGCATCGAAGAAGAGGAGCCGCGATGAGGCCGGTGATGCCGGTCAATCTTCGTCTTCGCCACCCCCCTCCACTCCGTCGAATCCGTCGAAGGAGTGGAAGAAGGCAAAGCTGAAGACCGAGGACCTTCTCACCCTGGTCAACAGCAGATTCCTTCGCGAGAAGGAGATGGATCTGTGGCGCGTCGCCACTGGAGATCCGTACCCGATGGAGAAGCATCCGGATGAGATCCCGATGTTCACATGTTTCGTGGAGCGTGGACTCGCACTGCCTGCGAGCGGCTTCTTCAAGGGGATGCTCCAGTACTATGGGATCGAGTACCTCAACCTCAACCCCAACAGTATCTTCCACGTCTCCATCTTTGTCCACTTTTGCGAGGCGTTTGTGGGGATCAAGCCCCACTGGATCTTGTTTCGGAGGTTCTTCCGGCTGAAGCCCCAGCTGAGCACGGACGACCACCGAGTAGTTAGAGGCGCTAGGGTGCAGATGCGCGAAGACGCCGCCGGGCAGTACTTGCCGTACAAGCTGATTGACTCCAACCAAGATTGGAAGTCGAAATGGTTCTACATCAGCAACCACTACCCTGAGCTGCCGAAGCCGAGCGGTCGCCAGCCGAAGCATGCGCCGTGGTGGAACTTAGAGCCCACCATGCATGAAGGCCTCTAGCTGCCTGCGTTGCTGAAGAAGATCAAGGCCTCGAGGGAGGCCGGACTGAGGGCCGAGCATGTGGCCTTCAGTTTCATGAAGAGGAGAGTGCGACCGCTGATGGCACGAGACACTCTCGGCTATGAGTACACCGACGCTGAAGATACTTCTCAGATGCTCGATGAAGAAGTCGATGATGACGTGATTATCGAGCGGCTGGGGAGAATCTTCAAGGATATGCCCCCGTTCACACCATGCCCAGTGGAGGAGTACTCCGCGGCATGTCCGCCAAATGATGTTAGTAGTCGTGGCAAGAGGCCTCGAGTACTAGTAGCATATGTAGTCGTACTGATGCTTGCTTGGTGTTGTAGAAGGACCTCAAGAAATATATCTCCGTCCCGCCAGCCCCCCCGCAGCTTGAGAAGCAACCTCAGGGGAAGGCGGAGCCAAAGCCGAAAGAGCGCCGAGTAGTCGGCGAGGACGATGATGTCGTCGTCATCGAGGACACTTCCGACGATGAAGACGAAGAGAAACTGCAGCAGCTCTTCCAGCTCCGTTCTAGATTTAGCCAAGCTGGGATGCCGCATGTACCAGTAGTCGAGAAGCCCTCCAGCCTTGAGGCGGACTTGCCGCTCCCGCCGAGGAAGCCCCGCAACATGGCACGCAAATGTGCCGTGAAGAAGCCGAAGGTGTCTGAAGCCACCAGACAAGAGGTGAGCACCGCGACTAGAGTAGTCGAGTACCTTGACGAGTAGTCTGTTGCTGACAATTCGACTTGTGTTGTTGTAGGACATCCCTTCCCCGGATCCCGCTATCCAGGATGAGGGAGAGGAAGTTTGGGAGACAGTGGGGGCGACGTCTGGGAGAAGTACCAGCCCGCCTCCAGCTGCTGAAGATGTTGTGCCCCAGGGGGCACAGGAACAGGCCGTGGCGGTGGAGAGCCAACCACAGCCGTCGACTGAAGAAGTGCAGGACCCTCCTCCTGCTGCGGCTGTGGCCGTTGAGCAGCCAGAGGAGAGGGAACGGGAGCCTCCTGTTGAAGCAGGAACTGCCAACGAGCCTGGCATTGTAGACATCGCCAGTCTGCTGGGCACCCCGACGGTCACCGTAGTGCGGTTGACGCTGTGAGTACACGGAGTCCTCGAGTTGTCATTTACCGTCAATTCCGGGTTGCTGACTCAATACTTTATGATGCAGGAAATCCACTGACTTGTCGTGGGACGAGGCAGAGACTACCACGCCTGCCGATGGGGAGGACCGCTCGGCGGAGGCACGAGAACCCATGCCGCAACCACAAGCTGAAATAGCGACAGAGCCAAGGCTTGAAGAAGCCACCCTGGTAGAAGGTACATATCCTGTTGCCACGGGTACTTGTCATGAAGAGGAGTCGTAGCCACCACATGTTGCTGATTTGTTCATGACAGGATCACAAGCTGAAGGAGCGGTGATCCCTGAAGCAGTAGCCATGGATTCGGCTACTGTCGAGACAATGGCTACTGAGCCAGTTGTCATGCAGGCAGCAACTATAGCCCCCGAGCCAAGGGCAGAGATGCGGGTGGACTCGCAGCTCGAATCAGGGACCGAAGTCGTCGCCCGCAAGGTGATGGTAGAGGACGCGGCACCGCTTCGCTCGACGCCGATGCCAGAGACTGGGACCTCGAGCCGCGCAGGTCTCGAGTTGCTAGACGATGATCTGATCGATCCGGCTTTCGTGTCTCTGAGCATGGAGTCGTGGCATCGTACGGAGCAATGGATAAAGGTACATTGCAAGTACCCTGAGTAGTCTTGCATCATTGAGTACTGAGTACTGATTGAGCTTTGATCCTGCGTAGGGCCTGGTGGAGAGCTCCTGTCAGAAGACCGAGCTCTTGAAGGGGTACGGTGACACGGTCATCCGGGCTGAAGCTCTGGAGAAGGAGCTGTAAAAATCAAAGAAGCACTCTGCACTGCTCCAATCCAAGCTTGATGGCGCCTTCACCCAGTACCACAATGAGGTACAAGACATGCAGGCGAAGAGGGATGACTTGATCAAGAAGAACAAGACGTTGCGCCAGAAGAACAAAGGTAAGCCTTCCGCTGCAATCGTTGAGTACTTGTTACAATGCTTATGTGTAGTCTAACACTGTTGACGAGTTGTCTGCAGATCTGGAGGCTACTGTTGACCGGTTGAAAGCTTCCGAGACGGATCTCAAGAACATCATGTACCGGGAGACCGACCACTGAGAGGTAGATGAGTACCAGTACGCACAGATGCGCCATGAGTGCATTATGTGGATGGAGCTCCGTGAAGCCTCCGATCTTGACCTTGTGCGTTGTTACAAATCTCTGCAGAAGCTTAATGAAGATTGCGAGAAGCTGCGGGCACAACTGAAGGAACTTGAAGAAGTCGCACTTCCAATTGCAAGGCTGTTGGTTCCTCATCCAGGCGGTCCCAAGATAGCGCCGCTCGTGGATAGACTGAAGGAAGCTCCCGGGCGCCTGGCGACGTACGTCAAGCACTTGGCGAAGTCGATACCGAACCAGGTACTCGCCTTCATGAAGTCGTACTTCCCAAAGGTGCCGGTGGATAAGGTAGCTGGGGGTCTTGCGGCAAACTGCACGGACGAGCAGTACAAGACCCTGCTGGAGGAGATGGCACCTATCGCGGAACAAGTCGCGGATAAGCTGAACCTTCAGTAGATGTACCTGTAGGAGTAGTTCATGTACAGGGTAGTTTATGTAAGACAAACAAATTAGTCAAGAACTTGTTTGAATATGATTGAGGTTGGTCCACTTTTGTGTTGTGATGGGTACTCGTTGCCGCAGCTTGCATCGAAGCTTGCGGAGTACCAAGCCGTTGAAGAGGTAGTGAGTAGTAGTACTCAGTAGAATCCACCTAGTTTAGGAGGTACATTAAACAAGTTGAGTAGAATCGAACTTTATTACTGAGGAAAAAGTACACCTGGATGGCCAGGGCCGTTACAAGTATGAAGTCACTAGGACCCGGAGGCCGCCTATGGCTAAGTGATTGCTAGGGCCCTTGGACCACTTACAGCTGGAGATCCGTTAATAGCCGTTGTAGCTGGATCAAAGGAGTACATGGTCTGTAGACCGCCGCCAAAGCCCTTAGGCTATGTGCAGCCCAGGATCCGTTAGTAGCCATTAGCGCTGGATCTTGGATTGAGGTAGTCCGTAGACTAGTGCTAGGACCGAGAGGCCGCTTACAGCAAGGAGTCCGTGAGTAGCCGTGTAGGCTAGACCCGTAGATAGGTAGTCGAGCGACTGGGCGTAGAAGCGACACAACTGGTCGACATTCCACGAGTTGCTGATGTCATCGCCTTCAAGTGTCTGAAGACGATAGGAGCCCAGTCTGGTCACCTTAGAGACTAAGAAGGGACCTTCCCAAGGCGAGCTAAGCTTGTGTAGTCTGTCCGTGTTCTGGATGCGGCGGAGAACTAGATCGCCGACGTTGAAGGAGCGTTCCTTGACGTTGCGATCATGGTAGCGGCGGATACCCTCTAGGTACCTTGCTAACTGGATGAGGGCAGCACAACGGGCTTCTTCGAGGCTGTCGATGTCAACTCGTCGACTATCTTCTGAGATGCCTTCGTCATATTGTTCTACTGCCGGGGATTCCCACATCACGTCAGCAGGTAGAATAGCTTCGGAGCCGTAGACCAGGAAGTAGGGCGACTGTCCTGTTGGCTTGGTAGGTTGAGTACGAAGCCCCCAGAGTGCATTGGGTAGTTCCTTGATCCACTTGCCTCCTTTGGTGTTAGCTGCATCGTGCAATCGCTTCTTGAGGGCATCGAGTACCATCCCATTGGCGCACTCCACCTGACCGTTAGCGAGTGGGTGGGCGATTGAGACGTATCGGATGTCGATCCTGCTGTTCTCGCAGTACTCCCAGAACTGATGGTTGTCGAAGTTGGAACCTAGGTCTGTGATGATGCGATGGGGTAGCCCGTAGCGATGCACGAGTTCATCCAAGAAGTCGAGTACTCTGTCAGCCTTGGGGCAGGTGACTGGCTTGACTTCGATCCACTTGGTGAATTTGTCGATGGCCACCAGAACTCTGTTGAATCCTCCTGGCGCAGTTGGCAGAGGCCCAATCATGTCGAGCCCCCAACAGGCAAAGGGCCAGGTCGGCGGTATGGTGACTAGCTTGTAGGCCGGGACGTGTTGCTGCTTGGCGAAGAATTGGCATCCTTGGCACCTCCTGACGAGTTCTTCGGCGTCGCCCAGAGCTGTGGGCCAGTAGAAAGCTCGTCAGAAGGCTTTGCTCACCAGCGTACGAGAGGACGCGTGGTTGCCGCAGACACCCTTGTGAATCTCCTCCAAGATGTCCTTGCCTTCTTCCCGGGGTACGCACTTCATGAGTACTCCAGAAGTCGCACCCCACCTGTAGAGCTTGTCCCCGACTAGTACGTAGGTCTTGGCTCGGCGGATGAGTTGTTCTGCCTCGTTCTTGTCGGAAGGGACCTTCTGCTCGAAGATGTAGTCGATGAAGGGTTGCCTCCAGTCCACGTCGATCATCATGACCTCCTGCTTTGCTGTGATGGCCCAAGTTCAGTGGTCATTGACGCCGGCTCCGGAATGGATGGCGTGTGAAGCTCGTGGATGAAGACTCCAGCGGGTACTTGAGCGCGAGTAGAACCAAGCTTCGACAGGACGTCCACTGCAATGTTGTTATCGCGGACGACGTGGTGGAACTCGAGACCATAGAATTTGTTCTCGAGCTTGCAGACTTCCAGACAGTAGGCGTCCATGTTCTCCTTGTTGCGGTCCCAAGAGTCGTTGACTTGGTTGATAACCACTGCGAAGTCGCCGTAGACTAGTAGCCGCTTGATGCCCAGTGAGATTGCGAGTCGGAGCCCATGTAGCAGAGCTTTGTACTCAGCTTCGTTGTTTGAGACCTTCTAGAAGATCTGCAGGACGTACTGACAGACACCTACCGTCAGTGGTGTTTCTCACTTTCTTTTCCTTTCTTTTCTTTTATTTTCATTTTTCCTTTCTTTTTCTTTCTTTTTTTCTCCTCTCATTTTCACAGCACCGTCACAAAATTCAAAATCATTTCTCATCTCATTTCTTCCAGAGATTCAAAGCGAAGTCACAACACTCACATCAAAGTGCAAGACACAATAGATTCACAACAAGTCTATCACAAGAATCACAACACAAAGACAAGAGATTCACTGCACACAAGATTTCACAGGAATCCACACCAGATCCTTCACCAAACACCAGCGCCTTCCCCAATCAACAAGATTTCACAAGAAGAACACAAGAATCATATCAACCACTCACAAATTTGATAAAAAGTTCACAACTCCAGCCCCTTCACCACTAGCACCGCACCATCACCGCGTGCCGCCGCACCACACAAATACCGGCTCACCCCCGCGCCTTCAGGCCACTGAGGCCTTGCCGGCTGCCGTGTCCGCTTGCCCTGCGCCTCCAGGCCATAGAGGCCGCCACTATGTGAAAACCTCAAATTGGTCATGCAGCATTTGTAACGGGTCCTTAACACCCGTTACATACACCCACATCTGTAACAGTTGTTATTTGGCGCCCGTTACCCATAAGCGCGGCAGGCCGACCCCGGGGTTTGCCTCCACAACGCCCGTTACCAATATGGACTTCTGGTAACAGGCTTCTTAAACGCCTGTTACATGAATTCTTTGTAACGGACGTTAATGTGAGTCCGTTACAAAAGTTAAACCTATCGGTAACGGGCTCGTAAAATCTGTTACTGATCAATGCCCTGTCGGTAATGGGTTCTTTAAGTCCGTTACTGATTACTGCCGTATCAGTAACCAGCTTTAGTGTTTGTTACCGATGACATTTGACGCCCGTTACTAGACTGGGAGCTCAATAATTGAAGTCTAATAGCACTCTTCACTGCCGTGAAGCGGGAGCGTGGCGGCAGGGGATTATTAGCCAAACCGGGGGTCTCCAATGCACAGGGGCGGCGATCCTGCATATATAGAATATGTGCTACTATAAATTTTGTCTCCTTTGTGAACAAAGGAGACGGAGGTTTGTGAATCCGCATCTCCTTTGTGTCTGTCTTCATTTACAGGTCAGCTCCATCTCTCATTGCTTCCATTTCGACATACAGGCACAATCAACACATATATCTTTTGAGACAAAACAGACATTGTAAGAGAGATAACTTGTCCACATAGATTACGATAACTTGTCCACAGGAATAAAGATAATTATTACAAATAGTTAACTTGTCCATCTGGCTTGGACTTAACTTGTCCATCACATTTTTTACTATGGTCGTGCTATCTGACCGTACACATCAACAAAAGCATGCCCCTTGAATATCCACAAAGTATGGCTATCTGACCCTGCACATCAACAAGATTGAACTTCCTCATGCCCCATCAAGATTGGCTCTTTTTGCAGCATCTTCGTAAGCAACCAAGGATTCTTGAAGCCCTTCGAGCGCATCTTCAATGGGCTCGAGATTTTGTTCAGTCATATACTTGTACCTCCTTATGTGCTTAGCCTTTTTGATGTGGATGTTCACTTCTTTCATGATTTTTTCAAATGCAGGTTTCACATAATCCCAGACATTAAGGTTTAGAAGTAACTCAAACTCTGCTCGCGACTCATAGAGTTTTGCCTGAAACAGGGTTAAACATGCTATAAGAATAACATAGTTAATTCAGAATTAATTTGCCTTAGAACTTGGAGCAGCATAGGCACAGTAATCATCATAGGAAAATTATATAAGAACTTGAAAATTATCCTAGGCTTCATAGCAGGGTGACAAGTAAAAGCAGAACTTAGTTCAGAACTGATTTGCCTCAGAACTTAGTATAAGATCATGACAAGCAAGGAAGACATCATCATAGGCACTAACTTTATCAAGCTCAAGCTCAAGCTCCATCTATAGAACAAGTAAAAGGCAGTGAGATTCAGAGAAACTTGCCTCGCCGTCGTCGTTGTCATTGCCAGAGTCAGAGATGAGGTCCTCTAAACCTTCGCCGCTCCCTCGACCCTTCTTCGTCGTTGCCAAACACTTGTGCTCGCAGACGTGAGGTAGGCGCCTCGCCCACTTCGCTGCCCCCTCGCCGGCATGCTCCTCCTTGCCGCTGCTTGGCCCCATCGTCGGAACCCGAGAGGATCCAGTCGAGGATCCTCATCTCCCGCATTGGGTTCGGTCCACCGCCGGTTGGCCCCTCTCCAACGCTCATCGTCGTCTCCCTCTTTGCCGCCATCTCGCTGACACGCGCACAGATCGAGTTGCGGCACCGCTTTGCGTTCCGGTTCTCCTCGATCCCAGGTGCGTGGGGTTTTCCGCTGCTTGGCCCCTCACCGGCGCTCAACGTCATCTCCACACCTCCGCTCACCCTAGTGAGAAATGAGGAAAGCGTCGTGTGTTGCGCTTTTTTTTAAGGAAAGTGTTGCGCTTATGCATTCGGAAAGAAGAAGGGGAGACGAAATGGGGCCGGGGAGGATGAATATTCATTTTGCAAAATGGATAGTCACTGCCGACGTGGGTTAGCAAACCCGCGTCGCCTTTGTTGGCTGGTGTGCGGGCGGGCAACGGTTACCTTCTTTATACTAGGCTACTGACGCTGACGCGTGGGCTCGACACTTTTTTTGAAATGACACTTGCTTCCCTAAAAAATTAGGGCCCTTAAAACAACACCTAAAAATTAATAAAAATACGAACAATTCAGGGCATTTGGTATTTGAATAAAATATGAACAGTCACACGTCTCCTTGTGATCACACGTCTCTTTTGCGGCCAAGAGCTCTGCTGAGCGTACACGGGTTCCGAGGCGCGTGACCGGCCGCCTGACGGTTCCCCATCTTGTCACTATAAATCCCCGGCCGACCAAGAACTTCGTCAACCGCGCTACCAAGAAAACCCCAGCACCACCGTCTCTGGTCACCAAGAAGTGAATCCAAGAGCTTCTTCTTCCTCAAGCGCGCACATGGCATTGTCGAGCGAGCCGTCCAGGAAGCAGGGGAGGGTGGAGGATGATGACGACGAAAGCTGCCGTCGTCGGCTCATCAAGGAGGGGACAGCGCCGGCACCCGAGGAGCACGAGGAGGTGCCGCCGCCCCCGCCCGAGGAGGTGCCGGTGCCGCCACCCGTGGAGGCCGCCCCTGCTCCTCCACTAAATGTTGTGGACTCCATGTGGGCAGACAACATGTTCCTCGAAGCTTTCAGGAGGCTTCATCGGGTGGCCGTTCATCTCGGCGTCCCAGGACCCAATGATCCGTTGCAGAGGACCGTGAAGGATTTCGCCTTCAAGATCAATATCTTGGCTGGGGACCTTGAGAGAGTCGTGGTCGGCCCCGTCGACGTCGACGGCGGAGATGATGGTGGCTTCGACGGCGGTGACGATGGCGGCCTCGATGGCTCCGGCTCCGACTCTGACTCCGACTCCGACAGTGGGGCTCCTCCGGTGGTGACTACCTCTGCTTAATTAATTTGTTCCTCTGTTAATGTGTTCCTCCCGTGTGTTTGTTGAACTTGTGATGAACTAGTAGATCTAAGAGACGCGGGTAGATCAATCCGTGTCTCCTATAACGCATTGCAATGTCTATGGTAGCAGTTTACAATGAATTGCAATGTGTATGCCAGAAGTTTGTTACTCTATTTGTGTCTATATATGGCAGCAATTTACAATGAATTGCAATGTGTATGCCAGAAGTTCGTTACTCTGTTTGTGTTACTCCGCGTCTCCTTTGCCTCGTGCTGCAATGAAATGTCAGCACAGATGAATAGATGAATTTTGTGATATGTGACACATTAAGATTTGTGACCCAATTGTCATTCCATCCATTCTTCATTCATACATTTAAGTTTGTCATCTGTGACAAATTTTTCATTCTTCATCCACATAGATGAAGCAAAAGCACCACTTTTAACATCAGAACTACTTCTTTGCAGCATACATCCCCAGTAAACATCCAAATACTACACAAACAACAGCCACAATAATTAAGTTCATCTTCCATATCACATTGTTCATCTTCTCCTCCAGTGCTTTCTTCCTCTGCTTGTCCTCCAGTGCTTGCCTCTGCTCGCCAGCATCCTTCAGCATCTGGAGATACTCCCAATTTGATAATCCATTGAATCAACTACTTCATCGACCGCGTCTGCCCAGTTTGACGGTTGAAAAACAATGACGCCAGCATCCTTCAGCATCTGGAGATACTCCTTGTGGAAACGATAAAATCCACAATTCTTGGTGTACTGCAAATCAAAAGCACATAAGAACCCTAACTGAGAATTGGAAACACACCACAAACTACTCATCGAGTTCCTTGCACACTTGAAATAAAGACGACCGTGGTTTTCACCTTCCTTCTGCGTCCGCCCTTCCACCACCCGAGCCATACCATAGCCGGGCAAGGGACCAGTGGAAAGCCGCTTAGCTCACCGACTCGATCCAAGCTGTTGGAGTGAATGGGGCTGCTCCTGCAACCTTGAACCCTGCTCCTGGCACGTGCACCTCTAAACGAATCGGCGTAGTGCGACAAGTGCCATACGGCGGGGAAGGACGGGCGGGCGGCGGCGGTGGAGCTCAGATCGGGAAAGAAGAAGCGGGCCGGGGCCTGGCCAGGGCTGGGGCGGATGGATATTCATTCGGCCAGGGGCATTTCAGACAATGGAGCACTTGTTGGCGACGGGGGTTAGTGTACCAACATCGCCGGGGCGGATGCATATTCATTCGACCAGGGGCATTTCGGACAATGGAGCCCTTGTTGGCGACGCGGGTTAGTGTACCCGCATCACCTTTGTCGGTCGGGCAGACAATTGTTATCTTTTTTATATTGGCTTCTAACGCTGACACGTGGGCCCGACACTATTTTTTCTGAATTGAAACTTGCTTCCCTCAAATATTAGAGCCCATAAACAGCACCACAAAATTCATAAAAAATATGAACAATTCATAGTTGTTAATTTAGTATTTGAATAAAATATCAAGAGCCACACTTGTTTAACCAAATTTCTTAAAATTAGATTTTTTATCTCTCGTTTATGATATAATAATTATAATAACGTCTTAGTGTGTTCTAAAAATTCTACAAATTGACTTGGCAACATAATTTGGGTCCCTAAACTTGTCGACAAAAATTCAAATGGTTTCGAAAAAGGAAGATTATACTTGTGTACAAATGTCTACATCTCTCACATAGTTTCTTAGAATGTTACTTCAATATTGAAGTTTTCCACACTTATTAACAACATGTTCGAACTCATATGCATTTGAAATTTTAACATAACCTTGTGTTCACCATAAGATTACGAAATACAAAGTTTTCTTAGTAATGGTTGTGTAAAACAAATATTATTTCTATGTTGTACTTATAAGGAACAAGATAAGGCATATAAACAACATCCAAGAAATGGAATTACATACGAACAAATATCATCAAATTTGGATTACGGATGACGGAGAAATACGTGATACAAAATTTGATCTCAGATTAAAAGGGGAAAAGCAAATTGTTCTTCATTAGAATAGATCTGGCCCCGCCCCTTCATTGGCGACGCGTGGTTGTTAATCCGCGTATCATTTGCGCCTCCGAACCTTTTTAATAAACACTCTTCCCCGCCTTCCGCCTTCTGCCTTCTATCCCCTTCTCTGACTTCCGCCTTCCTCATCTCAGTCGCAGCCTCATCTCCGTCGCAGGGATGGCCCGCGACTCTAGGGGGGGTTCTGCAAGGAGGAGACCCCGCGGCCACGTCCCCGTCCGTCTTCCTCGGTGCTGTCTGTCGCCCCCGCCAAGAGAGTGATGTTCCACGGCGACGAAGAGGGGCCGTCCCCGCGCACCGCCCCCGTGCGTCTTCCTTGGTGCTCCATGGAAGAGGTCGGTTCTTCGTCAGCCCAGGGGAGGAAGCCGTACACGCGCGCAAGGGCCAAGTTGGCGGACTCCAGCGATGCCCGCCACGGAGAGGCAGGGTTTTTTTCCTCGACACGAAGGAAGAACCGGTCCACGCACATTGAGGTGAGCGCGGACACCTCCGGTGACGACCCGGGCAGAAGAGTGGTGGTAGACCTCATCTCCTCCGGCGACGACTCCGGCAGCAACTCCGGCGATGACTCTGGCAACAACTCCGGTGATGATTCTGAAGACCATGAGGCAAGTTCTGAAACCATCACACACGATTTGTCCTTGTACCTTCACATCTTCACTGATCAATTGTTCTAATGCATCAATTTCCATTTGTTGTAGGAAGTTGCTGCACATGACATTGACAGGATTTGGACTGAAATCAACAAGCTCAAGGAATCGGTTGAAGAGAAGCATGCAAGTTTTGAAACCAGTTAGAGCTAAACAGCTTTCTTGTAAGAAGTTACAACTGTTATGAAACTTGCATCAATATAATTTGCCTTTGTTTTAGCAACATATTGTTACTCGGGATGACATTGACTACATCTGGAAAGGAATCGACAAGCAGGATGAGCAGCTTAAAGCCGCACAACAGAGGCAGGAGATTGAACTTCTAAAGAAGAATGGTGAGCTGGCAGAAAGAGTTGCAAAACTAGAGACAAGGATAGCTGAACTTGAGGCAGCAGCACAAAAGAAGCCATCTAGCTAACTAGTTCCCTTGCAGCTACAATCTAGTTTGGTGATGCGCCCAGCTGATGCAGTCTTATTTTGGTGATGTGCCCTGCTGATGCATGTCAGATGTGCATATGTTATGAGTTAGTTTGCTTGGTGATGTGAACTTGTGATGCATGTCATATGTGAACATGTGATGCTATATATGCATATATCTTAAAATATGTAGAATATGCTCCTTTGACTATCTGTGTTTCTTAAGAATTTTTCCTGGTGTATTATAGAAACATCAAAGCATTCCTTACACTAATTTCGGACAATGGAGCACTTGTTGGCGACGCGGGTTAGTGTACCCGCGTCGCCTTTGTCGGCTTCTGACGCTGATGCATAGGCCCGACACTATTTTTTCTGAATTGAAACTTACTTCCCTCAAATATTAGAGCCCATAAACAGCACCTAAAAATTCATAAAAAATATGAAAAATTCAAAGTTGGTAATTTAGTATCTGAATAAAATATCAACAGCCACACTTATTTAACCAAATTTCTTAAAATTAGATCTTTTTTATCTCATGTTTATGATATAGTAATTATAATAACATCTTAGTGTGTTCTAAAAATTCTACAAATGTCTACATCTCTCACATAGTTTCCTAGAATGTTACTTCAACATTGAAGTTTTCCACACTTAACAACATGTTCGAACTCATATGCATTTGAAATTTTAACATAACCTTGTGTTCACCATAAGATTACGAAATGCATAGTTTCATTAGTAATGATTGTGTAAAAAAATATTATTTCTATGTTGTACTTATAAGGAAAAATATAAGGCGTATAAACAACATCCAAAAAATGGAATTATATACGAAAAAATGTCATAAATGAATAGATATTGATTTTTTTAAAAATCAGAAACAAATATCATCAAATTTGGATTACGGGTGATGGAGAAATACGTGATACAAAATTTGATTGGAGATTAAAAGGGGAAAAGCAAATTGTTCTTCATTCGAATAGATCTGGCCCCGCCCCTTCATTGGTGACGCGTAGTTGTTAAGCCGCGTATCATTTGCGCCTCCGAAACCTTTTAATTAACGCGTATGTTTTTTGGGAGATTAATGACAGAAGGGGCTTAATTTCTTGTCCTTGGTCTGTGAGTCAAGTAAAAATAGGCCTTGGATAAATGAACGCAGGGAGTAGCAGAGTACTTGACTACATTACTCGTTTTAAGGCCCACACAAGCCCACTCGCGCTAGGTTAGTAGGGAAAGACGCCTCCCTCACGCAGTCTCCTCCCACTCTCCCCTCGCGCCACCGCCGCCGCTTCCTCCCCCTCGCCTTAGTCCCCCTCACCTCCCCCCACGCCGCGACGCATGCTACACCCCTTCGCTGAGACGCGCGCCACACCATGCTCAGTGCGACGCACACCACACCTCTAACAGCGAGATCTGGAGGAGCAGGGACCCAGCGGCGGTGACAACGACGACTACTAGAGGAGGGATCCAGCGACAACGACGACGACTAGGGGGAGGAGGGATCCAACCACGAGGTCGATGCGAGGACGAGGACGTGGCTGCGTGCAGGCAGCGACGAGGAGTAGAGATCCCTGAGCTCCGAAAGTGACAAGGTTAGTGGCGAATCTAGGATTTGAGTTTAGGGTATGCCGCTCTAAAAATGTCTTATACAATTCGGTAAATCCATTCTACCAAATCGTTAATAATTGTAAAATTAACAACAATTCAGTAATAACTGTAAATTTAACAACGTAATTTGGTATATTTGCTCAAGTTTATGCAATTAGGCCAAGTGAGCGTATGCAGTACACATGCGTTCAGATAATCAAGTATACAACACATTATATAAATGCGTATAAATATACTTGTACTTGTCAGAATTGCAGGTATGCTGGTGCATACCCGGCATACCCTGTGGCTCCTTTGTATAAGTACATGTGGACATACTTAGCTGTTGATGGTATACATACTTAGCATTTCCCTTTAGATTGACTCTTATATTTGGTTTTGCTCTTGTTCCCTATGTACATGTGCACATTCTCTTCAAGTTGAATAAGTACCTCATTAGCAACAGAGGCAACCAGCATCTTCCTCTTTAAAATGGTAAGGTTGCATTGCCTGAACTAATTTTTTGGTTACAGAATTTTACATTTATGTTAATGGTTTACTATAGAACCAATGATATTATAGTGGGCTAAAGAAGTTACTATAATTGTTTTCTTATGTGTTTTCTCATGCTTAGCTGATAAGCATGGTTAACTAAAAATGTGCTCTACTTGTCTCCTGTTGTAGCATGTCTCCTGGGAGAGCTAGCAGTATGGTCTGCTTTTTGTGCTATTCTTGGACACTAAGCTGACCTTTCTCAAAATCCCTTGACTATTAATTCACAGGATAAATCTTACGAGGACTATAGACCTGAGCCACAATATGAAGAAGAGGGTTATGGCACTGCTAGTGTAGAACAAGACCAGGTGGGTGGGGCTCCGCGCCGAGGCAGAGCGCCAAGGACATCCACAATGTGGCCAAGTGACACAAAGATAGTCACTGAGGTCGACATAGGGGGATGCCAGTACCATTGACACAAAAGCGCAGGTTCAGGGCGCTTGCGGGGCTCATTTCTAGACAAAAAATACCTTTGCATTTGCCAGAAATCAAAGAACAAAGCAATGATGAAAAGTGGGACTTGTTTGATAAGCATGTGCAGGAACACTTGAAGTTCCAGAAAGGCGTGAAACCGCAAGCATTCAAGCTTTTCTGGAAGACGGCGGCCAAGGCATGGAGACAGTTCAGATTTCAGCTTAGGCGAGATTTTATTAGAAAAGGACTTGAGCCATTTACAAGACACTCGTTTATCGACCCGGAACAGTGGAAAGAGTTCATGAAATAGGAGGAAACCGAGGAAGCCTCATCTGTTAGTGTCAATTCAAAGAACTTCGAAGCTGGAACACAAGGGAGCACAGCATGGGTCCAGCTGGTTATACTGTGAAACTACCACAATGGGAGGAAGAGGACAAACAATTAGTTACAGCTAGGATCCCCAACCCATATGACGCCTACCCTGACGATCGTTCTAAGAATTTGCTACGAGCAAGGAGTAAGCTATTGATTAAAGACCGTGTTGCCATGATAGTGTTCAACAACAAAGAAATTGAAAAATTGGCTGCAGACATCAAGGAGAAGAATGCATGTGCAGAATCTTCAGGAATGGCAGGACAGAGGGAGCGAGTATGATTTGCTAAGTCAGTGCTTGGGCCACCCCAAACAACCAGGTCGCGTGCGTGGTGTCTCCAGCTACCAGGGCTGGAAGTATGCATGGCCTCAGCACGCTTCCATGTACAAGAAGAGGAAGAGGACGAGGACCGACGCATCAGTTGATAAGGAAAAGATAAAGGAAGAAATCAAGCAAGAACTCAATGCTGAGATGCAGAACGATTTGCTTGCCATGCTGGGAGAAGGGTTATAGGTGGTGTTGTCACTAGTGTCCAATCGCGCAAGCCCTTCACCCGCCGCACTGAAGAGCAGCTGTGCGTCCGCAGATAATATAGGTTCGACCAATGGCACTGCAGAGTTGACGGAGGTGCACTGTGACGATCGTACACAGGAAGACCTTATAGGCATGTTGACTGAACCCGCACACTGTGGCTAATGTATCATGTGGAGGGGTTGTGAATGCGAGGCTGCAATTGGTGTGGTTCATCCAGAGCAGACTACGCTACAAACAGCCCTGATTCATGAAGACTGTGTTATGGTCGAAGTGCTGCATGTATATACTGTCTTTGCGGATGAACTGCTGGAATACCCTCCTAATGACGAGGTGACGACACTCGGACAAGCTGTAGGACAGAGGTTACAGTGGAGAAGGTGTCGCATTCACATCAAGGGAGCACCAATATATAAATCTCGTTCACAGGCTACGGTACAGATTCCTTGTAGTTCACAGAGTACGAGATAGGTTCCTTCCTCACATGGTTCCCAACCTCCTCCTCCTCCTCCTCCTCAATCCCCACATCCGCAAGATGTTCCATTCCCACCTCCTCATCCTCGTCCTAAAAAACTTGCATCCCCACACCCGCAACATTCACCAAAGATTATTCCATCCCCACCTCCTTCTCCTCCTCGTCATCCTGAAAAAAAAAGAAAAACTTGCATCCCCTAATCCGCAAGATACACCAAATATTCCATCTCCACCTCCTACTACTAGTCCTGAAAAAGAAAAACTTGCATCCTCACATCCGCAAGATACACGAAATATTCCATCCCCACCACCTCCTCCTCCTTCTTCTCCTCCTCATGAAACAACAAAACCTACACCCCCAAATGAAAGTGCTCAAAACAATCATGCCAAAGCAGGAGCCCAGATTGATATATTGGCAGATGTTGATAAATCTACCGACGACATTTTGAAGAAAGTTGCAGGTACATCTGGGCCTAATACCTCTGTAATAGCTCCTGGTGAGACACCACCGTTACCAGGCAACCAGAGTGATGTGTTGGCTGGTGCTGATAAATCTGTCGACGACATTTCAAAGAAAGCTGCAGGTACATCTGGGACCAATACCTCTGTAATAGCTCCTGGTGAGACACCACCGTTACCAGGTAAGAAAGCCCTTGAGAAACCTTCAGCCATTTCAAAGCAGCAAGAAAAGAAACTTGCCAAAAATAAAAGCTCTACACCACCTACAGCAGGCAAGAATGCCCTTGAGAAACCTTCAGCCATTTCAAAGCAGCAAGGAAAGAAACTTGCCGAAAATAAAAGCTCTACACCACCTACAGCAGGCAAGAAAGCCCTTAAGAAACCTTCTTCAGCCATCTCAAAGCAGCAGGAAAAGAAAATTGCTGAAAATAAAACCTCTAAGATGCCTACTAGAAAGCGATCTGAGAGAAACACCAAGAAAAATCCTTGGACTATGACTAACCCAAATTACAAATTTGGAGATATCATTCTCAATGATAATGATCTCAATGTGGCTGCTCCTTGTACCAGAGATCTCCACACATTCTTCATGCAACGTGGTAAGGCAGAAGATGATTCTCCGATTATAGTCGCACTTCGGCCCGGGACCAGCTGGTGGCCTAAGAGAGAAGAATTGTCAAATAGACTCGAGCAGATACCTGTGTAACTCAGTGATTCATACGATCTCTTCAAGTTGAATGCTTTGGATGTGACACTTATCCGCTGCTTCATCCTGTAAGTTGCTTGAAAATTTAATCTGCTTCTCACTAATCATTCTCTATAAAAATGTGTTTTTTGGCTCACATCATCTTTACCATGTATTTTGCATCCTTACACTTTGTTTTTTCTTACTAATAGGAATATGGCTGTAGAAGTTGAGAAGACGGGCGCTGCAGTTGGCTTCCTTGATCGTGAATGCTTTAACTTGACAATGTTGACCAGCAAGGCTCACTCTGTTGATTTCGCTGTGTCCTATATGAAGCATGCCTTCCAACTATATGCTAAAAAGAAACTCATCCTTACCGCTTATCTCAGTGCGAACCACTAGATTGCAGTGGCGATGCTTCCGAAGCAGAAGAGGGTCTTATATCTTGATTCATTGAAGAGCCTTAAGACTGATATTTCCCTTTTCTCACTAATCATTAATGAGTAAGTTCTTTCTTTCTTAACCTGTGGACGTTCCTCAACAAACTCTACAGAGTATATTAATAGTGCCCTAACCATTGTTGCATGTTTCGTTGTAGGGGTTGGGACCGTTACTGCGTCGACAAGAAGTTGCCCCGCAGCACCTTGGAACATGTCAAAGAGTTTAAGGTACATACCACTTATTTCCTTCCTGTGGAAGCTAGTACTAAAGCTTGAGTTTATTTCTTCTCGATCACCACTATTTTTCTTTGTACATTTATTGCAGTGCCACCAACAACCTTCTCATTCCAGACTCTACGGCTTCTATTGTGCCTATCACATGCTTAAATTAAAAGATAGATGGAGGTATCAGGTACTTTCTTGGGATCTGCATTTGTAACACCTGCAACTGACCACAGTTCTTACTTATTAGCACTGCACATGTTTGGTAACCACCTATATATGTGTGCTGACTGATGACATTGTTATATCTAGAAATTTGAGCTACAGGAGCATCGTCTCCACGACACCACGCTGGTCTATGTTCGTGATAGAATTACCACATTCCTCATGGAACAGGTGATCGCAGTCGGAGGAAAATTTCATGCTGATGAAACTATGTGGGCTAATATTATATATGGTTCTTAGGAAATTTTTGCATTCCTCCTTGTCCCATGAATTTTGTGATATTGTTGTCAAGCTAGTTAACTATGGCTGTGATATTGTTGTCAAGCCGGTGATGCTTCTTTACTTGTGAGATGATGATGCTGAATTTTGTCATATCATGCATGCGAATTATGTGGATTTCTGTGAATTTAGATGCTGGATCTAATTTCTGTGAATTTTGTCATATCCTGGCTGGTTCCAGGATGCAGCCCCTGATGGATGCCAAATCCTGGCTGGTTCCAGGATGCAGCCGGCAAGCAGGCAGGTTACTATAGGGGTGGCCAACGTATCTGTAACGGGCGTTAATTAATGCTCGTTACAAACACTGATCAGTGAGTAACGGGCTTCATTTGGAACGCCCGTTACAAACATGCCAACAATGTAACAGGCAACATAAAAGCCCGTTACCATTACTGACCAGTGGGACCCAGAACTTGGCCCATTCGTCGAGATAGAGGAGACATGGGTTCACAACAAGCGTCTCCTTTAGTTGCGACAGAGGAGAAGCGCGTATACAGCATGTGTCTCCTTTAGTCGAGAGACAGGAGACGCGCGTGAAATAGACGCGTCTCATTTCGTTGAGACAAAGGAGACGCAGGTTCACAACACGCGTCTCTAATGTTGAGTTCATGTAATAGGCTCTGTTTTGGTGTCTGTTACCAAAGTTCCCTGTGGGCCCAGAGAAACAACCATTTCACGTGACCGGTGACTAGTTGTGGTAACGGTCGTTGTTTGATGCCCGTTACGAATACGTGTTATCAGTAACGGGCATCAGCCCGTTACCTTTCTTCGCTCATTTGTAACACTTGATCGTTAACGAGCGCTTTACCCGTTACGAAAGGTCATCTATGCTCGTTACCAAAGTGAGTTTTTCACGTAGTGCGCGCCGCCTCGCCCTGCGCCTCCAGGCCACAGAGGCCGCACCGCCCGCCACACATAAAAACATGATTAACTTTGTTTCTTTTCTTTTTATGTAGTCTTTCTACTGTATTAATATTGGATTAATATAATTTCATTATTTGCCGTTGTTTCTGCTCTGATGTATGCTTGTTTTCCTCCCACCAGTTATTCTACGCTCACACCTTCCATCCCAAAACATAACTGCACATGAGTGTATGAGGCAAGTTGGATCAACTACACTTTCTATTGATCTCGTGAACTCGCATTTATACATCTACACATACATGGAGTCGGATCGTCTAACTAATCCTCCAAGTCAAGAAGGGGCCAAAGCGGCAACACATGTTACTTGTCAAGCGCTTGATTAGGCAGTCGTTGACCCACCCAGAGTTGAAAGAATAACCCAACTGTCCAGTGGAGCGCCGAAGTTGACTCATGTCGACTGTTTATTCCTGATGTCTCTCACGCCTACTCGACTTTTTTTTTTATTTTGGATGACCAGAGCTCAATGAAAGATGCCTGAATGACAAGCTAAGAGTGTATATCATAGCTAGGCAGTGGGTGCCCGTATGTGTACATAGAGAAATATAAGGCTATACGGGCTCTGAAGCCCCCCCCCCCCCCCTAAAGATGGAGGGTGGTGCACCGTGGAGCGAACCGTAATCGCCCCACCGACCCAGACTCATTATTGTGGAGTCGATCCATTTGTTAAATAATGTCTGACTCTGCAGCAGCCGGCCAGCACCCTCACCAGGGATTTTCTCCTAATGTTAAAAATTACGCAGTGTTGCAACAACGCTATGTCAGCCCATTTATAAAACAAAGAGGAGGCTATTTCAGCCCAGTTTGAACTGATGTAGCATATAAAAACCATCGTAGTGCCAAATTAGAATTTCATCAATTTTCCACAAACATGCAGTAGTTAACTTTCAAGTAAGATCACACAATGACCATAGGCTGATTCGACAATCAGAAACCTTCAGGAGACTCCAAAGCTTGAAGGCGAGGGAGAATGAATTTACAGAAAACTGAACACTATTTTAATACAAGTCCACAAATAAATAGAACTTAAGTCCACAAATAAATAGAACTTAAGCAGTCTGCATTTGATCTCCCAGGGAAATTTCACTTTGTTGGAAGGAGGATGAACCTTTCGTTTCAGTTGTCAATGGATTCATATTCATCTACCATCTGCAAACAAATACAACACGCAAGCCATGCATCAACTGAAGATTATCCACCACAAGCCTGTTAGCTGCACTTGCTGATAATGTTGGGGATGGAAGTGCAGGATAGATTGACAGAATTTCCTTTTATTTTCAAGTAGACAAATACACAAGCAATGATAACCTAAACGGTAAACGGAGTCTAGTCGGTGACCCAGCGTTTAGTGTTTAAACGGTTTAGACTGTTTTAAACGGTGTTTAAACGAACTAAACAGTTTTCTACTGTAGCACATAAAATACGCAAATTACTAGTATGAATGACACTTTTTTTTAGAGTGTAGAAAACCACAATGATTAATGATCAAACCTTCAAAACTCAAAATTATTCTAAATTTAACATGTCAATCAGTGACATAAACAATCACAATTAAACACATACATCTGCCTCAAAACCGTTGTGATGAATTATTAATGATCAAAACATCAAAATTTAAAACTGCTCACACACTCTATCTTCTAAACAGGCCCGTTTAGGACGTTTAGGCCGTCTACAACCGTTTCAAAACCGTCTCGTTTAGGCCGTTTAGGCCGTTTGTTTCCGTCCACCACCGTTTAAATTGATTGATATATAATAAGACAGAATATTTCATTTCAATTGATGTTTTACAACATCAATTATTGGGGCCGGTAAGACCCTACCAAATACCATTCCAGAAGGTCACGAGCAGACAGTGCGAGACAAAGGACAGAGCAAAAGGAATAAACGGTACTTCAACTGTAGCCAGGACAATTATTGAAGCACGCAGCACCGTCCACCTGTCAAGGCAACAGTGCAGAAGAATAATTGAAGGACACGGAGGCAGTCTCGAAGGCTCCACTCTTGCTATAAAAGGAGAAGCCAGTCGCCTGCATTCGACACCGGCAACACATACATCGAAATCGTCATCGCCACCTCCACTCCACTCCACTACCACTAGTAGTAGTCCACTATATTGTAAATTAAGGAATAAAGGAAGGCGCCGGACTTCCTGAGCTTGTAAGGTAATCACCGAGGTTAGTGTAAGTGCTTGGGGTTTCCCGAAAGGTAAAACCGTATGTAAGCTTGTTTGCTTTAATGGAGTAGTTTTAGCTTTGATTATCCCTGCTTCCCCGAAGCACCATCTTTATAGACTGAGTCTCTGTGCTAGGGACCCTATAGGAGAAACCTCTGCGTGTGATGTTCTCGTGTTAGCCCTGGTAGCGGCATGTGTAGAGAACCCTGTGTCTGCGGAGAAGTGTTCCCTTCGGGTGGAACTGCCTGGGGAGACGACAGAAGCCTCGTCTCGCACTACGTATCGCACGAGAGTGTCTTGGGGATAGCGTTAGAGGGATAGGATTAGCTGCTGCTTGAGAGGCGAACCTGTGACAAGTACGGTGAGTACCGAGTAGGATCAACACAACCATCTGCACGCACGACCAGCGGATTTGTTGGTCTCGCCAGCCTGCTAAAGATCCTGATATATATACACGCACGCATAATCCGCATACTCTGCATATTCACGCACATATTCGCTAATCACCGCTCCATTAATCACTCTGCATCCATCCACCATAAAAGCAAAGAAGGTGCCTTGCATAGTGCCCAATAGTTGGGTGAAAGCGACATAATCTTGAGTGCCCGAGCCACTCGTGGTGAGTGCTCTTGCACTGTTCATATTCCGAATTTGAATAGTGCCGAATATTTTTGAATAGTGCCACGAATTTGAATAGTGAGTGCTGAATTTGAATAGTGCCATGAATAGTAGCTCGAAATTTGAATTCTGAATATTCCGGAATTTGAGTACCCCCTAAGACCAAAAGTGGGTGCTGAATTTGAATAGTGCCATGAATAGTAACTCGAAATTTGAATTCTAAATATTTCGGAATTTGAGTACCCCGTAGACCTGGTATCGGAGCCAGGTTTGTTTTAAATTTGAATTTTCTTGCTACATCTTTTGAAAATAGAGAAGTTACATTACCTGAACTTAGAAGTAAATACTGGAAAGACTGTTAATACTAAAGAGAATATAAATATCAGGTGCAGAGTAAATAGTTCTGAAGAACATATTTGGCATACTTCGCACGGTCAGATAAATCTATTAGTTGATCTCATACATAATTTTTATATAGCTTGGGGTAAAAGGCAAGACGACCTAGAATTAAAATTTGAAAAATTACAAAAAGAACATAAGCATCTAGTAGAACAATATTTAATCACACATAATAAATTAGAGTTAGCCCTACAATTAATTGAAGAAAGTAAAAATTCATTAGGAAGAATTAGCCAAAATAGTGATTATATCAAAAACGATATATCAAGTTTATATAAAAAGCTTGATAATATTAATACTTCTGAGCATAATAAAGATATTGTGCTATCATCATCAGGAATAATTGAATTGAATAGATCTTTGAATTCAGAAAAATGGAAGTATCTGAGAGCTTGTCTAGAAGAGACAAGTCACTCCAGTTAATAATTAAAGACACAAGACCATTAAGTATCATGGATAAATTAAAAGGAGGATGTGATGATATAGAAAACCTGGAAGAAATGATAGATGTAGAAAGAGATCTTGAAAGATATCAGAAGAATACTCTACGAAAGATAAAACCACAACAAATATATCAAATGGGATGGTTTGAAAATAAAAGTGGTTTATATAGAATATCTAGAGAAGTAGAATTAAGTGTTCTAACAGAACCAGTTCAACTAAGAATTGTTAGTAAACAGTTTGAGAATAGTCTAAAATATTCTGGATACAAATATATACATCAAGGAATGTATATTATAGGAATTAAAGGAATGACAAGGAAGAAACTAGGAACAAAAGTTTTAATCACACTATTAGATAAAAGATGGGATTCAATAAATAAGGCAGCTTTGGGTTTTCTAGAAGGAGATATGAATGAAAATATGTTAATAACATACATAGCTCCAGACTTAATAATGCCAGTAAAATAATTTATAGATAAAATGCCATTTGGTTTTCAGACTAAAGGCTATGAAGACTTCAAAGGAACAAATTTATTAGTAAGTATTGAATTTATAGGTAGGTTAACCAATAGAAGTGGAACCAAATATAAGGTAAATGTCAATAATGTAATAGAAAGTATGCAATCTAAAGGAATAAAATTCATGAGTCCTCTGAAAATAAGTTCTGATGAAAGAGCAGGAGAAGAATGGAATATTGGTGCTTTAATAGAACCTAAGATTTTAAAGCAACCAAAAGATTATATTAGCTATGAAAATAGTAAAGGGTTAACTAGCATTAGATTTGTAGATTATAAAGAAAGAAGTCTAGATGATTTAGAAGCATCCAGTTCAGAACCAAATATTGAAGAAAATAGAAGACCAGGAACTTGGCCACCAGAAAAAGAAGAACCTGCATATACCTATATACCTGGTCAATATAAGCATATGGGTTCTAAAAGAAGAGAATTTGAAAAAACTGTACAATTTCAAAACTCCAAAAGTGATGGAGCTATATTAAATCTAGCAGCACATGACCCTATAGATTGGCCAAATATTATTAGCATATGGAAAGGCCTCATAGTTCAAAAATATATACAAAATCAGCATAATATTGGAGAAAGAGTAGAAGATATGATTACCTACTTAGAAACCTTTTTAGGAGAATCTGCCAAAGTTCTATGGGAACAATGGGTAGAAACTTATCCTCAGTATTATGCAGAATTAAAAAGAGCTGGTAGTAATCCATATAATTTTGCAAATGTCATATCAAACATTATTTTAGATGAAGATCCTGAATTAGGTTATACCACATTACAAAATGAAAGACTAAAAGAAATAGAAAAATTAACATTAACAAGTTGGAAAGGAATAAAAGAATTCTCTCAACATTATTTGTACAATGCTACAACTACTAAACAAGGTTATAATAAAGGAATAGTTGAGAGATATTTTAACAAATTACCAGATCCTTTAGGTTCTATGATATTTGAGGAATATAAAAAAGAATCTAATGGTAAAGAATATAATATTTCTCAGGCTATAACATTTGTCTTTAAACAACTAAGAAAGGTATACACGAACATACAAGCACAAAGATCAATGAAGCAATCTGATTATAATTTTTGCAATAGAATAGTTCAAATACCAATGACATATGGAGAAGAGAGAACTAGAAGTAAGAAATATCCTAAAAATTATAAAAG
Organism: Cenchrus fungigraminus; assembly: GCA_036936925.1. Taxonomy (NCBI): domain Eukaryota; kingdom Viridiplantae; phylum Streptophyta; class Magnoliopsida; order Poales; family Poaceae; genus Cenchrus; species Cenchrus fungigraminus. Next base: position 26,829,960 of record CM072774.1, on the reverse strand, counting down.
GGGTAATGTGAGAACAAAGAAAAGATACTTTCTAAGGAGATCAGATAATAGAGCTCCTTTCCTTCATAAAAGAAATGTAAGAAGATATAACCCTAGAAAGAACTATGATAGTACATGCAGATGTTTTATTTGTAATTCACCAGATCATTTAAGTAAAACCTGCCCTAACAAAGATAAGAAAAGGTATTCTAATAAACAAGAAGAACAAGAGAAAGTGTTAATAATTGATAGTGTGAATGAAAATATCCTAGTATGTGACGATGATATTATGGATGATGAGTCAATATATTCAATAATAGAGACAGATGAAATAGAATATGATGAAGAAAAAGAGTCTAGTGATGAAGAATTAAATCTAATTGATGAATTAGCTGGATTAAAAATAGAAATGATGGAGCAAATAGATTGTAAAAATAATTGGGACCATAAAAGAAGTGATTTTAATACAAGATGTGTGTATTGCATATATTATCCAAAGCAAAAATCAATATGTGTAGTCTATGTTTAAAACAAGCATGTATTTTATGTCTAGAACAACAATATAAAAATAATGATAGCACAAAGGTTAAATATGAAATAAATAAGAAAGAGCAAGTAGAGGAAGCTAAATTAGAAAAAATAAAAAAGGAAAATAAATACTTAGTCAATACTCCGCAAGAGTTTCTTCTTCCTAGAATAAGTTTTAAGACTGAGCAAGTCTTATCATATTTCACACAAGATATTATAGATATAATTTGGAAAAAATATGTTGATCGACAATATAAAACATTTCAAGATATACAAAATTATTTAATGAAATTATACCAAGGAAAGGAAAAGAATCTAGGAATAATTGTTAATGCAAATATTTTCCCTCTACTACATCTTGATGACAAGTTAATTGTTAAGCCTTATCAAAAATTTGTCATATTTAAGGCTGATATAAATTTAAAATATTTTAGAAATATTCAAAGAAATATTGGAGATACTATCTCTTTACAAACCATTATTGATCATGGGTTAATTCATGACATATATGGTACATTGGAAGAAATAATACAGTCAGATCTTGGAAGTGCTATTAAAGAAGCATGTAAGAGATTAGCTTGTGTTCAAGGAAGATATAAAATTAAATTCTATTCCAATCCACCAAAATTTACACCGCCAATAAGACCAGCAAGTCATGATATTTATATTACAAAAGGAATATATAAATTTCCTGCTGTATGGTCAGCAGATGCATGGAGAAATTATGAGGAATTATTTGCCAAAGATACAAATCATGATAACTGGAGAATATTCAGTGAAGCAAAAGAAATAGAAGGAAATACAAAGTTTGATCCTGAATATCATATGATGTATCAAAATAAGATAACAAAAATATTTTTACGAGAATATTATGGCAAAAATAGTATCATACAAAGAGAAGTAGGAAGATTAATTAAGCCCAATTACAGTGAGGAATGTCAGCTCAGGAAAGAATATCGTGAATTATTGTCTTGGTATGAATTATGGCAACCTGAAGAAGCAGACAATGAAGATAATGATGAATAAGACATAATACTAGAAATATATTCTCCTATGTGTTGATAAAGTATTATCAACAATTCGGCCGTGGGATATATAATAAGACAGAATATTTCATTTCAATTGATGTTTTGCAACATCAATTATTGGGGCCGGGAAGACCCTACCAAATACCATTCCAGAAGGTCACGAGCAGACAGTGCGAGACAAAGGACAGAGCAAAAGGAATAAACAGTACTTCAACTGTAGCCAGGACAATTATTGAAGCACGTAGCACCGTCCACCTGTCAAGGCAACAGTGCAGAAGAATAATTGAAGGACACGGAGGCAGTCTCGAAGGCTCCACTCTTGCTATAAAAGGAGAAGCCAGTCGCCTGCATTCGACACCGGCAACACATACATCGAAATCGCCATCGCCACCTCCACTCCACTCCACTACCACTAGTAGTAGTCCACTATATTGTAAATTAAGGAATAAAGGAAGGCGCCGGACTTCCTGAGCTTGTAAGGTAATCACCGAGGTTAGTGTAAGTGCTTGGGGTTTCCCGAAAGGTAAAACCGTATGTAAGCTTGTTTGCTTTAATGGAGCAGTTTTAGCTTTGATTATCCCTGCTTCCCCGAAGCACCATCTTTATAGACTGAGTCTCTGTGCTAGGGACCCTATAGGAGAAACCTCTGCGTGTGATGTTCTCGTGTTAGCCCTGGTAGCGGCATGTGTAGAGAACCCTGTGTCCGCGGAGAAGTGTTCCCTTCGGGTGGAACTGCCTGGGGAGACGACAGAAGCCTCGTCTCGCACTACGTATCGCACGAGAGTGTCTTGGGGATAGCGTTAGAGGGATAGGATTAGCTGATGCTTGAGAGGCGAACCTGTGACAAGTATGGTGAGTACCGAGTAGGATCAACACAACCATCTGCACGCACGACCGACGGATTTGTTAGTCTCGCCAGCCTGCTAAAGATCCTGATATATATACGCGCACGCATAATCCGCATACTCTGCATATTCACGCACATATTCGCTAATCACCGCTCCATTAATCAATCTGCATCCATCCACCATAAAAGCAAAGAAGGTGCCTTGCATAGTGCCCAATAGTTGGGTGAAAGCGACGTATATTTTGGGTGCCTGAGCCACTCGGTGTGAGTGCTCTAGCACTGTTCATATTCCTGAATTTGAATAGTGCCAAGTGAGACCAAAAGGCTGACTGACAGCTCAATAGAAGAACATATATTAACAAATCTAACATAGTCATGAACTCAAGGATCATCTTAAGAATGAATGGCCTAACAGACCAATCATGATTACACTACACAGAGTACAACCAAAGCTCTTATTCATACTTTATATGCAAGCAAAGAAGAGGGAACAGGTTAATACATACCTGCAGTCCTGCAGCAGCGCTGCTGTTGTGCCAAAAGAGTACCATATCCCCCTATTTTGAAAAATGATTGCAAAAAGAAGATTATATATATACAAAAAAATTTTGCCTTCAACATCAATGAGGTGGCATGCTAATCTTTTAACATGCATCAACTACTGTTCAGACAAACAGTTCACTTTTCCACAGGTTCATACCCGTAGACACTTAACAGTATGTAACTGGGGTAGCTAGCATGTTACTATACACATGTAGGGAAATAATAGTTTGTCTGACAAATTCAGATCAGCTCAAATACATAACTGGAGTGCTAATAAACAGTGAAATTAAAGGATTATTGCAGCTCATCCAAGTGGCAATCAACTACGAAATTTATACATAGTTATAAACATGGCCCAATCCTCAAAACAGAATCTTAATTGCAACTAAAATGATGACCAGTAGATGAAATGAGTCACGAACTTCACAATTTGCTGTCATTATTATTTGCAATAAGCTACAACTGACAACATCTGAACAAACAGATGGTAACTCAAAACAAATGCATAATTGGATATACCTTTTAACATATCATTCCTCTTGATCAAATTGCTCAATGTAGTCATAAATCGCCTTCATGGAAAACTGGGAAGAACTAGAAGCATGAATCCAATCTTGCACACATATTAATGCTTACACAGTTTTTGAAGTTAACCGGCTGCGAAAATCAGAAATTATCCTCCTTCCGGTGCTGAAGGCTGACTCTGATGCAATTGTTGAAGCTTGCATTGCCAAAACATCTCGAGCCATGCAAGAAAGAGTGGGATCCTCAATTGAATTGCTCTTCCACTAAGCGAGTATATCGAAGGAATTACTTCGAGCAATTCTAGGCTTTGCTAGATACGTTTCAAGCTCGAGCTCAGATGGCCTGCTTGTTGAGGATGTATTATTGGTCAAGTATTCATCCCAATCTGAATATCTATCACTTCCTGGTTCAGCTGCAGCAAAGGGCATGCAAATCTTGTCCACCATGATTTACTTGTGAATAATCCTTGTAGAGAGAAAGCAAAACCCTCCTTAATGTAGCAATCTTAGTATCAGCTTCACTCCCAAACGCTTTTTTAAAACGAAATTCAATGAATGCAAACTTAAATTGTGGATCAATAATGATTGGGAACGAGATCTGCAGCCACATCAACTTCCAGTATTTATTAAACTTCCTCCTCATATATTCGACTGTCTCGCATAGTTCAGCATTTGGCTCAACAATACAGTTTTCCAAAGCAACCCTAACCTCCCATATCTCATGGAAGTACAAGTTGGATGAGGGGTAAAGTGATCCTGAAATGACCTTAGTAGCATCATAGAATGGCTTCAACAATCCACATACCACACTTGCCTTTTCCCACTCTTCATGTGAGGGTGCATACTCATAGTCTGGTTCCTGCTGTGTAAGGGACTCAAAAGCTCTCTTTAACACCAAACACCTTTCTAGTACACGATGCCCTAGTTGCTGAAGGAGAGCCTGTCTCGCAGCACTGTATGATGCCATGGATATTGGGATATCAAGGATCATTATCGAAATGGATTCATCAAACCTGGCCACGGAACTTCGATCTGATTCCTATGATCAAAGCCCAGGTGGCATCACCTATCAAGATGCTCGTGATCTTCTAGATTTGCACTTTAATTTAGTTTATGTTTGTGTTGTTTCCCGTTCATGTAACGAGAGTGCGCATGAGCTAGCTCATTCAGGCTTGACCCGGACATTCCAATCATTTGGAATGATTCCCTCCTGAGTTTTGTAATCAATTTGGTGGGTCGTGACCTCACTGTCTCTCCGATTGAATAAAGAATGAGCAGTTTAGCGAGTCCAAAAAACACCTTTCTAACATGAGGTAGGTCGAGTTCCAACGCGTAGCTGTATCAATGTTAGGGCACTGTTTCTCTTGAATCCCTAGTTGCTGAATGATTTCCTCAAACTTCTGCTTCCGTGATGTAGATCCTTCAATGAATTTCACACTTTCTCTAACCTTGTGCACAATTGGATTGATGATCTGAAATCCCGCTTTGCATATCAAATTCAGAACATGTGCTGCACATCTGTTATGAAGCAACTTTCCTTTGCCATACAACATCTGTTTCTCTAGCAGATTTTTTCTCAAAAGCTTGACCATGGCATTATTGTTACCTGCATTGTCTAATGTTATGGCGAATAACTTATTCTCAACCTTCCAATCTTGGATGGCTTTGAGAAGGACATTGAACATTGCAACACCTTTGTGTGGCGTTTTCATGAAACTGAACTTGATAATCCCCTTTCGTAGCTTCCAATCTTCATCTAGGAAGTGACACGTGATACACATATATCCAATATTTTGATTTGAGGTCCACATATCCATTGTCAAGGAGACTCTACTGATGACACTTTTTAAAACATCTTGAAGTGCTTTTTTCGCTCTTGAAATGAATTCAAGCAATCACTTGAGATAGTCCTCCTTGAAATCATTTTGAAGACTGGATTCAAGCTAGAGACGAACCTTCGAAATCCATCATAATCAACAATTGAAAGTGGTAGTCCATGAAGTGAAATCATCTGTGTTAGCTCTCTCCTTGAGACGTCTTGGCTGAACCTCCAGTTATCCAAAGCAACTCCTTCTGGAGACATCACAGCAGTTCTGAGTGGACGGGACATATTTGTCACCTCTCTTCTAATTCTGCATCTCTTCAAATGAGTTAACATGGCACTAGTTCCTGCTCCTCACTTGGCACTGATCTCAGTATTACAATGAATGCACTGTCCTTTCGTAACGATGCCTCCCACACGAATTTTTGAAAATTCATTCCAAATAAACTTGGGATCTGAACTGCCTATTGTCCTCACCATGTATGAAGCCATCCACCATTCCTGGTTCAATTGTGCCCTCAACACAGCCAGTTCTAGCACCTTCATCCATGTCCTCTCCCAGCCAATAATTCACATTGTTCTCATCCTCCCAGTCATGACCATAACCATCACCGACATCCTCTTCAGTCAATGGATGCCTAGTTACTGGAGTGTGCGGGACAGATTGCATAGTCTCATCTGCTCTTGTTTCACTACTGGGTTGTAAATGCTCAACTACTTGAGTACTAGTTGGATGAGTCCTCTTCCGCTTTCGACCACTGAAATAGGTAAAGAAAATATGGTAACATGCATACAGATGCAAAGAAAATATGGTAACATGCATACAGATGCAAGCGTGTCTGTATTGATTACATCTAACTTGATAGAAAAGCTACACTGAAATATGGTAACTTGATAGAAACAACAGCCACCACAAACATTCAGAGATGTAGTAAAGGTAACCAAACATAGCTTCCAATTTTGACAAACAATTGAAAGTGGTAGTCCATGAAACAAATATGATCAGACTGCTAAAATTGTCTATTATGTGAAACATGTTTTAACTGCATAAGGACAAATATGATCAGACTGCTAAAATTGTTCATCGATGAATTCTATAGAAAATAAACAAGAACAAGACGTTGTGCGGCCGCATTATGAAGGGATGTTGGTGTTGCATGTCAGTGCTAGACTGAATTATGAACCTTCAGAACTCCAAGTACGAACTTTCCAAAGTCCTGTATTTCAAGAGGGATACATGCATTCTGAATTGAAGACAATGTCGTCCTCACAAAGAGGTGTGAAATGAACTTAAACCTTCGTGGATTTCTCATATTAGAGGGAAAAATCTTTGTGAGTTTTCTAAAAGGAAAAAACTTTCTGCAACTGTTAAACCTTTTTTAAATTTTATTACACAGGCCTAGACGCTAGACTGAACTATACGAACAAGACAACACAAAGTAATTCTCAAGTTTCAAGATGAATGGCAGCAGATACTTGCCGCTGAAATGACACATAACCCAAGCTAGCTGCAAACGCACGTAGGACGATCGCGATGGGGACTGCGGATTAGCGGATGCACATACCGCCGAAGGCGAGGCCGTAGCAGGCGACGACACAATTTTTTAGAATCTTGCAATCTTTTAGCCTAGCTAGGGTGGAACTGGCAAGGATGCAAACCTAGGGGTAGCCGCGGCAGTGGGGACACCGACTTCCATGGGTTCTTGCAGAGGAAGGAGTGGCGTCGGCGAGGTTCCTGCGGAGGCAGGAGGTGGTGTCGGCAATGGAGTCCGGGCGGGAGCACGGGGTCGACACGCTCGATCCAAGGGCGCCACCCGAGAACGCTTGGTGGCGATGAAGTCCGAGTAGGCGCGCACCACGACGGGGTTGGCGTCAGCGGAGGAGAGGGCGGTGGGGATCGAGGAGGAGGTGGCGTTGGCGGCGGCAAGCCGGCATGGGAGGTGGTGTCGGCGACACAGGGTCGAACCCCTCGACCCTAAGGTTCGATCCGTCGAACCAGGTGAGGTTCGTGGATCTTTAGAGGAGCCTAATAGGATAAATTTCGTGGGCCGGTTCGGCGAACCTGTGGGTCGAACCGACCCACGCCCATCTTTAACCCCCCCCCCCCCCCTCCAACCCACCTAAATATCAACCACTCAGGTAATCTCGTGGCGGACAACTGGATTACAAATGTGACAGTTAAGCAAATTTGATGCTTCTCAACTGCTTTTTTAATGGATATCCCATACTGGTCCCATATCTCCATTATATCTTCAAGAAAGTTCAAAATGTTTTAACATCGTTTCTTTTCCATCCGTACAGGTTCCAAATAATGGATCGAGCTCTGTTCCTCTAACTTCATTTTGTGTCTTTGCGTTGGTTTCTTATCTTTGTTTCCTTGTCAAGTTATTAGAGTAATTATGTAGCCCAATTGGTTAGCTACCAAATTTTGGGCATGCCAAAATTTTCGCATACCAATTTTTGGCCACCATTTGTGTTGCTACCAAAAGTTACCAACCTTGTCTCTGCTCATATTCTCCATTTGATTTTAGAAAATGATTTGTACTTGTATTCTCATAATGATTGTATTTTACAGGATTTCAAAGCTGCCCTAATAGTTTCTAATGAAGATCTATAGCCGGTCTGGGAGACGCTATCTGAGTTCATTCTTAAGGAGACCCTCGACCCAGAGGCCAACTTCTATGTCGACCCAATGGACCCCATCTAAAGAGACACCGTGAGTTCATTGTACCTAGAAACATGAAACTTGTTGCATTTAGGGCTTGTTTGGTCAGGTGTTGTTGCCTGAGAAACCACCTTGGCTGGGGTCAGATGTTGTTGCCTGGTTCAGACAGTTTTCTTAGGACTCCATCGAAACAAGCCCTGATGAGGAACTTGAAACTTGTTGCATGTCTGATGAGGAACTTGATGTGATCTTGTGTGTGTATGTGATGTCTACTTGCTTGTGTATATATGTGAAGAGAATGTGTTTGTGATGTGATCTTGTGTATATACTTGTTGGTGGCTGCCAAATCCTGGTTGGTTTCAGGATGCAGCCAATGATCTGGTGGCTACCAAATCATGGCTGGTACCAGGATGCAGCCAGAAAAAAAGCCTGGTTACTGTAGGGGTGGCCTACGTACAGGTAACGTGCGTTAACTAAAGCACGTTACAACAACTGATCAGAGAGTAACGGGCTTCACCTGGAATGACCGTTACAAGTACGCCAACAATGTTACGTACGGGGTACACTGAAGGAGACACTGTTTAATAAGAAGCAACACCTTTCGTCGAGATAGAGTAGACGCAGGTTAATAAGAAGCGTCAACTTTTGTCGAGATAGAGGAGACGCGGGTCCACAAAACACATCTCCTTTCGACGAGACAGAGGAGACACGTGTTGACAAGAAGCGTCTCCTTTCGTCAAGACAGAGGTGCGCATCCACAGGACACGTCTCCTTCGTAGAGATAGAGGAGACGCGGGTTCTTAACCCGAGTCGCTTTTATCTTGCTCAGGAGACGTGTGACCTTCTTAAAGGAGACGGGCACTAGTTAAAGGTCGTTACAACTTTTGACATGTGGGCCCAGAGAGAAATGTGGAAAAGGGTATTTGTAACAGGCGACATGCAAAAGGCTCGTTACCTTTCTTTGGTTTCTGTAATGGGCTGCATGTCAGTGCCTGTTACCAAAGGTCCTTCTGAGCCCAGAGAAACAACCATTTCAGGTGATCGGTAACTACTCGTGGCAACGAACTTTGTTAGAAGCATGTTACAAATACGTGTTATCAGTAACGGGCATTTGGCAGTTAGCTTTGGTTGCTCATTTGTAACCCTATGTCGGTAACGGTCGTTTGCCCGTTACCAAAGGCCATCTATACCCGTTACCAATGTGAGTTTTTCACGTAGTTTTATTTAAGTGATTTCTTTGTTTTTGATCAATGAGGGAAGAGGCATTTCATCTTACACTGATCAGTAAGGCTTGGTCTCCAGTAGGTTAGTTTTTCTTAATAACTATGAATTGTTTTTAATTGAGTTGAATGAGGCCCATATTTTTGCTGATCATTTTCTATATTTCTATTTCCCACAAAATGATCAGTTTTATTTGCATAAATGTCTATCTCTATGTGATAGTTGCAGAAATACTTTTTTTATGGCTGAATGGTTTCTATAGTAGTTTATTGATTTTACATTCACCACAACAAGAAGTGTTAATTTATTTTTTTCTCTAATGTCCATGTCATATAGCATTTATGTTCTTGCTGGGAACACTTGGGCGACTTGTTTCTCTTCTGTTATCAACTGTTGAGCTCATTGATAATAATCAATTTTTGAGTGGAGAGATCTGTATGGTTGATTTGTACACAATTATGTTCAACACATAAAATTTTAATTGAAATATTCATGGCGAAATGTCTTATATGGATGCATTTTCTGGTGGCAGCATGCCTTCTTGGATATATGTTATTTTTCTTTGCCTGCTAGATATAAGATTTTGTTCACATGCACTAAGCCTACCTAATGTATCGATTCATTTACTAGAAAACCGTGTTTGTTGTATTCTGCATCCCAAGAGTCCTTCTGATTCAGCTGCTGATTCTATCATTGCTTTGACCGTAGCAACGTAAAGGCATCATTCTAGTCAAAAGGAGAAAATAGGCTGTTCTCCAACACTGAGAGTACAGAATCTTCCCGATACCTCTCGTGCCTATTGCTTCGCTAGCTATCTATCATATCTCTAAGTTGGATGAACATGCATATGGGCTTGAAAGATGCCTGGGTAGTGGGTGCTCAAATGTATACATGGCACACTATATATGCATGCATGCACTATATACACATGGTCATTTATTAGCCTGTCCTATAGATGGGCATTCGTGCCGCCCGGCCCAGCCCTAGCCCGGGCACGGTGCGGCCCGCTCATTTACGGGCCGGGCCAGCCAGGCCCTAAGTTTGACCGTGCCGTGTCGTGCCCGCCCACGGGCTGTGGCGACGGCCCAAGCACGGGCCCGTCGGGCCATTTCGTGCCGGGCCAGCCCGGGATACACGGGCACGAACGGGGTGCCGGGCCAGCCCGCAGCCCGTGGAGGCAGCCACCACTTCACATTCTCCAAATTTCACAAACAGCACAAAAATTCACAAGGCACAAATAGATAACAAAGAAGTGAAGAACTGAAGAAGAAAAGGAAGATACACAACAAGTTTCTAAGTTCTAACTAAAGTTCACCACTTCATATAGGTGATGAAACAAATTGTAGATCTGTTTACAAAATTACACTTGATCATTATGATCAAGTGTGGCTGCCTCATTAAAAACCTTCCTAGGTAAAACTCACCCTTGTGAGAAACCCTAGGAAGGGAAAAAGAGTACAGCCACAGATCTACAATTTTAAGTTCAATTGTTCATTACATTACATGACAATTTTACAAGAATAGAACACAAATGCATGCATCACAAAAGTTCCAGACTTCCACAGACCACAACCCACAGTTTGCTGCTTGCACTTGCACTTGCACTCTTGATTCTTGCTTCCAAAAGTCCAAAAGCCCCAAAATGTTATCTGCCTTCACTTCACTTCACACAGTAGGTGCAGACCCAGTGACAGACCCACTGGCAGTGGAGCCACCAGTACTCCTACCAATTAGGAAACAAATCAAAGTATATAAACATGGCAGTAATCACTAATCATAATCAGTACACAATGCAAAAATGTAAACATGGGGCATGGCCTTACTCATTTTCTGGTGGCCCTTCCCCTTCTGCTTCCACTAGACCATCTCCTTTCAGCTCTATCATGCCCTTCTCAACCTCGTGTTGCGCCCTTGCATCTCCAAGTTCCCAGTCCTTGACGCAGGTCAGCATCTCCACCGTAAGAGGTTGCAACCGCCGACGCCGCTCCTCAATCACCCTGCCAGTTAAACTAAAACAAGACTCCGAAGAGACTGTAGAAACTGGAACAGCCATTATATCTCTTGCCATTATAGAAAGAATAGGAAATGTAAGTTTGTGCTCATGCCACCAATTCATAAGATTGAACTCATCATCAAAACAGGTGACAGTGTCGCTGTCCAAGTAAGAAGCCAACTCAGAAACAACAGCTATAGCAGGGGCAGATGAAGGTGTAGATGAAAGAGGAGTTGAAGAACTAGGAGGAGCAGCAGGAGCCCCATATATCTTACCCCATGCAGCAAATTTCTTACCAGTAGATGCTGCTGCTTGATTTCTTTGACCCCTAACTGCACCAAACTTGGTTTCATACTTGTTATACGGTTTATATAATTCAGTTCTTACCTCATTGTAGTAATTAGAATAATCAAAACCAATAGTCTGAGAGAGAATCTGGAGAACATTATGAAAACCTCTCATCTTGGCTCTAGGATCCAAAACAAATGCAAATGAATACAAAAGAGGTATGTTCTGCCAGTACTTAAGAAACTTCAGTTTCATAGGAGTCACAATGTTCATAAGTAATGCATTATTCTCTTGAGCATACAAATGACCAGCAATCTCAATTATATGATGAAGAATCATAGGACTGGTAGGATAGTAAACACCAGATAAAGCAACAGTAGATTCATAAAACAATTCAAGAAACTCCAGGATTTTTTGAGCAACAACCCAATGCCCCTCACTGAGTAGAGGCTCACCATTAACCAAACCATAATTAGCACCAATAAATGTAGAGAATATCTCTTTATAAGGTAAAAGGTGCTTAAGCACCAAATAAGTTGAATTCCATCTCACATCCATATCCAAACCAAATTTACGAGGCCGAGACCCCTTCAAAAGGCAAAAGTTATGAAACTGAGCAATGCGTTGGTTAGAGGAATTCAAAAAAGAAATTGCAGTCCTGAAAGCCTCAAGATAAACCTTGATCCTTTTCAAACCAGACTTGACAATGAGATTTATAATGTGGCATGCACAGCGCTGGTGCAAGAGGCCACGCAAGTTATCATTCTCTCTGTCAATTGGTTCAGGATCAGGACCAAGATAACCAAGAAATTTAGGTATAAGCTTAGACATGGCAGAAGCATTTGAAGAAGCATTATCAAGTGTGACAGAGAAAACCTTATCCAACAAACCAAAATGAGAAACTACTTCTTCAACACGCTCAGCAATGTTAACACCAGTATGTGCACAATCAATGAGCTTAAAACCAATTACTCTCTTCTCTAACTCCCAATCAGCAGATACATAATGAACAACCACACTAAGGTAGTCTTCCTTAGCATTGCCAGACCAAATGTCAGATGTCAAACAAACAGATGAAACAGATTTAAATTTATCAATCAGTTCAGATCTACGACCAAGCCAATACTTATGCAGATCTCTAGTTGTGGTTCTCCTAGATACAGAAGTAAAACGAGGGTTGTGAGCACGCTGAATGTACTCCTCAAATGCAGATTCATAACCAAAACCAAGAGGCAAATCAAGTCTAGCAATCAAACGGCACAGTTCTTTACGAGCAACATCAGGCTTATACTCCCAGGTAGTAAGAACAGTACCATCAACTTTCAATTGCAGACGAGACTGAACAAGAGCAGCATGTTTGGTTTTAGCAATACATACCTTCTGGTGCCGGAGCAAGTGTCCAATACCAGCACAAGAACGCCCAGAAAGAACCTGAGCACAATGCTTGCACTTGGCACCAATTCTTACCTTCTTGCCGGTGGGCAATGTATCGAAGATCTCGTCGAAGTCGTTCCAGGCAGGAGACCGGACACGCTTCAGCCGAATGCCATCAGTAGTATTGACAGATTGTGTCGAGGAAGGCATCACGGGCTGGCCAGGAGGAGGAGCACCAGCACCTGCAGCTCCAGCAGCACTTGCATCATCACCGCCATCAACATTGATCGGAGCAGCAGCAGCACCGCTACCGAACAATGCCTCGCCGCCGGACGGCAGGTCGTCCTCGTCGTCACCAGGGAGCCCACAGGCCCTAAGGTCGTCGTTGATGGTGTACTCCTCCATGTCGTCCATCATGACGACCTTGTCCTGCAGCCCGCCTCCGCGGCTTCGTTCCTCAACGACGAGCGGCCCCGCGCATCATCTGCACGAGACCTGCAAGCAACAAGCAAGAAGCAAGAAAGGCACAATCAGAACTCAGAAGGTTAGGCCGTTAGGGTTAGGGTCGACGGTGAAGGAAGAAGTCAGGAAGATTACCTGCGCAGCCGGAGCCCGGAGCCGAGAGAGGAGAGATGGCGAAGACGACCGGCAACCACGGCGAGATGCGTGTATGCGGCAGACTGGAGACGGCAGAGGGTTGGAGGTGGGGGACGGGAAACCAGGGAGGCGACGAGGAGGAGCCTAGGAGTCGCGACGGCGAGGCGCAGATCTACCACATCTTCTACTCACCGGAGGGGAGGAAGGGAAGGGAAGGCGGGGGCCGGCGTGCCGGCGGCGGATCTGAGGGCGGAGCCGCTGAGGCGAAGAGGAGAGGAGGAGACGAGACGATTCGAGATCTCATATCTGAAGCGGCGATGCGGGACGGGGGGGAATGGATTAGGGTTTGGGGAGGGGGCGCGAGGGGGGTCGACGGCTCGGCGCCTGGCTTATATATGTAGGCGGGGCCGGCCGACGCCGACCGTTGGTCCCGCCCGTTGGTGGGCTGGGCTGTGTGTGTGGCCGACTGGCCGTTAGGGCCTTAGGGGGGTGTGGAGTTAGCGGGCCTTAGCGGGCCGGCACTGTTCCAGCCGTGCCGGGCCGGGCCGCCCGGCGTGCTGGGGTGGCGGCCCATGCACGGGCACGGCTAACGGGCCGGGCCAGCCCGGGCACGGAGCTTCGCGGGCCGGGCCGTGCTTGGGCCGGGCCAAAACGCCGTGCTTCCGTGCGGGCCGCCGGCCCACAGGCCAAATGCCCATCTATAGCCTGTCCTAATCCAGCGGTCAATTACACATGGTTGTGTTTGAGGCTTCCCTGGCTGATTTATATAACGACCTAATGGGCTTTATTTAACAATTCATGAGAGGCTGCTTTCTTTTTCTTGAAACATGGACAGACATGGGCAACACCACATGACCATGGTGAGGGGTGACTCTCCTATGGATATTTCGGGTTGAAGTACACAACAAACCCTAGGTAGTTATACGTTGCTATATTTGGTTGCTTGCGTACCAGTAATAAGCTTATCGCCTGTGCAGGTCCATGCTAAACTGTCATGTCATATATTTGTTTTGAAAATTTAGGTTTGCTGATTTAATTTGCTTTAATGCAACCATGAGCAGATATCCAGCAAATTTTGGGTTATCCCTGGCAAACAATGGATTTAAAATTTCAAGGCGAAGTGTTCCTGATATAAGAGAAAATATGATAAGTATGTATAATGTTGACACTTGTAATGAGATCAATAACTGTTTATGCTGGTTGCACCACTTGACGCAACCATAGAGTTGTTATAAGCAGTAGTGATTGCATTAACCACTTCTCCAGCAGCTGCCTGGTGGGTATCCAGCTAATTATTAACTGTAAACTAGCACCAGAAGCATCCAATAGAAGGAAAATAAGCTCTAGTTTTATCAGAAAAACTATTGTCTATTGAGTGACGGTCTTCATCATGATTTCAACTTCCGTCAGAAAAAAATAAAAGAAAACAGCGTTGGCCGTCAGACCGACGGTGTCAAGGCTTCCCCGAGTGCACGATTTTCGGCACTCAGGGAAGGCGCCTTTCCCGTTAGAGGATTATCCGGTTGCTCTTCCCCTAGTGTTGCACTCGGGGAAGGCTTCCCCTAGTGCAACTGGCACTCGGGGAAGCCACTAGCTCCCGTAGTGGCCCCAGACTCTTAGGAACAGCAAGCTGCAGAGCTTTTTGCTGAAACAAATTGGAGGCTGACAGAAATTGACGGGTCTGTAGCACAGCTGCTCCTTATGCAAGCGCTTTCCCTTATGTCCTCAAGAATGGAACATGTGTAGGAGCCTATGGCTTCAATGTTTTCCTTAGAGCAGCAAACCGCTGGAGGCTCATGTTGACTGCTCCGTCCTGATGACTCGTATGCCTATCAACTATGTCCATAGGATGTATCGTTCTCCAAGTGATAACATATAGACTCATTGACAATATGTACCTCTATGATGTTACTGAGGTACTACCTCTCCCTCCGTTATACTTGACATTCCAGACACATGTTTTGGCTTGCAACTAGTTATTTTCATTTGTCGGAAATGTAGTAAAAGGAATCAGAGGTTGTATATATACTCCCTTCGGTTTGGTAAATGAAGTTGTTTTGGACAAGATTTGAGTCAAACATTGGGAATATATATCATGAATAACTTTTAAGTCGTTGAGTTTGAAAATGTGAAAACTACATGAATAGATTTGTCTTGCCAAATACTTTTATATAAAAGTATACATATATTACCATTTAATAAATATTTTTATAAAAATAAGAAGTCAAAATTGTACTTTGGAGACCGTGTCGCTGTCCTAAATGACTTCATTTACCAAATCGGTGGGAGTATAACATTTCACTTTCTTCAATTTTTGGGTGCACATGTGCCACCTTGGAAGCTATGCAAGCTCTTTTGTGTCTATATATACTGCTGACCTCCACTTAATGGAGAAATTTGGAAATTTGACACCCAATTCAATGGTCTCTCTAGATTTGGCACCTAATTCGTGATCTCTTCAAAAATTAACACCCGGGACACGAATTTCTTCAAAATGAGGGACTCTCCTCTATTTCTCTCCTCAGCCCTTGGTGAAATGACGCTAGTGCCCTCTTCTTCTCCCTCGGTCATCTTCAACCTCTACCATGGCCCATGGCCGTGGGGCACAACAAGCTCCATGGACCATTGCTGGACCTCGCCCGCGCCGGGGCAGAGCTAGCTGCGGCTGGACCACGCCGAGGCGGAGCTTGGCGCAGCTGGGGCTCGTCGGGGCGGAGCTCATCGCGGTGGAGCTCACCGAGATGGAGCTCGCCTGGGCGGAGAACCGAAGGAGGAGGAAGAAGAAGACGGCACTAGCATCATTTCACTAGGGTTTGAGGAGAGAAATAGAGGAGAGTCCCTCATTTTGAAGAAATTCGTGTCCCTGGTGTCAATTTTTGAAGAGGTCACGAATTAGGTGTCAAATCTAGAGGCCATCGAATTGGGTGACAAATTTTCAAATTTCTCCCACTTAATGTGATGCAGGGTATGGTAAGAGTCAACGATGTTTTGTCATATGTAGGCACATGCAGATTGGTTATTAGAGTCCACTAATTGGTTGAATATGTACTCATTCTTTTAGTTCACATGCATAATATACTGGTACCTCCAATGAGTCCCTACATCTAGTTTTCACATATATTTAACTAATCAGTAAAAATAAGTAATATTCCAATTTAACTTGTTGGTCACCAAATCGTTACGCCCTGGAAGTTAAATTGTCAACAATAGGTACACATTATTATTATGTGAAATCAAGTTCGGATGAATGGTTGTTGTGATCCAATATATATAATGCTATTTTGAACAAAGTATATTTTGTATTTCAGAAAGCATGAAGGGTGTAAAAATTGATTGGTTTTCTTGATGTTGGGTAAAAGTTTGCTTTCTAATTCACAATGCGAAGAGAGACTTTGGTTGCTTGGATATCTTTGAATATAATGCATTTGACCATTAATATGCATAGTCAGAGTGAAAATCATGAAAACTTTGAACTGAAGGATGACGGGAAGCCATGAATCAAGGGAAACCAGAGGAATTGGCGTTCTTCATTAGTCACGACATCTAGATTACATCCACTGCAGCATTAGCCTTTGAAAAGATGCAGCAAAAGGGACCGAGGAAGAGATGAGGCAGTTCATAAACTGTTGGTCAAGAATCACAAATTGTAATGTGGTGGTGCTTTAATAAACAAGCAAACACCAGCAGAGAGAAAAAAAATCCTCAGCTAACCACTTCTTTTAAAAAAGAAGAAATCGGTTTCAGCATCATCAGGCGCACACAACCAAGCTGTTACACCGTCCTGAGTCTGTAAGAACATGTTGATTACTCCTGATGTCTCCCATGCCGAACCTCGACTATGTCCTCGCATCAGTTGGCTACGTGCACTCAATTTCATCTTTTTTTTTTGTGTGTGCTATGTGCATTGTTGGATGCTATTCACTTATGGGAGGCTTATGCTTGTTAGTGTCTGTGTATATATAACAGTGAACTGTGCTCAGGGTCAGCTTCGCAGCTATGTTCCATCAGTAAGGTAGCAGATAAATTTACAATCTGCTATAATAAGGATTACCCATTTTCTAGGCAATTTGTGGAACCAAGTTAATTTAGTCACGACTGATTATACATGATTGCAAGTATACAGTACATGGGATCGGACAAGATTAACTACAAGATATTATAATTTTTCTTTTACTCTTGACATGGTTCTCAAAGTACATGGCATTTAATTTGTCTCCACTCATAAAGTGATCCAGAACTCCAGTGATGAGTAATTTCAACTTACGCTAATCAAGAGGCCTAGCTGAGGAATCACAGGTTCAACAAACGCATCAACTGTGTACAACAAACTAGTAAGACTTCAGAAGCCAAAGATACGTACTTGTCGAAGGTATATAGTAGAACAATATCCGTGTATACTTGTGTTAGTGCAGCAGCAGAGCTCCAGAGAGAATCAATCCGTGAAGACTGAAGAGCAACGCGAAAACTGCAAGATATGTTGGCCTGCTTTTACAGTCCTAGCCCAAACTGCAAGATATGTTCAATCGAAGCTGGTCAGGCAAACAATGTGCTACTTCTACCTTCGAGGGCTTTGCCAGTGGTCAGCTTTCCAATGAACTGAAGTGAAATATGTGCAAAGCTTAGTCGTCAGCTCTTAGATATTGAAAAGACAGTACTCTTCCCAATCATTAAGCTCCTCATGCCTCCCATGGCTACATTAGTCTTTTTTTTTTCAACTGGCAGCTTGGTTCCATAGCATGGCTGTGGCCAAAGATGTGAGCAAGCTCGCTATTTCACCTGTCAGTAACACTAACATATGAGAAGGTACTTGTACAGGATGTGTAGCCATGTATATAGATGGTTTGTGTAGGACTCCTTGGTATCTGTGCAGCAAGCAGAGGAAAAAATTGATTATGGAGCACTATCACGCTATCTTATTGATGCCAGTATATTTGTAAGGAATGACGGTAGGATGGTAGACGGTATGCCACGCTATGACTCTTTTACGGTGGACCATACCACTAGGTTGTGGTATAGAGTGTATAACCTATTTTTTTCAGGGTAAATAGGTAACTGTAAATTTTACTTATTTTGGCAAGACTCTTTCTCCAATACTTGAGGATTTTAGGAGCCGTCCATCGGTCCAGATCGGGTGGTTGTAAAATAGGAGGAACCTATTACAAGGAACCAATCTTGTGGACCGGAACCAAGTAATTGTGGGCCAGGAACTAAATAATTATGGGTAGGAACTAATCCTGAAAATGAAGGAAAGGGTATATTGGTATTTTCACTCGTCGGCCCATTTAGCTGAAACTGGCCCATTTCACCGG
Organism: Cenchrus fungigraminus; assembly: GCA_036936925.1. NCBI lineage: Eukaryota > Viridiplantae > Streptophyta > Magnoliopsida > Poales > Poaceae > Cenchrus > Cenchrus fungigraminus. The sequence continues at coordinate 26,811,242 of CM072774.1, read as the reverse complement.
CCCAAAATCTCAATCGGTCCAAATGCCGGCTAGTCTGAATCCAGCCACCTCGCCGTCCTCCAGGCCGCCCCTGTCGATTCCAGCCACCTCGCCGTCCTCCAGGCCGACTCCCGGCGCCGCCGCACCCCCTCCGGCCAGGGGTGGAGGTACGAGTAGGGCCACCCCAACTCGCAAGTCTAGCTCCCAGGCCCGCATCCCCCTGTCTCCGCATCGCTTCCGTCGCACAGGTCAAGCGCTCGACCACCGCGCCGCGGAGCACGACTGGCGACGGCGGGGCAGCGCATTACCTCGCCCGCCGCCGGTAGCGGTGGTGGTAGCCCGGCGGCCAGCAGCACATCTGGCGGGTTCGGGTCATCCCCGCCGCTGCAGCTGCGGATGTTGGGTTGGGTGGATCGGCAACCTCACGGTTCACAGGGGGGCGACCGAAAGAAGCCGTCCATGGCGAGGGCGTCCGCCCGTTTAACGTGCACGGCCGGTTGTCTGGCTTGTCCGTCCAGTGGAGCAGCGCAACGTGCTCCGGTGTCGCCTCCAATTTGTGGAGGAGCCTCGGAGTCAGAGGATAGCTGCTAACCAAAGCAGGCAAACTGCTCTTTGACCATCAGCACGCGTTTGATTCAGCTACCATTTTAGGTAAGAGGACGCCATTGGCACTGACTGTCGGCAGTCAGCTCTTATCTGTGAACCACAGTCAGGTCGTAGCCTTTGCATCACTTCGACTGCTCAGCAGCTATTGTTCAATCAAGTTGTGATCTCGCCTTGAACGGAATTCTTCTTCTTTTTTTAGTATTATTCAGAATGATCGCAGCACAAAACATCCCCAACGACACCAGTGAAGAAAATATTATTATTTCACGTAGTATGTTCCTGATCACTCGCTCACATATAACAGAACTACAGTCACATACAGAAGGTCTACTACGAGAACAAAAATTGGTGGCATCTTGAATTATTTCCTGTCTTCGTGGCTACAAATCAGCAAAGCCAGGAGGAGGTGACTGCGCACCATCACACGGAGCACCTCCCGCAGACTTAGCTGCCTCTCTTGAGATCACTCATATCTAACAGGGCGCATCAGGCTGCATCTTTCTTGTCTGTCACTGAGTTGATGATGGTAGTGAAATCAGGGGCCTGCGATCACCAAGACATTGTTAAGCAATTAGCTGATAGGATAGTATATAGCAGTTAAGGATTCAGAACTAATATGCGGCATACAGAGTGGAGAGATGAATATACAGTCTGGTTAAACGCCATTGAGATTTGAAAATGCATAATAAAAGTTTTTTTATGGGTTTAGGAGCGGTAAACAAAGCCATTGGTATTAGAGGGCACAGAACAAAGGAGGACACATTTCAAGATCTGATGTTAATTTCTCACACCTTCAGAGAGGCACCACCAACAAGAAAACCATCAATATCTTCTTTCTTTGCAAGCTCTGCACAATTGCCTGCATTTACAGAACCTACAACAGAAACATAGGAAAATGATCATATCATGGCTAGTAAATCGTGTAAAACACTAACAACAGTATCAGTAGAAAAATCTAGCTTTCAGGAGTTAGGGCCTGTTTGGCTGGTCGCCACAGCCCGCCACACGCCTGTGCTTGCCGCCACAGTCTGTGGAGGACGATTCGCCCGCCTCACCCAAATCACTGTAGCGTGGCGAGCGCACGCGTGGCGAGGCGAGTTGTGGCAGGCAACCAAGCATCCCCTTAATCTTTCGTATAACTTAGTAAATCATGAATCCCAAATTCCATCTTCCATTTTATCAGTTTAGAAGGAAAGGAATCAGAGAAGCACATTGATTCTGATATGGTGATATGACATGGAAACATTTTTGCTCAATGCATATGCAGTCTTCTTCCCAATGATCTGCATCCAAACAACATGTAATACATTCTGAAACTATGTTCTGCAAGTATTGATCAATTTGCATATGGTGAGTTTAATAGTTACCTCATCATCTTCACCAATAATATGTCTACACTCAGAGTGCCCAAGAATAACCCATTGACAGCCGATGTCTACCTATTGGTCTGCACTGTAGTTTTTAATAAAGGGAAAGACACAAATCTATTAGTGAAGAAGTCAAAATAAATTCCTAGCCATCCATTAATTATCACACAAAGTTCACCTAATAATATAAATGCAACAAAATGCTGCTTTTTGTTGCAATTACTTAACAAGTAGCTGCAATCTCCATGTATAGAAAAGAAAAGGGTAAAAAACTTTGAGCACCCAACCTGATCTCTCCAGTGTATGCTCCTCCTTTCCCAATCCATACATTCTGAGCAGATACCTCCATACTGTCCACCGCCGGGCCGTTGGTCCAACACGTGTGGCTGCTCACCGGCAACACCTAGCCCACGGCGCGCGTGGTCAGCGAAGTCGAAGTGCCCCTCCACGGTGACGCCCTAGCGAGCGAGTCCGTGCCCGGCGCCGGGGGAACTCTTATGCGAGGGCGCGTGGCCGGCGAGCCCCTCCGCAACGAAGCCGGAGTGCCCCTCCACGTTGACGCCCCTAACGAGCGAGCTCGCGCCCGATGGCGAGGAACTCCAATGCGCCGGTCAGCCGGTGTGCGTTCGATGGAGATGGGGGAGGTGCCGCAAGGAAAATGACAGATCGAGCGTGGATGAGACAGGGCAGGCGAGCTGAGCAATCCCGGCGGCGAGCGGAGGCGAGGGGCGGTCGACCTGCGCAGTCCCGGCGGCCAGCGTCGACGAGGCGGAGGCGTGGAGCAGTCGGGCGTCAGTGGGGGCGGCGGTTTCTTTTTTTTTTCCCGATCTATTTTGCGTTGACTCTACGATTGCCTTACGAAACTACCCCTGCGCGGTTCCGTAAAAAAAAAACAGGGGAACCTCGGTTCCCTGAGGTTCCGGTCAAGCACTGTAACAATTCTCTTTTGGCAATCTCTTTATTCCCCCGCGTCTCGTCGTTTCCGTCGGCCCCTTGTCCATTTTCCGTTCTAGCCGCCGCCTCTGCCAGGCCGGGGATAGATAGATGGGGTGGCAGGACTAGAATGAATAATGACGCGTCCGTCGCCGGGCACGAAACGAACAGTGACAGTCATGGCGGCTCTGGACCCCTACCCGCCGGCCGGCTGCCCGGCCACTGCGTGTGATCGATCCGAGTTACCGGATGCAGACAGAGGCAGAGAGGGCAGGGTGCAGCCTCCATGCTCACTATGTCTGTGACTTGCGTGCGGTGTCTCAGCTTTCGGAGAAAAAATTGTAGAGGGACATGAGTGTATTGGAGGGTGAACAATAATTAAAATGATGAAATCATATAATTTGTTAATGCCACTGATAGACTTCCAATAATACCCCTATACCACCCATATATACCACATGCACTACAGGTTTAAGTTTTAGTGGTATACAATTAATCAACTGTTGGATCCTTTCGTACTAGTCCTTTTCAACCAGTGGTATATGGTGGTGTGGTATGGTGCACTGTAAAAGAGCTCAACAATCAGATCTAAGGGTCTAAGGAGTATTGAGGTGGAACTGAAGTGGAATGAAGAGGATTGATATTAAAATGGACTAATTGGCGGGACCGAGGCGACTCCCCGCCGCCTGAGCGCCTCCGCCGCCGGATCTCTCCACTCCTCCCTCCTCCGCTCCTCCCGACCACAGATCCGTGCTCTCCTCGACTCAATCTCTCCATCCATACCTCTCATGGCTTCCCTAGAGGTGTGTGTAGGGAGATCGGGGAGGACGACCTAGCCTCGGCACCACCTCCCGTCGCTGCCGTTGCTGTTGTCGGCGGCCTCCCTGACCCCGGCGCCCCCCTCTCCGACCTCGGCGGTCCCTGCTCCGCCCCTTCCCCCGCGCCCCGGTCCGTCCACACCTCCGAGCCGTCTGCCACCTGCCGGCCGCTCCACCCTGTGGGCCGCCACCGCGCCATGGCCGCCTTGGTGGGCTTCGACGACGACGACGACGATGACGACACCCTCGACGACGTGCAAGGCCCACCCAACCCTCCACCCGCCGCCTCCAGCTCGCCGAGGCAGGAGACGCCCTCAGCTGCTGCGGAGGGCGCGGACGCACCAGGCGCATCGGCCTCAGCGCTCCCGACTGCACCAGAGGGCAGGGGTGAGCCGAACACCCCTTCTCCGTGCTCCGGCGGGCCAGCCCCCGCTTCCACGCTCTTCTACCCCGAGGTCGCATCGGCTGACCGCGTCATGGCCAACCGGTGGATGGACTTCTCCGACGACGAGGACGAGGTCATCGACGCCCGGGAGGTTGCTGCTCCCTCCCAAACACCCTACCTCGATGCCGTCCGCCGCGGTCCTGCTCCAGCTTCGAAGCCCGCTCTCCGTTCCATCGTGGTGCAGCCACCCCGTGGTGAGGGTGGGCACCGCAAGCGCCCTCGGCGGCGGGGTCGCCGCCCACCCTCTCCGCCACCCCGGCGTCGCTCCCGGCGCAGCACCCGTCGGCACGGAACGACGGAAACGGTGATTGGCCTACGACGGTACGACCACCCCCACAAGGTTGGCCGGGCTACCTTCGCTCCCCGTGTCGACCCTGACGGTTGGCAGCGTGTTCAGAGGCGACGCGTGTCTTCGCGGGTCGAGCGGGCTCCTCAGCCGGAGGCGCCGGTGCGGAGGTGCTTCCCCAAGGAGCTCGATGGATGATGCTTGAATTGCCTCTCCTTCAAGCATCGGGTTGCTTCGTGTCGGCAGCCGTCGCGGTGTTTGCGTTGTCATGGTCTTCGGCATCGTGCCAAGGACTGCACGCGGCCTCGCCGCCCGCCGTTTCGCTCGGACCATCCTCGACTGGACGGTCATGTCGCCCCTTCCGGGACTGGGCATGGCCACGCTCGCCCTCCAATCTTGGATGCGCGTGCTTCGCCTACGACGGTTGCTACGGTTGCTACGGCCACTGATGGTGGTCTCGCCCTCACACTCTCCGCTACTAATGCCTTGGTCGTGGCTGCTTTGGCTACGGCCAAGTCAGTGATCACGGTTGCGCTTCGCATCAAGGACGACGACTTCACCCTCAAGCCTGCCTCCCCCGAGCTGTTCGTGGCCACCTTCCGGTCCCAGGAGCTCCGAGATCGAGCTTCGAGGGTGAGTGCTTCTCAGGAGAGGCCTCCGGTCTCCAGTGGTCAGCTTGAGGTGTCGACTGTGATGGTGCCTCCTGTGGAGGTGCCACTGCGGGAGGTCCTCATTGGCGTTGGGCCGACGGACGAGGCCATTGCGCCGCCGCCACATGCGCATCAGATCGCGGTGATCCCGGCGGTCGACTCTGTCGCCGCGACGGATGATCGCCCGCCACCTGAACCCTGCGCGGTGGACGGCGGCCTACAGCTCACCTCACTGCTAGCTGACGACGACACGCCCCCGGGCTTCACTCCGCCTCGGCCGTCTACTCCGCTGCGGGGTCCCGCTGCCGCCACGGGCGCCACCGATGTCTCGGACCGCCATGATCCAGCAACAAATAAGCTGGAAGCCTTCGTCGCCAATGTCACGGAGGTTGTTCCGACGCCCCTTCTGGACATGCCGCCTCGTCGTCGTCGAGTTGACCCTGTCCTCGTTGACGCGCCTCCTCAGCTGCCTTCGTCGGAGGTGTCTGGCCTCAGGCGAAGTCGTCGCCAAGCCTTGGATCCCCTCTCGGTCGTCAAGCCGGCTAAGCGAGGGACGGTGCTTCTGGCGCGGCGGCTCGGTGAGGTTGGCGTGCTCGGTGAGGTTCGCGCGCCTCCGGCTTCGGTGGCTTCGGCGGAGGAAGCGGTGGACAACTTCTTTCGTGAAGGGCCTCCGCCGCGCCGCATGGAAGCACTGCAAGCCTTATTCCCGATGTTGAAGAACAAGACCAAGATCTCTCCCGTGTGGGATGGAGCGTCGACTGAGGGCTAGGCTTAGAGCAAGTCGTTTAGGTTGTGGTTGCGCGAGATGTGAGTAGTTCATGTTAGAGTTCTTGTTTCGGGTTGTATTCAGCTGGTTTGCCGGCTTGTGTCCATCTGGAGTCCGTTTCATTTGGGTTGTAACCGAACATTGTACCAATGTTTTTTCTGCTTAATACAATGATACGCTCCGCGCGTATTTGAGAAAAAAAAAATCTAAGGGTCTAATTCATTTCTTATGATTCCCTATAGGGCTATAAGTGGAACACCAATATAGTACATACACAATGTGTACTTCTGCTTGCTATCACGAGCCTCCTCCTGAGGTAGATATTGTAATGAAACTATATGACAGTACAGTGAAAGCTTCAATGGTCGAATGGTGTGCAATCTAATGTTTCTTTAACAAACAAATTGTGGGACCCAAAGCGATGGAGCTGGGGAAAGTGGCATCCAATCCTGGCAGTCCGGCGACCCCCTGTGGACACCAAAATAACTCATGTGACTTCATGTCGAATTGCTGTTGCCGATCCGCCTCTGCCGATTTTGTCATTGCTTGCCGATTCCATTAATTGTTTAAGCTAACACAGACCCCAGTTCTAAAGTATGAATGCTTCATGCTTCGAAACTAACTACACTTGTCGAGACACAGGACCAGTCTGGTGCTCGTCTTCTTAGCCGATGGACTTGTTAGCAGTCCTTAAATTAGTCAATATCTGGACACCAAAAATTGATGCAGTGACGGCAAGTTTCCGTTGTCAACATGTATAGGCTCCCAGTTCGAAATATGAATTTTTCGTGCTTTGAACTTTCATAAGCTTGATACCATTAAATCTCTCACAACCAATTAATGCTTCTCTTCAAGTTCGGAATCAAATCAACTTCACTCCTAATAGATTAGCCAACACCTCCAGTATGACAAATGAGACTTCGATAACTGACAGATGAATCTAGATGAAACCACACTAGTAGAGAAAGAGGCTTTGGTACGCCCCTTTTGTCTCTCAGCATTGGTCCTGGTTGGGACTTCTAGACCCGTGACTGGGGGGCTTTTGTCTCTCAGCATTAGTCTCGGTTGGGACGACTAAAGCCCTCTTCTCCACCAATGACAGTGATGCGCCTGGATGTTAGAGTCTAGAGCACCTGACAGATGAAGACCATAGCAAACTCAAACTCGGTCGTCTGATGTAGATGTTACAATCGGCAACAATATCGGTTCAGTGCAATCTCCCTCGAGTGTGTGAAAATAGGCTGAGTACAATTTCCACGTACTTTAGTTCTTTATGTTTCTAAAACTATCAGCTTCACTGATACCACTATCGGCCTCTTAAAAAATGAATCACCGGCTGCCTTATTACTGATATTCCAATTTTCTGGTTGATGGCTTGTCTTTTTCTGGTTATCCACTGCATTTTTTTAGATAATGGATGAAACATCCGGCCTCTACGTTCGTAGACGTACACAACCCATTATTACAAAGTTTACATAAAAAAGAAAAGAGCAAAGTCAGTCTCAAACAGATCAAAAGACTACAACAGACGGTAGATATGCTTCAACCCTCCCTTGACATGCTCTATAGCAATAATCTCTATGTTTCTTCCCATCAAGGAGAGTGAATTCTTGGCTTGCTCATCATGCTGCAGCTGCACCCAGAAATATAACCAGTTGCATACATCAACAATTTATTCTGCTCAAGATTATATCAGTTTCAGTTAGGATTCGTAAGTTCAATTTATAATTGGAACTGCGCCTTCAGTTGCAATTATACAAATAAAGGAAATCAACTGATGCCTGTTTTGGTGGTGGTGCATCCAACACCGGTACTCGTCACTGTCGGACGAAGACGAACCATAAGACTGTGTTGATTGCTCCTAATGTCTCCCATACCTACCGACTATGTCCACACATCAGTTCGCTATACCTGCACTCAATTTCGTCTTCTTTATTGGTGTGCTGCATGCAACTTTGGATGATATAAGCTTCTCATATAGACGGCTTATGCTCGTTGGTGTGTGTCAGTGTGTGTATATATAACAGTGGCATGGGTCTACCGGAGCTTAGGCCGGAGGCTTGGCCTTCCTCCTCGTCGCCGTTAGATTGGTGGACCACCTTTACCGTCCGTCCGAACGTCCGCCGGAAAGCTGCCAGCTCAATAGCGCTTCTAATCATATGGGAGATTTGCAAAGAGCGCAACAACCGAGTTTTCGACCGTGCGGAGTTGGCTATATCCTCTCTTGTAATTAAGATTAAAGGCGAGTTCGCGCTGTGGGTGCTGGCTGGCACCAAGTGCCTGGCAAATCTTAGCGCAAGTTTGTAAATATTTTTTGTTCGCTCCCGGCTAGCCGGTTTGTACTCCTTCTTTATCAATGAAATAGATACTATCTTGTGCCCGTTCGTTGAAAAAAAACAGTGGCATGGACTCAGTGAGGAGAGGCGCACAGCATGTTGAACTTATTACTCGACAACTTGGTGGCTCTATTCAACACTCTTGGGCCATCAGATTTAATAACATAATCATGTGCTAAAAAATACAAATCAATAATTTCTTAAGAATTTCCATTGAACATTTACTAACCAAAGAATGGAGGTGAGGTATGATTAGTGGACAAAATAACTGACACTGTCAGCTTCTCCAGTGAAATTAATACAAAACAATAGGCTGAACAAAGGAATGTGCACTGAACCCGTTTATTACAGATGCAATAAAATACATGAAATACAAATTATGTCTTCTTAGCCTGCTGTGTGTTAAGTAGTAAAACCAATGAACGGGCTGAATTCCCTGTGTAAAATTCGTCATTTTGTAGTCTATGAATAATTTATGATTTTAAGAACAAATATCATCACTACTAGAGAACGGATTTTATATCCTAAGCCTCAAAAACCATCAGTACCGGGTATTTTTGCCCCCGGTAATGCACATTAGTACTGGGTGGGAAGGGAAGCCCCCGACGCGCCCCCCGTGCAGGACCATTTGTACCATGCGGTGACGCCACCCGGTACAAATGGCCCAGGCACCTATTTGTATCGGGCGATAATGAAGGCCCGGAGACATTTGTACCGGGGCTCGCCCCCACCCGGTACTACCTCGGCGTCCGTCAGTCTCCCCACCCAACCTACAGTCCGCAAGTTCGAACATTGAAGGAGTGGGGCATGGAAAGGCCAAGTTCCAATTGTGTGCTGTATCAGGTAGCTGCATAATCTTCTGAATACTTAGGAGGTATTTCAGGTACGCCATTCGAATGCAAGTGTGTCTCGCGTACGTCTGGTTGGTCGACCTTGCTTCCACCTTTGCGGAGGGAACGACCCCATCTGACTTACGGTGATCTGCCAAAAGCCCGTGTTGACTGTTCCTGATATCTCACATGCTTATCGACTACTCGTATATGTGCATAGATAAAGCATTTAAAAGGTAAGCAACATGTAGACTCCTTGAAAATTTGTAGGTCTGGGTTGCTACATTTGTTGCCAATCACGCTTATTAGCTTGTAGTCTTGTACCACTAGGTTGCCGCGAAGCCCTTCTGTGCATGCGAAGTTTGGTGATGGGGACAGCAGGAGGTGCTGTGAGGGCCGCGGGCTCTCGGTTATTATTGACTTAGGTGGTTCCCGCGTTGCTGCGGAACTTTTTCAAACAAAATTTTAAGATGAACTTTAAAAGTATAAAAGTATGATGATTGCAAGGCAATATTTTTTGCCAACGACATTATTCATAAAAACATGTTTCATTTTATAGATAGATAATTTCTCTTAAAATAAAATTTGATCCTACGTGTATTCTACTGTAGAAATTTTGTAACGTAATATTCGTAAATACTTATAAATTGCATGCATGGATAGTCCTAAACTTCTAATAGAAAATCGGTATGAGACATAATATTTAGAGGAGCTGAGGTATCTCGCGTACGTGAACGATTCAACCAGCCCGTATGTCTGGTTGGTCGACCTTGCTTCCACCTTTGCGGAGGGAACGACCCCATCTGACTTACGGTGATCTGCCAAAAGTCCGTGTTGACTGCTCCTGATATCTCACATGCTTATCGACTACTCGTATATGTGCACAGTATAAAGCATTTAAAAGGTAACAGCAACATGTAGACTCCCTGAAAATTTGTAGGTCTGGGTTCCTACATTTGTTACCAATCACGCTTATATATTAGTGTATGTATGGTTGTAAGCTTGTAGTCTTGTACCACTAGGTTGCCGCGCAGCCCTTCTGCGCATGCTGCGTAGTTTGGTGATGGGGACAACAGGAGGTGCTGTGAGGGCCGCGGGCTCTCAGTTATTACGGAACTAGGTGGTTCCCCGTGTTGTCGTGGAACTTCTCTAAACAGAATTTTAAAATGAACTTTGAAAGTACAAAAGTAAAATAATTGTAAGGCAACATTTTTTGCCAATGACATTATTCATGAAAACATGTTCATTTTATGAATAGAGAAATTTCGCTTAAAATTATTGATCCTACGTGTATTCTACTATAGAAATTTTGTAACGTGATATTAGTAAATACTTATAAATTCCATGCATGATTTTGTGACGTGATATTAGTAAATACTTATAAATTGCAGGCATGGATAGTCCTAAACTTCTAATCAAAAATCGCTATGAGACATAATATTTAAAAGAAAAAAGAATCGAACTAACTTTGCAGATATGCCCCTAGATCTTTCTTTTTCTCACTGATCCGCCCCATGAGTCCCTAGAAATTTTCCACCTACAACATAACTCCATTTCTTTTACCCATAACCCCCTCCATTTCTATTCTCTTCACAAACATGTCCCAACACCGTCTTCAACTTCCGGACGCACAGGATATCCACGGCGGATGGTGGTTGCAAAGCTGCATCGGTGTTCAGGCCTCCTCCCGTCCCTTTGACTATCCCAGCTCGTTCCCCTCATCCTTGCGCACATAATCCCCTCCTCTATTCTCTAAAACTTGAATCTTAACCTATGGTGCCATGGGTAGTGGCGCACGGCCGGTGGCGAGCTACGGGAACGTCCGCGGAAACTCATCTAAGACAATAAAAGGAGGCAATCATGGTGATCAGAAGCTCCCCTAGGTTCGGTTTGTGCTGTTGGTTGAGGATGAGGAGGCACGGAAGGTGGTCGTCCACGTGTGGGCAGATCTTGGAGTGGTGTCGGTAATGGTGGCATGGGAACTTTGATTCCCAGGCGTAGGGAGGGCGGCAGACGGCTCTGGTGGGTTGATGGTGTGACGGAGAGGCCTGAACACGTCGAGAGCTCCACGAAGGTCATGGAGCAAGTGGCACATGAAATTGCTAGCAAGCTTTAATTAATCACAAAGATGGATACATCATTTTACAAGATGCTGCAAAATAAAATTGGAAGGATTGTCTACCAAAACCTGAGAATTCTTCTGAAGTAAAGATGTTGCATCACAAAGGGTTGATCCTGATGTTCACCTTCATCCTCATGTTGAGCTGCAACTATTTTTCTAGTGAGGAAACTAATTATCTAGTGAGGAAACTAATTTTCTAATGAGGAAAGGAGTTTTCTAATAGGGAAACTAATTTTCTAATGATGAAATGCTCGACGCCCGCCTGACTCCACCCGACTCGCTCGATCCCGCCTGACTCCCATCTCACTCCCGACACCCGACCGACTCCCGATAGCAGGAGTCGGGAGTCGGGCGTGCGTCGGGGGTGAGTCGGGAGTCAGGCGGGAGATGAACAAGTCGGTCAGGAGTCTCGCGAGTCGAGCGTGTCGGGAGTCAATGGGCGGTAGTCGAGAGTCGAGTGATTGTGTGCGAGTCAGTGGAAACGAGCGAGTCGGCGCAAAAACATGCGAGTCGACGGAAACGACATGCGATAGTCGAAATCTAAATATTAAACTAAATTTAATTCTAAATCAAAAATCTAAATTCTAACCAAATTGAAATCTAAATTCTAATTCTAATTCTAAATTCCAATTCTAAAACAAATAATCAATAATTTCAAACTAAATCAAAATCTAAAACTAAATTTAAATTTAAATGCAAATCTAAAAGTAAATTTAAATCTACATTTAAATTAAACATGGATTAAATGAAATAATCCTAAATTAAATTTAATAAAAAGATCAACCAACGGCGACGTCAGCCCCTAAATGCACACCGCGGCGACAGCGGCAGCCGGGGATGACAAGGCCGGGGGCAACGGCTGCTAGGGATGACGAGGCCGGCTGGGGACGACCGTGATGAGGACGGAGATGCGGCGACGATTGCCTTCCGTCGCGGGGAGGAGGGCCATGGCTCAGGGGATCGACGAGGACGGCGCGATGGTGGTGCCCCTGTGCACGCCGGGGGAGGATGCGGTCGTCCAGGGACGAGGGACAGCGATAGCAGCATAGCAGGGAGGCGGTGCAGGGAGGCCGACATGCGAGGAGGATGGCGTCGGTGAGGAGGAGGACGGCACTGGAGAAGAGGATGAGGGTGGCGGCGGCGGAGATGTGCGGAATTCGCTAAGTGTCGGGGAGGAAGCGGCGCCACCGGCTTATATACCCCGCACCACATTAGTAATGGTACCCATTGAGCCGCGGTACTAATGGGGACTTTTGTACCAGGGCTCAGTACAACCTGGTACTAATAGTTACATTAGTACCGGGTCCCCTGTTCTCTTTTCATTTTATTTTCCTTTTTTCCTTTATATTTCATATATTAGTTGTTTGATTTGTTATAAATCATATACGATGCATACAATGGCAAAGTTTTTTGATATGCTTAGTTTACACATATACTATGGAATCTTAAGTCAACAATCAAACATGACAATTTCATTATCATTAACTAGTAATATGTTATAATAGTCATTAAAATTATGTTCACTTTAACAATCGAAAATAAGTTTATGTTTTTCATGCAAAATCTTCCTTAACTAGCACATCTAGTGTAATCAATATGGTAATCATGACTTAGTCTTGCCCATGTATATTTTATATAAATTTATTATTTAATATTTGATAATGCTAAAAAAGTGAAATAATTAATAGCTTTTTAGGAAAAACTAAATGGGAAGATCACTAGATCAGGACTAGAGGAAATGACAATTTTATTAATTTTAGCTTAGTTCATCCTCTGCCAAAGAAAATACTAGTTCTAGTTATTAATCAATCATAGCAAAATATTACAATACTTTCTTACATGAGCACAAATTAATAACATGATTTAATTTGTTACATCCTGGAAGTTAAATTGTCAACAATTGGTACACATTATTAATATGTGCAATCAAGTTTTGATGATTCGTTGTTGTGATCCAATGTATACAATGCTATCTTGAGCAAAGTACATTTTGTATTTTAGAAAGCGTGATGGGTGCAAATATTGATCGGTTTTCTATAGTCGACTAAAACTTTGCTTTCTAATTCATAAGGTAAAGAGAGACTTTGGTTGCTAGGATCTTCTGAGACATGGGTACCCCTGGGTCCCCACCGACCAGGCTCACGGCCGTCCCAGATAGGTGGGTCCGGCCTACTAGAAGACCCGCCGACCTGACAGTGGGCCGAACTGACCTAGTTGGTGGCCCACACGACCTCCCGAAGACCTTCCAGTAGATTCCCCAGGCGACCTTATCCAGAACGACTTTAAGACTTGGCGTGCAAGGCAAGATAACGGTGGATTCCGACAAAGCAGTCTGAGCAGTCTGACGTGTATGGCAATGGTTGTAATCAACTAGATTTAGGTCCCCTGGTCGTAACCGACCAGGAGTCTGGGTGCCGACCTTTTCCGCTGGACAATATAAGGTGGGTAGGGCGACCCCTTGTACAATCACGCAATCCTCAAGCAATCTACACCGACAACTGGACGTAGGGTTTTACTCTCCGGAGGCCTGAACCAGTATAAACTCGCCGTGTTCTCTGTGTTCTGTGTGCTCGTGCGCAACCTTCGAGTTCTTAGCCCTAGATTCCAACCCGCCGAACAAATAAACCACCGGGATTAACCTCCCTGTGGGCTGTGCAGATCTAAACATCTGATAGATCCCTTTGAATGAAATGCATTTGACCATTAATAGGCATAGACAGGATGCCATGAATCAAGGCAAAACAGAGGAGAGAGTTTTGGGGAAAGTATATGCATAGGCAACGATATTTAAAAAAACAGAATCTATTATTAATTTTTCCATCCATTACTGGTGAAAGTCTCCAAAGCAAACAACTCTGAGTGCTTTACTGATTGCAACATAAAAGTGTAATACAATTTATTTTCAGTTTTTAGGGTCCAATTTATTTCTAATAATTGCAAACAATATGATATAATCAGAACCATAGTACAGTGATTGCAGAGTCGACAAGTCCTACATTCACACGCTCAAGCTCCTTTTCCTTTCTTTGTTACAGTGGCGCATGGCTTTTGTGGACGTGGCTTTAATGCTTTTTTACTGCTAGAAACAAGGAGAATTACTTTGTCAAAATTTGTTATACTTTAATTTAGCCTCTATACAATTTTTATTTCAAAACCAAATACTAAAATTACTATCATCTGGCTAATGGCCGCGAATCCATGATTAGTTGGGCTCATCCTTAGTTGATAAAGCAATTAAGCGACGGGTTCTGGAGATTTTTTAGGCCATGAAGCATATACAATGACAAGTGAACAGGATTAATGAGTGCCTTCAAATCTGACAAACACTGCAGGGTAGGAATTAGTGATTGTTGTATGGAGCTATACGGAGCTTAGTGACTTAGTCAGGCGGCCTTCCAACAGTCCCAAGCGCCACACCTTCAATATGCATATGCCTTGTTTTGGTGTATGTGGATCGATCTGTGGCCCTGTTCATGGCAAATATATGAACCCACGCAGCGGAGACACCAGCGACAATTTTCAGACGGTGATCAAGAACATGTTGATTGTTCCTGATGTCTCCCATGCCTATCCTCGACTATGTCCTCGCATCAGTCATTGGCTACATGCACTCAATTTGATCTTCTTTTTTGTGTGATGCGCAGTGTACCAGTGTTGGATGCTATTCACTTATGAGAGGCTTATGCTCGTTGGTGTCTGTGAACTGTGCTCAGGGTTTTTTTAAGACGTGTAAAGCACGTTTTTCATTAAGAGAAGGGAGAACAAAGTCGTACAAGATCCAACAAGTTACCCAAGCTGGGGGGCAAAGAGAGCAAGGACAAAGGCTAGGAAAAGGTAACAAAGCCGAGACCAAAAAAAGTGCTACAGAGGCCTCAAAGGCCGGACGCCGAGGAGGCAAGCAATCGGGAGGAAGCTTGCACGTGCCCAAGTCTTGGCTTCATCGAGGATTGCCGGCGCGAGAGCCACCGGCATTAGGGCCTCCCTGTCGTGAACGCGTCGATTGCGCTCCCTACAAATCGACCAAGCAACCAACCAAACAAAGGCATCGAAACCTTTTCACCAGGCTTTAGCGACCAACTTCCTAGCGAAGCACCACCAAGTAGCAAGAGACATGAGATGATCCGGGGCGAGTTGAGGAAGAAGAATATGCCCGAGGGTTCGGAACCACGTCTCTCGACTAAAGACACAGTCGACAAGCAGGTGATCCAGAGGACCTCCTGCGCGCAGAGTGCACAAGTATCATAGTCCTTCAGGCCATGGCGATGAAGTCTGTCGGAGGTCCAACATCGACCATGCAGCACTAACCAGGAAAAGAACTTGCATTTGCCCGGCATCTGAGTCTTCCAAATTTGACGGGCACCCAAAATGTCAACGCGACCAAGGAAGAGTGCGACATAGCCGGAAGAGGAGGAGTACAGACCGTTTGGGGACCACTTCCAAATAAACTTGTCAGGCTTCGGCGACAGCCTCACGCCCCGCACCAGGTCCCAAATAGAACGGAACTGGACGATGACCTGCATGGACCGCGCGTGCGTAATATCAGCGACCCAACAGATCCCATGAGGTCCCGCACCGAGGCCCTCCTGGACAGTACGTGAGCGCCTGACTCGTGGCGAAACAGCCGCCAACAAGTTAGGTGCTAAGAGCTTGATGCAACAACCAGCAAGCCAGTTGTCCTCCCAAAACATGGCCCTAGTGCCATCCCCGACCTCGACCGAGACTGAAGCGTCGAAGAATGCATGCGCGGCACGATCGGCAGGGAACCAGAACATCACCCACGTCTTGTCCGGATCCGTACGCGCTAGCCAGAGCCACCGCAGACGAAGGTCCATGCCAAATGTGTGGAGATCTGGGAGGCCTAGGCCGCCGAAACGGGTAGGGCAAGCGACGTTTACCCAGGCCACCAGACAGTGACCACCGTTAGCCACCTCTGTGTCGCACCAGAGGAAGCCTCGGATGAGCATCTCGACCGCTTTGATAGCCCAAGGTGGAATGGAAATCGCCATAGAGATATGCACCGGGATAGCCGAAAGGGTGGATTTGGATAGGACCAAGCAACCACCTCGATTGAGTAGTCTCCCTTGCCAGGGGGGAGACGCCTCACGACCTTATCGACCAGCGGCTGCAAAGCCGCCTTAGGGATTCTGTTGATGGAGAGACGGACCCCGAGGTAGGTACAGGGGAATTCGGCGATAGAGCAAGAGAGAATGGAGCGGACCAAAGAGATCTACTCGTTTGAGCTGTTGATGGGATAGACATGACTCTTGGAGAGGTTCGCTGCAAGGTCAGATGCTCCTTCGAAAAGGGTCAGCACCCCTTTGACGACCCGAAGGTCAAGTTCGACCGGAGAGAAGAAAGCGACCACATCATCCGCATAAAGCGAAGCACCGAAACGGAAATCGTTCCGTCCCGGCTGTTGCACAAGCCCCTGAGAGTCAGCCTTGCGGATCAAGGCATGGAAGCACTCCATCACGAACACGAAGAGCATGGGAGAGAGAGGGTCCCCTGCCGAAGAGGCTTCGCAGCTATATTCCATCAATAAGGTACTAGCTAGCAAATAGATTTAAAATCTGCAGTAAGGACTACCCATTTTCTAGGCAATTTGTGATAATTTAGTCACGACTGATTATACATCCTTGCAAGTACATACAGTAACGTGATCAACCACACGATATTATGATTTTTCTTTCACTCTTCCATCTAAAGAAATGACGTGGTTCTCAAAGTACATGGGGCTCATAGAAGCAACACCAAACCATCTAAAGAAGCAGAAAATGACATTTAATTTGTCTCCACTAATAAAGTTATCAACAACTCCAGTGATGAGCAATTTCAACTTCCGCTAATTAAGAGGCCTAGCTAGCTGAGGAATCACAAATTCAAACGCATCTACTGTACAATAAACTTGTTAAACTTCACAAGCCAAAAGTCCTTGGCTCAAGTCGAACAATATCCGTGTATGCTTGTGTTAGTGCAGCAAGCAGAACAACCTGATTATGAGCTCCGGAGAAAATCAATCCGTCAAGACTGAAGCGCAAGGGCGCAAATCCACATACCAAGATAACACAGTTCATGCGAAGCTGGTCAGGAAACAATGTGCTACTTGTATCTTGGACGGCTCTGCCAAAGATTAGTCGTCCGCTCTTGGATATTGAAACGACATTAGTCCATTTTTCAGTAATAGACCCAACCATCAAACTCCACATGCCTCCGATGGCTACATAAGTGGTTTTTTTTTTACATTGGCAGCATGGTTCCCAACGCATGGCTTGTGGTCAAAGATTTGAGCAAGCTAGCTATTTCACCAGTCAGTAACACTAACATTTTTTTTTGAGGGGAAGTCAGTAACACTAACATATGAGATTGTAGTTGTACCGGATGTGTAGCCATGTATATAGCGATGGTCGGTGTAATTACTTGTAATGTGTGCAGGAAGCAGACAAAAAAATGATTATGGAGTACCATCACGCATCTTATTGCTGCCAGTATATTTGTAAGGGACGACGTGGTAGGATGGTAGGCATTAGGCCACACTGTTGTATGACTATTTATTGACAATTTTTTTTTGAACGGATGACGAAAGCTTACGCTTTCCCGAATTTTTATTAGAAGAAGAGAGTTGACCCAGTTTATAAGGAAAACCGGGCCGAAAACCATATAACTCCGGTCTCACGACCGCACAACTAGAGGGGTTAACCCCGACCAACTCAGGTCCGCAGACCATACAACTCCGGTGGGCTGGATTGGGACATCAACACGCACCGCTCAACTCAAATCGAACTCACAACTCTGCTTGGTCGGATTGGGGCATCGACACAAGCCACAACTGGACAACCACTAAAACACGGTCGGATTGAGGCATCGACCACTGCCAAGAACCGGAACCTCTCTTCTTCTCTACTCCGTAAAAGAAACTAAGCTAGACCTCTTTTTTTTTTTTTGCCGTGGAACAAATAGGGTCTCAGGGTCGAATTGATTTCTATCCCTATAATTGGAACATCAGAATAGTAATGTGCTACTTGTATCTTGGACGGCTCTGCCAGTGGTCAGCTTTCCAATGAACTGAAGTGAAATATGTTCAAAGCTTAGTCGTCTGCTCTTAGATATTGAAACGACAGTAGTCCATTTTTCAGTAATAGACCCAACCATCAAACTCCACATGCCTCCCATGGCTACACATAAGTGGTTTTTTTACATTGGCAGCATGGTTCCCAAAGCATGGCTTATGGTCAAAGATTTGAGCAAGCTAGCTATTTCACCAGTCAGTAACACTAACATATGAGAATGTAATTGTACCGGATGTGTAGCCATGTATATATAGTGATGGTTGGTGTAGGATTCCTTGGAATGTGTGCAGCAAGCAGACGAAAAAAATGATTGTGGAGCACCGTCACGCATCTTATTGCTGCCAATATATTTGTAAGGGACGTGTGGTCGGATGGTAGGCGTTAGGCCACACCGTTGTATGACAATTTTATTGACAATTTCAACAATCAGGTCTCAGGGTCGAATTGATTTCTATCCCTATAACTGGAACATCAAAATAGTATACAATGTGTACCCCTGCTTCCTATCATGAGCATCCTCCTGAGGTATTATGGTAAAGAAACTATGTGACAGTATAGTTATAACATCAATGGTCCAATGGTGTGCAAACTAATGTATACTCTCTGTTTCTCTAGGAACCTCACACCTCAGTGACCTCACCTCAGCTCCTCTTCTATCCTCCTACCTTATCCTTTCACTTCCCATCTCCCCGTCCGTCAGAGTCTTCTCCACGGATATCTCCCCTGAACACCTCGACCTCATCTTTCCTCTCTCCTTGACTTCTCTCCCCCAAACTCCACTCGCCCCGCCAGTTGTCCAGCCTCAAATCCACGCAACCAACCACTCTTTGCATATGATGCCACTATGCTTCACTACGTCAACGCACCATATTACAGAGAGACAGAGTGAACAGCCCCTACTGTCCGACTGTGATGTTGTACCGTTCCACGGCGACAGATCCTTGTGCCTCCCATGCATATCGGGTATTCCCATTGAATTTGCGCATGAGACAACAACAGCTAGAGCTCGTGGACAAATGTTTAGATTACAGTCACTCGATTTCATCTTTGGTTGGGAGTCGTATGCACCCTAGTTCAAATAGAGATGCTAGCTTCCTGACCCTGTGCTATTACAGGTTCATTCGCTTTCGTATATAGAATATACTTGTAACCTGAACTTAAGATATACCAAAGCGTGAGTGTGGAAGTGTTCAAATAATACAGGCGTGTGTTCATATTCAATAAATCCTTTGTATATACTATATGAATGACGCGTTTACCAAAAAAATACTATGCATAGTACATCGGGGCCGTGGCATTCATTTTATTAAATGTGCCTGCAAATGTTCCCTAATAAAGTAAGTAACAAGTAATATGTGCCTCCAAGGCCCTCGTTGCAGTAAAACATAAAAAGATGAAACTAATCAAATTAAATTATGTTTAGGAAATCAAGTAGGCTAAACTATCAAATTTTATGTTAAAAAATGTTAAATCCCTTTCCAGCCAAGCGACGCATGATTAATAATTTACTGGGACGTAGTGCTGCCCTTAGAACAGAAAAGAAGTCCAAGTAATACATCAGTGTTCGAAGCTGCATTTTGGGCAACTCCAATAAGCAGAGCATCATGTGATGCCGCCGCAGCAGAATGATGGTCTATTGGTCTGTCGCAGCAGATTTTCTTGTACTACAGTTATTTTTTCTGAACCATGAGCGAACCAAAGAACTTCGCACGAGGGGTGGCATGGCTTTGCCAGACAAATTTGAACAGGTTACATTCAGAACCGGAAAAGACTGAAGCTTTAAAAATCTGCCCCGCGCGTGAAGACGATGATCAGTATAGCTTCAAAATATGACGAACGACTGTCAGGTTCCTTAGACAAGGAAACATATTCTAGCAGCTCCATAAGCGCCTGAAGCTCTCGAGTTGCCGGGGTGTTAAGCTGTGTGGCGCTAGCCAGGGAGTGCTGGACATGGAGCGCCGGGAAAGAAGCAGACATGTTCACATCTTCCGTCCAGATATCTTCCCAGAAGTCCGTAGATTTGCGCCTACACCAAACTGGTTTTACCTTGACGGTCAAAAACCGCCAAGGTATATAGGTATGCCGCCAAGGTAAATGTCCTTAGCAGTGTACCGCCAAGCAAAATCCGCCAAGTATAGAGCGTCAAGGAAAACAGGATCTGCTTGGCAGGTGACCGCCAAAGAATGTTTTCTTGGCAGTCTAGCCGCCAAGGTAACTTTTGCGATGCTAAATTTGCCACGGCGCCAATAAAATGTTCCAACCGCTAAGTAAAATCTTTTATTTGGCAGTTTCATCCATCCAAGTTAACAAGTTTTTTTGTTGACCATTATTTGCCAAGGTAGTTTGTATTCTTGGCGATGGAGTGAAACCGCCAAAAAAATGTTCCAACCGCCAAGATTATAACTTTTCTCGGCGGTTGATAAAAATAACCAAGAAATTACTTTTTCTTGACTATTTGTTGTTACTACCAACGAAATATTATATTCCTTGGCGGTCCGATTTTAGCTGCCAAGAAAAGTTTGGACCGTCAAGGTAAAACTAGTTTGATGTAGTGTGCTGTTGCCAAGTTGCACACGCGTGATGCACCTGTACCTTGGGAGCAGTGTGTAGGGAGACGCGCTGACGTGCCCAGGCCGCCCAGGCAGAGCCTCCTGTCATGGACTGGGCCACCATTCAGCCACTGGGCCAGAGTCATGGACTGGGCCACTATTGGGCCACTGGGCCGGCTGAGTGAAGAAGTGTACGCAGGAGATAAAAGGGACAAGGAACAGGCAATAGTGAATCGAACAACAGAACAACTGTATCGTCTTCCTCCTCTGTTCCGTCGTCTTGAAGTTGCTCCTATGAACCCTAGCTGCCTTCTTCCTCTGATCCTTGCTATTCCCAGTCTTTACTTCCAACTCCTCTCAGTTCGTACTCCAATTTGTACCCATTTTACCCTAAATACGCTGCTGTATGTGATCCTGGCTGATGAAGCCTATGGATGAGCATGAGTAGCAAACACGAGTTTTGGGTCTGTAATTGTCGAATTCCTAGGCCACCATCCGGAAGAAAATAGTTTGAATAACACTGTTCATTTGATATGCAACACTGGTTGAAAGGGACTCACGCGCTAGGCTGCTAGATAGAACTCAATGCAACCCAACTTTAGTATGGTCACTCATCCAACTTTCGTTCAGGTACACACCTTCTCTATGAGTCTACCACTCACTACGGCAACGTGACAGATTACCGAGACACGGAGGGAACAACCCTTACTGTCCGCCTGTGACGTTGTATCGTTCGACCGCGACAGCTCCTGGTGCCTCCCATGCACATCGGGTCTTCCCCTTGAATTTGCGCCTGGGCCGCGACAACTACATCTAAAGCTTGCGTACAAATTTGCAGATGACAGTCACTCTGAATCCATCTTTGGTTGGGAGTCGCATATATGCACTATAGTTCAAGTAGACATGCTTTACATGTTCATTAATTTCTTTCGTATATACATGCATATATACTTGTAACCTCAACTTAAAATACACCAAAGCACGAGTGTGGAAGTGTTCAAATAATATAGGCTTGTGTGTATATAACTATATATGAATTAGGCGTTTGTTCATATTCAATGAATCCTTAATTCGTATATATATGATTGAATTAGGCGTTTGCCAAAAAAATACTATGCATAGTATAGTAGAACCGTGACATTCATGTTTTTCTAAATGTGCATGTAAGTATTCCATAATAAAGTACTAAGTAACAAGTAAAACGTGCCTCCACCAAAAGTCCAGGACTTGACAGCAAAACATAAAAAGATGAAGCTACATTAGTTAAGGAAATCAAGTAGGTGCCCAAAGGCTAAACTAATCAAGTTTTACATTAAAACTGTTAACCCTTTCCAACCAAAGCAACACATGATTAATAATCAACCAGGGCATAGTGCTGTCCAAGCGCACAACAAAAGTCCAAGTACTGCATCAGTGTTCGAAACTGCATTTTGGGCAACTTCAATTAGCAGATCAAGCATCGTGTCATGTCGCCACAGCAGAACGACTAGCCCCACTTCGGCCTTAGTGACAACCCTGGTATGCTTTGATGCCATAAGTGCATCACGAACAACCGTACCAGTGTACCACAGAGCTGCCGAGTGATATTATCTGACCAGGGCATCGACGACTCTGACGCTTTTCGCAGCCTGAAGTATGATTAGTCGACAGGCCGGTTAATGTTGTCGTTGGCGTGCAAGAAAGAGTTATATTAGCACGGTCTGAAAGATATACAGATTTCTCAATTATACTATTTAATGCGTGGAAATGATTTAAGGCCAACTTACCGTAATCTTTCTGATGCCTCTCTGTCCTATATTGAGACTCAACGATGCATGCTGACCTGTACTCTGTCGCTGCTTGTGCTAATGGATTTGATGGAATGGACGACAGGCAGTATTCCTTTAACATTCCTTAGGAGTTAGCTAGGACAGTGTGATAATTTGGCAGGGACACTGGCTTTTATAACTAGTGAATAAGATGCAGCCTTATAATGCAACCCGAGAAAAAACTTTAAATGGTCGAAGCGCACCATTTCAAAATGATGTTTACGCAACGTATTCGATAAGTATTGCATTGCCACACCAACCATATATTGAACTTGATTGTTTGTTTATGATTCAGCTCAACAGGTTACGCAGCGATTGCACACATCTTAGTGATTACTTTGGTTTTCTGAAGTTTCCCAATCAAAATATATTAAAATAGGCCATCCAGGTTTGTGTCATGAAAACCAGCAGATATACTCATGCATCCGGCATTGCCTGCTATTAAGCACTGCAGCAATCTGGGTGATTGATTTGGGTGGTCCGTCTCACTCCCTGCCTCTGTCTGTTTCTCTCTACTAAGCACTAATCTGTGTGATTCAACTGGGCTATCTAGCCTAACTGATATATATGTTATGTGCTGCTTGCTACATCCATACCCTATAATCCTGACATCTCCCATGCTTATCAGCCATTACAATTTCTAAATAGCAAAAGGGTATACGTACACTCTCAAGCAATTCACATTTTTCACCTGCATCTATCACAAGCTAGCTTTTTTTTATAGGGACAACTAGCTTATTTTCTAGGACAAGTCGAATTAACTTTGGGACCTTAGGCAAACAGTCCCAGAAATAGCTTCATTTTCTGAGGCGAATTATAAAAAGGATCAGTAGTGAAAATAATCATTTTCAAGGCCACTCAGTTATAAGTTATAACAGGTGGGCGGCCTGAAAAGGGCGTCAAGGAAAAATTGAAGTGGAAAGGTGTGAAGGGAAAAAATTTAACTGGGATGTCTATGTTGCCTTGTTGGCTCTCCCTTCTCTCTCCATTTAAAGGATGTAGCTTTTGTGCATGTTATTGTCACATAAAAAAGAGATAACAGTAGGCTATTTATTTAATTTTCTGCAAATTGTTAAATGCGCGCACACACACATTGCTGTTTCGAACTCGTTTGAAGCCTGTCATCCATTGTATCTCCTAATAAGTTCGAAATAAATTATTACTATGGACCTCCGTTCCCCGATCTTCAAATAAACGTTAATATTTTACCAAACTATCTAATAAAAGAATCTATTATCTCAAGTTTTAAAATCTCTGCGTCATTTATTTTTCTTCTTTGCGAGCAATTTCCTTCGTTTCATCATGTTGTTGTTCCTTTTCTGTCGTGTCTTAATGAAAAACGTTCTTTGCACGTCTAAAAAAAATTATCGTGTCTTCAGAGTAATGCTCACCTTGTAAAAAGAGTATCTAGTTAGAACTATGGTAGTTACAGAACAAAACTCTTCCTATTTTGCAAAATTGTACCTCCCCATTAGCTGGATTGAGCATTCGTTTCACAATGGTGGCCCGTGACATGGCAGATCAAAAGCAGGAGATGTTACTTTAAGCTTGGCACCAGGAGCTATTGCGCCGAGGTCAAGGTGTATTTGTGAAAATCTTTCAAAAAAATGGTAAAAAAAACAAAAAAGTCGGTTGACATGGCTGATTAATAGCAGCAGGAAATCATACAATATAATGTATGTTAGACTGCTGGTGCAGAACTTATTGACCAGCAATTATTTTACCGGTTTGCTGAGGCGAGGTGTGCGTGATGATTATATTGACCAGCATAGGTATTATTGGTCATTCAATTTGTAAGATGAATATGTATATGTACGGTCGTAATATTTTCTACATGGTCTTTTCCTTTCAGATTTGAAAATATATAGCCTATTCACCACTACAATTTAGAGCTCAACCATAGTGCTGTCTTTATTGCTTGGTATTATATAGACAGTTTAAGCAGTGGAAACAGAAAAAATAGCATCCGTCCACTAAACTGTTCCAGATCATTCCAATGATTCGCAAACATTAGAAATCATACAAGTGATGACCCGACATGGTAGGTATTCTACGGCCCTTCTCAACGTGGTATATGTTCATCGGGCTCTTTTACGGTGGATCATACCACTCTATACCACTGTTTCAAAAGGACCGGTATGAAAGGATCCGACGGTTGAGATTAATTGTATACCACCACAACTTACACCTACGGTATAGAGTGGTATACATAGGTATAGGTGATATAGAGGTATTATTGAAGTTTTTTCTTGGTGGCATAAATGAAATATATGATTTCTTAAAAAAAATAGTCATATACAAGGGGAGGGCACAAAAAGTATATGATTTCTTACCAAAATTACCTATTCACCCTTACCAAAAATAGTCATATACTTCATACCACCACTTCGTGGTATGGTCCACCATAAAAGAGCTCATGGTCATCAGCCCGTTCTTGCTTTGGAGTTCCAAGTAGGTAGCTTAATTACCTTCCCTGGAGGGAACCAAATAACCCGTACGACAGTTCTCCGCCATAGATCATGCCCATTTTTTTCATTGACACCTCCCATGCCTATCGACGCAGCTCATCAGGGAACCCATGTATATTTCTACTTGTAGCATTAACCTAGGTTGTAACAAACATGTGCTACACTCTAGCGATCTTGATTTTTGCTCAATGAGCATAAATCACTAGTACATTATACGGACCTTTGGTTCAGGTTTTTAGTCCTGTTGAACTCTGAAGCCGAGACTCAAGCCTTTTGATCGACGTGGTCTCGAGTGGCCGCGAACCCTCCGCTCCTTTAGTCCCGGTTGGTAATTAGATGGTCCCTAGGGCTCTTATAGTCGCATAATGGATATTGACTACTAGCTCTTGGCCTATATATTCTGATGGATAGTGGCTCAATTTGCGTTCTTTTAATTTCGTTTTCTTGCCAATCTGTTGGTTAACTTGACACTTCCGTTTGGATTTCTGGACATGTACAAACTGACAATTCATATGTTCCTGTTACTAACAGAAACATGAATAATTGCATGGAAATATAATGCTTTAGGAACCATTTGGTTATTAAATCTATTTTTGATCGGGAAATAATATATCATTAGTCTACTTTGGGGAAAATCATTATTGATTGTGTAGAGTATTGACCATCTAACAATTTCCTAGACACTAGCTAGTTGAACATTAGCCCTATATATATAGCGCACCTGGCCCGTCATGTGCACTTCAAATGACCGAACAATCTAACAGCGGTAATCCGGTTGCGATCTATTTTTGTTTGTGTACCTCAGCTTCTTATAGTAGACGTAACAGCATCAAATGCCTAGCATTGCTTCTCCGTAGGTCCATAAACGTTTATCCCGACGCCTCTCATGCTCATCAGCTAATCACTAACCGATTACATCTATTCCTATTGAGTTCGTAGCTGCAGACTAGTATGGAGAGAGTCTAGCAGTATTTCTAATCGGTATTGCTGACCATGCAGGGTCTTTGGTACAGTATCTTGTAGGTTTTGTTCACAAAAATTCAATCTCTTAGTGTTTCTAATCGGTATTGCTGATCATGCAGGACCTTTGCTGATCATGCACAGGACGGAGTGACGAAAGGAAAGAAAAAAAAGCCAAAAGCCACAACACTCAAGCACAAAACAAATCTCGATGTAAGACCGAGGTTTTTTTATGGTCCCTTCTTACCTATTTTGTACTGCATTAACTTATCATTTTGGTACCTCGATGCAGTGTGCTCAGCAGCCATGGCGGTCCTTTTTGTGTGGATTCCATGTGGCATTCCATATGTTAAGACTACTTGATGACATACCTGACATCAAGAAGGCTGCTGTAAGTAGATGATAATGCTCAATCTTGTCTCTGCTCATATTCTCCATCTGATTTTAGAAACTAATTTCTACTTGTATTCTCATAAATAATTGTATTTTGCAGGAATTCAAAGCTGCTGTAGATGTTTCCACAGAAGATCTAAAGCGTGTCCGGGAGATGCTGTGTGAGTACATTCTTAAGGAGACCATCGACCGAAAGGGCAACTTCTATAATGGTGCACCGTGAGTTCATTGTAGCCAGAAACTTGAAACTTATTCAGTCTTCTTTAGTCAGGTGTTGTTGCCTGAGAAACCTGTTTGGGTTGTTTGGTTGGGGTCAGATGCTGCCTGGTTCAGGCAGTTTTCTCATGACTCCATCCAAATAAGCCCTGCTGAGACTAACTTGAAACTTGATGTGATCTTGCTAGCTTGTCTATAAATGTGATCTTGCTTGTCTATAGTTGTGATGTGAGAATGTGTTTGTGATGTCTTCTTGCTGTGGTGGCTGCCATATCCTGGCTGATTCCAGGATGGCAGGATGCAGCCCCTGATGGCTGCCAAATCCTGGCTGGTTCCAGGATGCAGCCGGCAACCAGGCAGGTTACTGTAGGGGTGGCCTATGTATCTGTAACAGGTGTTAATTCAAGCTCGTTACAAACACTGATCAGTGAGTAACGGGCTTCATTCGGAACACCCGTTACAAACATGCCAACAATTTAACAGGCAGCGTAAAAGCCCGTTACGAGTACTGACCGGTGGGCCCCAGAACCTAGTCCGTTCGTCGAGATAGAGGAGACGCGGGTTGACTGCACCACTGGTGGAAAAACGACCTTTGTTCCCAAGTATTTGTCCCGGTTCAACTTTGGAACCGGGACAAATGCTTTTGGGGCGACGTGGCCTCGAAAGGCTGTTTGCGATGCCCCCCCTTTAGTCTCGGGTGGTAATACCACCCGGGACTAAAGGCCTGGTGTCCAACGGCTCCGAGCCGCAATTATTGGCGTCAGACTTTAGTCCCGGGTGGTATTACGACCCGGGACTAAAGGGTCGTAATATGTCATGTGAGATTGACCCACCAAGTTTGAGATTTTTCTGAATTAATTTACTATTTTTTTCGGTTTAATTGAATTTTATTAGGAATGCACATCAATATTGCAAATGAAAATTGGAAGTGAATGTTTACAACTCTAAAATATAATTTTGCATAGCAAAGTGCAGTTTATTATATTTTAACTAAATATAATTTTGCATGGAAAAAATAGTAAAAGTTACTATATTTTTTTTGATTTCAAAGAGATAGAATGTGAAAATGAGAAAAGAAATGGGAGGGGAAAAACAGTTCCCGCCGAAAATTACACTTTAGTCCCGGGTGGTGTTACGACCCTAGACTAAAGGAGGGCCTTTAGTCTCGGGTGGTAACACCACTCGGGACAAAAGGCCAAAATTTTGCCCTTGCCGCCCTCCCCCGCGAAAGGGGCCTTTAGTCCCGGGTGGTGATACGACCCGGGACTAAAGGCTCTCTGCTCCCGGGTCTAAAGGGGCCTTTAGTCCCGGGTGGTGATACGACCCGGGACTAAAGGCTCTTTGCTCCCGGGTCTGATTACGACCCGAGACTAAAGGGAGGTGATATAAATCCCACGGATCCACGCCTTCTTCCCCAACTCCTCCACTTCACACTCCGGCCATCGTCTTCCCCGCCGTCGCCCCTGCCTCCGTCGCGCCTGCCTCCGTCGTCGTCGAAGCTCGCACCCCGCCGTCGTCGACCCCGTCGCACCCCGCCATCCCTGCCCGCAACCGGCCGGCCCCGCGCCCTCTCCGCCGCCGGAGCTCCCGGCCGCCATCGTCCGCACGCCGCCCGTCGACCCTGCTCGCGCCCGGCCGTCGTCCCCACGCCCGTCGACGCGCCGCCGCTCCCGGCCGCCGTTGCCCCCGCTCCGCCGCCGCCGCTCTCGGCCGCGCCCGTCGACCCCGCTCCGTCGCGCCCGGCCGCCGTCTCCCCCGCGCCCGGCCGCCGTCTCCCCCGCGCCCGCCTGCCCGGCCGTCGACCCCTCAGCCCGCCGTCGCTGCGCCGGTGAGGGAACTGCTGACGTCAGCCCCTGATGGCTGACGTCAGCTTTTTTTTATGTTTTCATTTAATTTATTTATGTGCTGAAAATTGAATTTAGAGATTTTAGAATTGAATTTTGAGATTTTAGATTTGAATTTAGAGAATTTAGAGATTTTAGAGATTTTAGATTTGAATTTAGATATGAAATATGTATTTAGAGATGAAATGTATTTAGAGATGAAATATGTATTTAGAGATGAAATATGTATTTAGAGATTTTAATTTTTTCGCTCGCCCGACAATTAGGTAGTATCGCTTGACACGCTCGATTCTTTCCCGACTCGCTCGACCCCGTCCGACACTTAGGTTTTCTCGCTCGACTCCCGCCCGACACTTAGGTAGTCTCGCTCGACTCCCGCCCGACTCGCTCGACCCCGCCCGACATTTAGGTTTTCTCGCCCGACTCGCTCGACTCCCGCCCGACACTAAGGTAGTCTTACTTGACTCTCGCCCGAAAATCATTTATGTGCTCAGAAAATCATTTATGTGCTCAGAAAATTATTTATGTATTCAGAAATTCATTTATGTGCTCAGAAATTTATTTATGTATTCAGAAATTCATTTATGTATTCAGAAAATCATTTATGTGCTCAGAAAATCATTGATGTGCTCAGAAATTCATTCATGTATTCAGAAATTTCTAGTTATGGATCACAATGAGGAGGAGCGGCTGATGGAGAG
Organism: Cenchrus fungigraminus; assembly: GCA_036936925.1. Taxonomy (NCBI): domain Eukaryota; kingdom Viridiplantae; phylum Streptophyta; class Magnoliopsida; order Poales; family Poaceae; genus Cenchrus; species Cenchrus fungigraminus. The sequence continues at coordinate 26,782,098 of CM072774.1, read as the reverse complement.
CCTTATTGCTGGGGGTCCAACCTTCACTGAGGAGGAGCGTAGCCAGACGGACGCGTTCCTCAACATAACCGGGGACATCGACACCCACACCGCGGACATCGACTCCCGCGTCGCGGACATCGACTCCCGCACCGCGGACATCGACAGCCGCGCCGAGGACAATAATGAAGATCTTGTCATAGTTAATGCAGAAGGTTCCAACGAGGTATATATATCATGCATTAACAAGTCCATAAATGCATTAACAACGAGGTATATATATCATTCTGGAACCCCGCGTGAATAACAAATCCGTAACTTGTAGGCTTCAACCTCGACAAGCAAAAAGACTAAGAGAGGCCGTACAAAAGTAATCGTCGATCATGACGTGAAGTTTCATATCACTGAAGTCAATGAGCTTGGCCAACCATGGGAACCAAAGAAGGTCAGGGACAAGTTTGTGTCCCAATGCGGTGCTATTGTGAGGGACAACGTGCCCATATCATATAGAGAATGGAAGGGAAGGGAAGATAATCCATGGGTGGTTCCAGATTCACTTAAGAATATGTTATGGGAGGATATCCTAAAACACTTCACACTTCCACCGGGCCTGAACGCAAACCTTGTGAAGCAGTGGACTCTCACGAAGATGGCAACGCAATTGCAGAGTTTCAAGAAGCAGTTGCACAGAGATTATATCAAGCAGAAACGAACTCCAAATTTTGATGATTATCCCAAGCTAAAGGATCACTGGCAGTCCTTTGTGGATTACAAGAATAGTGAAGAATTCGTCAACAAGAGCGCACGAGCTCAGATAAGTGCCAGTAAAAAGACGGATTACGCCCATCGTCTTGGTCGCGGTGGTTATACGGTTGCAGCACCCAAGTGGCGGAAGATTGAACAAGACCTCCTCAACAAAGGTATCGTACCAGCGGTCATTGACTGGGAAGAACGATCGAAGAATTAGTATTATGCCCGCGTGGAAGATTGAACCCTGATGATGGTTCCCTCGTATTCCCACCCACGTTACGGGAGGTAGCACATGAGATAATCAAAAAGAATGAAGACATCAAAGCGGGCAGATTGGTTCCTGACAGAGACATGGATGAGCTCACTTTGGCGCTCAGGAATCCGGAACACCCAGGACGTTGCAGGGGCTACGGGGTAGTCCCATGGAAGTATGCTTTCAAGGGAAGTGCCGACACCTACAGAAGCCGCAAAAGAAGAAGGGAGCGTGAAGAGGGGCGGTGGCGTGAAATGATGGAGCAGAGACTTAAAGATCAAGAAGATCGTATGAATGCAGAGATTGAACGAGTGGCCACCGCGGTAGCTCAGATCACCCCTGCCGGAGCACTGCCCCAAGCACCGGTGGATCCCGTCATTAGCCCTTCCACTCGCAAAAGCAGCTGTGCTTCCACAGAGGCCCCCGAAGAACAAAGGGCGGCAAACCAAGAAGAAGTTCAAGTAGAGGACAATGAACGGTACCCTGTGGATGAACTCTGTCAGCGCACCGCATGTGAGCTGCACAAACCGATCGGCAACATCACAATGAAGGTATATATAAACCTGATTATACGTGCAATTATCTCAACCTTTGATGCATGTCTCAGGCATTTAATAACTTCATCATTTCTCTACATATATATAGGTGGTGTACGGAATGACTTTAGCACATCTCCCAGGACGTACAAGCCACGGCATGGAGATTCCAGCTGACTACGCCTCAGTTGGTTTGGAGGAGATTGCTGACCCAAAGTTTAACGAAATAGAGCTAGACATCCAAGGAGGTGACGGGGAAAGGACACTCCGTGATGCGCTTCACAGTATCATATTGTGACCCAAACGTTACATCATAATACCTAACATGTCGCCACCGATCCCTCCGAGTGTTGCCGAGCAGCAGCCACCATTGTAGATGTTTTGAAGTTGAGATGTAGTTATAGTAGGAAGGACCCACAAAAAAGTTGAAAGGAAAAAAACAAAATTGCAAAAATTCTTTCCCAACAGCCTTGTGATGCTGTTGGCAAAGGTGTCTTCGCCAACAGCTTTAATACCGCAGCTGTTGGCGAAGGCTGGCGCAGTAAAAAATTAAAAAAGGCTTTGCCAACAGCCGCACCGATAGGCTGTTGGCAAAGAACTTTAACCCTAAAACCAACAGCCCCCTCCCTCCCACCAGACCCGACCCCCCCCCCCGCCCACCCCGCGCGCCGCCGCCGCCGGTCCCGCCCACCCCGCGCGCCGCCGTCGCCGGTCCCGGCTCCCGCCGCCGGCAGATCTGCGCCGCCCGCCCCGCCCCGCCCCGCCCCGCCCGCCGGCCCCACAGCCCCGCAGCCGACCTCGCTCCCTCAGATCCAGGCCCGCGCGCCCCTGCTCGGTCAACGCCGCCGCCGCCGCCTCCGCCGGCGCGCCCCACCCACGCCCGCACTGCCCCACCCCTGCAGGCGTGCTCCGCCACTGCAGGCGACCGGGGAGCCCCGCCGCGACCGCGAGGTCCCCCGCGGACGGCTAGATCTCCGGCGGCCGGCGGGCGAGCCCCGCAGCGGTGCGCCCCGGCCTCGCTCCCGTCCTGCCCCCGCCGAAGTGGGAGAGGCTGCTGTGCTGAACAGCTGAAGGGCGAAGGGAAAAAAGAGCTGCGGCGGCGGCATGGCGGCGCGACTCCTCCGGGATGTTGCATCCGCTGCGGCCCGATCGGCGCGCGGCCACCGCGTCATTGACCCCTCTGGCTTCGTTGCTGGTCCTGGAAGCCGAGGCATCGCCCCCGCCGCTCAGGTCTGTTCTTCCCCCATCCAATCCCCTTTGCTCAGCTTCCTGTGTGCTAACCCTAGCTCCGTGCACGGGATGCCCCGTTGCCTCCCGGCGGTGGTTGGCTGGGAGGCGAGGATCCCCTAGCCATTCATGTAGCTCATTTGGGCGCAGCAATACTAGCGGGCTTGGGGATCGATTTTATCTTCTTCATTTCGTGCCTTCCCAAGCCATGGAATCAGGCTAGTGCATTTTGAAATCTTGTCAGGCTGTATGCACTGAAATCTCTACAGGATTTTTAGTAGTCTGGTTGCTCCATCTGCGAAATTGAGAGAGCATATTCACTTTGTACTTAATCTACCGTTCGTGCTACTAGACAATCTGTAGTTGCAGACTTGAAGTAGCCTGAATTTTCCTTCCTGCAGTTAGACCGCTCGATTATTATTATTTTTCCTCCTTCGAGATTTGATGATGCCATTCCTGAAGACAATCCAGCATTCTTATCAATTATGAATATCCAGCAAACAAAAGCTAAGGAACATAACCATCGCAAGCAAGGAGCAGAGCAACCTTATTTCCTTGGATGAAAAATTGGGTACATAACTCAGTTTAGGCTCATTTAGTCATTTGCACTATTGCAAATCCTAATGCTGAACCTGAAATTCTGAATGCATCACAGCTACCTCCCATCCTTAGGTAACTACAAGGCTCGTGTCGATTAATCAGGCATGTACATAGTATCGTGTGTTGAAGTGCATCACCTAATATTTATATCAGTATGAGCACCACAGACCATGATGGATTGATGGTAGACCTAGAAAGAATGCAGCAAAACAGCATACTGTTGCCTGTGAGCCTTGTAGTATTTGTAGTGCAGGGAGTTTTGTGGGTCACTAATTCCTTTTATTAATTTTTTGAAAAGCTAACTAAAGTAAAGCCAGTGATCTGATTGTATCATGACCACATCATTCAGCAGCATGACTCAATTTGTTTAGAAATTAGGGTCTACTGGAATTCAGCAGGAGTGCTGAATCCTTTAATCACAAAAGGCTTAGTCATATTGGGAGCATGATTTAACAGGATGGATCTATAATTTTTTCCGAACCAAGGACATGCTTATTTGCTTGCAGTCTGATAAATAAATTGGGAGCATGAACTTTATTTTATTCTTCTCTCAACCTCTTATCAGCTTGTGAATCGATGTGCCCTGAAAAAGACATGTTACTGAAAGATTTGCAAACATGGGACTGTTTTCAATTAAACTCTTGCCATGAAATTAAATTGCTCCATGTTTTAACAGAACAGTTAGATTCTCTTAGACTTAAAGTATTATGATTCTAGCATGACTTTGTCATATCAAAGCTTATCTGATGTGAACTGTAAAGCTTCTTTGTTGTGATATTTTTTTATTATCTTATATGATGTGAAATGTAAAGCTTTCATTGGGAGTACCTTTGGTTTTAAGTTTACTTTCAGACAGCCATTATTTGAAGAATGCGCATTATTTATTCCCATTTTGTATTTTACCACTTACATAATCTAATGCATTGCAGGTGCTTTAAAATGGATAGACAGCAAATCGACTGTTGCATATGTTAGCAAGTACATGGAGGTAATTTCATTCCAGCATTCTTTTTAACTGTTTGAGATATCTTCTTCCCTTATAACAGTACAAATCTAGACCGCTAACACCAGATGTTACAGAATATAGTTGTTTTTGGCTAGAAAAGATGTTTTACAGGTGTAGTGGATTCAATACTAGCCTTAGTCTCTGTGTGGTATTATTGTGTACCTATTGTGTTTGTTCTCTTCTTTGCCATGCAGTGGTTGTTTGTTAGTCATGCAGGCTTGGAGGTATCTAGCTGGATGTAGAGCTACAGGCTTCCATAGTAGTTATAGTGTGAAAACCAGGGTATTGAGGCATAGTGTTTTCTGGCACAGGCTACTAATATTCCATAGTAGTTATTTTCTTTTCCGAGACAAAACAACATACTTCCCTGATGAGCTAATAATCCTTGCACAATTCATCTTCCTTATTGTATTCTTTGTATATGAAATAAGTGTGTAACTACAATTTTAATGATACATGTAATCCATATTTTTTAATAATTGTTTTCATATTTTTACTATCATGTTGAATTCAATATATGTTGCACTTTAATTATTTCGTTGTTCACATGGAAAAGGAATTTTTTTTAAAGAAAGAGGTGGCTAGGGTGGACTACGACCCACCGCAGGGGTCAGGGTGGACTCAGGCGCAGCCACAGCCACAACCTCAGTCAGGGTGGTGTGCGTTGGAGCAAGGTGGGGGCGCTGGGACCTTTGGGGACGGCGCCACGAGCTAGGTACCTGTGACTACCTCTTATGGACTAGTAGCGATGCATGTTAGACCCCTGGACATGTATGTTGGACTTGTCGGACATTTTGGACATGTATGTTGGACATCCTGGTGTATGTTGGACATGTATGCACTCATTTCGTGACTTTATGTGTATTATGGACATGTATCGAAGGATTTGATGTGTGGATTCATGTTGAGATCGAAACCGATGCCGAAATGTGGTTCATATGCTATATTGTTGATATATATGTGGTATTCTGGTTCATATGCTGATGTGTGGATTTGATGTGTGAATTAAATGCTAGAAAACAGCAAAAGAAAAGGGGAAAAAATTCCCAGCTTTGCCAACAGCATGGGCCAAAGCTGTTGGCAAATCTGGGCTTTCCCCACCAGTCTTCCCAGCTTTGCCAACAGCTTTGGCCCAGGCTGTTGGCAAAGCTGGGCTTCCCCCCGAAGCGCGCGTCGGCTTTGCCAACAGCTTCGGCCCATGCTGTTGGCAAAGCAAACTGTTGGCAAAGCTGGGCTTCTTTGCCATCAGCCTTGTCCAGCGGATTTGCCAACAGCATGGACCGATGCTATTGGCAAACCAAGCTGTTGGCAAAGCTGCCGTTCCCTTTGCCAACCGGACTTTGCCAACAGTCGTCGCTTCCCTGTTGGCGAAGGTAACGGCAGCCGAGCTGACGGCGTCCCCCCTTCGCCAACGGTACACGTGGCTGTTGGCGAAGCTTTCCCAACAGGGCCCGCGTTCCTGTTGGCGAAGAGCTCTTTCCCATCACTTAAAACGCCAACGGTTCTTTCCCAACAGGAACTCGGAAACCCTGTTGGGAAAGCCTTCGCCAACAGGGTTGGAGTCTTCGCCAACAGCTTAGCGCTGTTGGCGAAGCGCGCGTTTCCTGTAGTGTTGGACGCTCCCTTTCCCCGACACTCGCCCCACTGGCCATTACTTTTTTTAAACACATGCATAGCATGTCTTTCATTAAGAGGAGAATGAGTTACAATGAAGTAGCTTTAGGAGGAACCCAAAGCGCAAAAGAACAAAGATTCAAAGAACAATAAAGCGACCTAACTACCGAAAACAACACAAGAAAGAAGAGAAGAGCCCCACATCACCATCACACAAAGCAAGACCTACAGGACTAGAGGAGCTTAGCCTGCTGGAAACAAAGACACCAAGAATACACACTATCACCGGAAGCCTAAGATCTAGAAGTCTATTAAGACCGAGTGAGGATGTCATGCAGGAAGATGCCACCAAGATTCCTCACAGAACCAGGCTCCAGTGTGCACAACCAGCGCTATAGCGCGTAGAAAAATCAGTTGTCCAGCCTCAGATCCACGCAACCAATGCAACCACTATTTGCAAATATGACGCCAGTATGCTTCACTACGTCAACGCGCCAGATTACACAAACACACAGTGAACAGCCCCTACTGTCCGACTGTGATGTTGCCACGGCGACAGAGCCTTACGCCTCATGCATATCGGGTATTCCCATTGAATTTGCGCGTGAGACAACAGCAGCTAGAGCTCGTGGACAAATGTTTTGATTACAGTCACTCGATTCCATCTTTTGTTGGGAGTCGTATGGACCCTAGTTCAAATAGAGATGCTAGCTTCCTGACCCTGTGTGCTATTACAGGATCATTTGCTTTCGTATATAGAATATACTTGTAACCTCAACTTAAGATATACCAAAGCGTGAGTGTGGAAGTGTTCAAATAATACAAGCGTGTTTTCATATTCAATAAATCCTTTGTATATATGAATTACACGTTTGCCAAAAAAAATACTATGCATAGTACAGCCGGGCCGTGGCATTCATTTAATTAAATATGCCTGTAACAAGTAAAATGTGCCTCCAAGGCCCGCATTATAGTAAAACATAAAAAGATGAAGCTAATTAAATTAATTTGAGTTTAGGAAATCAAGTAGGCAAAACTATCAAATTTTATGTTAAAAAATGGTAAATTCCTTTCCAGCCAAGCGACACATGATTAACAATTAACCGGGGTGTAGTGCTGTCCTAGAACAGAAAAGAAGACCAAGTACTGCATTAGTGTTCGAAGCTGCATTTTGGGCAACTCCGATAAGTAGAGCATCATGTGATGCTTCCGCAGTAGAATGATCACTACTTAAAAAAGAGGCATTTGTACCGAGCAATATGCACGTTTAGTATCGGCTGGCCGGTACTAATTGCCACACCGGTTAGTACAGGTCCTTCTGCCCGGTACTAAAGTAAAATTTAGTACCAACCGGTACTAAATGGCAAGACCCAGTAGCTTCCGATGCCTTTCCTTTTTTTCTCTGTTATTCTCTTCTTTTTCGTTTTCTTTTCCCACAATGATCATTCACAAAATCATTCAGTAAGAATTACAATCACAAGTTTATCAAGATTACAACAATACATCTCAAATCACTATAAAAATACTTCATCTAATCAATCACGTAATACATCTCAACTTTTCCTATCGGTCCTTCTTGCACGACTCTAAGAAATCCTTGTCCTTCTTCTTCTACGTCTCCAAGAACATGTTCTCCTTCTCAATTCTTTCTCCATCTTCTTCCAAACTACTAACGCAAAGAAGCTACTAACCGCAGACTGAAGATCCCCCTGTCGGCCTGCAGATCCCGTTGCCGCGGCCAGCTCTCGCTGGCTCCAGCGCGCCGCCGACCAGCAGAACCCGCCGTCGTGGCCAGCTCCCGTCGCCTCCCGCGCGCCGAGGCCGGCTGGGGTCGCACCACGTCCTCGCGGCGGGCCGTGCTGTGCCCTCGCGTCTAGGCCGCGCCGCGCCCTCGCGGTAGGCTGGCCCTGCACCGAGGCCGGTTGGGGCCGCGTCGCGCCGTCGCGGAGCCCTCTGTGCCGCGCCCTTGTGCCGAGGCCGGATGTAGCCTCCATGCACAGGGAAGCTGCTAGCCGAGGAGTGAGAAGAGGAGGAGAGATGAGAGAGAGGAGAAGAAGAGGATGGGAGGAGGAGAATGTTGCGACTGTGAAGATGACGAGGAGATGAGAGAAAAATTTGAGGTGGGAGCGTTTGTACCAGCTGGTATAACGATCCGGTACTAAATTGCGGCTGTTTCTACCGGCTGGTGTAACATGCCGGCACAAATCTGAGGGGGGTCATTTAGTACCGGATGGTATCTTCAATCGGTACTAAATGGCTCTGCATGGCTGTGTCTACCGGGTCCGTTGCAACATTTAGTGCCGGCTGGAGACACCAGTCGGTACTAAATGACGTACTGGGGTATTGTAGCACACACCTGGTACTAATTCCGCACGTTAGTACCGACCGCAACCGCGACCGGTACTAATTGAATTGGACGAATGACCGATTCTGTAGTAGTGGATGGTCTTTCGCAGTAGATTTTCTTGCACTACACACTACTACAGAAAACGTTTGTAGGAGCGGGCGGATTCGCATTTTTAGGTGCGGGCGCGAGACCCGCTCCTAGCTGTCGCTTTTAGAAATAGCGATTTCTAGGAGCGGGTAAAATGCCCGCACCTGGAAATGCATTTCCATGTGCGGGTCATGGCGTCACCCGCACCTGGAAACAACATTTTCAAGTGCGGGTGACCGAGTGGCCCGCACCTACTAATCGATTAAAAACGGAAAATGTGGATGCGCTAAAGAGTCCAAAATAAATAGCAAAAAAATCTTTTTTATGGGAACAAGTTTTCATAGTACTTAAATGAATATTTTGAAATATTAAACAATCTCAAATGAAAACTTGTCAGCTACAAAGTTTTAGATCTCGTCGAGCTATACAATTTTGATATAATGTTTGTTTTCATCCGAGATCATATGAAGAAGTTATGAATTTTTTGGCACGAGACCATTTCCAGGAGCGGGTGATGTCATCACCCGCACCTAGAAATCTAGTTCTAAGAGCGGGTGACATCATCACCCGCACCTAGAAATCCATTTCAAAGAGCGGGTAAAACACCCGCACCTTGTAATGCATTTTCTGGTGCGGGTGACACCATCACCCGCACCTAGAAATGAGGATATTTTCAGGAGCGGGTCATGGCGTCACTCGCACCTGAAAATGATTTCCAGGTGCGGGTGATGGGGTCACCCGCTCTAAAAATGATTTTTAATTAGGTGCGGGTTATGAACCTTCGATTCTAAAATTAGAATTCTTAGCGTGTTTTTGCTGAACCATGAGCCAACCCAAGAACTTCGCACAAGGGGCGTGGCATGGCTTCGCCACAAATTGGAACAGGTTACATTCAAAACCGGAAAAGTCTGAAGCTTTAATAATCTGCCCCGCGCGTGAAGACGATGGTCAGTAGCTTCAAAATATGACGAACGACTGTCAGGTTCCTTAGACAAGGAAACATCTTGTAGCAGCTCCATAAGCGCCTGAAGCTCTCGAGTTGCCGTGGTGTTAAGCTGTGGCGCCAGGGAGTGCTGGACTCCTCGCCTCCTCGGTTTAATGACATGGTCACATGGCTATGGAGCGCCGGGAAAGAAGCAGACATGTTGCCAAGTTGCACACGTGCCCAGGCCGCCCAGGCAGAACCTCCTGTCCTGGCTGATGAAGCCTATGGATGAGCTTGAGTAACAAACACGTGTTTTGGGTCTGTAACTGCGAATTCCTAGGCCACGCCATCCGGAACAAAATAGTTTGAATAACTGTTAACACTGGTTGAAAGGGACTCACGTCCTAGGCTGCTAGCTAGAACTGTCAATGCAACCCAACTTTAATTTGGTCACTCATCCAAATTTCACTCGTAGACTACCACTCACTACGTCAACTTTTACTGTGACATTGCAACGTTCGACGGCGACAGCTCCTGGTGCCTCCCAAGCATATCAGGTCTTCCCCTTGAATTTGCGCGTGTGACAACTACATCTAAAGCTCGCGGACAAATTTGTAGATTACAGTCACTCTGAATCCATCTTTGGTTGTGAGTCGTATAAACAATAGTTCAAGTAGAGATACTTTGCATGTTCATTTTCTTTCGTATATACATATATACTTGTAAGCTCAACTTAAGATACACCAAAGCACGAGTGTGGAAGTGTTCAAATAATATAGGCTTGTGTGTATATGATTTAGGCGTTTGTTCATATTCAATGAATCCTTTGCGTATATGAATGAATTAGGCGTTTGCCAAAAAATACTATGCATAGTATAGTAGAGACGTGACATTCATTTTTTTCTAAATGTTCCCTAATAAAGTAAGTAACAGGTAAAACGTGCCTCCAAGGCCCCCATCCAAAAGTCCAGGTCTTTACAGCAAAACATAAAAAAGATGATGCTACATTAGTTAAGGGAATCAAGTAGGTGCCCAAAGGATAAACTATCAAGTTTTACATTAAAACTGTTAAATCCCTTTCCAGCCAAGCTACACATGATTAATAAATACTCCCTCCGTCCCACAAAGACTGTTCATATAGCCCTCAAAATTTGTCCCACAAAGACTGTTTATATAGCTTGCATTAAATGCTCTTCTCATTAAACTAACACCAAGTACTAAGAAAATGTTGCATTGAGAAATGAATGGAGCCAATGAAATGTTTATTTGGTGTCTCTTTTCAAGTTCCAATGCATGATTAATTAGGGGTAATAAGGTCATTTTTCATAACTACTAACATATCTTAAATTTCTCTAACGAACAGTCTTTGTGGGACGGAGGGAGTAATAATCAACCGGGGCGTAGTGCTGTCCTAGCATGACAGAAGTCCAAGTACTGCATCAGTGTTCGAAGCTGCATTTTGGGCCAGATCAAGCATCATGTCATGTCGCCGCACCAGAACGACTAGCCCCACTTCGTCCTTCCAAGTGACAACCCTGGTATGCTTTGATGCCATAAGTGCATCAGGAGTATCGACGACTCTGACGCTTTTCGCAGCCTGAAGTATGATTAGTCGACCGGCCGGTTAGTGTTGTCGTTGGTGTGCAAGAAAGAGTTATATCAGCACGGTCTGAAAGATATACAGATTTCTCAATTATACTATCGCAAAATCTAAACAGAGAGGACTCTCCATTTAGTCTTAGATGGAGAGCCCCCCAAATATGGAAAAAACGAGGTAATTAGAATGACAGAGGCCAAAAGGGGAAAGAAAGAGAAAAGTAACAAATCCAAACACAAAGTAACTCCACCATCTCCGGCCATCTTCTCCAACTCCGGCGGTTGGTAGGCGGGGCGGACGACGGCGGGACGCCGGCGGGCGCGGGCGGCGGTGGAGGCCGGCGGCCTTAGGGTTTGGGGTTAGGGTTTGGGGGTTCGGGATTTGGGGGTGGGGGATCTTCAATTCCATGTCCGCCGGACTTAGAGGGAGGTTCGGGGGCGGCTGCCGGACCGGCGGTGGTGGTGGGGTGTGGGCGGAACGGCGGGCGGCGGCGGCGCCGCCCGCCGGGGTGGTGGAGGAGGCCGGTTGGGCCAGGGTTGGCAGCGGGGGTGGGGTTGGTGAGAAACCGGCGGCGGGGAGCTCGGTGGAGGCGGATCCGGCGGCGGCGAGCTCATGGGCGGCGGATCCGGCGGAGGAGGCGCCGCTGGAGCCGGGGAGGGTTGGGTCGGCGGCGAGAGCAAGCAAGGGGAGTGGTTAGGAAGGGCGGGGTTGAGGGGTGAGGGGCGGTTGGTGGGCGGCGGTCGGCGGCGAGGTCGCCGGCGGCCGTGGGGTGGTGGTGGAGGCCGGCGGTGGTGGGGGTGCGCCGGGAGTAGAGGAGAGAAGAAGGCGGAAGAGTTTTTTCACGAGGAAGAAGACGACCTCGGATCCACCCGCGCGCGTGAAGAGGATAAGGAGCGGCGCTTTTGGTCGTGGGGCCCACGTCGCGCGGGGGGAGGGGGGGGCTCTCGACCGAACGCTATCGGGAGAGCCCCCTCCCCGTAGCAGCCTCCTTATACTATTTAGTGCGTGGAAATGATTTAAGGCCAACTTACCGTAATCTTTCTGATGCCTCTCTGTCCTATTGAGACTCAACGATGCATGCTGACCTGTACTCTGTCGCTGCTTGTGCTAATGGATTTGATGGAATGGACGACAGGCAGTATTCCTTTAACACTCCTTAGAAGTTAGCTAGGACAGTGTGATAATTTGGCAGGGACACTGGCTTTTATAACTAGTGAATAAGATGCAGCCTTTTAATGCAACCCGGGAAAAAACTTTAAAAAGGTCGAATCGCACCAATTCAAAATGATGTTTACGCAAAGTATTCGATAAGTATTGCATTGCCACACCAACCATATATTCAACTTGATTGTTTGTTTATGATTCAGCTCAACAGGTTATGTAGCGATTGCACACATCTCTAGTGGTTACTTTGGTTTTCTGAAGTTTCCCAATCAAAATATATTAAAATAGGCCATCCAGGTTTTGTCATGAACCAGCAGATATACTCATGCATCCGGCATTGCCTGCTATTAAGCACTGCAGCAATCTGGGTGATTGATTTGGGTGGTCCGTCTCACGCCCTGCCTCTGTCTGTTTCTCTCTACTAAGCACTAATCTGTGTGATTCAACTGGGCTATCTAGCCTAACTGATATATATGTTATGTGCTGCTTGCTACATCCATACCCTATAATCCTGACATCTCCCATGCTTATCAGCCATTACATTTTCTAAATAGCAAAAGGGTATACGTACACTCGCATGCAATTCACATCTTTCACCTGCATCTATCACAAGCTAGCTTTTTTTATAGGGACAACTAGCTTATTTTCTAGGACTAGTCGAATTAACTTTGGGACATTAGGCAAACAGTCCCAGAAATAGCTTCATTTTCTGAGGCGAACTATAAAAAGGATCAGTAGTGAAAATAATCATTTTCAAGGCCACTCAGTTATAAGTTATAATAGGTGGGCGGCCTGAAAAGGGCGTCAAGGAAAAATTGAAGTGGAAAGGTGTGAAGGGAAAAAATTTAACTGGGATGTCTATGTTGCCTTGTTGGCTCTCCCTTCTCTCTCCGTTTAAAGGATGTAGCTTTTGTGCATGTTATTGTCACACAAAAAAGAGATAACAGTAGGCTATTTATTTAATTTTCTGCAAATTGTTAAATGCGCGCACACACACATTGCTGTTTCGAACTCGTTTGAAGCCTGTCATCCATTGTATCTCCTAATAAGTTCGAAATAAATTATTACTATGGACCTCCGTGATAGAATCGCCGGATCGACTAGGAGTAGATCGAGTGGGATTATACTGTGAATGTCATACCTTGGACTCGCTGTTCGTCCCTGGTTCTGTCGACGGAGGTCTGCACTAGGCAGCGACGTGCAGTGCAGTGCAGGGACCTGTGGTGGCGCAGTGGAGCATCCCGTCGCTTCAGCGCCTCCCTCTAGATCGGTTAGGGTTGGGAGTGGGGAACTACAGTGGCGGCGGCGAACCTCGTGTCTTGAGCCCGTGGCCTCCACTCCCTCTTATAGCGCTGCACGACAGGGGCCCACCAGCCTTCTAACGGGCTGGGCGTCCCCGATCCGGACGCGAGTCAAGGGCCCAATGGGCCGTTGGGCCCATTGGTGGAGAGATCAATCTAACATTCTCCCCCTTGATCTCACCATATACTTTTAACTTCTTTTCTCACTCCATTACAGATCAGTGCATAGAGCATGTTTTATCGTCACGGTCAATCTCGATTCTGTCAATCCCCGATAGATTCAACAGCTACAATACACATCTCTGTACTGAAACAAATTCTTTAGCCTTGGGCCCTTTTATTGGCCGAAATCGTAAACTATGCCATAAACCCATGTCGCATATGTTTTCTCTAAGCGCACTGGGTTGTAAGCTTTTCGTAAGAGGATCCTCAAGCACTTGCTTGTCTCTTATATGCGCAATGTCTTTAATATGATTTCGGACTTACTCCTTTACAACATATAACTTTGTGTCAATATGTTTGGCAGCACACTTGACTTGTTATCATAGGAGTGAACTACTTTAATGGTTATTGCTGTTGACAACCATTATCAACTCCGGGTACAGGTTCCATTAACCATTTTGCCTGTCCCTCAGCCTCGTAGCATGCTATACCACATCTTTGCATCACATTGATGACAATTGTTTTACCCTTTGGAGCTTTTCCACACAAAAACTCCAAGTGTGAAAGTTAGCGACAATTGTGGATTTCGCTACACATTTCACAAAGTATCTTTGTACTCACAACCTTTTGAGAGCACTTGATCTTTTCAAACTAGCATGAGGCTGATACACTTAATTCCATTCCAGTGATCTATAGCTGGATTGGATATTGCCAAAACAACCCGGATATACGAATTATGTCAGGGTAAGTTCTAGCTTTTCCATTCATTAAGCTTCCAACAGCTGAAGCATATGGTACCATATTCCTTTGATCAATTTCATATTCACTCTTGGAACATAAAAATTCCCAAAACCATTACCCTTGACGATGAGGACAGGCGTAGGTTTACTCGCATGCATACTATATTTCCTTATAACTTTTCTAAGTATGCCTCTTGCGATAATCCTAATACCCCCTTTTCTTTATCTCGGTGAATCACGATCCTTATAATTGAGAGACATTCATCGAGAACTTTGAGGACAAGAACCTCTTCTTCTTTTACAACAGATTGACATCATTGCTACCATGCAAGATGTCAATCACCTATGCACGATTAGGAAATGAATTTCCCATTCTATAACTTTGTATAAATGTTGTCCTCTTATTCTCTTTTAAAACCCAAAAAATAACAACCAAGTCCTTTATCTTTGAATGTTATCATTCGTAAATGATTTCTTTAGGCACAATTCCTTTTCTTCTTTTACTTACATGACAAAACCCTTAGGTTGTGCCATGCAATACTTTCATCTGATGTAACTCAGATCATGATGTGCCACTAGATTCATTATAGTCCATTCATTCTCTTTGCACAAAACTTTTGATTTAAGATGCGCTTTGCGTGTTCACATATTCCCTTTGGAGTCACGTCACGACTTGTAGACCCATTACAGCCTACTGTTTTGGCTCCATTGAGAATTACTTCTGAGTCCCAAGTTTCCTCGAGATTCAACAGTTCCATTTTCAACGAACAAGCGCTTCTTATGGTTTCTACACATGAGATGGAATAAACCTCAATGTGAACTTTTCTATATTCAAACTTTGGAATCATTAGACCTCTTTGACTCTTTGAGACCTACTAGAGGCCTCAACCTCTGGCACATTGTGTACCTCAACTTTTGGTACATCTACCATATGGGGTTGCAGCAGCTCTCCCCATGTACAACAATGAGTTTCAATGGCTCCTGAAGGACAGGTTCCATATCATCTACCATATTGTTGCCACGAGTGTTGAGAGAAATAGCTACTGAATCATCAGAGTGGGCATATATACCCACTTCTCATCAAAGTCAATTTCTCGAGTCACCATGCTCCCCTTGATTGCTCTGGTATTCCAAGAAGACAATGTGTCTCGTTAGAAATAAAAGAACCTTTTCTTTTATCTGAATTGCCAATAAAATAGCTCCCCAGATCATCCTTTTCTTTCATCCGGATGGCCAACTAAATGGCTCCCCAGATCTTACCATCTATTATAAATAATAGAGTATCTTTAAACTTTCTCATTTTGGGTTTGTACTTTCACCATTTTGGTCACATCGCTATCATCCTATTGGACTTATAAAAGTCCAGGATTTTAGCTATTTCTTTTCTTTAGGGGTATCGTTATTATGACTGTCGTACTCCCCCAGACAATCACATTTATTTTCTATAGATCACACACTCTAAATGCATAGTATGCATTACATTTTCTGAAGTATAGGGGATTTTCACCTTTCTCACCTTTCTCCCCCTCGAAATGTGGCATGAACTTTCTTGCCACAATTTCGAAAACCATTCAGAACTATTATCAGTGAGGAAACTTTGAGAAAACTTTCATTACTTCCTTTATCTGCATGATTATATCACACAAAACAAGGTTGTATCTTAACTCATATATGGGAGTACATTTTTCCTCATTTCATTTTAAGACCTCAACAGAGTCCTTTATATCAGTGCTTTTGAAAACTCAAGCAACTCAAGCTTGTATATCATTTTTATCTTTAGGTTCGCATATTACTTTCTATTCTCTTTAAACTCATAGAGTGCTTAGTGACTATAACACAATGGAAATGCTCAATCAATACCAAGGTAGTAAAAGAGCAACTCCAAAAAACTATTTCCCAGTGTGGGATACACAATAAGCACATGAGTCATTATATCTTTCTCCCGCCATGCAGGATGAGTCCTTTGACAAAACTTTTCCCGCCACATAGAATTGTCTAACATAAGCATTATGCCAACTTTAGCCCATAAAGCGGGTATTTTCTTAGAGCTTTCCCCCGTCATGCGGGTATAATTACAAACTTTTCTCGCCGTACGAGAATATCACAAACTTTCCCCTTCATTCAGGTAATTCTCTGGAAGGGACATGCATGCCAAGATTGGCTTTCATTCAATCATCAAATTCAGAAATAAATCTGAATAAACTGTAACACACACATGCTTAATCCAACATTGGTCAAATTAAACGTGCATATGAATTATTGCAACTTTTATGAATTATTGCAACTTTTATCATGATGACTGAACTGGAAATAAATTCCTCTTCATAGACAGTGCATGAAAAACATTTCTCAAGACTCTCAATGATCTCTCTCTTTTCTTGGATTAATATCCGACAATCTTTTCTTTTGAAACCATTCTTTTAAAGAGAAAATATTCCCTAATATTATGGCATTCTTTCTTTGTATCTCCTGAGTCATAAGTACTCAGCTCACTTTTCTTAATGCTTTCATGAATGAAAGCAAAAAGTTCTTTTCTCTGAGAAAATATTCAATAATAATCCAAACTTTAAGCTTACAAATACTTTTAAAACTTTATGTTCTATTCCATATCACAGTTGGGCAGAAAATAGAATAAAACATCATTCATCTATATTAATTCCAAAACACCATCGACTGAATTAGAATTAATCCATCATATCACAATATTGCCATCATCAACGTTGGTCAAAAAATGACAACATCATGAAACTTTATATTTAGAATTAATACTTATCAAAAGTATTTCTAAAAATATCCTCTTTATTCATATTTGAGTAGAGATATTAAACTTTGTACAAAAATTGGCAATCGAAACCAATGCTACTTTATCTTGAACTTTATACAGCGGAAGCTGACTTTAACTTTAACGTGGATATAACCCACAGGGAAACTTTTCAAAACTGTTCTTTCAATTAAATCTTCTCGTTGGTTCCTATTTAATTGAGAGATAAGTATCACTGTACAACAGAAACAAGAAATAAAAAACAACATTTCTTGATCTTTACTTATTCTCTGAAAAATTGATCACTTTGATGCAAAATTCATCAGAGACTTTAACTTTAAACATAAGACACATATAATTATAATATTGTTATCATCAACGTTGGTCAGAAAATAACAATACCATAATTAACTTTAAATAAATATGTTTCTACTCCACTAATTAAATTTTCCCGTTGGTTCTAATTTAATTAGAGGGTGAAACTTTTACTTCGCAGCGGAAAACTTTTCTTTCTTTTCAGAAGCAATCACACTTCTAAACTTTTCTTTACACCGGTTAACTCTCTAAACAATTTATCCCGTTGGTTCAAAATTGAATAGAGGTTAAAACCTTGACAAACTTGTCACAACTTTGCCTTGAATTAATATTCCATCAGAATAATCTTTCCTTTTTACATGATTTTTCTCTACTCAACTTTTCCCTTTAATTTAATCTTCAAATTAAATGAAAAGGAACAACAATTTAAACTTTTGCAGAGGAAAACATGAATAAAATTCATGAAATATACTATTCAGAAGCATTCTGTCACTTTTCAATCTCTACACAAATATCTCGTTGGTTCAATTTGAGTAGAAATCAAAATCTCGGTGAAATTCATCAAAACTATACAAAATTCATCAAATAAGCTTCTGAATATTCATCAAAACAATTTACAAGAGTTTCTGTTCAATACTGTGTATTTGGCCCGCGGGAGAAAACGGCCCGCGGCCGTTCTCCACACGTCCGCATGGGCCCGCGGCCCAGCAGCAGACGGCTAGGCCGCCGAAGAGGCCCGCGGTCTCTGCCCGCCTGGGCCGAAAGAGGCCCATCTGTCCGTCGGCACCGGCAAGCGACTGCAGCCGTTCGATCCGATCGACAGCTCTCCTTTCATTTCGCCGGAACAAAACTACCGACGGCAGGCACCCCCTGTAACCCTAGCCCATTTCTCCTTCTCCTCCCCCGGTCTCTTGCACGCACAACGGCGGTGGCGGGTGGAGCGCCCGTGCCGGCATCCCGCCGGCGACGGTGCGAAGTGGCGCCGGCGGCACCGAGGCCGCCGCTCGTCTCCTCCTCCTCTATTCTCTCCCATCCTTTCTCTTCAGACCCACACCGGCGGCGGCGGGTGAGGCGCTTATGGCCGACGTGTCCGCCGGCGACGGCAAGAAGCAGCGCCGCCCGTCGCACGGCCACGGCCTTCCTCCCCTTCTCTGCTTTCTTTCCTCTCCCCCTTTTCCCTAGCACCTGCACGAGCGAGATCCAGAGAGTCCAGCCATGGTGGCCGGTGGAGAGGTGAGGTGGCGGCGCCCCCGCGGGCCCCCTCGCCGGCGCGCGCGTTCACCCGAGGGTGAGCGCGCCGCCGTCGAGCGGCTCAGCGGTGGTGCTCCTTTGCCCTGTTCCTCACGGCGGAGGTCTGGTGAGTGCACGACTCACCTTGTCTGTCCGACCGGTGCGCGCCACAACAGCGCCGGCGGCGGTGATGACGACGGTAGGTGAGGTCCTCTATGGCCTCTCCCCCGCCTCCATTCTTTCTCTGTTCATTTCTCTTTTAGATCTAGGGTTACGGTTTCAACTTTGCACTGTTAATTCGATTCGAGATCGATTCCTTTTTTTTCTTTCTTTTCCCAAGCAAGATCTACAACCTAGCACGGCTCTGGTACCATTGATAGAATCGCCGGATCGACTAGGAGTAGATCGAGTGGGATTATACTGTGAATGTCATACCTTGGACTCGCTGTTCGTCCCTGGTTCTGTCGACGGAGGTCTGCACTAGGCAGCGACACGCAGTGCAGTGCAGGGACGGCGGTGATCGATGACCTGTGGTGGCGCAGTGGAGCATCTTGTCGCTTCAGCGCCTCCCTCTAGATCGGTTAGGGCTGGGAGTGGGGAACTACAGTGGCGGCGGCGAACCTCGTGTCTTGAGCCCGTGGCCCCCACTCCCTCTTATAGCGCTGGGCGACAGGGGCCCACTAGCCTTCTAACGGGCTGGGCGTCCCCGATCCGGACGCGAGTCAAGGGCCCAATGGGCCGTTGGGCCCATTGGTGGAGAGATCAATCTAACACTCCGTTCCTCGATCTTCAAATAAACGTTAATATTTTACCAAACTATCTAATAAAAGAATCTATTATCTCAAGTTTTAAAATCTCTGCGTAATTTATTTTTCTTCTTTGCGAGCAATTTCCTTCGTTTCATCATGTTGCTGTTCCTTTTCTGTCGTGTCTTAATGAAAAACGTTCTTTGCACGTCTAAAAAAAATTATCGTGTCTTCAGAGTAATGCTCACCTTGTAAAAAGAGTATCTAGTTAGAACTATGGTAGTTACAGAACAAAACTCTTCCTATTTTGCAAAATTGTACCTCCCCATTAGCTGGATTGAGCATTCGTTTCACAATGGTGGCCCGTGACATGGCAGATCAACAGCAGGAGATGTTACTTTAAGCTTGGCACCAGGAGCTATTGCGCCGAGGTCAGGGTGTATTTGTGAAAATCTTTCAAAAAAATGGTAAAAAAAACAAAAAAGTCGGTTGACATGGCTGATTAATAGCAGCAGGAAATCATACAATATAATGTATGTTAGACTGCTGGTGCAGAACTTATTGACCAGCAATTATTTTACCGGTTTGCTGAGGCGAGGTGTGCGTGATGATTATATTGACCAGCATAGGTATTATTGGTCATTCAATTTGTAAGAAGAACATGTATATGTACGGTCGTAATATTTTCTACATGGTCTTTTCCTTTCAGATTTGAAAATATATAGCCTATTCACCACTACAATTTAGAGCTCAACCATAGTGCTGTCTTTATTGCTTGGTATTATATAGACAGTTTAAGCAGTGGAAACAGAAAAAATAGCATCCGTCCACTAAACTGTTCCAGATCATTCCAATGATTCGCAAACATTAGAAATCATACAAGTGATGACCCGACATGGTAGGTATTCTACGGCCCTTCTCAACGTGGTATATGTTCATCGGGCTCTTTTACGGTGGACCATACCACTCTATACCACTGTTTCAAAAGAACCGGTATGAAAGGATCCGACGGTTGAGATTAATTATATACCACCACAACTTACACCTACGGTATAGAGTGGTATACATAGGTATAGGTGATATAGAGGTATTATTGGAAGTTTTTTCTTGGTGGCATAAACGAAATATATGATTTCTTAAAAAAATAGTCATATACAAGGGGAGGGCACAAAAAGTATATGATTTCTTACCAAAATTACCTATTCACCCTTGCCAAAAATAGTCATAT
Source organism: Cenchrus fungigraminus (assembly GCA_036936925.1). Classification (NCBI taxonomy): domain Eukaryota; kingdom Viridiplantae; phylum Streptophyta; class Magnoliopsida; order Poales; family Poaceae; genus Cenchrus; species Cenchrus fungigraminus. The sequence continues at coordinate 26,761,530 of CM072774.1, read as the reverse complement.
ACTTCGTACCACCACTTCGTGGTATGGTCCACCGTAAAAGAGCTCATGCTCATCAGCCCGTTCTTGCTTTGGAGTTCCAAGTAGGTAGCTTAATTACCTTCCCTGGAGGGAACCAAATAACCCGTACGACAGTTCTCCGCCATAGATCATGCCCATTTTTTCATTGACACCTCCCATGCCTATCGACGCAGCTCATCAGGGAACCCATGTATATTTCTACGTGTAGCATTAACCTAGGATGTAACAAACATGTGCTACACTCTAGCGATCTTGATTTTTGACTCAATGAGCATAAATCACTAGTACATTATACGGACCTTTGGTTCAGGTTTTTAGTCCTGTTGAACTCTGAAGCCGAGACTCAAGGCTTTTGATCGACGTGGTCTCGAGTGGCCGCGAACCCTCCGCTCCTTTAGTCCCGGTTGGTAATTAGATGGTCCCTAGGGCTCTTATAGTCGCACAATGGATATTGACTACTAGCTCTTGGCCTATATATTCTGATGGATAGTGGCTCAATTTGCGTTCTTTTAATTTCGTTTTCTTGCCAATCTGTTGGTTAACTTGACACTTCCGTTTGGATTTCTGGACATGTACAAACTGACAATTCATATGTTCCTGTTACTAACAGAAACATGAATAATTGCATGGAAATATAATGCTTTAGGAACCATTTGGTTATTAAATCTATTTTTGATCGGGAAATAATATATCATTAGTCTACTTTGGGGAAAATCATTATTGATTGTGTAGAGTATTGACTATCTAACAATTTCCTAGACACTAGCTAGTTGAACATTAGCCCTTTATATATAGCGCACCTGGCCCGTCATGTGCACTTCAAATGACCGACCAATCTAACAGCGGTAATCCGGTTGCGATCTATTTTTTTTTGTGTACCTCAGCTTCTTATAGTAGACGGAACAGCATCAAATGCCTAGCATTGCTTCTCCGTAGGTCCATAAACGTTTATCCCGACGCCTCTCATGCTCATCAGCTAATCACTAACCGATTACATCTATTCCTATTGAGTTCGTAGCTGCAGACTAGTATGGAGAGAGTCTAGCACACACCTTCTTGATATACCCTATTATTGTTGTGGTTGTGGGCTCTATTTTCATAGTCTATATATACAGTAATACAGTGCCAACCCTTAAATCGCCAGTGAGAAGATATTTATGCCCATTGATACTTGCAAGTCCACCTGTGGGAAATTCTATTGTGTTTATATGTAGCTCGCTCGTGGTTGTCATGTGTAAAGTAATGAACAATTCTTGCATTCCAGGATGGCGTAAATTCTACTTTTTTACAGCGCCCATCACTAATTAGGACGTCGCTAGCTCTTAACTGAATCGGCAATGGCCATCAGTAGAGTTGGTCTAAGCATGTGTTCTGATGGTTATCAGTAATTAATACTTCAAAAATTATAAACCAAATATAAAAAATTGGTATGTATATTGTCCAGCACACGTGACTAGTCCACATAACCACATTTTCTTCGCAACACTATACATTGTCTGCTCTTACCTTTAAAATTAAGTTTACACTAATTTTTTAGACTCCACTCTGCTTTTGTTATGGATATCCCATATTAGTCACATATCTCCATTATATCTTTTAAGAAGTTCAAAATGTGTTTATATTGTTTCTTTTCCCACTACAAGAGAAACGACAAGAATGCCATGAGGCCCGTACTCACGGCAAAGGTCGAATTCCTCGGCAAAGGGTTTGTCGAGAGTAGTTCTCGGCGAAGAGCTCACAACAATTGATTTCACGGCAAACAACTATTTGCCGAGAGCCTTTTGGTACACTCGGCAAACAATTTTTGACAAGAATAAAAAAACCAAAAAATCCCGGAGGTCGGGGCCACTGCTAGTTGCCGCAACCACCGCCTACTGCCACCACCACCCCACCGCCACATATCACGCCGCAGAGGAAGAGGAGGTCGCATCCGCTCCACCAAACAGCCACAACCACCTCCAACACCGCACGCTGTCGCCGTGGTGGACGCCGCCGCCATGGGGAGGAGGTCGCCGCCTAGTGGAGAAAGACGCTGCCGTGGCAAGGAGACCCTGCCACCAAGGGAAGGAGACCCCACCGCCTCACCACCACCACCATGTCGAGGCTCCCCCCGCCGCCGCGGCCGTGCCTTCCCCGTGGCCGTGCCTTCCCAGATCTCGATGCTCACGTCGCGCCAGCCGGCGAGGAGGAAGACAAGGATGTCGCACCGGAGGGGATGAAGAGGAGGTCGCCGGGGCACGAGCTCGCCCGCGCCTTTCTCCATTAGCCAGATCCGCCGCCAGGTCCCCCCGTTGGAGGGGAGGAAGAGGAGGCTGCAGATCTCCCTCCTTTTATGGCGCCTTGGTCCATGTGCCGGATCTGCCACCGAGTCACCTTGTCGGAGGGGAGGAAGAGGAGGCCATCGGGTCCTCTATGCGCTGCCGCCTCACCTCGTCCCGCCACTGCTCCTGACCGCCGGTGAGGGGCGAGCAGAAGGGTGAGGGGAGGGGAGACAGACGAGGGACCGACCCGAGGTCCATGCGTCGCCGCTCCATGCGCCACGCCGCCGGATCTGAGGGGCGGCGACGGATTTGAGGGAGGGAGGCGGAGTGGGGGAGGGAGGAGGGTTATATAGGTAGGGTTTGTGGGGAAGGCCGGCGGGTTTATTGGGCCGTTGTGTTTATTGGGCTGGTTGGCCCATTAGACTTTGACCTGAGCCCATGTTTCGGCACACGACAAAGTTTTTAAGGAAACACAATTACATCAAATACAAATGCACAAATACAAAAAATTACCAAAATTTAACATGGAGTGTCACATGTTGTTCAGGAAAGAAGTGAAGCCTGAACAAATGCACAATACTGTTTTACAAACTAACATTTCTAAATGGCGTCAATTTGTTCACGTACTTCTTGTGATTTTTTGTCGAAGCATAATGAGGTTAAGGTGAGGTAATATTGAATGGTCACAAATTTAAATAATTATGTTCCATTGATATATAACAATTAATTTAGAAACAAAATGCCCATGAAAATAAAACCCTAATCCTTTTTGGGAACAATTTGTGTATAAATCTGGAGAACACCAAGTCACCATGAATTTTATGTGTTCCAGTTATGGTAAACCACTACTACAGAAAACATTTGTAAGAGCGCCTGTTTTTTTAGGAGCGGCGAAATTGCCGCCCAATCCAACAAAAACATGTGGCACTGTAGCTTTGCCACTCGCACCTGTTAACGAGTTTCCAGGAGCGCGTGACACTGTCACCCGCACCTGAAATTTGGTGTCATTTTCTGGTGCGGGTGACGGTGTCACCCGCTCCTGGAAAGCTTTTCCAAGAGCGGGCAACGTTGTCATCCGCTCCAAAAAACTCCGACAAAAGGGATTTTGACCTCGCCCTCTTCCTCCCGACAGCTACAGCAACCCGACCGAAGGAACCTTGGGGTGCTGTCCAAAAATCGCCAAAATTGAAAAAAGCAGGGAGGGGGAAGTTTTCAACTTTTTTTCTTGGACTTGGAGCCTAAAGGAGGTTAGTTTATTCTCATTTCTTTATCTCTTTGAAGGTTTATTTATAGTATTTTTGGCTCAATGGAGGTGCATATAGGTCTAGAACTCCATAGGTGTAAATTAGACGTTTTGGACCTCATTTAGCTCAAACTTTTGGGTCAAGTGGTGCTATTTAGGTAGGAGAACAAGATTATCTAGTCAATTGAGTTCAACTTTTTGTTTTAGCATGAAGGATGAATTTCTAGGTTCATATGGAGGACAGAGAAGACTATTTTTTTTATAATGCCACAAGAATGATATGTTTCATGAATTTGCAAAAATCTATATTTCGGCAGTTTTATTAAATACAATGAGTGTAATTACATATTTACTTATTGTTGAATTTTTTGACTTAGATATTTAATGATGTAATGATGTAGATATGTATATGGATTTCTTTTCATATTATTATACGTATGTTTAATTTAGAATTTGTGTTGCTTTCATTACTTCAATTTTCAAAATATGCCTTGTTTCACAATGGCGGGAAACAGGTTTGACAAATTTCAATTTCAAACGTTCAAAATTTTGGCGGGAAACAGCTTCGACAACTTTGAATTTCGGACGTTCAAAAATTTGGCGGGAAGGACATTTTCTAGTTGTGGGTGACATCATCACCCGCACCTGAAAAAACATTTCTAAGTGCGGGCAATGGCGTCACCAGCACCTGGAAAAACTATTTCCAGGCCTGGAAATGGTTTTTCCAGGTGCGGGTGTTTTACCCGCTCGTAGAAACCGCTATTTCTAAAAGCGACAGCTAGGAGCGGGTTTCGCGCCGGCACCTAGAAATGTCTTTTCGCCCGCTGCTAAAAACGTTTTCTGTAGTGAACGTTGTAAAGCATAGTCATGGGGAAGCAGGCGTAAAGGGCACGATTGGTGGTATCAGCTATTTGCCCTGCCGCTGTCGCTATACCATCTGGGCTGCAGGTCGTTATCTAATTAACATAGGTCTCATTACCATGACGTGCAGGTGAACGACATCCTCTGGGTCGTTGACACCGTTCCTAATGTCCCCCATGCTTATTCCCGGCACCCCTAGGCCCCTACCACCCGAGCACCAGCCTTGTCTTGATCTTCAGGCACGTCCGCTTGAGGCGTGCAGTCCATCGGGGAAGAAGAACAAAAGAAGAAGAAGGGTATTTTGGTCTATTCACTAGAGGATCAGGAGAGAAATTAAGGAGAGTCCCTCGTTTTGAAAGAATTTGCGTTCTCGGTGTCAATTTTTGAAAAGCTTGCGAATTGGATGTCAAATCGCATGAGGTCGTCGAATTGAGTGTCATTTTTTGAAATTTCTCCTGCTGGACTGGATTAAAGAGCAATATCCAATAGTGTGGGCACCGTCTGCATCATCTGGCTGAACATGGTTGCAGTTTTATATATAGGAACTAATGACTATTATGTGGAGCCATATGCAGCTTATAGAAGCGGCTTCCCGCCAACAACGCTCTCATGTGGCTTTTACAATATCCATTCGCCTGTTTTAGTGGATGTGGTCCTTCACTGGTACTCTTGGCATAAACCCAAACAGTAGAGACATTAGTGACAACTGTCAGATGGTGATCAACCGTAAGAGCATGTTGGTTGCTCCTCATTTCTCCCATACCTACCGACTATGTCCACGAATCAGTCGTAAGGTGCACTCAGTTTCATCTTCTATATTGGTGTGCTGCCTGCAGCAGTGGATGATATAAACTACTCTTCTATAATGCTTATGCTCCTTAGTGTGTCCTTATATAATGTTTGCCGCTTTATTCAACTTGTACGGGCCATCAGATTAAACTCCGTAGTCATGTGCTCAAATAATATATGCAAAAAATAATCTCATCCAACTCCGCTATCGTTACATGCTCAAACCAAACAAAAATCGCTTTCAATAGCTACGGTTCCTTTTGCTTTGTATGACGTTATCGTTTTCCTTTACAGAGTTCCAACAAAACACTATATTAGATGATACTCTGCTTCAAATCTTGTGGAAAGAGTGAATCAAATCTACCGTGAACACTGTCTGCACATAATATGCCTCAACAATTTTGCAGTTCCATTTTTTTGGTTTTTAGCCCTTTTTGCGAAAGATGTTCACAAATAGGCCCCTGACGGAAAGAATTCAAAAAATGGACCTTGAGCTCGGCTTCAGTGTCTCTGGCGCCGAGCTCCGAGGTTTCAGACCAGAAAACAATATCATTTATCCTACTTTGAAATTCTTTTGTGAAGAAATTTTATGTTTTCATGGCCAACAATATGCACAAAACGTTTACGAGACATCATCATACTACATTTGGGATCCAAAATCGTTCAATGTATACATGAAAAATCTTACAAAATAGAATTTCAAAGTTGCATACCTGTTAATGTTTTAAGGTTCTCAGCACTTAAATTTTTTCAGCGCATCAGTCAATGCTGACTGCAATACTTTCAGTTTTGGAACCTCATTTTTAATATGTAGATTCACTTATTCTTGATGAGACCTTGGCGCTAGTGCCTCTGGCGCCAAGGCATGTAAGCTCTCGCGCCGAACTCAGGGTCCATTTTTTGAAATCTTTCCATCAGGAGTTTATTTGTGAACTTCTTTCTCGAAAAGGGATAGAAAACAAAACAGTCGGGTTGCAGTTCTATAGGAATTAATGACACTTATGTGGAGGCACATGCAGCTTATTATAGCGGCGGCTTCATGACAGTAGTCTCACATGCCACTGAAACCAACAGCTACTCTCTGACAGCGATGAAATGTTGGAGAATGTTGATTGTTCCTGATGTCTCTCATGCCAACAAACTATGCATGAGACCACGCATATGCTATTTACAAATGGAACAACAGTATCTAGGTTCATTGACAATTTGCGGCAATCGTTCGCTACGTGCACTCGATTTTGTCTTCTTTCTTGGTGTTTCAAATATAACAGTTGCTTGGACTTAGTAAGGAGAGGCGCATGACATGTTATAACATGATACTCGACAGCTTGCCTACTCTATTCAATACCAATGGGCCCTCGGATTTAATTACATGATCATGTGCTCACAAAAAATATCAAATTATCATTCTCACCAAGAAATAGGAACAAATGAAGTCTGATCAAAAGAAGCACACAAACAGTAAAGTAAGGTCAGAATACATGACAACATGGTGGTCCCACATGAGCTTATTGGGCCATGTTATGTGGTTAAAATCTACGAAGAGGCCCAAAACTCTGGGCAAATTAAAACGTGTTATGTGTAGTCTAAGTACAATATTCAACGGTGTGAAGAAATACGAAGTCTAGTCTCAGAATCTTCCAAATATGGAGTACAAATTAAACCCAATAAGATGCATGGTCTGCTTTAGTTACATCTCAACGGACTTGTTGGATATGGTCCCAAGTATTACATGAGTCGCATGAAGACACATGAGGACCTATGGTTCGGGTTGTGTGATTAGCATATTTGTTTCTAATTTGATCAGTTTTTGTCCACAATATATAGACATCTTGAAAGCCGCATGAAAAGAGCAAGATAATTTATTATATTCCCTGAGTTGTAACTTCAATTATTTTCGTGAAGATCGCCGATTGACGCCAGTGGTTTTTTTCAGGAGTTTTCCACGTTAAAACTATATCTCGTATTTGATCTTAATTTTGCTTTTTTTGTTAACAAGTGGTATAAGAGTTTGTAGTTTTAAAGTAATTAATGACTCTCTTATGTGGAGTAATATGCAGCTTATCAATGTCAATAAGCCTATTTGGTGGACATATGGATCCATCTTGTTGATAATTTTTTGGGGTCAACATACAAATTCTCTAGAGCGTGCAGTAACCCGAGGTGATCACTGAAGGTGCTGGATGTGCTCTAGACCAGGTTTGAGGACCTATTGTACCAGTTTCACCGGCGAGCCCGGCGGTGAACCGTACGAGCATGTGGAGTGTTCCTGATGTCTCCCAAACCCACTGAGTATGTCCACGTCTCAGTTCCATATGCACAATTTTGTCATTCTTTTCCGGTATGGTGTGTGTTAGGTGAAGGTGTTGGATGCTCTACGACGCTTCTCTTATGGAAGGCTTATGATCGTTGGTGTGTATATATAACAGTAAATTGTAGTTTGTGTCAGCTTCACAACACTATTCAACCAATACCGTACTAGCAGATTGTTTTTAAAACCTGTGATAAGGATTACAAATTTTCAAGGGAATTTGTACTGCCTTGATCATTCTGTCAGCCTGATGTTGTAGTATTCTTTCAGTGGATACCGTCGATATATATTAGACTTAAAGTAAAGGTTTACTTCGAGTTAAACTTTAGTAGCTCATACTAAAAAGATAATCCTACGGATACTTACTGCATTTGTGGCACGTATGATCTTTATATATACTCCCTGCATCCTCAAATATATACAAGGTTTCAATATTTATCATCAAATACAATGCACTGTAGGCACGCTTAAGAGATTATTCATTTATTTGTCCTAGGAGTACACGGTATTATTTTTATGAATGGTGTATAATTTGAAGTGGATTCAATATTATACGCAACAGAAAAAAAACAAGCTGTCATAACAATTCTCCATGGTTTATCTAATGGTAGAAACATTTTTCTAAAATCCCTTCTAATCTGCCTTGAAATCTCTTGGGTGACCCATGCATTAATTAAATAATTGCCTTCAATACATATAGTCTTAAATTTCCATGTTAGTCTCTCTAGCTTGTCAATAATTAAGACACATTGTTGGATTTTTTTTTGGAATACACAAGAGAGTTGTGTGTATCATTGCACTAGGTGATACCCCACACGTTGCTACGGGAATTTTTAACTTCAATCTAATCCACAAAAGCTCCAAACGCAAGAAAGATGACAACATAATCTCCGTCTTCAACAACATCCAGGTCTTTAACATCGGAAACAACCGGAATGATTTCTATCCCCATCTCCTTCAAATTCTGCAAATCCAAAAAATGGTCATTGCACATTAGCACTTGGTTACCATTTGATACTGATTCATTTAAGCCGCGTATACCAGAGATCATTTTCGACATGAGTGAAAATTTAAGAATATACTAAGCGACAAAGCCAAGCATCATGAGTTGGACTGCACCTAGCTGACGGTTGGGTGTTGTACTGTTGTGGGTGATCTGGTTGCGGTAAGCTAGATGCAGCCATCAGGGAACTGCTCGCCGCAGGCCTCGTATAGTAGGCGACCTGCAAGGCGTCCCTGACCCCGAAGCAGAAGTCGTGGTCTTTCGCCATCCTCATGGTCACCAGGCCTCTAAGGGCACGTACAGCGCGTCCTTTCAACCCGTCTATATGTTGGTTATTATGCGAAATCCCCCCGCTTGCGCCTACAGACGGGAGTCCCGTCGCCTCGCGAGGCGACGCTCCTCTCCCGTTCTCCGAGGCGGGGCAGACGACCACGCTCCCGCTATACGCCTCGTCTTCGCGAGGCGACGGTGCGTAGGGATCCCGTGTGGGGCGCGGGGCGCGCATCAGCGGAAGTTCTTCGCGCCATCGCGGGCCGCTCCACCCCGGCCTCAACTATGAAGAAGAGATCCACACCGGCGCCGGCGGCTGCAGCCCGTATAGGTCGGGATTTCACGGTGGCGGTGGCTCTCTCCGGCAGTCGTGGTGGCAGGTCAGCCGCGGCAGCTTCTCCGGGCAGAGGCCAAGCTGGGCTCGCCAGCTGTACAGGTGGCCGGCGGCGGCTCACAGCACACCTGCACACGACTGCGGCCTGCGGGGAAACTTCAATCTCCAACCGCATGGGCCATGGCCAGCAGCGGCGAGTGGCTCAGGACAGAGATAGGAAGGTGAGGGACGCTGGGGTGGAGGCGATTTGATTTTGGTGGAGGGAGTAGGGATGATTTGACCGGCGGGCGGATGTTGTCGAGCTCGACTCTGCCTTTGCTTGCCTCTGTCAAGAGGAGGAAAACGGAAGAGAAAAATGGAGGTCGGAGTCTGCACTTGTTGTGATACTCTGAACCTATGTTGCTAAGTGCACATCTGAATGTGAATTTGTGAATATGAATGCATCCCAGTGGTGAATGCGAACTGACGAATGTGAAGATGCTTTTGTCCGAATTGCTCCTGCTATTGCAGGTGTTGCTGATGCTTCATTTGATCTGTGGACAACATATCTTGCTGAACTTTTGAAGTAAGGTTGCCTCAGCATATATTAACATGAAAACTGTAGCATTTGCCATGTGAATCTGAATGGGCATGTGAATCTGAATGGCCATGTGTGCAGGTGGCTTTATCTAATTTTTGTAGTGATCATGTGCTGCATATATTAGCTATCTTATCTGAACTTGAATCCCACTGGTGAATGCGAATTGGTGCATGCTTGTCCTCGGGTATCAGTTTCTTTTTTTAAGGAAAGTGCGTCAGTTTCTTTGTGAATGTGAACTGAAAACGATTGTGAATTGTGCGCGTGTCAGTTCAGCCACACAATGATATACACAAATGTATTTGTAGTTGATCTTAAACTCATGCAAAGCATTAAACAGCTTACAGACGACCTATTTGTCTATGGGTTGTATGAACTGTCTGCACATCTATCTGTATACGTAGTTCGAGATTCTACAAACGACCTGCTGTCTAAGGGCTGTACATGTAAAACGCGACCGTTGCCCCCGTCGGTATAGCGGTGTTTTTGCAAAAACGCCCCCGCCTTTGCCCATCGACGGGCTTCGCGTCGCCTGGCGAGGCGACGCCTCCGTCCCGTTGCCCGAGGCTGAGCAGACACGCGCGTCCGCGTTGTAGAGGTTGTCGCGTCACAGCCTCACAGCGTCGCGGCGGTCTGGATCCCGTGCGCCCTCGCCCGCGTGCCTCCTCCTCCCGCCAAAACCGAGCCCCGCCGCCATGCGTTGCTCCCAACGCCCGTAGGGGCAAGGAGGATGGACCAGGGAGCAAGGGAGAAAGGCGACGCAGACCTCGGTAGGCGTGGACCTCAAGCCGCCGGCGGAGAAGTTCGGCGCAGAGCTCGCGCGCTCGAGGCAGCAACAGCTCCCCACCTCGCCGCCTCCGCCGCAGCGCGCACGAGCTCGAGGTAGCAGCTGCTCCCCACCTCGCCGTCCATGCGGAGGAGGTGACCACCAGGCACCAGCGGGGAGCCGGGCTGCTCTCCTACGGGGGAGCTCGCACGCCCATTTGCGGGGGAGCCCACCATCCACCCGGGTCGCTGCGGGCTGCGCCGGCCTTGCACAGCTGCAGCAGGAGGAGAGAGGACGCAACGGAGGACCGGATGAGGATGAGATTCAATTCTATCCATTCTCCCTTTTACCGTATGACCACTCATAGAGAGACAAAACATGCAAAGGTCCTTTAGAGAGAGAAAAGGATAGAAAATGAAATAAAAAGTTAGATTGTAAACGTATGGTTAATTTATAAAATTGATGGAACTTTTTAACAAGCTTTTGTCTATTGTTGTGAATACATTGTTATTAATAAGCTTTTACTCGAGGTTCTGCAGACGACCCGCCATATGTGGGTTGTACGTGCCCTAACGGCGACGTACACGCCCCCGCTCTCGTTCACCTCCCCGATCAGCTTGCCTGCATGGTGCACGCATCGACCGATCAATGAAACACACTCCCATTGATTTGAGTTGCATTACTCCTATCTACTTGTGTACTGCATCTCCATGTGGCCTTGGGTCTCCTCCTTGTGCCTGAAGCCCCTGTGATTGTAGTTGCCGCCGCGGGCGATGTTGCGGCAAAAGGACTTCCTGTCGAAGCCGGCTGCCGGGGACGCCGGGGGACGCTGGCATGGCGGGGAGGCGTGTCACTGGAAGGCAGACCGTCGTGCCACGCTGAGGAGGGAGTGAAGTCGAAGCCGAGGCCAATGTCCGCGGTGGTGATGGTGATGGCCACCTCGATTGGTACGTTGATCCATCGCGCCGCGGTGTGAGCGCAAATGCGTGGTGAATCAGCACGGAATCGGTGACACACTGGTACCTATGCGGGATTGCTGGGAGATGCGACAACAATTTAAATGCACAAGATGGTGAGGGAGGTGAGCGGTTGCAAGTCTGAATGGCGAGGGTGCCCGTCTCTTGGACTGGACCTGAATGGTGAGGGTGCCGGTTCAGTAAAGAAGAGTTAATGGAGGCTGTTGATCTGCCAGCATTAGTGACCGGAGAGGTTACAGGTTAGGTGATGACGGGAGATGACGTGGCGCGCTAGGAGTTGAGAGATATGGTACTGCTTATATAGTTTCTTATGATGATTAAGATGAGAGAGAGAGGCCCAAATAGCCTTACAAAGATGCACTGTAGTCTCGCTAGCAACTGCTACCATGGCGGTCCAGAACCGACCAAGGAAGACACGCCTTTAGCCCCTGCCAACATCCAGCTATATCTGCCTCCTCCAGCGCACGCATGATGGTTTCTGACATTCTGGGTGGCACCCCATTGAACACCACCAGAGAGTTGAACCCACGCCTAGCAGCTTTGCCTAATATCTGAGCAGCTTGCTGCCACCAATAATCAAAGAACTCAGCTGTGCTAGGTTGTGGTGTCAAGTCTCACTACAATTTTTTTCAGCTTGCAGCACAGCACAGTTTGCCGTACTGGGAGGCCGCCGTGTCTCGACCATGCTGGTGCTCCTCCACTACACGAACCACCGACTCTGGCACGCCGCATTCCTCCTGCAAACGTGAGGTCCAGCACTGCCTCAACACCTTACTGCTCCTCGCCGCTAGTGAGTGTCGAGCGAAGGTGGGAGAGGTGGGGTTGCAGTTCCAAACCATTGAGTTCCTCATGCCTACCATGCCTATATACGTAACTATCATGGAATGTCCACATTATGGTTGCTATAGCATGGCCTGTCGTGAAATATACACGAAAGCTAGCTATTCTTCTGCCAGTTAATATAATGTATGAAAAAAGTAGTCCAACTGGTGGAGGTGTAGCCATGACTAAAGAAACTTTAGTGATCCCTAGCCTAAATTTCGTGATACGTGGAGACCGTTTTAGACTTTGTTCGTGGGTCCAACCTGTTGGAGGATAAGTGAATTGCCCACCTTTCCCTATCAGCTTAACCTTTTGGGTTGAATTGGTTGGTGCATGTAACTCAATATGGTATCAGAGCCCAACTCAATATGCTATCAGAGCCAGAGGTCTCGAATTTGAATCCTGACGGGCGCGTTAATTAAAATAATTATAGCCCTACTCCAATATCCATGTATGCGGCCTGGGGGAGCCTGCACGTGAGCGGGAGTGTTAGAGGATAAGTGAATTGCCCACCTTTCCCTATCAGATTAAGCTTTTGGGTTGAATTGGTTGGTGCATGCAACTCGATACAACCGAGATAAAAATGCAGCTTTTAGTCATGGTTGGATCCACCAACCGCGGTAAATATGTATTGTCACTAGCATGAGTGAATACATACTACATTGGTATCATCTGTTGTGGTTGGGAGTTGCAGTCTACACATGAGTGAACTAATAATAACGTACACTAATCACTTCAAAACATAAGTCAACAAGTAGAAGTAGTTCCATGTTTGCTTGTCAATAATCGAAGAAGAAGAGATAGAGTAATCTTCCAAGAAGATGCAGAGAACTGAGTACGCACACCTATGGCCTAACACATCAGCTGTCCTAGTAAATTCATCAGGAATAATTAACTACCAGTTGAGCTAATATTGATTCTTGAATTTTCATTGCTAGAATCTGGGGCCTGTTTGGATGCAAGGGGTAAATGTTTACCCTAAGGCAAATGTTTTGTCCCTTCCATTTGCTTCTAATAATATTTACTCCTTAGAGTGTTTGGATTGAGGGGTAAATATGGATGCGGATAGCAGAGAGAGGGTTGGGGTCCACCACAATTTTGCTCCAATTTGCTACTTTTTAGGGGTACATGGAATTAGGGGGGCAAAACATTTACCCCACATGTTTGGCTCCTTAGGGGTAAATTTGTCTCATTTACCCCTTCATCCAACCCCCCCCCCCCCCCGGCGGAAAATCACAAATTCACAGCACCGTAGGAGGAACCATCATTTCAACATCATGCTGATCGTACTATGCCAATTTTAACGTCGGTAGCAGAACATAGAATCCCTGGGATGACTCCAATGGCTTGAGAGCTCAGGAGTTGATAGTGACCTGCGCTGGACGTGTTTGTGGATGACGGCGAGATGCCACTTCAAAGGCTACAAAGATGTCAGCTGCTTTAGCTTTGACTAGCTACAAGGCTGTTCACTGAGAACGTATACACTGAACCAGGCTCACGTTGACTACTGCTGATGTCTCTCATGCCTATGAACCAAATAACCATTTTAGAATTCAGGTTCTTTAATTTTTGGGTACAATGCGCAACCTTGGATGTTTACACTCCGCTTGTTCGTGTCTATATATACTAGTGGCCTCCACTCAACTAGTGTATACTAATTTCTTCTATATTTATGCATTCATCTTTCTGGTATGTGTTTCATTTGAGTGATGAAGGGATAGCTCGGTCCATATTTTTTCTGATGAGATATATCCTCCTTTGTGCATTCATACTACCTATCTATATTGTTTGGATAGAGAAATGAGTACATTCCAATTTATTTGTTTGGTAGAACAGGTTGATATAGGAAGAATGGAGCAGATGACATTTTTTACATTGTTAGTTGCCTGTGATCACTGGACCCGTCTGTCATTTGACCGGCCAACCTGATCAAAATGCTGAACATAGTGCTCGTGAAAACATTGATGATCCCACATGCGAGATCCTTCTGGGAAGAAAATTTTGTTCCAAAAATCTTTGTAGAATTTTTTTCCGTGGCAAACTCACTCTAGCCACATGAGGTTAAATGGACAAGATCGGCCCTTGAATGTAGTTCGAATGATTCTCATCGGCCATTGACAGCTTCGAAACACACCCATTGATAGCTTGACACTCCACGTGCAAATTACTTGTATCTGCCGGAATGTCTGGTGGGCTGGCCTCTCTCACTTTTTGGTGGAGCACGGAGGGAGAAGTCCCAGCACAATTAACATGTAGAGTTACCCACACACTAGTGCTATCAACTATATGTACACAGGTATTTTGCCAGACAATTCGTACCAATAATAACTTCCTATAATGTAGAGTTACCCACACACTAGTGCTATTCTGTCCTCTCGGACTTACAGCCTCCATGTCTCACATGCCTAATTAACATGTAGTGCTACCGAATACTATGGAGTTGAGGCCGGTGTTGTCCTGGCAGCCCGTCAACAGTTCGCCTCACTACCGGAAATCGCAAGGCTGCCGTGAGCCTTTTCGTTGCCGTGAGTCAAATATCGGGCTCACGGCATACATGCCTGTTTGCCGTGAGCTTCCTCGTTGCCGTGAGCCAAACATCGGGCTCACGGCATACATGCTTGTTGAAGCTCACGGCAGACACGACACACACGGCGCCAAGCTTGTATGTCGTGAGCGGGTTGACCGCACTCACGGCAGCTGAAAGGCTCACGGCGTAAGGCGCTGTTTCCCGTGAGCTGGTTGACCAGGCTCACGGCGTACAAAAAACACACGTCATCAGTAGCTTGGTGCCGTGAGCACCTGTACCTGGCTCACGGCAACGAAGACGGCTCACGTTGACAGCCTCCCCCGTCACGACCGTTGGCTTGGACCGTTTAGGTTGCCGTGAGCCTGCCGCCTAGCTCACGGCAACGCCGCAGACACACGGTGCACATCGTGTTTGTGCCGTGAGCCAGATCTGCAGCTCACGGCAAATATGTAGCAGCCGCGTGGCAACCTTGTGCCAGCAACGTGGAACAGGAAACACAGACGCGTGGCAGCCTCTTTGCCGTGAGCCCGTGGCAGCTCACGGTAATACCACCTGACGCCGTGTGTTTTGCACGTTTGCCGTGAGTTAGGTCCTTGGCTCACGGCAAACAGGTCAAAAAAAAATTGGTCTTTGCCCTCCAAAAGTTTTTCACCCTTAAACCACATCTCTACAAACTACATATTCAAATTTGAGGTAATTATAACTCAGTTTGATATATTTAGTAATTTTTTTCTTTCTTCGTATTTTTTTCAGATACGTCGGATTTGAACTGGAAGTGCATAAAATCATAGACTAAAGTTAGTGCAATAGTGATATTTCGTGTTCTTCATTCCTTTTTCATACATACACCATGAAATTAGAGAGAATTTCAAACATTTAGACTCGACACATGTTTGTGAAGGTTTCGTGCAATAGTATTTTAATTGTATAAAATCCACACAAATTTAAAACATCATGAAATTTGTATGGACATCATGATATCATGTGTGGAGGCTGTGGTGAAGAATTGAGATGGTTTCGAATTACTCAACTTATACAATGTTTACAAACTGAAGCATCTCACTGGAAGTTTCTGAGATGTTGACTCATGTGACTAGATTTGGTGGTCTTTGTGATGTTTTGATTCAAATTTGACCTTGGAACTTTCCCTAGGATCATTAAACAACTTTGAGTGCCTTATGTTGGTTAATGGCAAAATTTTTGTGTAGTTTTATAGTTTCGAACATTATCGGACCGCATGAAATGATAGAATTTTAGTTGATAGTACAATGAAACTAATGTTTTTAATTCATCAAAGTTTAAAATTGACATTGTAGAGTTAGCTTAGCAGGTAAATATCATAATGCACTAAACTTGTTTTTAAGGAAAATCATTAAAAAAATAAGAGGGAAATAAACAAAATTTGATAACTGACGGTTTACCGTGAGTAGCTCACGGCATACCTCGATTACACACGGCTGCCCCTTAGTTGCCGTGAGCCGTGGATCTGGCTCACGGCAACGCGTACTCTTTGCCGTGAGCTGTAGATCTGGCTCACGGCAACGCGTGCTCCTAAAACCCTAGGTTGCTTGCAGCTGACGTGTGGGATCACCGGATCTTTGCCGTGAGCCCTAGATCTAGCTCACGGCAAAGCTTCCATGGCCCCACTCGTCAGCCGCACACGCGAACACTTCACACACGCACCACACACTTCTCTACCGCGCTACACACTCAGACACACACACGCGCACACACACAACCGCCGCCGCCGCCTACCGCGCGCCGTCGTCCCCTCCGCCGAGCGCCCCGTCCCCGCCGCGACTCCGGTCCCCGCAGCCTTCAGCAAAGGAGAGCTTTAGTAAAGTGTAGACGATAAAGGAAGAGGAGAGAAATGTGGTGTTCACATCTTTCGTGCACCAATGGTATATATTATTGCATAGCAACAAATAGACGAGTCAATTATTGCATGGCTACAAAATGCAACAACCAACAATTTTCTGCTGGCACAATATATGGTGGTCTATACAATGATATCTATTTGATTCCGCATCCAGATCAACCAATTGCCAGCACAGCAGCATGGTGTAGACTAGAGGAAGAGGTGAGAAGGATGAGGGAAAATGGAGCTGGGAAGAAGCCATCAGATGTTTCATCAGGCCTGTCATCACCACATCAGTGTGTCAATGTGCCAGCAGCATACCAACGCCGCGCCGCGTAAACTACAGGAGGATGACAAAACAATGCACGCACACTCACCCGATTGTCAGCACAGTATATAGCTGCCTATGGTCAGCACAGCAGCATGACGTAGACTTGATGGAGAGGTAACAGGAATAAGGAAAAATGGAACTCGGAAGTAGTTCCATGTCCGGAATGGAAGGCAAAAGGAAATAAGAGATCAGATACTCACAAACTTTCAGCAGAGCAGAAGCTGTACCATGATTAATTAAATATATCCCGCATCGTCTTTCATGTCCAGTTTCAGAAGACCTCTTGAACATAGCTAGTGTGAGTAGTATCCTCTCTGCTAGGAGGAGGTCCCACTATATTAAATCATTGATGACTAGCACGCAGGCTGCGTTAAACAGTCCAATGTACATGGTTTTGGGATAGAAGAAGTTGAGAAAATGTACCGTGATTAATTCAAAGTCTCTTTTCATTCTTCTCAATGACAGTTGATCCGCTAATTATCCTTTCAATGTGCATCAGTCCTTGGAGAGACGCCTAAATTTTGGATCAACTACTATACCTTTTCCCAAACATATTCTATGCTGACGAATGGAAATTCCGTGCAAAGGTATATGTTCATAACATCATACAGACGAGTGAATTATTGCACATCGCAACAAAACAAATTCATCTGCCATGATTTTTCATTGGCATCGGCAACGATTTGTTTTTAAAACCTTTTGCTGGCACTCCGGCAGAATAAATGTGGCCGGCTATACACACCAGCTCATAAAACCCGAGGGAAGTGGGCATCAATAGAGTGCCAGCAGCATATATATACGGATATACCAGCACCGTGCAGTGTAGACTACAGGAAGAGAAGGATGATGGATATATGGGGATTACGCTGCACATACGTGCGCCATGGTTTATTGGTTTCTTGCCTTATTGGAAATGGGAGGCAGAAGGAAAGAAGCTGCGACCACGTTTGGGTAGCATGCAGCCAGCAGTGTCCGCTCGCGAGAAAGAAGCTGCGACGTGTTGATGGAAGGCTGCACTACTCTCACTCCATCGCATTGGCTGCGTGACGGTCCATCAGTGGTAAAGGCTACATCTGTTCTCGGTTTCGCTCTCTCTCTAGTTTCTCTCTCTAGCTCCCACTCCTGTAGCCTCCTGGCCCCGACGGCCATCCCCACCGCCTGTGACCACTCCGGTCCCGGCGTCCACCGCATTCTGTAGATCCGCATCGGATCTATAGCATCCATGGTTGGATCTAGTGGGTCCCGTGAGGATGGGGAAGAAACTCATCCTCCTCCACTTTCGGTCGTAGGTGGGGGTGCTGCTGAATCCCCGCCCAGGTCGCCGTCACAGCTCAACCCAGCAGCGCAGCCTTTCGTGTGGCGCCAAGAGGGCCCCTCCTCCGGCACCCCAGACTGGTTGCGCTACAGCGCTTCGTCGTCCTCGTCTTCAGAGGAACTGGATCTGTCCCTTTGGCCGCCGGTCGCTTCTTCTCGGCGGAAGGGGAAGGAGGTCGTCGTCGAGCAAGATTCCAGGCCCCGCCGTGAGGGTCCCCCTGGCAGCTTCATGGCTGACGCAAGGCGGGCGGGAGGCCCCCGTCCGGGGGCTGGTCGCTTCTCTCCGCCTCCGCCGCCCCGGAGCTTCGTGGGACAGGGGACTGTGCTCCCCCCGACCGCCGGTCGTGCTGAAGGGTTGGATGAAGGGTGGGAGGAGGTTCGGCGTCGTCGCCGGGGTCGACGTGATGACCGGCCCGTCCGCCCCCCTCTCACCCGGTTCCGGCGGACCTCGTCGGCCGCTGCTTCAATTGCCTGGAGACAGGCCATGTTGCTGCAGCCTGCAGGAACCCCTCCCGCTGTTTGCGCTGCAAGCGGGAGGGGCACAGGTTGCGCTTCTGCCATCGTGACCGTGTCCCGTCGGCGCCGTCAGCAGCTCGACTGGTGCGCGTCGTAGTCCGGGGAAACACGAACTCTCGGCCTCGCTCTGCGGCGTCGGATGCTACGTGCTCGGGTGGTTCTCGTTCCACGGGCACGATGGGAGCTCCACCACCCATCTGTGCCCCACCCTCCTCGGCTTCTGAAGGTGCGCAACAACCGGATGACGATGCCTCCATGCCATCTCCTCCCCAATCCCCGTCGAGCATGCCGGTGGGTCACCCGTCGCGTCGGCCGCAGCGTGAGTTCTGCGTGGTTCCAAGGACTCCACAGATTGATGATGCTGAGAACCTTCTCTCCTCGAGGGCTTTAGTGGCAATGGTTGCAGGGGCGCGGCGCGTGATTGCTTCCGATCAGGTCGGTCGACTGCTCGAGGAGTTCTATGTTCTCTTGCCTGAGGACTTTACTGTCTACCGGCATGCGCCTGAGGATTTCTTGGTCGTGTTCACCATTCCTGAAGTAGCACAGCGGGTGTTGCATGCGGTGCTACCGGTAGATGCCCCCTTTCAGCTCGTTTGGAAAAGATGGCGCCGACAGATCGGAGCAAGATATGAACCGCTGCGCTTCAGAGTCCTGGTCGAGCTCAAAGGAATTCCTGCACATGCTCGTAATGTTCACACAGCCCAGATTGTGCTTGGCTCCGCCTGTTCCGGTCTTGTCGAGGCACCGGTGTCACTGGTTGGTAATGACCGTCGCTTTCTGTATGTTGCTGCATGGTGCGTCCACCCGGACCTGATTCCTGTTGAAAAATGGATCTTCATACCTGATCCCCCTCAGCCTCATGAACCTGGCAATCTTTTTCTGAGACCCCGTGAAATCATACACTTCAAACAGGATGGGCTGTGGTACAGGGTCGTATCGCGGATAGTTGAACACCAGGATTAGCATGAGCCGGATACTTCATCTGACGACGACACCCCACTAGATCGTTTTAATAGTTCAGATGACGATGAATACCCCAGGGCTAATCAGGGCAGAAGAAAGGGACCGTGGCCAAAACACACTCGTCTTGATGAAGGGGGTTCGGCCTCTACTTCAGGAGCCGGTCGGGGCCCATCGTTGGGGCCTGGATGGGGCTCTCCATTTGCTGAAGCCAGGGGATGGTCCCTGGAATCACCAATTATGTTCCTGGGTCGTAACTACTCTAAGCGGCCATCTGGTGTTAATGGGACAGGTGCTGGCCCATGTGATGCTGTAAAAAGGCTTGTTGGTGATAATGACCTCTCTAAGCGGTCATCTGGTGATAATGAGGCAGGTGTTGGCATTTGTCCAAATGTAAAAGGACCTGGTGGTGGTAATGACCCTTCCTTGCTTTTGCTCGTTAACAATAATCAGGAGATGATAGTTGACTCTCAAGGGGACCCAATGTTACTGGAAGCCATTGGACAGTGCAAATGCAGGCCCACTCCGCATGGTGATTGCCTACTGTCACAGGACCGTAGCAACGAGTTTCCTGCCTGCAATGTGGCTGATCCAATGTTAACTGAAGCTGCTTTATTTTGTCACCTTGGCTCCAGCTCTCAGAATTATCATCAGCAAACCAATGTTCCTGCAGATACCCCCATTCAGTCTAGACTGCAAAGTCCGCGGCCTCACACGTCTACTCCCCTTGCTGCTCTTCCTGCTGTTGCTGTGCTGCACGGCCCGTCGGAGCAGGCTGCTGTGCCCCAGTCAAACTTGATGCTGGGGGTGCTGCAGCAGGAAGCACTAGATGAGGGGCCAGATGTTGCAGCTGATGACATTGACACGGTCGCATCGCAAGTGGAGGTGGTACGCTTTCCGGAGGTACCAACCGACCATGTCGTTCCCCCATCTCCAGTTAACAGCTTTGTAACTCTAACTAGAGGGTCCATGGAGGCCCTCCCGTTGCATTTTCCCCCTGAAACCTGCACGCCAGTCAAACATGCGGTCGCTGATTTTGCACAATCTGTGTGCAGGAGGTCGTCACCAGGGCTCCTGCAGGGGACGCCTGCCACAAGAAACCCACGACTTGCTGCCCCAACCTCCACTCCGTCGATCCGAAGGAGCGAGCGGCTGGCCAAGAAGTCAAGAAATCGTGCCTCAAAGCCGGTGTTGCAGGCGCAGAATGTGTTGATGAAGCGCCTGGGGGTTACATCGCCGTCGCGGCCACCAGATGCCTCTGCTTTCCAACGCTTTTTGGAGGTTTTTACCTCTATCCTTACTCCTTCCCAATGTGAGGCCCTGGATGTGTTGATTCCTGAGCACAGGCCGCCGTTCTCGGCCATGGTCGATGATGTGGAGCCCTAAGAGGCTGTTTAATTCCTGGTCGCAAATCTGTTGTCATGAACTTGGAAAATATTTTAATTTGGAATGTAAGGGGCTTAAATGCCCGCGCTAAGCGTGACATGGTGCATGGTGTTGTACTCC
The DNA here is from genome assembly GCA_036936925.1 of Cenchrus fungigraminus. NCBI lineage: Eukaryota > Viridiplantae > Streptophyta > Magnoliopsida > Poales > Poaceae > Cenchrus > Cenchrus fungigraminus. Next base: position 26,740,286 of record CM072774.1, on the reverse strand, counting down.
AGGAACGTGTTTCTCTCCTTATGCTACAGGAGACCAAGATTGATGCGTGTGATAATTCTCTGGTCGCTAGTACTTGTGGTGTCAGTTTTGATTATTTTGATTTGCCGGCCGCAAACACTTGTGGTGGCATTTTGTTGGCGTGGAACAGGGACAGCTGGGTGGTCTCTAATATTATTATACGTCGCTTCTCACTAACAGCAAGGGTAACGCTGTCCGCTAGTGGTGAACAATGGTGGCTAACGTGTGTCTACGGCCCGCAATTGGAAGAGGAAAAGGTGCAATTCCTCAATGAATTAAGGCAGCTGCGCACTGTTTGTGATGGCATGTGGATGGTTTGTGGAGATTTCAACATGATTTACAAGGCCGAGGATAAGAATAACCTCAGATTAAACAGACGCATGATGGGTCGCTTTCGTCGTTTCATCGACGACACAGAACTGTTTGATGTGCATCTACAGGGGCGCCAGTTCACTTGGAGTAATGAACTAGAAAACCCGACAATGGAACGGATCGACCGGGTGTTTGCGACAGATGACTGGGTTGATGCCTTCCCTGATCACAGACTCCAGGCACTAGCATCTGAAGGTTCCGACCATGCTCCTTTGCTCTTGCAAACTTGTTGTGCATACACCTCCTTCAAGCGCTTTAAATTCGAAAACATTTGGCCGAAATATGAGGGGTACTTAGATACCATAGCACAAGCTTGGCACTGCCCCTGGCCAGAGCAGGAAGTAGATGCTTTCCGGGTGCTTGATTACAAATTGCGCAACACGGCCAAAGCACTCAAAAGTTGGAGCGCTAAACATGTGGGGAGCATCAGACTCCAGCTGGCTATCGCAAAAGAACTTGTTCTCCGTTTCGACACGGCGCAAGAGACAAGGCAGCTAGCACCTCATGAGCACGCGCTTCGGAACAAAATGAAACTCCATTGCCTTGGTTTGGCGTCAATGATGAGGACTGTGATGCGGCAAAGGTCGAGGATTAGATACTTAGCTGAGGGGGATGCTAATACACGTTTTTCCATCTTCAAGCCTGCCACCGCAACAAAAAGAGCTTCATCCCTTCAGTTAAGGTGGATGACATGGAGATCGTTCATGAGGAGGCCAAGGGTGAGGCGATCACAAATTATTTTGAGGAAATCCTAGGTAAAACTGCTACTGATGACATCACCCTGGATTTCTCTCGCCTCTCTGTTCCGACCTTGGACCTATCATCCTTAGAATGCTGCTTCTCAGAGGAGGAGGTCTGGGAGACCATAAAGGAGCTACCTTCAGATCGAGCTCCCGGACCAGACGGCTTTACCGGCCTTTTTTATAAAACGGCGTGGCCCATTATTAAGAATGACATTATGAGGGCCTTTCATGCCCTTTGGTCGCTAGACGGTCGGAGCTTGTACCTTGTCAACCAGGCTTACATGGTTTTGCTGAAAAAAAGAGCGATGCCTCACGGATCAGTGACTATAGACCAATCAGTCTGGTTCACAGCTTTGCAAAGCTTTTCACGAAAGTGCTTGCGAAGAGGTTAGCTCCGAAACTTGACTCCTTGATTCGGCAAAATCAGAGTGCTTTCATTAAGGGGCGCGTCATCCATGATAATTTCAAGGCGGTGGATCTTACGGCCAAGTGCCTTCACAGACTAAAAATTCCAAGCGCCCTTGCAAAAATTGATATTGCCAAAGCCTTCGACACGGTCAGTTGGCGATACCTCCTCCGCATTATGAGACATATGGGTTTCACCCGCCGTTGGCTGAACTGGATTAGCTTACGTCTTTCAACTGCTAGCACCAAGATAATTGTGAATGGTGCGCCTGGGCGACGCATTTGTCATGCACGGGGTCTACGACAGGGCGATCCTTTGTCGCCAATGCTATTTGTCATTGCCATGGAGGGCCTCAACAGGTTGCTCAAGGTCGCGGATGATGAGGGGCTGCTGCAGCCGCTTGGCCACAGAGGTATAACTGATCGTGCATATTTCTATGCCGATGATGTGGTTATCTTTCTGAAATCCAATCAGCAGGATCTGTTGCTTACTAAGACAATTTTAGACATTTTTGGCAATGCTTTGGGACTACTCACCAATCACCAGAAATGTCTCATCAACCCGATACAATGTGGACTGGAGGAGTCTGTGATGTTACTTAATTTTTTCCCTGGCCGGCTGCAGCACTTTCCATGCACTTATTTGGGAATTCCCCTCTCAATTAAGAAGCTCAAGAAGGAGCACTTGCAACCACTGGTGGACAGAATTTCTGCTACCCTGCCAACATGGAAAGCCAGGCTCATGACCAGGGCCGGCCGTGCCATCCTAGTGAAGACGAAGATGTCGGCTGTTCCTGTCCACACTGCGATAGCTGTAGAATTATCTCCATGGGTCTTACAAGCAATCGACAAAAGACACAGAGCCTTCTTATGGAAAGGAACAGCTACAGTCTCGGGAGGGCAATGCAGATTGGCCTGGCCGAGAGTATGCAGACCCCCGGACCTGGGCGGCTTGGGGTTTCCTAACCTGGAACTCATGGGTTTTGCTCTGCACCTACGGTGGCTTTGGACGTGCCGAACGGAATTAGATAAACCTTGGATCTCTCTGCCAGACCAAATCGACAAATTTCTCTCTGATGTGTTTCACTATTCCACTGTCGTTCAAGTATGCGATGGAAATTCAACGCTCTTTTGGATCGACAGATGGCTTAATGGCCGATCCATCGCTGAGATGGCCCCGTGCCTCATTCAGTCAGTTGGACCGCGTGTGCAGAAAAAACGGACTGTTAAAGAAGCAATGGTTAATAAGAGGTGGGTGCGTGATATCAAAGGTGCTTTGACTGTGCAGGTCATTTTGGAGTACTTAGCCATTTGGTCGGAGCTCGAGAATGTCACTCTGGATGAAACTCCGGACCAAGTTATTTGGAGGTGGACTAAAGATGGAAAATTCTCCACGGCGTCTGCATACAGACTGTTTTTCACCGGCCAACATCCCACTCCAGGAGCCAAGCTTTTGCACAAAACTAGAGCCCCAGGGAAATGCAAGTTTTTTATCTGGTTGGTGCTGCATGACAGGTGTTGGACTGCAGCTAGGAGGAGGCGCCACCACTTACAGGATGATGATCGCTGTGTGTTGTGCGACCAAGAAGCTGAAACGATAACACATTTGTTGGTTGGGTGCTCCTTCAGCAGGGAGCTCTGGTTCACCTTGTTCCGCAGATGGGGCTGGGAGCATCGAACACCTTCAGGGGATGTTTTCAGTTTAGCAGATTGGTGGCCTACTGGGAGAAGGAGATTGCCTAAGGAAGGGAAAAAGGCCTTTGATTCACTCCTAGTCCTAGTCTGCTGGACAATTTGGCTGGAAAGAAATGCGAGGACGTTCAACCGACAATCGATGACCATAACTGAGATGATTGCTAAAATCCTTGAGGAGATAACCACATGGAGCAGCGCCGGTTTCAAAACTCTACTGCCTTTTTGCCAGCAGCCTGTAGGTCGCCAAAGTGTTCATTATGTAATCTAATTTAATTCCTTCTGTTTTTGTAGCCCCGTCACCTCCTCTGTTGACGGCGCGGACTGGTTGTATTTCTTTCTCCTCTTAATGAAATACGTGCTAAGGCACGGTCGCGAAAAAAACGGTCCATCAGTGGTGTTGGCCACCGGACATCATAGAGCCTCTGGGGGTAGATCCCATATCAAAATAAGTTATTTTTTTAAGTTTATTTCTTTCTATTAGCAGACGGGAATGAATGAAGAATTGTTGGACGCATATTTTATTTTTCAGGTCAATAACTCATTATATGAAGTAGGAACTGGAAAGGGTGGCCTCATCAGTGAGTGGCTAAACCACTTTTAATTTGGTGAAGTTGTTGGTATTTAGTTGATCAGGTCAGCACAGCAAAAAAAGAAGAAGAAAAAGATAAACCTGCTGAGAATGTGGCACCTGATTTTGACCTCAGATTGGACTAACTTGTAGAGATTATTACACGCCTTGTGACTGCACATAACTTGAGCAAGATTTAATAAAATCTACCTGTTTTGCGCAAAAAAAAACATGGCTCTAGTTGCTTGGCAAATTCCAATCAATTGGTATATGTTTTTGTTCCGAGTTCTTTTTGTATCATTAACGGGCTGCTCTCATGAGTCTACTCATGTATCTCTCGCGTTGGATTTACTAATATAATGGCCATCCATCTGTTGTTAAGTAGATGTCGGTACAATTTTCATTAGTATGCTGCTTGAACTGCATGTCATTCTCTTATCTGAACTCATCCATTCTCTATATATCCTACTTACATAGACTGAACCTTTTTCATGTCCTCTCTAGCTCTTTTTGCCCTTTGAAATCCCAGGTTCTTGAAGAGTTAAAAATAAGATGAATATTATGATCCGAACTGAAATAATCAATCCTATCAAACTAAAAGTTATCCTACTTCTTGGCTACACCTTTTATTCACACTGAACTGAAGTACTAGTAGCAGATGATTGTTAATGGAAGCAGCAGAAGATGGCTTTCCTGTGATGATTGTTTGCAGAATTCTAGGCACTACTACAAAAACGAGCATTCGTCCCAAACGGTTAGTACCGGTCGCATTTCGCCTGGTACTAACATGCGAAATTAGTACCGGGCACGATGTACAGTACCCCGACGAGCAATTTAGTACCGGTCGGTGTCTCTTGCCGGTACTAAATGGCCCTACGGACCTCACTAGCGCAATCCTACGGAGTAATTTAGTACCGGGCAATAATTTCAGCCGGTACAAAATGACATCACCATCATTTAGTACCGGTCCGAACCACTAGCTGGTACACATATCCACTGTCTTCCTTTATCTTCTCACGCCTCCCTCATTCACATCTCCATCTTTCTCTCAGCCTCTCATCTTATCTCTATCTCCTCACCTTCTCTCTGCAGGGAGCCCAGGCGGCGGCGCGCGAGGGGCGCGAGGGCCCAGTGGAGGCGCTCCCCGCGGCGGTGCGGTGGCCCGACGACGGCGCGTCCTGGCCGCCGACGCGCGGAGGCCGGTGGTGGCGCGCTCCCCCACGGCGGTGCGTCCTTCCCCGCTGACGTGCGGAGCCCGACGGCGGCACGCTCCCCCGCATCGGTGTGGTGGCCCGACGGCGGTGTGGCGCGGTGGGCTGGATGGCCACCAGGCGGCGGCGCGGCGTGGTGGGCTAGGTAGCCACCGTCGTCCCCGAGGACGGCGCGGGGTGGGGCTCAGCCACCGCCTGCCGGTGGCCCCAAGGACGGCGCGGCGGGAGCCCGGTGGCGGCGCCCTTCGCTGCGGGTGCGGCGGGAGCCCCGCGGCGCCGCCCTCCCAGCGGGTGCGGCGGGCGCCCTCCCCTGCGGATGAAAATTCTTCTTGTTGTGCTTCTTGGCCTTATGATTTTTATGTTGTAAATTCTGAGATTGTGATTCATGTGATTTTCAAGGAGTGTGTGATTCATGTGATTGTGAATCTTCTGTGATTGTTATGAATCTGTGATTGTTATTCTTACTATGAATCTGGGATTGAGGAAATGAGAAAAAGGAAAGAAGAAGAAAAAGGAAAAGAAAAAAAGGGGCTACACATGCATTGCGGGCTTGCAATTTTGTACCGGTTGGTAACACCCACCAGTACAAAATTCTCATTTAGTGCCGGGCAGGCTGACCGGTACTAAATGGCGTGGCATTTAGTACCGGCCATCCTATACCAGGCAAACGCCCGGTACTAAACTGGCAAAATGCTCGGTACGAATACCCCTTCCAGTAGTAGTGAGGGGCAGCAGCAGAATACTTTTATTCAAGAAGCAACATATGGTATACATAGATTTTATTATTTATACTTTATCATGAATGCAGTTGTGCATTAAAAGTTTTACATACAGTTAAATAGATATCCCTTTGTATAATGTGGTAGTTTTATTGTTTGTATGTTATTATGTAGCAAAACATGCAGACAACATTTGTCTAAACTATTGTACATGTCCTAAAGTTAGGCAAAACTGAGGAACGAGTCAACCAGAAACTAGTTAGTGGCATAAGAATCCCGAACGAAGCATCCTGCTACTTCGTCTTGATCCATTATTGACCCTGCCCATATGAGTCTAATAATTGAATAGCCATGCATGCTTTCTGTTTCTACCAAAGAGCCGCAGCAGGGGACTCCTTCGCACAATGGTCAAAAGTAGGCTTTTGTTCACTGCTCGTGATGTCTCCCATGCCTAGTTTCTACTTGCAAGAGCAGCAAGTAGACATGCTGAAATTAAATATGTAGATGTTGGTTGCTACATTTCTACGATGTGCGCCCTTTGGATACCCTACGCTTCTCAGATTGTTGCGGGCTCGTGCTAATTTGTGTGTAGGATAGAGTTCGTAACAATGTTCAACTGTCACTAGAAAAAGAGTTTCTAGGGAAGGATCTCTGTAAATATATAGGCCTGCACAGAGTCATTGTAGCGGATAATAACTAATTATTTAGGTCCTTTTCTAATAAATAGATCTTTACTTATCAAGTTTGAAGTTAAATTTATCTTGACTTAAATGTACATTATTGCACTATCGTATTACCGAAGTGAGACTACTACACAAACTGCTATCACCGCTAGCCTATCACTACCGGTTTGTGGCGTATCGAACAATCAGTTTTAGAGCAATCAGGGGCAGCAACCACTAGAACTGGCCGTGATGCCCCTTTCACCATTGGTTTTTGTTTAACCTCTTCTCCTACAGCATACCTATTATAAGTTACGTATATTTCCCCCAAGGACTAATCTGTGAATAAAATTTATTTGCAGGGGCCAATGTACAAAATAATTGCTCGGAACATCGCTGCTGCTCACCCCCGCTCGGGCGACGCGGCGGCGACTCCACCACCCTCACCTCCGCGCACCCCCTCCCCTCCCCTCCTCCCCTGCCGCCGCCGGAGGGGCCTGCCGAGGCCCCCAGGACGGCGGCGGCGGGGTCTTCTCCGCCTCACTGGCTGGCGGCGCCGTCTCCGGGGCGGAGGAGCGGCGCGCAGTGGCCCCGTCGGCCGTGGTGACGGCGGCGGCGTGAGGCGAAGGATTCGGCGCCCCTTCGTCTGGATCCGGCCCTCCCCGCTCTGGATCTGCGGCTGGCGGCCCTCCCCCTCCTCCTTCTCTTCCTCCTCCTCGCCCTCCTCTTGTTGCATCCATGGCGGCGGCTCTGGTCGGGGGTGCTGCTGCCGGCCAGTCGCGGCCGGATCCGCCTTGGGCTCGCTGTCTCGCCCGCCGGATCCGCCCTCCCGCGCTTCGGCGTGTTGCGGCTCGCGGATCTGGCGGCTTCCCGCGGCGGCGGCGGTGGAGCCCGTCCGGGGGCCTATGGCGGTCGGTGTGGGGCGGGCTCTGCCGTGGCGTTCCCTTGCGGCGGAGCCTGGCGTCCCCGGCCTCCTCGGCGCCTTGGCCACGGCGGTGGACCCGGCGGCCTTCGGGTGCTGCCTGCTGCGGTGGGATGTAGGGGGTCCGGCGGCCATGAGGCCCTGCCCCTTGCGGCGGCTTCGTCTTTGGAAGGTGTTGGCGACGCCATGGTGGCGTGGCCGACGGTGGCTTGTTCGGGCCGATGCTAGTGACGTCGCGGGGGCGTGGCTAGCGGCGACCGGAAGACGATGCTCCAGAGACGCCTTGGTGGTGTAGCTGGCTGCCTCGAGCCACCTTTCTCCAGCAACGAGGTGTCGGCGGTGCCGTGGTGGCATTGCCGACGACGGTTCGCGCGAACGTTTGCCGGCGGCATTGTGGTGATGCCAACGGTGGCGGTCGTGTTGTGGCTCCCAACGGCCCCATGGTGGTGCGGCTGGTGGTGCCATCCGTTTCCGCTGTCCGTGGTAAAGATACGGGTGAAAGCTCATCCTTCTTTGGGACGACGTCGATGGCGCACGGGTGTCATTCCCTTCCTGAAGGCGACGTCGAGCATCTCCAGCACGGGCGCAGCCACTCGCGTGGGCCGGCGGTGTCGCCAGCTTCTTCAGCCAGGGCCTTCGACATGGTTTGCTTCAGTGAGGGTTTTCTCTTCCTTTTTTTTTTTGCAGTTTAGTTTTTCTTGTCTTGAAGGGAGTTGAGCTTGAGAGTAGTGAAGAAGAGGGGTTTTTCAGTTATAGCAGTGGTGTGAGGTCGCTCGTGTCGACGTCCCAATCCGACCGAGCGGAGTTGGCTCGTGTCACGGACCGAGCATAGTTGTTTGAGTTGCTTAGGCCGGTGCATGTTGATGTCCCAATCCAACCCACCGGGCCTTTTGAGTTGTGCGGTGCTTGTTTGACGTCCCAATCCAACCCACCGGAGTCGATTTTCGGGTTTTATACCCCTGAGTTGTAAGGTCTTTTGACCTGGAGTTGTGAGGGATGGCGGTTTTGCCTCCCTAGTTGTGCGGTCTTCGGACTGGAGTTGTATGATTTTCGGCCCGGTTTTCCTTATAAACTGGGCCAACTCTCTTCTTCTAATAAAATTTTGAGAAAGCGTAAGCTTTCGCCGTCCCTTCAAAAAAAATGTACAAAATAATTTATCTGCTCTCCCACAACTTCTCGCTCATGCATTGCCCTCCACTCTTCTCCCTCCCTTTGCTTGGCTGGCGGAGCGCCAAGCCCAGGTGGACCTGCACCGACGTTTGGTATACAGTGGAGTTGCCACTGCAGCGGCGCTTGCCCTGATGTTGGGCCGGCGGAGAGTTGCCAATGCAATGGCACTCACCCCGCACCAAAGTTCAGCCAATGAAACTCGCCCGTGCGAGCTCACATGGCGTGATGCTTGGCTGATGGAGCTCACCCGCGTTGAGGCCGGAGCAGTGGATCTAGCCCCATGCAGAGGCATTTCCATACCCATACGTGGGTCGTGCGGAGGAGCACACCCGTGCCAAAGCCAGGCTAGGTCAGTGAAGCTCTCTCCCACCCTTGGTTGAATCGACATCGAAGATGGCGAAATCCAGCATGGAGACAACGGCGGGGAGGGCGTTGGCGGCCCAAAGGTGGAGATGAGAGCAGCATGTCGGAGGTAACCGTGGGAGCACCAGAGCTTGGAAAAAAACTCAATGTATGTAGCTGGTGAAATGTGCGCCAGAGGGGCCACAACGAGGTTAGGTGGTCAAAGCAGTCGCCATCGGGGAAGGGAGTCGGCAGGTACGAGTGAACATTCCTGAGTGGGGCAGTTGACCTTCCCATGAGTTGGATTGGTATGTTGGATACTTGAGAGAGAAATTTAGGTCATATAGTAAAAAATAGGGAAAAGTCCGATTTACAACCTTGAACTAGCACACAAGTCTGGTTTTCAACCTTAAACTACAAAACCAGACATAAAAGGTCATCCAACTATCAAAACCGTGCAAGTTTCAACCTTTGAGCGGTTTTGGAGGTGGTTTTCCATTTTGTGAAAATGTTAAAAAAAAATGGTTTCATCTAAAAAATCATAACTAATTCATTTTAAATCAGAAAAATATGGAACTAATACCCAAAGTTTTATAAAAATGTCACCTATCTATTGGTGCACTATTTGGAGTTTTTTTAAATATTATATGTTCAAGTTTCTAGTTTTTATTGTTTTTTCTAAAAATACTAGGAATATGAATAATAAGATGCAGATGACTCCAAATAGTTCACCAATAGATAGGTGACATTTTTATAAAACTTTGGGTATAAGTTCCATATTTTTTTGATTTAAAATGAATTAGTTATGATTTTTTAGATGAAACCATTTTTTTTTAATATTTTCACAAAATGAAAAACCACCTCCAAAACCGCTCAAAGGTTGAAACTTGCACGGTTTTGATAGTTGGATGGCCTTTTATGTCTGGTTTTGTAGTTTAAGGTTGAAAACCAGACTTGTGTGCTAGTTCAAGGTTGTAAATCAGACTTTTCCCTAAAAAATATAAAATAATGTAGCAATCCATTTAGGTCATTGAGCTATTTTTTTGTGGATTTTTGGTCTTTCAGCAAATTTTAGGTATAGCAATCTATTATACCAACTCCGCTGGATATGCTCTTAAACACTTGTATGATGTACATGAATATATTTATGGTTCTAAACAAATTATGTTTCAGTTGTTGTGTCAAGAGAAGCAAAACAATGGCACACGAAGATTTTATTTATATTTGATCATAAATGCATAACTGCATTAAATAGTTTACATAAAGTTAATAGATATCCCAAGTTGTGTTTCATTGTTTTTATATTTTGCAGCAGAACTTGCCGACAGCAGATGTCTAAACTATTGTACAAGCGCAAGATATAAATTAAAGTTAGGCAAACTAAGGAACGAGAAATTTGTTAATTGCTTATAAGAATCCCGAAGCTGAGTCAAGAATGATCCATGCTTTTGGTTTCAACCCCAGATTTAGTAGCTCGATTTTACATAGTGCAAGGTCCATCACCAATTATCGGACTGTGGTCTGTCTAAATTGCTGCTTGGTTGCTCCTGATGTCTCCCATGCATATTCGATTTTACTTGCAAGAGCAGCAACTATAGACATGCTGAAAACATGTAGCTGTTGGTCGCTACATATGCTTCTCCGCTTGTTGTGGGCTCACGCTAATTGTGTGTAGGACTATATTTGTGCAAATGTTCTCATGTCACTAGAAGAGAGTTTCGATCAATAATAGAGGTCGAGGGAAGTCTCTCTCTGTATATATTGGCATGTTCGCAGATTGGTTGGTAATAATTAATGTGATAGGGATACTAACCAATTACTTGGGCTTTTTTCTAATAAAATATGTCTTCTACTCATTTTGTTCGAGGTTAAACTTATCTAGACTTAAATGTGGCATTACACTATTTAGCTATATATAGACAAGCTAGATATTATGTTATAAATGGTAAAAATACTCAAGTCATTATTCTTTGACATCCGTTAATGACATTGGAAATATGTGATCTGTGCTATATGAAAATGTAGGTACCTATTATCATGCTATATATATTTCTACCATGACATACAATTGGTCCTATTTGGAATGGGAGTGCGTTCCAAACAAGCTTGTCCTACTTCTCGCTTGCTTCTCGTGTTTCTTATACATATATAGCCTGTGTTTTGATTGACGCAGTGAGGAAAAGTGAGCCCAATGCAGCTCATCGATGGGATTCTATCGCGTATGCCATACTGTCTATCAGTCTAATTGTGAGCTCCACATTGAAAACCGCTAAAGCAAAAAATGGCCGTGTACTCACTCGCAAAAAAATAATAATGGCCATGTGCCTCCCGTTAATGATGTGCTTTAAATAATTAATTAATGAAAATAGTAAACCCACGGTCATGCTGTGAGAAATGGTAACAAAAACAATGTATTGGCCATTTATCGGGGACTTCTATATACTAGCACACCGAAGTTACATGACCAACATGGCTTTTAAGCCGTTGATTTCTCTCTTTCTCCTTTATTCCCCTATATAGTAGAATCGTCTTTTTCCCATATAGGAAGAATTGCTCTAGCAGAACCCCTTCTTCCTTTTTCCTATCCGTCTTTCTGATGCGTGGGGCGAGCCCGTGGTGGCTGTCGGGGTAGAGCAGCGATGAGACAGGCGAGCCCAAGCCAAGCAGGACCAAGAGATGGCCGCGCGATGCTACAACGTTGGGGTGGGGTGGCTTCCAGTGGTGTGGCAACATGCCAACATGTAAGATTGTAGCATGGAGTCTTTGTAGTGGAATATTGACAGGTGGACTGTACTAGAAGGGTCCGCTAAAAAGTTTTGTTTAACTAAATAAATTACCCTAAGCTTGTGTCAGTTTCAATTTATATTCGTAAGTTCATAATTTATCATTTGATAATCATAATTTCAATTGTAGTTAGTCAGGCAGGCTGCCTCCCAGCAGTCTGACATGCCACTGACCCCATCCATCTGCGACATGCTTTTATGGCCGCGTGGATCAGTCCATGGTATTCCTGAGTGAATACACTTTGTGAAAAGTATGTAACATAATTAATCAATACAAATGAATAACATATATACTACAACTTAACATGTTGGTCATTAATACGTCCCAGAAATATGTCGTTATTTGGTAACACTTCATATTATGTGAATTTATTTTTTGATGACCCACTAGAATGCACTTTTGAGGAAAGCACTTTTTGTATGTTAGTAGAAGACGAGCCAAAGATAATTAAATTGTTGGTCATGAATCAGTTAAGAAATCGCAATGGTGATGTGGTAATAAGCAATCAAACGCAACCAGGTAAAAGGAATCACGAAACTAACCGCTTAAGCGTTCCAATGTTGTGTCGGTTAAAGTTTCACTTACTGGCAGAACAGATGAAGCAGCAACTCCATAGTTGCTCAATAATGGTGAGTTCTGGAAAACATAGTCACGCGGCAGCAGGAATCAAGAGCGAGCTTGGCATGAGCCATATTGAACCTGCGACTGCCAGTGTATCATCTTTCACAGCTTCTTTTACAGCTCCTTTTACAGCGTCTGCGACCACTACTAGGGAAAGGGGCATCTGTCTCGGGTGGCAACCCACATTAGTACCGGGTGGCCACCCGGTACAGCTAAGGCGGCACTAATGTGGCCGCCCACATTAGTGTCGGGTCGTGTGACCCGGTACTAATGTGGGCGGCCACATTAGTGCCGGACCGTGTTACCGGCCGGTTCAGATGTGGGCTCACATCTGTACCGGTTGCTAACACGGGCCGGTACTAATGTTTTTTTTATTTTTTATTTTCTTTTCAGTTTCTTTATTTATAATCCAATTGTATTTGTTTGATATACGTATACTAATATGCTTTTCGTATGTGTTTGGTATACGTATACTAATATGCTTTTCGTATGTGTTTGGTATACGTATACTAATATGCTTATCCTAATGCGAAGCGTATAGATTGCATACAACATATAATACATATATATAAGCATATTGTGCATATGAAAATACGATACAAATATTTACAACAAATCAATTATCAGAGAAGATTAACGTTTGGATCCTTCTAAGATCGTTTGCTTGAATATCCTTCTCGTCGTTGCTGACTCCTAGTACTGACCCTAGAAGGAATTTCCTTCAGCTTCTCCTTCACCTTCTCCTTCTCCTTGTCATTGTCCTTCTCCTCCTCCTTCTCATTGTGAGCCTTCTCCTTCTCCTTCTCCTTCTCTTTGTCCTTCTCCTCCTCCTTCTCATTGTGAGCCTTCTCCTTCTCCTTCTCCTTGTCCTCCTCGTTTTTCTGACTGGTTTCAATGCTAGGACCTGAAGTGGCGTCAGTGGTCCTTGTGAACCTTGATGCACCGGAAAAAAAACTCTCCCCCTGGATTGATCACCTCGTCTAGAAGAAATCCACACAATTGTTCTTGAATTAGCCGGATTTTTTCTGTCTCGAGAAATCCTTTCTTTATGCGATCAATCTAGAGAAGAAGTTATTAATTTCATAAGTATTATTGGTAGAACGAAGTATATAAAAATTAAGAACTAGGGATAAGTACGCACCGCTCGCTGGCGGCTTCCACCCAAGCAGTTACTTGCAAAGGTATGCATGAACTCACATACGTAGTATGGGCATAGATTGGTACCCTTCGGCTGCTTCATGCACTGCACATATTTGGGAACAAAGTTAATAAATATGAATTCTTGTATTCAGAGAAGAAGTGACATGAGATCGAAGAACAAAAAGACGTACCTCGACGTCATGGAGGTATGTAAGTTTCTCTTTGAATTTCCCTTTGTACTGTACGAAGAGCATATCCCATGCTAGGTTCAACTGTTCGAGGAGAGAAATATACCAGTCTTTATATCCGCCAATAGAGTCATAGACCTAGACGTGGCCCGTCTTTGGATAGATAACAAAGAGAATCCAGTGGAAGCTGCCATTACATATACAAGTATATAAGTATATTGTAATATTTAGTGTAATTCGGAAAATAAATAAATAGATATGTGAAACAGGTTGCTCACTGGCAGTTGTACGGCAAAAGTATCATAGTCTTGTCCTGTTGTCTGTCCAGAAACTTATACAAATGAACCACTGTATCTGTTGCCTGATCATCCACATTTGCCTCATTTATTTGCATAGGATCCATGAAGCCGACGTCCATGATTCCTTGCTTCCGGCAAGATTGCATCTCCATACTGTATGATACAAATGAGAAGATCAGACATACGGTAGTAAGGCTACAACAGTAATTTTAAGCTTATAGTAAAATAAAGACTTACAGCGTCCAGCAAGTCATTAATGAGTAGTCGAGTGCATCTTGATTGAATAGCATATGGAACTCTTCGAAAGGCACAAGGAAAGTGCTTGTACCTTGGAAAAAATGTTCCTCTCCAATTCTAACTTCGAGCATACCGTTCTCATTTGTTCTTGACTCTTCCATGTACCAATTGTGGAACTCGTACATTCTAGTTGGAAGATCGACCAACAATCGCTCCCACAGAAGCGGCTCACCATGCACATATCGACGTCTTTGTGCCCCTGGATCCATTTCTAACTCTTCAGTCTCTAGAATTTGACCCGGTGTGAGTCCAGCATCTGCACCAAATAGAAGCAATTCCTGGTCCTTGGTTGAACTAACTTTGAGGGGCGAGACGGATTGCTTCGATTGGGTTCCTAGTTGTGCAACAGTTGACCGAACTTTCTGTTTCTTCTTGTTGATCTTGACTACTGCGCGATCGTAGTCAGACAACGGAGGAGGCACTGGCACTCTCAATTTCTCTTTCTCCTTGCCTGCCAGGAAACGCTTAAATTTAACCATGTCAGTTTTTTTCTCAGGTGGAGGTTTCGGGCCATGAAAATGATCATGCACTTGTTTGGCCACTATCGCATCCAGTTCCTCCGAAGTCTTCTCGTAAGATTTTTTCTCTGGAGTCTTGACTATCTTCTGCTTCTTTGGACGCGGAGGAGGAGGAGGAGGAGGAGGTCTTCGTTTGGAACCCTTACTGGCAGGAGGAGTTGGACTCGCGCTTGGATCCCTGTCACCTGCTGGATGCTCGGGACTGCTGCTGCGTTCCCTTCTACCTGGGGAGTCTTGTGCTCCCAGCACGGCGGATCGTGCAGGAGATGATGCTTCCACGGGCTGTTGTGTTATCCTTATGTGATCCTTCGGCCATAAAATGCAACGGTGCACCGCTTCTCCTAGGGTCTCTTCCCCATCAGGTCCTTCCGGTTCCAGTTCTAAGTCATCCCAAGAGTCAACCACTCGGTCCACAAAGACTTTGGCTAAATCAGCAGTTATACTCGTAAGGGGGTACTCCATAAATGTTTCCCCTGGTGTCGGTACCTCAGCAATACCGTAAGCCACCACGAGCATCTTGTTTCTTACTTTAGTCAGAAGTTCACATGTGGACCTCACAGTGATGTCATCCACGGGGTAGTGGGGTCGTCGCTCCTCGACAGCAGGGGCGCCTGCATCCGTGGCCGCTGGGGCTGCTTCCGTGGAAGCGACGCTGCTCTTACGCTTACTAGATGGGCTCATTTCATCATGAGGCCCTGATGCTGCAGGTGCTTGCTGACTTGTTGAGTGCTTGCTAAGAGCGAGCGCCACATGTTGATCGATGACTTCCGCCATTTTCGCCTCATGCATACTGACGCGTTGTTGCGGCTCTCGTATCTCACGTGCTTGTTGGTCCTTAGTTCTTTTGCGGCTTCTATACGAATCAAGGTGCTGCAGGAATGCTTCTTTCCATGGTATGACACCCTTGCCTCTGCAACGTCCACCGTGTTCTCTGGTACCTAGTGCCATAGTAAGCTCATCATTCTCTCGATCAGGCAAGAAAGATCCTTCCACTGTACGCCTTATTAAATCAACAAGCCTTCCAGCTGTCTCTCTTAATTGATCGCTCGGCACTAATGTTCCATCTTCTGGATTCAGTTTGCCACCATGTGCAAAATAGTAATGCTTTGCTCGCTCAGGCCAATCTAGAGTTGCCGGGATGATTCCTTTAGCCATTATATCTTGTTCATTCTGATCCTATTTGGGAATGGCCTTCTTGTAACCTCTTGGTCCGAGCTTGTGAAATTCCTTCTTCATCCTGGCATTGGCAGTATTGGTTTCTGTCAACTTCTTGGCCTCTGTCGATTCCTTGTGTTGCACAAAGGCATCCCAGTTATCTCTTAACTTGGCCAATCCCTTCTTCGTGAAGTCCGGTGTAAGCCCCTTCTTGATGTACTCTGCCGTCAGACGCTTCTTGTACGACTGAAAGGCATTTGCAGCCTTTTGCATCGCCCAATATCTGATGTTAGCCAAGTTTGCTTCATCTGGGAATGTAAAGTGTTCTGTGATCTGCTCCCATATCATGTCCTTGTCTGTGTCCGCAACCACATCTCCCCGCACCTCCGGTGCCTCATCATCCTCATCTTCGTAATCGGGAGCTTCAGAAGCTCTCCAGTACGGAATGCTTATGGGGATGTTATCCCTGACAATAAAACAAATATGGTTGACCAATTTCGTCACATTTTCTTCTGGAGCAAGTGTCCATAAATACATATTTAAATGTCCATAAATACATATTTAAATATCCATAAATGTCCATAAATACATATTTAAATGTCCATAAATACACATTTATATATAAATCTATATTTATATCTAAATCTATATTTATATCTAAATCTATATTTATATCTAAATCTATATTTATATCTAAATCTAAATTCTAATTTATAAATCTATATTTATATCTAAATCTAAATTCTAATTTATAAATCTATATTTATATCGAAATTCTATATATTTAAATCAAAAAAAAGGGGGCTGACGTCAGCCACCACGGGGCTGACGCCAGCCCCCAAATTGGGGCCGGGGGCGCGCGGCCGCGCGCCGCGGCGCGGCGGCTGGCGACGGCGGGGCTGGCCGCTTACCGGCGTTGGAGGGGCGGCGCGGCGCGGTTGACGGCGGCGGCGAGGTGGACGGCACGCGGCAGTGGCGAGGTGGACGGCGCGGCGGTGCGGATGGCGCGCGGCGGTAGGCCGGCGGAGCACGCGGAGCGGGAGACCGGGTCGGGGCTGGCGTCGCGACGAGGGAGACGGCGGCGCCGTCGACAACGGCGTGGACGTCGGGACGTGGCGGACCGGCGGCCGGCGATGGAGACGACGACGATGGGCGGCGGTGCCGGCGGCGTTGGGGAGAAGTAGGAGGGGGTCGGGACGGAATTCGCTAAGTGTTGGGGGAAGAAGGGGGCCGGGCGCCTTGTACCCCCCACATTAGTACCGGTGCCAAACTAGGCCTGGTACTAATGCACACATTAGTACCGGGGCTAGTTTGGCACCAGTACTAATGTGGGTATTAGTACCGGACCTAGATGAGCCCCGGTACTAATGTGCTTTTCCATTTCGATGAGCCCCGGTACTAATGTGCCTTTTCATTTCGCGTCAAATGGAAAAGTACATTAGTACCGGGGCTCATCTAGGCCCGGTACTGATGTGCTTTTGTTTATTTTCATTTTCCTTTCCTTTTCCTTTTAAATTTCCAAATCTATTTGAATTTGCTCTTAAATTTATTATAAATCATATTGAATACGGTGAAATAGCAGATTAAATACTATTGTGCTTAACTTAGATATATACTGTGGAATGTGAACTTACATCTCAAACTTGCCAAATCTATTAATTTAACTTAGTGATAAGTTATTTTGGTCAAAACTCTTATGTTCACTTTAAAAATCGAACATGAATATTTTTTTGCCATGCAAAATTTTACATTCGTAAGACTTGTCGTGTTATTAACATGTATACCTCGATTTAGTCTTGCTCGTGTATATTTTTACGTTAAATTATTTATTTTATACCCGACGATGCATAGAAAATTAAAATAATTAATTTTGATCCAGAGAAATACAAGTTCTTGTTACTGAGTCATAGGTACATTTTACATGACTTTATTACATGACCATAAATTTAAAAAAACTTGTTACACATCATCATCTAACGGAACGTGTGTAACCTTCCTCTTCACGAATGTTCCTTGGTTGTGATCGCGACGTAAGTACGGAGCGTCCTCTTGGGCTAACAGAAGGCTTGGGTCAACCTTGACTGAAAAAGGAGGAAGATCATCATCGAACTGATCATAGTCTTCTGAAATGTCAGTCTTGTCCTCAACTCCAACGATTTTTCTTTTTCCTGGTAGAACAATGTGACGCTTCGGCTCATCAGCATTCGACTTATTATCGGCACCCTTCTTTATCGGTGGTTTGCTTGACATGTCTTTAACGTAGAAAACTTGACTCACATCATTGGCTAAGACGAATGGTTCGGCGTTGTACCCAATCTTGTTGAGATCTACTATTCTCATTCCAAAGTTGTCTGTCGTTAAACCTCCTTTATTGTTGACCCACTGGCACTTGAAAAGAGGGATTTTTAGAAGTCCGTAGTCAAATTCCCATATCTCCTCAATGACACCAAAGTATGTTTCTGTGTTCCCTTCGTCGTCTATTATTGCATCTATACGGACACCGCTGTTTTGGTTTGTGCTCTTTTGGTCTTGGGCTCTCGTGTAGAATGTGTACCCATTTATCTGGTATCCTTGGAATGTATCTACTGAGATAGATGGGCTCCTAGCCAACCATCGTAGTTGCTCATGAACAGTTTTATCACCCCTTATTTTCTGCCAAAACCAAGACGCGAAAGTATCAATGTGCTTACGTGTCATCCAAGCTTCTGTCTTCCCTATATTTGAGGCCCGAACAATGGACTTATGCTCCTCCAAGTATGGAGACACAAGGGATGATTGTTTCAGGACAGTGTAATGTGCTTTATCGTATAACTCCGCATCCATGTCCATCCGAGCTTTCTTCCCTAGTGTGCCCTTTCCTCTGAGTCTCCCCTCATGGCGTGATACAGGCAGTCCAATCGGAGACATGTCATCAATAAAGACGACACAAAACTTTATCACCTCCTCCGTAGCATATCCCTTTGCGATGCTTCCTTCAGGACGGGCGCGATTGTGGACATACTTCTTAAAAACAGACATCAACCTCTCAAAAGGGAACATGTTGTGCATATATACAGGTCCGAGGATAAAAATCTCTTCAACTAGATGGACCAGAAGGTGGGTCATGATATTAAAGAACGAAGGTGGAAAGATCATCTCAAAGCTGACGAGGCATTCCACGACATCATTCTGTAGCTTCAATAGATTGCGTGGATGGATTGCCTTCTGAGAGATCTGGTTAAGGAATGCACACACCTTAACGATCGCTAGTTTCACATTCTCTGGTAGAATACCCCTTAGTGCAACAGGCAGGAGTTGTGTCATCAACACGTGGCAGTCGTGAGCCTTTAGATTTATGAATTTTTTCTGTTTAAAATTTATTATTCGTTGTATATTTGAGGAGTAGCCCATTGGGACCTTCATGTTGTTCAAGCAATCAAACATTCTCTGCTTCTCTTCCTTGCTTAGGGTGTAACTAGCAGGAGCCAAGTAATTTCCTTTATCTCTCTTCTCGGGATGTAGGCTTTCTCGTTGCTTCATATTTTTCAGGTCCCTACGTGCTTCAATTGTATCTTTTGCCTTTCCATATACACCTAGGTGGCCAAGTAAGTTCACGCAAAAATTCTTCATCACGTGCATCACATCAATTGCATTGCGAACCTCAAGTACTTCCCAATAAGGTAGCTCCCAAAATATCGACTTCTTCTTCCACATGGGTGCATGTCCGTCAGCGTCGTTTGGTACATGTTGGCTACCAGAACCCTTGCCAAACACTACCTTCAAATCTTTCACCATAGAAAATATAATTTTACTAGCACGGTGTAAGGGCTTCTTACGTTTTTCTCCAACACCTTCAAAATGCTTTCCTTCTTCTCTTAAATGGTGCTTAGGAGGAAGAAATCGACGATGGCCCAAATACACGATCTTTTTACTGTGTTTTAGATACATGCTGCAAGTATCATCTATACAGTGGGTGCATGCTCGATATCCCTTGTTTGTTTGTCCTGATAGATTACCAAGTGCTGGCCAATCATGGATGGTTACGAACAGCAATGCTCGTAGATTGAAGACCTCCTTTTTGTCCTCATCCCAAACTGGTACACCTTCTTTCTTCCACAACTTTTGCAGATCTTCAATCAACGGTCTTAGATACACATCGATGTCATTGCCTGGCTGCTTTGGACCTTGGATGATTATTGGCATCATAATGAACTTCCACTTCAGGCACAACCAACCAGGAAGGTTGAACATGCATAAGGTCACAGGCCAAGTGCTATGACCGCTACTAAACTCACCAAATGGATTGAATCCATCCGTACTTAAACCGAACCGAATGTTTCTTGATTCCCCTGCAAAGTCTTTAAATTCTATGTCAATTAATCTCCACTGTGACCCGTCAGCAGGGTGCCTAATCTTTGCATCTGCTTTGCGTTCTTTTTTGTGCCAACTCATCAACTTTGCATTGGCCGCACACCTGAATAAACGCTTCAGTCGTGGTATCACTGGAAAATACCACATTACCTTCGCAGGAATTTTCTTCTTCTTACCCCCCTCAACTTCATCACCCTCATTGCGTGGGATCTTATAACGCTTCGCTTCGCACACAGGACAAGCCTCCAATTTCTCATAATCGTCACCTCGGTAGAGGATACAATCATTAGGGCATACATGTATCTTTTGTACCTCCAAACCCAGAGGACAAACAACCCTTTTAGCTTCGTACGTTGACGCTGGCAATTCGTTTCCCTCGGGAAGCATATCCTTTACGATCTGCATCAAATCATCGAAGCCCTTGTCTGAAAGTCCATGTCTAGCCATCCATTGCAACATTTCCAGTGTGCTACCCAACTTCTTCTGCCCCTTTTTGCAACCTGGGTACAACGGTTTCTTGTGATCTTACAACAAACGCTCAAACTTCTTGGACTCCTTCACATTTTCGCAATCTTGCTTTTCACCGCGTAACATCTCACCGAGTTCGTCGAGAGGCTCATCAGCCGGAGCAGCTCCTTGAGTGTCGCCCATGTAATCCTTTCCCATTGGATCATCTGCAAAGGCACCTTCTTGAGTCCAATATGGAATCTGATCATCTTCTTCTTCATCGTCTTCCATTATGATCCCCTTTCCCCATGCTTTGTCCAAACAAAATAATTCGGCATGAATCCCCATTTGTATAGGTGGTCGTGAAGACTCTTTATCGATGAGTAATCCTTCAGATTATTGCACTTTTTGCATGGACAAATAATGAAACCAGACGGGGGCTTGTTTGCTTCCGCCACAGCTAGAAATTCATGCAACCTATTAATGTATTCCATGGAGATTCTCTTGTCCGAGTACATCCATTGCCGATTCATCTACAAAGTATCACCAAAAAATCACCCGGTGTTCATATCCAACCCACAATACACAATACGACAAACTTAAATGACCGCCTTACAGAAATTTAAAGTGCGACATATATATGAAAAACTAAATAAAATCAATGCTAATTAACTGATGTTTCATATTTCCAGAAGAGTAACTGTAGACAAATTTCTAATATTTCTAAACTAACTCTAGCATTTCAAGTATTTCTAAAAGTATTATTTCTAAAATATTATTTAATGGAATCTAAAAGTATTATTTCTAAAATATTATTTCAAGAACTAATTTAACTATCATTTCTAAAATATTATTTAATGCTAGTTTAATTTGAAAAAGTAAATCATATGTTCAAATAGATCAAACTAAAAAAATTCTACCATCACATACAACATCTCATCCAACTAACCTCTACAACATTCTAATTGAATATACACATTAATGCATGGAAGTAAGAAAAAATCCCCATCTTTAGCTCATTTTAAATATCACAAAATACTCCTATTTCAACCATTAAAACTCGAAGTAAGTTGCCTATATCGAGGGAGGATGAAGTAACTAACCTCTACACCACTTCAATAGGTGAAATCGTCGTAAATCCGGCAAAACCTCCTCTAGGGCGCCATGGAGATGGGGCAGCTCGAGATGGGGAGAGTGAGTGAGTGGCTCGGGCTAGAGGAAGAAGAAGGCTGGGATTTTTAAACGCGAGACAATTAGTACCGGGCCGTGGCTGGAGCCGGTACTAATGTGAGCCGCTCCACATCAGTACCGGTCCGTGGCTGGCGACGGTACTGATGTGGCCCACATCAGTACCGGCCCGTGGCTGGAGCCGGTACTAATGTGGCAGCTCCACATTAGTGCCGGTCCTGGCCCCTGCCCGGCACTGATGCGCGACATCAGTACCGACTCCAGCCACGGACCGGTACTGATGTGGCTCTCTAGGGGTGCGTCGGGCCTCCCTTCCCACCCGGTACTGATGTGGACATCAGTACCGGGGGCAAAATACCCGGTACTGATGGCCGGGACAGATGCCCCTTTCCCTAGTAGTGGACCGCGACTGCAATTGAACCTCTACCGTGCCGGACCATGGTATATGGTCAACCTTCGTTGACAGCTGATGTCTCCCATTCTTATTGGCTGTGCCTGTTGTCAGGGGCATTCCGTGTGAAACGGATTACTTGCACAGACAAATGTTGAGCCTTATGTGAGGGCCGTGCACAAGCAGATGCTGAGCCTTATGTGAATCGGATTACTTGCACAAACAGATGAGCCAGAAGGTTGAAAAAAAACACCACAGGATGAGGTGTTTCTTACCTATTATTGGGCTACTATACATACCACTATCTTATTGCTGCCGGTATATTTGTAAGGAACGATGGTAGGCGGTAGGCGGATATGATGGAACAGACATTTTATTGACACTTTCGACAATGAGGTCTCAGGGTCGAATTGATTTCTAATGATTCCCCTATAATAGGAACATTAATATATAGTACTATACAATGTGTACTTCCTGCCTGCTGTCATGAGCCTCCTCGTGAGGTAGATCTCGTAATGAAACTATATTACAGTAGAGTAAAAGCTTCAATGGTCCAATGGTGTTCAAATTATTGTTCGGTTGACTTGGATGATCCATTGAAAAGTTTGTTTTTTAACTAAATAAACGAGCCTAACCTTGTGTCAGTTTCAATTTTATTCATGAGTTCCTAACACATCAGTTGGCATTCATAACTACAATTAGAATCTTCCGATGTAGTTATACAAAGGAGGGCGCCAAACAAATGAAGCTGCAATACAAAAATCAATGGAAAATGAGTTGTTTGAAAAGGTCTTTTCACGCAAAAACAATAGGGAAGTCACCTCCGGCCTCGGCGCCGATTAGCTTCATTATGAATTATTTTTGTGGCTGTCATTCACTCAACATGTCTTCTTTTTGGCGTGCTGTGTTGGATGCTATATGCTGCTCTCATAGAAGGTTTACCTTGGCGTGCTGCGTGCTGCGTTGGACTGTATACGAGGACTAGGATGCGGGCTTCGAGCTAGGAAGTGAGAGTTCAGGATCTACTAGGTGGGGAGATTAGCGGACCTAGCTTCTAGCTTTCGCTGTGAGGTCCGGGCTTCTCCTTTGTTATTCGTGTCTGCCGGCTTCCCTGACAACACTGATGTTGGCTGCTTTAGGGGATGTTTGGTTCCCTAGCACTGTCTGCCACGCCTAAGTTGTGGCGCCGCCATAAAAAGCAGGACACTGCTTGGTTCACACTTCAGTTTTGGCGTGCCACACGTGAAACAGCAGAAAAATACCAGATTTCTTTGTGTTTTTTCGCCACAGGTGTGGCACTAGTTTTGCTCGCCACAAACTGTGGTGCCGCCCAACCTGCAGCGTGGTAGGTTGTGGCCGGCAAGCAAACACGCCCTACGACTACAAGGCTATTTTGCAGATCACCTCCTCCTGATATCTCGCATGCCTAATTGCCTATAAACTATGTACCCACAATATAGTAGTTTTTACAAGTATTACAGCATGTAGACTCGCTGACAGTTTGTACCATTCTGTTGCAACATGGTACATATAAACATATGATACGACCTCCACTCGATGAGGAGCGATCCATTAGATGTTATAGTGTGGTGATTGCTCAGAGTAATTTTCCCTACGGTCCTTAAACTTTTTCCAAATTTCCCTTCGTATTTTCTTTGACTTATGGGAGAAGTTGATCAGCTTCAGGTTCAGCTTAGTTGCGTAAATATTCATGACTGATGGGTGAAGTTCACTAGTGCCACGTACGCTCCAGGTTTGTCCAATATATTGTTCTTGATGATAAGGTAGTGCAGTCACAACTACTGACACGCTTGTTAAAACTGTAGTATAGCTGGGCATTTGTGGTCTATCTTCTTGTCAACACTTTTTTTTAAAAACAAACTCTTGTATTTACGTTTACTTGATAATGGAACAGAAATATGCATGTCTCGCTTGCCTTGAAAGAAAACAGGACATCCTGAGATCTAGCAGACAAGCAGTAACAAATGATGTTAAATGAAACAATATTAATTCCATAATGTACGTGTAACATTTTGAAATGGAATTGCTTATCCGTAGAAATGTGTTTATCTAACGGTGAAATATTATATTTTCTCCATTGAAAATGTCGTTCTGCAGCGATGCAGCCTATTGATTCTCTTTGTTTCAGAACCCTGCAAACAACCTCTTCATTTTGCAACCCAGATACTTCTCAACCCACGATGCAAGTTCTTGGTTTATTCACAAACCAATGAGACATGCTTAATTGGAAATTTGTTGGAACCAGACTGCTTGGGGCGTCGTTTCTTGTTAGAAGTTTTTCCTTTTTTTTATCAACATATATATGATATATGATGTTTCCTTACTGTCCTCCGACACTATAGGTCAGAAATGATTTGTCCTGGCACAAGGAAATTAGCGTGCTGGCGAGTGTAATTGGCACCCGCCAGCACAGTGGTGCACAGGTGCGCCGGGCCCGCAACCGCCAGTAGTGAAGGCTTAGTGCTGGCGGACAACATAAGCCACCCGCCATCACAAATGATCCCATTTGTGATGACGGGTGGCTTATGTCGTCCGCCAGCGTTGACCTTTACTACTGGTGGTTGGCATAAGCGCCCGCTAGCACAGTGAATCTATAAGAAGTTTCAAATATCATCATATGCCTGAATATGTTATTTCTGTCACCAATAGTTCAACATGAATTGATTCACCAACAAGTCAAATTCAAACTGAAATATCAACACAAACATCACCTTACAAAGGTTTATTTCACACAAACAACATGTGCAGAAATGTTTCAAAGCACACTTAACTAACACAAATTAAAGTACACTACAGTAGGCCTCACTCCAAAACACACTGCTGATCACACTACAACTTGCCTCACTCAGTTCCTAGACAGTCCAGAGAGATAACCACGAAGCACTACACCTATTATCAAAATCACAAAAGTTGAAATGGTGCCCTGCATGCATAACCCCTTTTTTTTCTTGGGCTTCTTCTTCCTACAACCATTCTTCGTCAAATGATCAGTAAGTTGCACTCGTAGATCTGCACTGTCCATCTTCATTTCATTTGTCGACATCTTCAAATCACTAAACCCCATCTTCAAATCAGCAATGGCAAGCTTTAGCTGATTCATTTGTTCCATCATTTCAGCCAAGGGTTGCATCTACCCCAGCGGATACACTACACTAGACTATGCACCACCACCACCAACTTGTGGTGCACTAATACTGTTGTACATCTGATGGTTTGCCAGCACAAATGTGGGAAATTTTTTCTCAAATGCTGGAGGTATGCACCTTCCCACCAGTATTCCTTACATGAATTAGAGTCGTCCTACAAGAATAATCAACAAATGCAACATATATATCAACCCTATCAAGTGAGTCAACACGGTTTCTTCTAGCTAGGGCAGGGAATGAAATCAAACCAGGTGGTTGTTCGGGCACTTGTAGTAGATGATATTTGACTTGCTCTTGAACCAAATCACCCGGATCTGGTAGTACTGGCATTCCACCAGGGGGAGAGGGACGTACTGGCTAAGGCTCGGTGCGGAGCTGCTCACCATGCAGTTCTGGATCTCGACGTCCGTCGACGAACTTGAGGTCGACGATTGGGTCGATAGCTTGCCTCCCTCCTCCTATTGCTCCTCCTCCTCCACCGCAAGCAGTGACGGCGGCAGGGGTGCACAAGTAGCGGCAGCACGCAGCGGTGGCGGATGAGCAGTTGCGGTGGGAGCTCACGAGCGGTTGTGGCGGCAGTGGGGCACGAGCGGTTGCGGCGGCGGCGGCTAGGTTGGGAGCAAAGCAGTGTGGTGTGAGTAAGCCAACCCGTTCCGAAAGGGATTTAATTCCGACCAGACAACCCACTGTGCTGGCGGGTGGCTTAAGTGCCCACCAGAAGAGATGTTAGTGCTGGCGGGTGGCTTAAGACGCCCGCCAACAGAAAGGCACACAGTGCTGGTGGTTCACATGAGGCACCGCCAGCACAGATTTTACTGCTAGCGGGTGGCTTATGTCGCCCACTAGCACTGTGCCTTCTATAAATATCCAACAGCTCCTTCTTCCTAGCAACCTTCCATTGGCGCTTTGCCCGAGAGGAGCTCGGGAAAAGCTCCAAAAACACCAAATCTAGGGGGAAGATTTTGCTCTTGATTTCCTTGGAGGAGGTGGCTATATAAGGTGAGTTTGTGCTATTTTAACCTTAGTTTTCACCTTTTATCCATGATTTTTATGTTATCTAGAGATCTAGACCTAGACCTAGGGTTAGCTAGGAGAGAGAGGGGAGTGAAGAGAGATATTGAATTATAGATTTATTTTTTTAAATAGCTTTATATTTTCATAATATAATCATTGCAATGTTATGTTTGTCATTTATATTATTAGTTTCATAAATTAAAATTATAGAATTTAGTTTCGTTTCTGTTTTTTTACATATTAATTGAAGAAACTTTACATAATTGAGTTTAATTGAGGTATATATATCACTGAATTTGTTTAAAAATTGTAGAATTCAGTTTAGATTATACGTGAGTTTATAATAGAATTATATTATAGGTTGTTTAAGATGGAACATAGAACATGGATGTATGGCATACGGAGACATTCGTCTACATTCTTGACAAAGTTAACAAAATTTCTCGAGGTTGCGCAGAAGCATGCTCAAATTTCTAGGATAAAGCAAATACGTTGTCCATGTTGTGATTGTTGCAACAAACTTGTGTGGGAAGATATTAATGCCATCAAGATGCATTTGATAAAGCGCGGTTTTGTGAAAGGACAAAAAATTTGGTCCCACCATGGTGAAGCAGAAAGTACTTTCACCAATGCATACATCGCCACCAGGTATGATGAAGTGGGTGATGAAGATGTAGATGAAAATGATCATGTCGTGATGGATGATGCTTTTGACTGTGAAGATCAAAATGGTGATCAAACAGATGCACCACAGGTGGACGAGGAATGTGATGTTAATATGGAAGAAATGTTGCGCCACATTGAACCGGAGGTGTTGCTAGGGAGTGCTAAAGGGTTAGAAAATTTCGAGACACTAAAGAAGGCAGCAAAGGACCGTATGTATGAGGGTTGTGGGAAGGAGTGGACAGTATTGTGTTTCCTGCTCCATCTTCTGATTGTGAAGGCAAAATTCGGATGGTCGGACAATAGTTTTAACGAATTCCTAACTCTGTTGGCCAAGCTACTCCCGAAGCCTAACTTGGTGCCAAGAAACACATATGAAGCAAAGAAGATTATCAACCCATTGAAGATGCGAGTGCAAAGAATACACGTGTGTAGGAACCATTGCATATTGTACCGCGGTGACTATGCATAACTGCAGAAGTGTCCAAATTGCGATGCTAGTCGTTACAAAAGTAATGCCGATTTTGCTGTGGAACGGGTTGTTGCATCTAAAGGCGTGAAGAGGAAGGTGGGTGGAAAGAAAAGTGCAGGTTCTCAAGTGGAGGAGGAGTCTAGTATTGGTACTGACACTTCTAATCAACGTAAAGTCCGTGCCTTGGTGATGTGGTGCTTGCCGATGGAGGACCGTCTGAAGCGATTGTTCTCGAACCCAAAGACTGCTGAACTAATGACTTGGCACGCCGATCGCGTAGAGAAGTCTGATGTGAAGCTTCGACATCCTTCTGATGCTCGGCAGTGGAGGACCTTTAATTCCAACCACAAAGAGTTTAGAGATGAAAAAAGAAATATACGGTTCGCGTTAAGTACAGATGGCATGAATCCATTTGGTGAAAGAAGCAGCACACACAGCACATGGTCAGTGTTGATGACCATATACAACCTTCCCCCTGGCTATGTCACAAGAGAAAGTTCCTTTTGCTTACCATTCTAATCCAAGGACCGTAGCAACCTGGTATCGACATAGATGTTTTCCTGGAGCCATTGATGGAAGAAATGGAGAAGTTTTGGAAACATGGGGTTGAGATGTGGGATGAGTACAGAGGGGAGACATTCACACTTAAGGCAATTATCTTTGTTACCATTAATGATTACCCTGCCCTATTTTCTTTGTCTGGTCAGAAAAAAGGAAAGACAGGTTGTGTAGTTTGCTTGAGTGGTACAATATCTGTGTACCTGAAAGGATCTACGAAGACAGTGTATATGGGGCACAGACGCTGGCTAATAAGGACTCACAAGTACTGCAAGATGGCAGACTCTTTTGATGGAAAGATTGAGAAAGACTCTTTTGCCCCACAACCGGCCATCGGTACAACCGTATTTGAAATGTGTCAGGAGGTCAAGGTCAAACTTGGTAAGAAGTCAAAAGATGGTGTTGATGATAATTCAAAAAGGGAAGGAAGGAGGTTGAAATTACAGAAAACATCGACATGCCTTTCAAGAAGATGTCTATATTTTTTAAGTACTTGCCATACTGGGAAGAACTTGCAATGCGCCATGCCATCGATGGGATGCATCTTCACAAGAATGTGTTTGAAAGCACAATCGGATTCTTAGGCTTAACAGGAAAGGTAAAGGACTGACTGAAGTCACGTAAGGATCTTGTTGACCTAAAAATTAGGCCAGAGCTCCACCCACAACAACATCCTAATGGTAAGCAATACCTTCCACCTGCTAGCTACAACTTAACACAACATGAGAGGTTGGCTATCTGCAAATGCTTGCGTGGGCTGAAAGTGCCTACCAGATTCTCATCCAACATCCGATCACTAGTCTCATTGTAGGACATGACGCTTACTGGTTGTAACTCTCATTATTGTCATGTGATGATCACTGTTTTTCTCGCGATTGCGATCCGAGCTGTCAAACCAGTATTCCTTAAGATGATTATCACAAGGGCTACTTTTTCAACGTCATTTCGCAGAAAGTCATAGATTGTGTAGAGTTGGCAAGGCTTCAGCTTTTTATGTCGGAAACTCTAGCCCAGCTCGAGATGTGCTTCCCTCCGTCATTTTTTGATATCATGGAACATCTAATGATCCACATGGTCGAGCAAATTACTGAACTAGGACCTATGTACTTTCTTCAGAGGTGGACGTACGAACGGTTCATGTCGATTCTCAATGGATACATGAGAAACAAGACATTTCCAGAGGGAAGCATTATCGAGAGCTACCATACAAAAGCGAGTGTTGATTGTTGCATAGATTACATAAAAGATAAGAGAGCGATCGGTTTACCAGAATCTGGACACGAAGGCAGATTGTCCGGGAAAGGGACCATTGGAAGGAAAAGATTCATTGACGAGGACAACCAACAACTGGAGAATGCACATGCAAGTGTTCTACAACAACTTGCAATAGTGGAGCCATTGATCGTACTACTACTTGTTGCCCAAGAGGTAGAAGTTTCAGCACCACTGTTGACACATTTTATCTATGCATTTTATCCCTCACATTCATTGGAAAAAGGACTAAAATATAATTAGATCACCTTATTAGGGTTTATATTAACAATTTCCACGAGTTTTGGTGAATCTATGAATCTACAGGGACTATTCAGAAATTATGCAAAGAAACCACTCTAGAAGACTCCAGAAGGCTCCGGAACTCAACGTGGCTTAGCACCTAAAAAAGAAGCATCTAGAAGGATCAAGGACCCACCTGGCCGAAGTGGACCCCGAGTGGGGCCCACACCAGACCGACCGGCCCAGTGGTGGGGCCGGTCGGCCACCCCTTGGTGCCAAATGGGCCCGGCTTCTGGAATGTTCCTCCACCGCCTATGAAGATCAATCTAAACCACATGTTTAGGTCGGTTTGATCCTACGGCGCACGTCCACCCCTCTGGACTATATAAGCAGCCCCCCTGCCCCCTGGCAGAGGCATCTGAATCTGTCATACATCAGATCAAGTCATCAAGTCAGAGACTCTACGCCCTAGAAACACCATATAGCAGAGTAGCTAGCTAGTTTAGATCTAGGAGGAGGCAAGGCGTCTACTTGGCTCCTGATCGTCTAGAGGCTGATCTAGCTTCGCTCTTGTAAGTTCTTATCTAGTTCTTTACATTTGTTATATAGACATATGTTCTTATTAATGATTATATTCGACATTATATGCTTTGGTGTTTATTATGATTACATGTTTAGCATAGTTGATTTGCCTTTATATTCATGTATGGAGTCATATAGCCCTCACCTAGATCATTTGTTAACATGGGTGAACGGTAAAGACAGTGTAAGCGTGGTGCTTATATTGTATTTATCTGCGATTGCACCCTATATGGCGGGTCGTGTGGTAGATCGTGGTGGTGACAGCACTATTGAGTCCTTCGTAGTCCAACCCCCGTGTATACGACTAGTTGAGCCTTATACTGTTTGGGTTGTTTCAAGTTTCGGCCTTGATCCTCCTGGATAGTCTCCCCATGCATTGATATAATAGTTCTTCGTCCGTGATTGCTAACTGTTTGCACTAATCATAGTTTGCATTGACATATAGTTTAGAATTACCTAGGAGTATCCTCTCTAGCTAGGCTTTGCTACGTTTCTCTTGCTATAATGACACTTTCTAGCTGCTCATGAAGTTATGACTTGAACAGTACTATCATTCTCTATATTTTATGTGACTTACCCCTGTTTATAGCAATTGATATATTTTGGCCACTCTACATTATAAAACTGAGAGATGAGCATGTATTAGCTATTATGGATTAGAAAGACTTCTTTCCCTGTGGTAGAATATAAATACGATACATGGTTTTACTCCTGGTTAAAATGCTACAATGCTATATTCATATCTGTGCGCTTGCGGATACCCTGTTTATATATATATCTTCTTTTCTAGAGATCCAAGGCATATGTAAGAGTACCATATCCATGCGTTTTCAGGCACACCTGTCAGGCTGACAACCTATATCGAGGTGTGCTATGAATTGTGTCGGAATTCATCTTTTAGTTTATCTGAAAGCAACATCCGATATACACTTAGCATCATGTTAAGATATACCTCTGCATTCCTGGTGTCGTCGATAGAGATGGATCTTATATCCGTTTCTAGTCGATGACGTTAGCAATGTCAACAAGCATTTTTGGCGCCGTTGCCGGGGAAAGAAAGTCTATAGCCTAGATGAAAAAAATTTCAGTAATAGCATGCATGCATCTCTCACATATAATGTATCGAGAATCCAAATAATCATTGCTTAAACAGGCTTACCCTTGTTCTTTCCACTTTTGTCTATCTTATTTCAGGGTAATGTATGAATAAGAATCTTCCAGAGAACTTCGTTTCAGATCCAGAGAAAATCTTAAAGAAGGCAAGGTCAAAGCTTAGGCCTCCTCATTCTCAGCCCACAACTTTTGCCTTAGGAGATTCAACAGTGCGAAGCTTAACACCCACGTTTGAAGTAATGGCAAACAAGTCCCTACGTGAATACTCCGCACCGACCCCAGACAACATTCGTACTGGTCTGACAGTCGCTGTAGGAGATGCTGCTTTTGAGCTCAAGCCTGCGCTAATCAACATGGTACAAGCTAGCCAATTTTGTGGAAAAACTCATGAAGATGCCAACAAACACCTTCAAAATTTCTTGGAGATATGTGGCACCTTCACGATCAAAGATGTTCCAAGTGATGCAGTCCTACTTCGTTTATTCCCATTCTCACTATTGGGGCGAGCGAAGCAATGGTTCTACTCCAACAAAGACAAATTTACAACTTGGACATTGTGTTCTACTGCCTTTCTGGCAAGGTTCTTTCCTATAGGCAAAACCAATGCCTTACGGGGGAAAATTTCGAGTTTCCAGCAGCAACACGAGGAATCTGTTCCTGAAGCATGGGAGCGCTTTCAAGACTACATTGCAGATTGCCCACATCATGGAATGGAAAAGTGGTTGCTCTTGTAGACCTTCTACCACGGGCTCTCTACCAACACCCGTGAAACGATGGTTGCTGCAGCTGGAGGTGCTTTCCTGTCCCTTACACTTACTCAAGCTACTAACCTTGTGGAAAAGATGGCATCCAATCAAGCTTGGAATGAGGAACGTCAACCCCGCAAGAAAGAAAGAGGAATGCACCAGCTCAAGGAGGTAGACATGTTGTCTGCCAAAATGGATTTACTGATGAAGAGGCTTGAAGACAGAGCCCCTGAGAAGAAGGAAGTCATGCAACTCTTCGAATCCCGCATGACCTGTGAAGAATGTGGAAACACTGGACACTCAGGGAGTCAATGCCCTCAGCTAGAGGAGGACGTGAACTACATCAACAACAATAACCAATATCGTCCCCAGCAGAATCAAGGATGGACTCAGCAGAGAACCAACTACCCAGGTAACTATTTAGGTAATTATCAAGGTAATAATTCTTCCAATAATTTCTCACCATTAAGAGACTTAGTCCAAAACCAGGGTAGGATTATGGATAATCTGTCTAAGAAGTTAGCTTCCAATGATAAAATGCTCGAAACTATTAGTAATAAAATGGAAAGTTTTTCTTCTGCCATCAAGAACCAACATAGCTTTAATAAGATGCTAGAATCTCAGATTTCTCAGCTGGCATCATCTGTTCCCACGGCTAACCCAGGTAAGATTCCGGGCCAGCCAGAAGAATTAGAATCTGCAAATCTTGTCGATATCTATTCTACAGATCTATGTTCGAATAAGATAGAAGAAGGCCCAAGATGGACTGACTGGGGCATGCCCGCCAAAAGAGGAGATCCAGGAAGGCCCGTCATCACCATCACTATTGGAGCCTACACCTTCAAGAATGCACTTTGTGACTTTGGGTCTAGCGTCAACATAATGCCTAAGGTAATATATAAGAAAATTAATGGTTCACCTTTATTGTATACAACCATGTGCTTGCAGCTTGCAGACCTGTCACTATGCCACCCCGAGGGTATCCTAGACGACGTATGTCTGGGGATAGGACGCTCCTACGTGGCTGCCGACTTCGTTGTTGTCGAGACTGGGGGAAGTGAGAACGCTCCAATCATTTTGGGACGTCCTTTCCTTGCCACAGCCAAAGCCATCATCTACGCCGACGCCGCTAAGATCATCTTCTCCATCAATGGGAGGAAGGAGAGATTCAATTGCAAGAACAAAATCCTAGAAGCTCCTGCGCACCCCCGATACCCTTACCCTCAAGAACACGAGCCAGTTGTCGAGAAGAAGAGAAGAGATAGAAGGAGGAATAAGAAGAATAATCAACCTCAATCGCATGTGAAGGAAGTTTGGATGATCAACACGATTCAATCAGAGAATAAGAACCTATTCCCTTCACCATTACTACGAAAGCTTGAAGACCCTGGAGTTCCATCAATCCACTGCTCCATCAATCAATGGAACTTCCAGCGAGTTATCTGCGACACGGGATCGGGCGTTAACCTAATGTCTAAGGTAACCTATGAATTAATATATGGTGACCTGCCTTTGTATTCCACATATATAATGTTGCAGATGGCGGATCAATCACAACGGTTCCCGGAAGGAATTGCACGAGATGTACCTGTCAAGATAAAGGACAACTATGTCCTGACTGACTTTTTAGTCATAGACATGGGAGATGAGCAAGATCCTCCCATCGTGCTTGGAAGACCGTTCCTGAACACAACAAGAGCAATCATCTACATCAGGACTGGCGAGATCCACTTCCAGTTCAGAACTGAAAGGGTACGCTGCTACTTTAATACTTACACTAATCCTGAGCAGCCCAAGAAGAACAAGACGCGGAGACGCCTTCAGAGATTACAACGCAAGCTGAACACAAAGTTGACGGATGTCAAGAACATTGAAGAAGAGATTAAGGAGAAGTCCGCTCAGCTTCTGCCAGCCCAGTATTCTGAACCCGTTACTCCAGAAAGGTCTCCACCGAAGAAACAAGTTTGGAGGAAGAAAGATCAAAGTACACCTTCGGAAGACCAATCACTACCCGCGTCATCAACTGATCAATCAATGGCCACTACATCTACGCCATGGGAGTAAGTACTCTAAGCTCTCGCCGAGAGGTAACTCGGTATTTATCTTTATATTCTGCACTGCATATTTAGATTAGCATGTTTATTTCCCTATACCTGCATTGAAAAAATCATAAAAATATTTTCTGTTTTTGCATTCTTTAAGGCCCCATGTACTCCGTACCGTGGCGGCATATAAAAAAATAAATATAAAAAATAATAAATAAATTTTTGCATTCACATGTTTTTGCATTTAGCATCCCTTTTGCATATAAAAAAACCCAAAAAGAAGTGGGCACATGAAGGCTCACAGCATAATCCTAGAATCTGTTCCTTCGGGTATGTGCAAGACTAATATTTACAGGGAGAATTTAATAAGAACCTGAAGGTAAACAAGTTCCAAGGATGAATCAAGAATCACTTCAAGATCCAGCTTGGGGGAGAGCACCCCCAGTTATCACGATAAGTATCACTATCCTATGTTTTTAGCTAGTTGAGTTTTAGTTAAAAGTCTTAGTTTGAATAAAATGCTAGAGTCTGCTAGTTGGTTTCTCTTTAATAATGATCTTGATGATATATGCTTGGAGATGATGAATAGTTGCTCCGTCGTAATTCCTTTTAAAGTGCTTAGTTTTCAAACCTAGATTCTCCTGAAGTTTAAATGCTTAATTTGCTCTAAACCCAAAACCTGTGCAAGTATATGCTTAATCTGAGTCTAGGCTTTGAAAGATGATTCATGAAAAGTTGAGTTGCTATTGATCATTTTCTTAGAGAAGCTGGATTCCTGGATTTATCTTAAATGAAAAATCTTATATGATGAGTTCCTGTGTCAATGATCCTTAAGAGCTTGTCATACACATCAAGATCATTCCATTCCACCATTTATGCTGCTTCTGATATGGAAGTACGCATTTTCCATCAAGCCATACAGCTCATGCAACTCTAGGATATATCTCTCTCAATGAAAAAAAAGAGAAAGAGAGGAAAAAGTGAGAAGAGAGAGGGAGAGAAAAGGACAAGTGTCATACTAGGCGAGAAGGGCCTACCTCCCTAAAAGAAATAAATTTTAGAGATGAATAATGGACACGTGTCCGAGGGCGAGTAGAGCCCACATCTCTAAGGAGAGAGAAAAATGGACAAAAGTCCGGGGTGAGTAGAGCCCACCTCTCCAAGAATGGAAAGCCCAGATCTTAAAAAAATCTTAGAAAGAGAGATATAGTCCAAGAGCTAGGCTAAAAGGCTTACCACCTTTCACCCTCATCCATTCAACACTATCATCCATATCTTGTTAAGTGTGACTCCATGCTTGAGAAGGTCATACACAGGATCTCTGAGTTTTATCTGAAAAATGTGCAAAACCCCAGGATGATAGCTGATCAAAGAATTTGAGATATACTGCTTGACTTGATTGTTTTGTCTTTTATCTGCTAAAGATTTATGAAAAGGCTGTGCTTAAAGGTTGAAGGTAAAAGAGAGTAATCTTGTTGAGGAGAATAGGTTTTTGAAGACCATAGTACTTTTGAGGTGTGAAAGCGTTGTAGCAACTCCTGATCCTGCTAAAGCATATCTTTGCTAGGGACTAGCAAAAGGTAAGCTTGGGGGAGTTTGTTGACACATTTTATCTATGCATTTTATCCCTCACATTCATTGGAAAAAGAACTAAAATATAATTAGATCACCTTATTAGGGTTTATATTAACAATTTCCACGAGTTTTGGTGAATCTATGAATCTACAGGGACTATTCAGAAATTATACAAAGAAACCACTCTAGAAGACTCCAGAAGGCTCCGGAACTCAACGTGGCTTAGCACCTAAAAAAGAAGCATATAGAAGGATCAAGGACCCACCAGGCCGAAGTGGACCCCGAGTGGGGCCCACACCAGACCGACCGGCCCAGTGGTGGGGCCGGTCGGCCACCCCCTGGCGCCAAATGGGCCCGGCTTCTGGAATGTTCCTCCACCGCCTATGAAGATCAATCTAAACCACATGTTTAGGTCGGTTTGATCCTACGGCGCACGTCCACCCCTCTGGACTATATAAGCAGCCCCCCTGCCCCCTGGCAGAGGCATCTGAATCTGTCATACATCAGATCAAGTCATCAAGTCAGAGACTCTACGCCCTAGAAACACCATATAGCAGAGTAGCTAGCTAGTTTAGATCTAGGAGGAGGCAAGGCGTCTACTTGGCTCCTGATCGTCTAGAGGCTGATCTAGCTTCGCTCTTGTAAGTTCTTATCTAGTTCTTTACATTTGTTATATAGACATATGTTCTTATTAATGATTATATTCGACATTATATGCTTTGGTGTTTATTATGATTACATGTTTAGCATAGTTGATTTGCCTTTATATTCATGTATGGAGTCGTATAGCCCTCACCTAGATCATTTGTTAACATGGGTGAACGGTAAAGACAGTGTAAGCGTGGTGCTTATATTGTATTTATCTGCGATTGCACCCTATATGCCGGGTCGTGTGGTAGATCGTGGTGGTGACAGCACTATTGAGTCCTTCGTAGTCCACCCCCCGTGTATAGGACTAGTGGAGCCTTATACTGTTTGGGTTGTTTCAAGTTTCGGCCTTGATCCTCCTGGATAGTCTCCCCATGCATTGATATAATAGTTCTTCTTCTGTGATTGCTAAATGTTTGCACTAATCATAGTTTGCATTGACATATAGTTTAGAATTACCTAGGAGTATCCTCTCTAGCTAGGCTTTGCTACGTTTCTCTTGATATAATGACACTTTCTAGCTGCTCATGAAGTTATGACTTGAACAGTACTATCATTCTCTATATTTTATGTGACTTACCCCTGTTTATAGCAATTGATATATTTTGGCCACTCTACATTATAAAACTGAGAGATGAGCATGTATTAGCTATTATGGATTAGAAAGACTTCTTTCCCTGTGGTAGAATATAAATACGATACCTGGTTTTACTCCTGGTTAAAATGCTACAATGGTATATTCATATCTGTGCGCTTGCGGATACCCTGTTTATATATATATCTTCTTTTCTAGAGATCCAAGGCATATGTAAGAGTACCATATCCATGCGTTTTCAGGCACACCTGTCAGGCTGACAACCTATATCGAGTTGTGCTATGAATCGTGTCGGAATTCATCTTTTAGTTTATCTGAAAGCAACATCCGATATACACTTAGCATCATGTTAAGATATACCTCTGCATTCCTGGTGTCGTCGATAGAGATGGATCTTATATCCGTTTCTAGTCGATGACGTTAGCAATGTCAACAACCACAACCTTCGGTTACTGCTACTTCTAGTAACCCGAAAAGGAAACGTGGTCAAAGAAGAAGAAACCAGATCCCTGAAAGAGGACAACTTGTGATAGAACAGTTGGGTGACAAAGGTGAGCCCGTCCAACCTGAGGGGATAGCTGCTAGGTTTCGGAACATCGTTCGTGCAATTGTCAGGGACCAATTGGCATCTTGGATCACAACTAGTAATTGGAAGAATGTGCCTAAGGCTACGAAGGATGTATTATGGGCCAAAGTGAAAGAAAAGTTTGCTTGTCCAGAAGGAACAGAAAATGCAGCTAGAACTTTTGCTGAGGGCCTCTGTGGAAGAGCTCTTAGGAATTGGAGGTCTTCGCTTAATACTGAATTTGTTTAGAAAGGCAAGGATGCTAGGGATGTGTATGGTAACAATCCGCTAGCATTGTGGGAAGAATTCATAGAACAGAAGAAGACGGCAGAAGTAGTAGCTCTGAGTGTCCAACAAAAGGAGAAGGCTATGAAAGCTGCTGAGAACCCCCATCACTTGGGTTCGGGAGGATATGCTACCAAATTGGCAAAATGGAGGCAGGAGGAAGAAGAAAGGAGGGTAGCTGGTTTACCAGCATTGTTTGAAGGCATGGATGAGCGTAGCAGGAATTGGTGCCTTGCTCAAATTCTGACTGTAGCACCTGATGACAAGGTTACATTCGAGAAGCCCACAACAGAACAAATTTATGAGAAGCTGGAAGAACTTGAAAAACTGCAAAAGAAAGTTCTTTTAAGGCCCAACAGGGAGAAAGATATGCTAACCGTCGCGATCGGAACGCATGAGCACTCTGGCCGTGTTCGAGGGATTTCATCTGCCTTGCCCTGGGGTAAAGCATTTCGTGAACACCGAGCAAGTTATAAGAAGCGGGACCGTTATAAGAAGGGCCTTGAAGACAAGATGAGAGAAATCGCCAAGCAAGAGTTGCTAGGCTTCTTCATACAACAACAGGTTTCTGTTGGGCCTAGTGCAGAGAATGCAATATCCGGTGGTTCTGGACAGCTCCTTCCAAACTTTCTGCTTGCCCAGATTGGAACCATCCCGACTCCAAGCACTGCTGGTTCTGTTGCTAATGCCAAGCATCCTGTAGATGACATTGTAGAGGATACACCATGCAAGTTGGTTATTCCATATGGAAGAAAACAAGATAAGTTTCGAGAAGTTGGAACAACCATGGCACTAACGGGTCATGTGTTTCCGAATCCACCACCGCCAGAGTACACATGGGTGCAAGTTGTTTCGGTGTCTGATGAGTCGTGCGAGATTGATATCCCTATTGAGGATGGGATCGAGCTTCTTGGTGATGCGAGGAACCAATACATACTGTGGTATTGACGAGATATCATTCTTAATGCATCACCAAATCCCTTACAGCCTAGCCAAGAACGAGTACCCCCCCAAGATTCAGATGTTGCAATCGTCGAGTACACAGAACAACCTACGATGGGTGGGGAGCATGGAGGTAACAATGACAACAACATGCCACTATCACCCCTCCAAGATGTTGCAGTCGTCAAGAACACGGAACAACCTACGATGGGTGGGGAGCATGGAGGTAACGAAGAGAACAACATGCCACTATCACCCCTCCAAGATGTTGCAGTCGTTGAGAACATGGAAGAACCTACGATGGGAGGGGAGCAGGGAGGTAACAATGAGAACAAATCACCCGTTCAACAAACTCTCGATGAAGGGGCATCATCACAGAAATCTGTTCCAAGACCACCATCTCCTCCGCCATCTCCACCAACCAAGAGGCCAGCAATACACCGGATGATAAACTCATATGAACCAAAGACGAAATCATCTGATGTTGACTTTTTCTTGAAAGTACTGAAGAATATACCTAAACGGGCTCCAGCATCCGGTAAAGAATCATCTGATGTTCAAGTACTCAAGAAGGTACCAGTTGAAAAAACTGTAACCCGCACCACTTTTCGAAAGCAAAAGGAGGAGCAAATAAATATGTTCGGGTCGGATGAGGTGCCTGACAGGTATGAGCATGGCAAACCATTCTGTTATTGGTGGCAACTGAACGAAGGGCCGTCAGAATTGATGAGGCTGCATGGATGTATCATGCACGCCATGAAGCAAGGCATTCACATTTTCACCGCGAATGTCCCGACATGGGTGTTCAGTAGCACTTTACCACGAAAGCTTGTAATCAATTTCAACGATTTGCATGCGATGTACCGTCGTGAACGCCTCGACCTCAATCTCGTCACCGTTTGGTCCATGTAAGTCAACATCCCTATACCACATACAAACCTATTCAAATCCATATGTATTGCTATTACCATCCTAAGTAAATTTTTTTGCAGGATGCAAGCGTTGGATGAAAGGAAGACAAAAGGGAGGTGGAAGGTAGCATACCTGGACCCGCAACAAGTAAGCAAGCCGCAGCACACGTTCGTAATGTGGGATCAACTAAGAAAGCAAATAGACGAACAAGCAAAGACACCACAGGAGAAAGCTGAATTAACAAAGAATTACGAGAAAGCTAAACATAATAAGGTGGTTGTATACATTGCAAGGGTAATGAAGAAAAACCAAGATAAGGATTCTATCAAGTGTGCTTACAATTTTGAGTAAGATCCTTTAAATAACTAGATAAATAAATATATATATATATATATTATGTGGTTTATTTATATTAATTATTTTAATTTTATGCAGTGACCATTTCATTTTCTTTCACATGTGTCCGAAGTATGGAACTATGGGGGTCTACGACTCATTAACTATTTAGAGGATTCTTACCGGCAAAGCATTGACATTATAAAAAAGTAAGACAACTCAGTGCAATATATAATCACTATTGCGTGTATCGGCTATAGTTTAAATTGTATTACTAACTTATGTCTTTGTATCCTTAAAGTGCGTATAGGCTATACACAGTCAATGGTGGGGAACACCCTCCAAAGAAGAAAAAATTGGTGGTACGACATGCCAAATGGGTAAGAACACTTCTGTTAATAAGTACCGATCATTTTTATCAGAGTTGTACACTTCTGTTAATAAGTACCAATTATTTTTTATTTGTTTGTAGTGCTACAAACAACCTCCTGGTAGTGTGCTATGTGGATATTATGTGTGCGGGGTTTTGAGAAATAATGGGAGGTACCGGACGAATCCTGAAGACGTAAGCCTCTTGTTTGTACACAACCATGCATGTGCTAATTATGGTCCTAATGGTAATGCATAACAATCTTCATTTATTGTGTTTACGTGCAGATGCCTACCATCGAGGGATCGTGGG
Source organism: Cenchrus fungigraminus (assembly GCA_036936925.1). Classification (NCBI taxonomy): domain Eukaryota; kingdom Viridiplantae; phylum Streptophyta; class Magnoliopsida; order Poales; family Poaceae; genus Cenchrus; species Cenchrus fungigraminus. The sequence goes on along the minus strand of CM072774.1, from coordinate 26,699,687 downwards.
GCAACTTGGTGACAAGGAAATCACCAACATTTGTGCAGACATGGCGAGATTCATCCTACGTGAGATTTGCCACGAGGATGGGGAATTCTTCGATAAAGAAGGAGTCTTGACTTTAGACGATGCGGAAATGTTACGTAGATGGGTGTCCTAGGGTTATCTATTATGTACGATGTTTTTTAGTAATGTGACTCATGTATATATTTTTATATTTTAGTTTGGATTATGTGTTTGACAGACATATTTGGATTTTGCGGTTAAATACAAATAATAATAAAATAAGATGAATTTGGCCTACAAATGCAAATATGAAAACAATACGGGCGAATATAGCGGCCAAATACAAATAATAAATGAAAATGACAAATTATATACAAATAATAAATGATTATGGGGAATTATATAGCAAAATGGGAAAAATACTTTCTCTGGCGGGCGGCATAAGCACCCGCCAGCACTGAAAGACTTTGTGCTGGCGGGCAGCTTAAGGATTCGTCAGCACAGATGACCCTTTGTGCTAGCAGTTGGCTTAAACGCCCGCACCCGCCAGCACAAAGGGTCATTTCTACCGGCTCAAAGTTGCTGGCGGGTGCTGCGCCCGCCAGCAAAGACCGGTTTTAGCCGCCAGGACAAATCGTTTCTGGCGTAGTGCGACCAAAGATCAAAGCCCTACCATCTTGTTGGCAGAAGGAACAACCAGCAGTGTGAGCCTGTCAAGGACAATGCCTGTGCACAAATAAACTCAACTCTGCTTCCTCATGCACTTGATGCTTCTCCAAGGGCTCATCTATAGTCCTGGCATTCAACAAGTGGATAGAAGCACCACTAATTCCTACCGTGGCAGACCATTTCTCGGTGCTTACCATTCCGACAGGAGAGAGTTTTGCCTTTTTCCCTAAGTGCTGCGCCATATGGTGGTCACTTTTATTTTGTGCCTTTTGTATGTGGTGACAAACTGAAGGACACTTAGCTTGGTGAGGCAGAATATATATAGTGCCTCAGCGGGTACATACGCATGATTCCACGCCGTCATAATCGCCTTACAAAAATTAGTTAACAAGCGATTGTTCTTGTGTATTGTAGCTCAGAGCTTTACAAGGCAGGAAAGTGGCCGGTTTTAGTAAACTTTTGGTTGAAAATGGTGATTGTTTGTTTTGATTGCTTCTGTATTACTAATTGTAGCTCAGCTATCATGCTATTCACGCAGGCTTTGTACCGGTAGGCCTGCATTTAATTCAAATAGAGATCATGCTACTCAGTGAGAGTTTGCATAGTACTTCATTGTAATTAATTGTTGCACAAAAAATTATAATAATGACTTACTGTTATATTGGTATAAAAATTAAAATGGCATGTGAAACATGCCCTCCATGTAAATGAAGACAAATGGAACTAGAAAGCAAGAGGAATGTACAGATAACACTCTCATCATAGTACAGTTTACTGCACAATTTTATCATAGGACAAATCGTTCCGACGGACCATTCGAATTTATCACAGTCTAGTGAGGTGGTGGTGATACAATGATGCAACTGACGCTAAAGTAGATCTCCCCTTCTAAAACTTGTTAGTTACTTTGAAAATAATAATTTCTTGCACTACGTAATGAATTATAATTTTTCCGAATGTAAAAAAGCAATATATTGTACGCCTATCATATATCAACTCCTTTTAGAACATATTGAAAAATAGCTTTCAAATACTCATACAAGTGTGCATGAAATTATTTTTAAAATATGGCATCATTTCCATTTCGGGCTCAGTTCCCATTGCAGCAACTGTAGGTGTTCCCGGTCCCACTAGCGCCAGCTGTCACTTAATTAGGTGCTCATCGCATGGCATGACTTGCAAACCCATGATTCCGTCAGAGGCTATACTGACAATATGTGGAGGAAGAACCAACGGTTGTGGTGGTGATGTGTAGCTATGGACGAACCAACGGTTGTGGTGGTGATGTGTAGCTATGGACCATCCACACCCTTGATGTGCGAGGTGTGAATCTTGTCACAGCTAGCTTGAAACATCTACGTTAGTAAGAGCACCGCCTGAGGGACTATGTAGAATTGGTAGAGTCGGGAGCTAGATCCATATTTTTTTGGATCTGGAATTTTCAAAGCTAAGGTGTGTGGCTAGAAAAAATTGGAGCAAAGCTGTTTTTTAGGATCTGAAGTTATTTGGAGCTCTGTCAAACACACTCTAAATCAGGATATTCATTCATATTAGCCTACTTCCTAGTACCTTCCATTCCTACCAACACCCACTCTCTCTGTGTGGCTAGAAAAAATTGGAGCAAAGCTGTTTTTTAGGATCTGGAGTTATTTGGAGCTCTGTCAAACACACTCTAAATCAGGATATTCATTCATATTAGCCTACTTCCTAGTACCTTCCATTCCTACGGTCCTACCAACACCCACTCTCTCTCTCTCTCTCCACCATTGTGTATATGTTTTCGTAAATGTCTTGGTGGTGAAGGACTAAATAGCTACTCGTGGTAGTGAACGACAGGGGAAGAGGGGATATTATCCAACGTGGGACCCACAAGATCATAGAAGTGCTTATATATTGGGAAAAAATTTGAATGCTTCAAGTGCTTAAATTGTGGGATGGAGGGAGTATATAGTGATGGTTGACGTAGGACTCCTTGGTATGTGTGCAGCAAGAAGAGAGAAAATTATTATTTCTGCTTTCGGGGGCATTGTACTGGAGGTCCACAATGAACATGCATGCATGAATGAATGCATGGATTCCTTCTGATGGCTCCAGGGGCGTTGTAGAAATTTTACAGTAATCAAGTACTCAATTAAACTGAAGTCAGCAAGTAGTTCAATTATTAACTTCAAAAGCAGGAGTAACATTAAGAAACAAAGATACATGACTAATTTTTTTACCTGGGATGAGAGCACAGCGAATTCAAGACACGAACAATTGAAAAGTTACAATAGAATATTTAAGAAAAAGGTTTGCTTCGAGTTGTACTTTAGTATCCCATACTAATAAGATAATCCTACAAACACTTACTGCATTTTTTGCCCATCCTCAAAGGTTTTCAATATTTGTCCTCAAATACAATGCACTGAAGGCACATTTACACTGGTAGGGAGAGGGACTTTAGTCCCGGTTGGTAAGGGGTATAGGTCTCTCAAGTCCAACCGGGACTAATGATGAGAGACAAAAGCCCTCCCCCCCTTTAGTCCCGGATGAACCAACCTGGACTAAAGGGGTCCTTTAGTCCCGGTTCGTATTACGAACCGAGACTAAAGGGGGGCACGCCAGCGCCTGCGCCCACCCCCTTAGTCTCGGTTGGTAATACCAACCGTGACTAAAGGGTCTCGTCTCTCTTTTTTTTGCTGTTTTCGATTTGAGCGTATATTCTAATTGTAGTCTAACCTGTATATGTACGTATACGTATTTGCACTTGTATATATGTATACCTGTCTATATATATCATATACGCACTTAGATTAGACTTATATATAAATTAAACCCTATATATCTACATATATAAACTTATAAATGTATATACACATAATAATTTATACACATCAAAATAAATAGTATTTTCTTAAACTAGTATATATACATCAAAACCCTAAACCCTATAGTATATATACATCAAAATATCATTCAGTTCAAATTTCTAGTCTCAATTAGCTTTCCTCGGAGGTGAGTCGGTCAATTGGATGATTGTCATAATAATGTTTTCCTTGTGGATTAACCACCGTGTCCATGAGGAATCCCATGAGAGCTTCTTGAATTGCCAAGAGACGGTCCTTCTCAATGAGTGCTTCCCTTTTTATAATCCTCTGTAATTTCCAAATAGGTTAATATATTACACCGAGCGATTAAATATACAAAAGAGGATAAAAATGATGTATTATTAATAGGTTTATTTTACTTACACTATCATCATCCGCGTTCCACTGAAATGGTGTATGTGCTCACTGACGCAGTACCCGCATAAATTATTTCCTGGTTCTTGTCTCAAACACTAAAGTGGAAAGGAGAACATATTATGAAATACTAGTGTTATACATTTTAAATATTCCCAATCTGAATTTGTTAATTTGTATACGTACCGGAAAATTAGTGACCCATCTAATTTTTTTTGAAATGGTCCTTGTTGTTTTGCAGTGAACATAGTCCAAGCTCTGAGGCAAAATAATAAAAGATACAATGTTAGTATAAAAGCTATATATATATATATATTGCATTAAAGAAAATGTCATAGATAGAATTATTACTCGTAAAATACATCTTGAAGGTCTTGGTATTCTGAGGGATCTTTTCTCAATGAATCATACACATTGATGTTGCTTTTGTCGATAGTGATTATGAGTAGAATCCAGTGGAATCTGTATGCATGCTCATAAAGATTAGAATTGACTAAATAGAATTAACAAGGATAATTAGATGACAATCATACTTACTTGAAGTTGTAAGGCAGTAGTATAAGATCCTTGTAATGAAACTCATCTAAGTGCCTAAAAATTGTCTCGATTGTTGTTTTTCGTTGGTCCCGGATCTCCTGCTCGTTAACTTTTGATAGGTCCATGAAAGCAATTCTTGAATAACCCTTCCTTCGCATCTCAGTAAGTTGCAGGCTACACAAGAAGAAAGCCAAATGTTAATTAGTAGATCGACAAATGTAATAAATTTATTAATAAACATATGAAAATATGTCACTTACAGACACCGGGCTATCATAAGATCGGTATTCACGGCGTCCAGATGGTAAACTTCATAGATATCAATGAATTGGAGCCAGACCACCTTCTCGTTTTGAAGGGCAAAATCTCCAGGTCTCACGAGCATACCAAACATCTCCAGGCCCTCAGCTGACTTCTGCAAGTACCAGTCATGAAATCTGCGCATCTTTGTTGGGAGCTTATTGATCAATTCTGGCTTCACTAGAGGTTGTCCTAGCTCAAAGCGCCATCTAGGTATGAAATTTTTATCCGCTGGTAGGTCTTCAAGGCCGAGAATACCACCAACAGGCATCTTTGTTTGTTCATAAAAGTTAATGACATGAGCCAGTTCTTCTGCAGACATGTTGTCAATTGCTTTTTGTGCTTCTGCACTGAGGCCCACAAACAAGTTAGTCGGATTAGTCGTGGATGCATCTATTTGCTTCTCTTTGTTCTTGTTTGTGGCGGTCCCCGACGTCGACGCAGGTATTTGCTCGATGTAACTATTCTACGACCCTCGTTGTCTCTTCTTTTAATAAGACTTGTCCACCGAACGCTCATAGTCTGTTTTCAACTCTACCGGCGGTTTCCTTCTCCTTATTTCTTCCCTCTCGCGTATGAAAACCTGGAGTCTCTGCTTACGACCTTCAGTTTTTTTGGCATCCTGCCTTTCCTGTCGAGTTTTTTCTCTCACTTTTGCAAAGAAGTCCGCGACTTCTTTATCTACAATCGCGTTTGTTTCTTCTTCTGTCATCTCCCATGCTAGCTTCGTTGGCTCGGGCTTTTTCTTTGCTGGTCTTTTTCGTTTTTTCTTTGGTGGTTGCACCGACTTGAAAGATTGCGCTCGAGACCTATGTGGCGCGTGCTCAGTGGCCGATGGTTGCTGAGGTGAGATCGCTGGAGCTCGCTTCTCCCGAATTGTCGTATGGTTCTTGCGGAGAAGGTGAGCGAGCAGGTAGTGACGATGACGGCCCCGGAGACGATTGTAGAGGCTCCAGGGGGCTCTCGGAGATCCATCATTCTCGGGGATTATGACGATGTAACGTTTTTGCCATAATATGATACCGTGTAGCGCATCCTTAAGTGTCTTTTCCCCATAACCTCCTGGGATATCAAGCTCTAGCTCCTCAAAAGCAGGTTCACAGATGTTCTCTACGCTAACTGAGGCGTAGCCAGGTGGAATCGGCATACCGTGGCTTGTCTGTCCAACAAACTGCGCAAAAGCACTTCCGTCCGCCACCTGAGAAATAATAATTAATTAGTTATTATTAGCATGAATTATACCGTCATTGTGGATGTTTGTCCACAAATTTCAAAGTAATATATATGCATCAATTATTGAGCTAATAAAAGCATGAATTATACATACCTTCATTTTGATGTTGCCGAATGGCTTGTGAAGCTCACATGTGGTGCGCCGACAGATGTCATCCACAGGGTACCGTTGGCTGTCCACTTGAACTCCTTCTATTGCCCTTTGCTCTTCGGGAACCGCTGCGGAAGCACAACTGCTTTTGCGATCAGAAGGAACTTGTACTAGAGGCAGTCCTCAAGATGGGGCCATCTCATTTAATACGGCGGCCACTCGCCGTTCAATCTCTGCCGTCACCTTTTCTTCATGTTCTTTAAGTCTTTGCTCTATCTATTGCCGCCGTTCCTCCTCTTCGCTCTCTCTTCTTCTTCTGCAGCTTCGATAGGTGGCAAAGTCTCCCCTGAAGGCAAATTTCTAGGGTACCACCCCGTAGCCCCTGCAACGTCCTGGGTGTTCTGGATTCTTCAGCACCATAGTGAGCTCATCCATCTCTCTATCAACCTTCACTCTGCCCGCTCTGACATCTTCAATTGTTTTCAATATCTCAAGTGCAGCCTCTCGTAACGAGGGTGGGAAATCAAGGGTACCATCTTCGGAGTTAATTGTGCCTCCATGAGCATAATACCAATTCGTCACTCGCTCGGGCCAATCATGGACCGCTGGTATGGTACCTTGTGCGAGAAGGTCTTCTTCCATCTTCCGCCACTTGGGAACTGCAAATGTGTAACCACCTCGACCAAGATGATGGTCGTGCTCCTACTTACCACGACTTTTCTTCCCTCGTGCACTAGCCTTGGCGAAATCTTCACTTTTCTTGTATTCCACAAAGGACGTCCAGTGTTCTTTTAACTTGGGATATTCAATCCAATTTGGAGTTCGATTCTTCTTGATATAATCTTTATCCAGTTGCTGCTTGAACTTCTGAAATTGTGTTGCCATCCTCATGAGAGTCCAACGGTTCACATCATTTGGTTCAACGCCTTCAAGAAGTGTGAAGTGTTTTAGGATTTCATCCCACAACAAATTTTTCACTGAGTCTGGAACCACGTGTGGATTATCTGCTTTTCCCTTCCATTCTCTGTAGCTGATGGGCACGTTGTCCCTTACAATGGCCCCGCACTGTGACACATACGTGTCCTTGACTTTTTTTGGAGCACATGGTTGGCCAACATCTGATACTTCTGTGATATGATACATGACATGGCCGGTGAGTACTTGTGTACGCCCTCTCTTTGTCTTTTTTGATGTTGAGCATGAAGCCTACAAGTTGCAGATTCGTTATTTAATTAATTATGTAAGAATTGAGGTTAGAGAAATAAGAACTATGAACTTAATGCATGAGATATATATATACCTCGTGGGAACATTCAATACTTTCATTCACAAGACTTTCCTCATTGTTTCCAACAATGTCCTCATTATTTGCTGCTGTGTCCTCGACAGGGGCGGCATCCTCCTCAGTCGGAGGTATGTTCAAGTACATGTCCGCCTGACTACACTCCTCGTCGGTGAAGGTTGCAATGGTATTTGTACCACTAGCAATAATGTTGGCAATAAAGTTGTCATCGTTGTCATCCATCTGGAATAAACAAGAATTTTCTATGAATTTCCGGAATAAGCAACAAGATTTTTCTATGAATTTCTGGAATAATCAACAATTTTGTTAGACTTTCTAGATTAAACAAGAATTTTCTAAGAATTTCTTCAATAAAAAAGAATTTTCTTTGAATTTCTAGAATAAACAACAAGATTTTTCTATGAATTTCTGGAATAAGCAACAAGATTTTTCTATAAATTTATGGAACAATCAACAATTTTGTTAGACTTTCTAGAATAAACAAGAATTTTCTAAGAATTTCTTCAGTAAACAAAAATTTTCTTTGAATTTCTAGAATAAGTAACAAGATTTTTCTATGAATTTCTGGAATAATCAACAAGTTTTTTCTATGAATTTCTGGAATAATTAACCATTTCTAAAACTTTCTAGAATAAACAAGAATTTACTATGAATTTTCTGGAATAAACAAGAATTTACTATGAATTTTCTGGAATTAACAACAATATTGTATGAATTTTTTGGAATAAACAACAAGATTTTTCTATGAATTTCTGGAATAAGCAGCATGTTTTTTCTATGACTTTCTGGAATAATCAACAATTTCTAAAACTTTCTAGAATAAACAAGAATTTACTATGAATTTTCTTGAATAAACAAAGTCGAAATATTTCTACTAACTTGTAGACGAACGATGCTTGTTGGCGGCGGTGCCGTGTGGGAGAATGACAGAGGTGACGGGAAGTCACTTGTTCGAGCCGACGCGGCAGTCGTCGACTTCAGAAATATGAAACTATTAAATTGTATATTAGAAAACAATTAAGAACTCAAATACACAAATAAGATTTTGGTCCATAGTCGTAGGTGCTAATAAATTTATATGTATGACTGTATATACACACAAAAATATACAAAGCATTACAATTTATTTCTAATTAAATTTTCTTTCCATTCCTATAAATTTATAAACTTTCATGCATATCTATGAAATTTTTATAACTACACATATATATATATATCAATTGATAAATTAAATCAAATAAATTTAATTAATTAAAAATGCTTGCTGACGCAAGCATTTCATGTGCTTGCGTCAGCAAGGCAAAACCCCTTCCCGACCGGCCATCGGGGCACGCACGCACGCCGGTCGGCGGCCGCACGGGGGGCCGGCAAGCGGCGGCGGCGGCGGCGCGGCATACCGGTCGGGCTGGCCGGCTAGTACGGTTCGGGATCCGGATCGAAGGGCGGCGGCGCGCATGGAGGAGAGGGGCGTGGTGGGGGCGGGCGCCGCGGCAGGGAGGGCGACGAGTCGGGGAGGAGATGCGCGTCGGGGAGGGGCGGCACGTCGGGAGGAGCCGCGCGGCGGCGCATCGGGGTCGTACCGCGCGCGGTGAGGGCGGACGTCGCGGTGACCGAGTTGGCCGGCGGCGGGAGACAGCGAGGCGCGCGCGTCGGGGAGGGGCGTCGCGTCGGGGAGGAGCGGCGCGTCAGGGTGGGGCCGCTCGTCGGGGAGGGGCACGTCGGGGACGGGCGCGGCGAGGAGAGGCGGCGGTGACGACGGAGACGAGGTGGCGATTTGGGGGAGAAATGGCTAAGTGTCGATCTGGAAGTCGACGGGGCTTATATACACAACCCCCCTTTTGTCATGGGTCGTTTTCCCAACCGAGACAAAAGGCCCTTTAGTCCCGGGTTGTGTTACGACCCGAGACTAAAGGCCACCCGACCCGTGACAAAAGGGGTATTTCGCGCGGGAGCCCCCTAAAGGCAAATTTTCGCCCTACCACCCGGGACTAAAGGGGTCCTTTTGTCTCGGGTGCTAACACCACCCGGGACTAAAGGGCAATTTTACGCGGGAAGTTAACATTTCTCTTTTCCTTCCTCATTTATCTCATTCCTTTTGCTTTGAACATTTAAAAAAAATCGTTAGTTAAAATATTTGTACCATGCAAAATTATATTAAGTTAAGACAAAAAAATACCTACTTTTCTATGCACATATTATTTCAAGAGTTGAAACAATTATTTCTAATTTTCGTTTACAATTTGAAGGAGAAAATAAATTAAATTGAAAATATTAGTAAACCAACTCAGAAAAATCTCAAAATTGGTGAGTACTTCGTCAACATGTTGGTACTTTGTTTACTTTTTGATATAATAATCAATAGAACTAATTATCAATTTTACATTGAGCTAATTTTTAACTAACGATATAATAATCAATAGATCTAATTATCAATTTTACATTCAGCTCATAACGGAATATATCATCAAACTCACCCTTCTTCATCTTTGTCTTTGTTTACTTTTTGATATAATGATCAATGGAACTAATTATCAATTTTACATTTAGCTAATTTTTTAGAATGACTTACGTATACATACAGAGGTCACCTGATGGCTATTATAAGGCACGACATTAATTAATACTAATGAGTATAAGTCCCAAGCTGAAGCTGGTCCGCTTCTAGCTTTTGAACCTCTGCTTCAAACACATTTATGAATTCGCGTATTGTCTTGAAATGATCAACGTGCTCAGGAAGAATGTAGGTAGGCTTCCAGTTATCATCATCCAGTTCATAACGGAATATATCATCAAACTCACCCTTCTTCATCTTTGTCTTTGTTTACTTTTTGATATAATGATCAATAGAACTAATTATTAATTTTACATTTAGCTAATTTTTTAGAATGACTTACGTATACATACAGAGGTCACCTGATGGCTATTACAAGGCACGACATTAATTAATACCAATGAGTACAAGTCTCAAGCTGAAGCTGGTCAGCTTCTAGCTTTTGAACCTCTGCTTCAAACACATTTATGAATTCGCGTATTGTCTTGGAATGATCAACATGCTTAGGAAGAATGTAGGTAGGGTTCCAGTTCTCATCATCCAGCTCATAACGGAATATATCATCAAACTCACCCTTCTTCATCTTTGTTTTTGTTTACTTTTTGATATAATGATCAATAGAACTAATTATCAATTTTACATTTAGCAAATTTTTTAGAATGACTTACGTATACATACCGAGGTCACCTGATGGCTATTACAAAGCACGACATTAATTAATACCAATGAGTACAAGTCCCAAGCTGAAGCTGGCCAGCTTCTAGCTTTTGAACCTCTGCTTCAAACACATTTATGAATTCGTGTATTGTCTTGGAATGATCAACATGCTCAGGAAGAATGTAGGTAGGCTTTCAGTTCTCATCATCCAGCTCATAACGGAATATATCATCAAACTCACCCTTCTTCATCTTTGTCTTTGTTTACTTTTTGATATAATGATCAATAGAACTAATTATCAATTTTACATTTAGCTAATTTTTTAGAATGACTTACGTATACATACAGAGGTCACCTGATGGCTATTACAAGGCACGACATTAATTAATACCAATGAGTACAAATCCCAAGCTGAAGCTGGTCAGCTTCTAGCTTTTGAACCTCTGCTTCAAACACATTTATGAATTCGCGTATTGTCTTGGAATGATCAACATGCTCAGGAAGAATGTAGGTAGGTCTCCAGTTCTCATCATCCAGCTCATAACGGAATATATCATTAAACTCACCCTTCTTCATCTTTGTCTTCGTTTACTTTTTGATATAATGATCAATAGAACTAATTATCAATTTTACATTTAGCTAATTTTTTAGAATGACTTACGTATACATAGAGAGGCCACCTAATGGCTATTACAAGGCACGACATTAATTAATACCAATGAGTACAAGTCCCAAGCTGAAGCTGGTCAGCTTCTAGCTTTTGAACCTCTGCTTCAAACACATAGAAAATAGTACCAAACCAACTTAAAATGATAAACATGCATGCTTACTGAACATGTTGATGATTTGAAGACAATACGTGAATTCATATATATGTGTTTCAAGTACTGGTTTAAATGCTACAAGCTGACATATATAGCGCACGTAACCTCCAGTAACGACGGAGCAAGCTGTTCAAGCAAGATGTCGACATTCTCTCTCTCACTCTCTGGAAAAGGTGTCTAAGAGCTAGTATATATATGCTGGAGCTGACCTCCTGAGAGTTGTCACCGAAACACTATGCTTGGGCAGCTTGCTCCTATCGGTATGGGATGTAGTGCAATATATGTCTGAATGCATAGTATTCATCAGAATCCCTCTAAGCGCAAATTCAGTTAAATTGAAAATAATACCAAACCAACTCAAAATAATAAACATACTTACTAAACATGTTGAAGACAATACATGAATTCATAATAAAGTAGCTAATTACTAATAATTAATAATAAGTTCATAAAGGTTCACATAGCTAGCTAATTAATACAAGTTCATATAATAGGGTACGGTACAAAGCCTGATCCTTGCATGCATATGTTACTGAGCAGCACACGCTTGTAGATATGAAATATGGTTAATGTCTGCAATCCTCCAACCTAGAACTCCCTCAAAATAAGCTAGGGCACGTACTAGTGCACTCTCCTCCGCTTCCGGAGGAGTGTCACAAACAGCACTGCAGACATCAAACAATGGAGCCTCGGGTTCTGCTGGCTTGTAGAAAGTTAGAATTGCTTGACTCTTCCAACCACCCCAACTCTTTCCACGACTTGATTAAGAATCGCACGGAAGCTAATTGAAGCATAGGTAGAACTAGAGCGATCCTGCACACAATCAGATGATGATGATGAGATATAATAACCTTATGAAAGTTTAAAATATACATGTACCAGAAACAAGTTAATTAAGAATGAATAAAAAATCTTATATATATATATATAAATATATACGGTGAGGCTAAAATGCAACAAGGTGCAACTACTGTATGAAATGCACAGACCCTATTTCGCTTCCACCCCCCATCCGGGCTCCGGCCCACACCCCTCCCACCCGTCGCGGACTCGCGGCATACATTACACAGAGGAAGGAGGCATCAGGCCAGTCTCAGTGGAGGTTTCATAGACATTAAATAGGCTGCCATGTGAGCACTTTTGATGATGTGGCAGTGTATTAATGAAGAGAGAGGTAAAATGAGTTTCATGAGGATGACACCCCCTATACACAGTTACCTAGACAACTTGTGTCTTGCATGCAACTTAGAAAACAACAATAGATGAAATTATGCATTGAGAGTGAGGTGTTTCATTATTATTTCAAATGTTTTTAGATGATGTATCACTCTAGGTAATCGTGTTTATGACATCTGCACTGAGACCGGCCTCGTGATTCAGCCCGCGCACCTTCCTCCACTCCGACCAATCAGCACCCATATTCTCCCCTGATTTTTTTTCCCTCCATCGCGAGCGTGAGCCGCGAGACGCGCACAGCGCGGCGAGCGGCGAGTGCGAGCCTTTCCGGCGGTGGCGCGTAGCGCGGCGAGCGTGCGGACCTCGCCCTCGCGGAGTAAGTCGGCGGCCAGCGGGAATCTCGTCTCGGCGCGAGCACACAGCAGCACGTGGACCCCACCGCGCTTCTCGTCTCGCCCCTGTTGGTCGGGCGGAGGCGCAACGAATCGAAGCATGCACGCGGGCGGGCGAGGCCTGCTAGCGCGCGTTCGTACGACGACGCAGCAGGGGCAGGCGGCGGCGAGGGTGCTGCAGGCGCGGTTCGCGCGGGTGCTAGGGTGAATCGAGAATGCGATTCTGAAACTCGGGCAGGAGGCCTCGACCCTCGAGGGCGCCGGCGTGGGGAAAAGTGCACCGGCGTGGGGAAAGCGACCTGCTGCACCGTCGGCCGGCAGCGCAGGGCAAGCTAGGAGCTGCAACTGGGGCGCCTCGTCCTCATCCATCGCCAAATAAAATTACTCTCCCTACTCCAACCAGAATCGGTGAAGCCTGCTAGCTTGGTGTGATTCGTCTGAAACCAAGCGGAATAACATCGATCTAGTGAGACGGTAATCGAGTAATTGACTTCCCTTTACTCCAAATCTTAGGTCTCTGTACATATAAGGTGCAGATGGCTGTTCACTGGATTTTTTGTTCGATTATTGGTCCTTCCCTTAACATCATCTCCTGGAATTTTCAGATGAAGTCAAATTACTACATCTTCCCCTCAGTTCCCAAGTGGATGTCTTCAGTCATCAACCTAACCTTGTTAGCACGTCTCTTCATTTCATATTAATGGTGTTGCAACTGAGAGCCTCCGAACAAGAACTTGTCATCAAAGAAACGGATTTCACTACCTAAAGGAAACGTTGCATCCAGTAGTCCATAAAGAGGATAATCCAATTACAACTACAAGCTGGCTGCAACTAGTCAAGTCCTCCAATTGCAACTAGCCAAGTCCTCCAATTGCAGTCAGGATAGTAGCCCAATTACAACTAAGGTAATAAGCTAAGCTAGTTAGTATGACCTTGCTCGAGGGCATGCTCTGGGACGGGCTAGCCTGGGAGGCGCTGCTGCATTTCGTGGGTGCTGCCGCACGCGTGCCGCGCCACCGTGCGCTGACCTCGCCGTGCCGCCGTGCTCTCTGCTACTGCCGGCGTTAGGAACGAAAAGGAAACAGAGAGCGGAGAAGCGTCCTGTCAGTTCTTCGCTCAGCAAAGCAACTCAAAATCAACAAATCAGCCTTTCAGTTTTTTTTAACCAAGTCAGTGAGGTGCTAATCTAGTTGCAATGGAAGCAATTGCAACTTTCCTGGTCATCCAATTGCAACAAGAACAATAACTCAGTTGCAACTGCGCTAGGAAGGTATACAAATGACTTGATGAATTTATTAGTTCTGGTCAAAATTTCCGGCCAAAATTTTGCATTGACCTTTTGTCCCGACACTTCCAGAACGACTTTGTTGTCTTTAGTCTTTACAACTAAATAGTTGTCAGGACGGATTTCACGAGACCAATTCGTTATGGACCATGACGCAACATCACTGTTGTAACTCTGAATTTTGTATAAAACATCTGCACAAGATTAGGCTATGTGATGGTTTGCAGGATCGCCCTGCACATGGCACACCGTTCAGTATTAAATACACACATGGAGTGGAGTTCAGACCAATCAGTTCATTTCAATCAGCAGCTTAAAACAGCTTGTCGAGCAACAAGCCAACAATGGTGCATGTTGGACTGTTGAGCTATTAAATGGAAGTGCTAGCTGTGTCTTGCTAATGCTGGAGCACACAAGAATTCAAACAATTAAAGCCTGAAAAGAAAAAGAAAGGATAAAAAAACAGGTGCATTGACCACTATACGCTAACTTCATCTTGCAGTCAAAGGACTTGTTTTCTGCTCAAAATCAGGGCCTTCGGCTTGACTTCACTGAAGATTTAAAAAAAGCACCACAAAAAGTGCAGCTTGGAGATGTATTTGCTAAATTCTTCAACTAGCACTTTGGGACTTGTTTTATGCTCGTCAGCTTGGCTTCACTACAGATAATCTTCAGAAAAGGCATGCAATACATTCCACCACGAGCACGAGTCATAGTTATCCATCATTTGGAGCCTTGGAGGTCTGATAACAATACTACAAGGAAGTCACAGAGAGGATCAGCATTAGAAGCTAGCATCATTTGAATCAGTCAGCATCATTTGAATCAGTCATCAAGCACACTAACACTACAAACCTTGGTGATAACTTCCATCAGGTCTTCGATCTGCTATTTGAAGCATGCCAGTCACCTCCTGATTGCATATTCCCATCCTGACAGATCAGGCCATGATCATAGATCGATGATGTTAGAATTTGTATGCATGAAAAATCACACAAATTAGAAAGTATATATATATATATATATATATATATATATCAGGAGAATAGATTACAGAATCCAATAGTAGAAGTTGTAAAAGGAAAAAAGTTTATGCGAAAAGGCATAAGCCATTTAAAGAAACCTGCACACACTCAAACTTTATGTTACAACAAGAATAGTAGCCCGATTGCAACAAGAAGAGTAGTTTGATTACAACAAGAATAACTCACATTTATGACTACACTAGGTGAAGCCTAAGTTACAACTAGAGCAATTACAATTGAAGGTCCTCCAATTGCAACAAGGACAGTAGCCCGGTTACAACTAGAGTGACAGACAATTATGACTACACTAGGAACTAGAGCAATTACAATTAACAGTGTCCTCCAATTGCAACAAGAATAGTAGCCCGATTACAACTAGGATAACCAATAATTACAACTAGCTAGGTGAAACCTAACTTACAGCTAGAGCAATTACAATTGACAAGGTCCTCCAATTGCAACATGGAAAGTTTCCCCAGTTACAACTAGGATAACCCACAATTACAACTACACTAGGTGAAACTCAGTATTTGCAACTCGAAGTGTGCATTGATTGCATCTCGAACCACTGGCCGGTTGCAACTAAAGGGATATTGTGAAGTATCAAACAGGAGTGCGTAGTGTATAGTACCAGGTGGGAAATTATATGAAAAATGTCAGTATGCCTTCCAATTGCAGCTAGGACAGTAGCCCAGTTACAACATAGTTAATAAGCTAGTTACTATGTCGTTAAAAATGAAAAATATGTAGTCCAAACCACTCCCTAGGTGAAAACCTGAAAATATGTTGAGCTCCGATAAAATAAATAAATCAAAGTGGACTGAATTGCCACTAGTGCCATCTAGAGTAATCCTGATCAGTATGCAAATGACACATCTTTTCTTAGAAATTTCAGATCTGAAAACCAATTTTCAGTATTTAATTTGCAAAAAATGATATGTCCTTCCAGACATGCAGAAATGCTAAAACTAGTTTGGCACATTATTCAATATGTGCACAAATAGAGAATGAAATCAAGGATCCCCAATAGGTAGACTCTGTAAAATAGAAAATAGCAACACCAAGCTGTTCATGACAGAGAACTAGAAAGCAATAAGACATAATCTCATCTCAGTAGTAAAGATGACACCTCCATTTCTTTATCACCATTAGAAGAAAAGCAAGGGATCAGTGGCTCATGTCAGCAAAAGAAAAATCAGACATGACAATTAGTGCAACAAGGGCACTTATTTGATTGCAATTAGTGCCAGTTCCAACCAGGGCCCTTGACTGATTGCAACAAGAAGTATTGGCCAGTTGCGACTAGTTCCATATACCACGACAGAGAGTGTAGCAGTGCATGTTAACTCATGAACACAAGCAAGACATGACACATAATTACCTGAAACTTGGCAGCGCAAAAAGCTTTGTGTCTAAATCTTGTTGTAGGTTATCAACATATAGCATCTGCATATATTAAAAAAATCAACATATAACTGGTAGCACATGTGGTTCTATCTGTTATTAAAAAAAAGGTGCCATGAGCAAGTTGCAACCAAACTACTAAAATAATTACTACGTTACTTTGTATATGGGCTCAATTGCAATACATATGAATATGTGGACTAAACCTCTGATAAAAAAACCAAAATAAATCAAATTGCAACTTGTGCCATATATAGAACAGTTGCAATAATATATTTAAACCAATTACAACTTGTGCCGTAGGTCAGTTGAATTACGATAATATTTTTTTAAATTAAACCAAATTGCCACAGGTGCCATGAGCCAATTGCAACAAGTATATAGGCTCAATTGCAATACATGTGAAGACTAAGTTAGAATTGAAGCAATTATAGTTGACATGTTATCTAATTACAACAGGAACAGTAGCCTGGTTGCAATTTGGATAACCGACAATTACGACTGCAGTGTAAATTAGAATTGGAGCAATTACAATTGAGACAGTCCTCCAATTGCAACAAGGTTGGTAGCCCGGTTACAACTAGGATAACCCACAACTATGACTACACTAGGTATCCTCCAATTGCAACAAAAGCAGTAGCCTAATTACAATTAGGATAACTCACAGGTGAAGCCACGCACATGAAAAAGCACTCTCGTGTGTGCAATGCTATGACTGCTAATACTTAAAAGCAAAAAAAACCAATTGTGCTGCCGAAGTAACCTGTTACTAACAAAAAAAGTCACATAATTACCGAACTAAATCCTCAAAAAAAATTCTATGATGTGTACTCGGTATAGTGCATTCTAGAAAGAAGAAACTGATAGAGAAATAATTAGCAATCCAAAAAAATCTAGCAGTGTGGCGTAGTTCACAGCATCGTACCAATGGAATCACCGCTGCCATCAACAGAGCATATCACAAATGGTAGCCAGCTGCAACCGAGACCAAATCATTAGAGTTTGAGATTTAAAATTGAAAAAAAATCTAGGAGCACACCCGGGGGACAAAACTGCAGAACCTGCAGCGGCCCGCCCATGAGGATGACGCCACGCTCGTCCTCCTCGACGCTCCAGACGCGTATCCCAGGTGCCTGAGCTGCGGCGCCATGCGCTCCTGGACGTCGTCGAGTGACTTGGGGCGGGTCGTCGCTGATGAAGACGGACGCCGATGGCCACACGGTGTGGAGGCAGTGGGAGAGGCCCATGGCCACACGAGCACCGGGGATGGGGTCGATCGCACACACGGAGAGTCCGGCCTCCGCCACGCGCTGCGCCACGGTGAGGCCCACGGGCCCGCCGCCCACCACGGCGAGGTACACGGGGCGGCGCGCGACGGGTCGTAGCGGGGCAGGTCGAGGGGACCGCGCGCCCGTCGCCGTCATGGCCGGCACGGCAGAACGGCAGGGCGCCGCCACCGCTGCTCCTTGGGGGAAGCTTGACCGGGTGCCGCGCGTCGCCGCTCCCAACGGGCCGAGCTCGCTCCGACCTGGTGCCGCTGCTCCCATGGGCCGAGCTCGCCGCCGCAACCCATCCCTCCAGCGACCGCAGCTCGCTGCGCCCCATCCTCTCACGCGCGGCTGAGATCCGGATCGGAACGGAAAAAATGGATGCTGCGGCTCACGGCAAGGGGCTTCGCACCAGAACTCCCGACGGGGGAGCTCGCCTAGGGTCCTCACTATATTGGTACAGTCGTCGGAGCTCGTGCTGGCCCGCGTGCCGCCGCCGGTTCGGCTTGGATCTCGCGATGCGCCCCGTGGTGGCTAAAACGAATGGGAGAAAAAGGAGAGATGACGTGAGATGGGGAAAAAAAGAAAATAAGAAGCTTTTGGGCTAGGCAGGGAGGGGTTGGTTCGGTTCTGTTGGCCTGGGTGAGGTAAGCTCGCCGGTTGGTTCCACCAGGTTGGCTGGGTGCATTGTCTACTTAAGATACACCTAGGTGTATTATATACATACAGTAAATATATATGTATGTATGTATGTATGTATGTACCAAAACTCGATGAGCCCTGCAAAGCCTCTCTGTAGTCTGAACCACATTGCCTTCACCCGCCTCGAGTTGCCTTAATTTAAAATAGGAAAGGTCCGGCACAAAGCACCCAACATTATTCTGGAGCTGTTGTAGACAATTCTCCATGGCAGTCCTCTCTCGGGTTAACCGAATAGGTGATGTTGAGCCAACTGTTGCAATGGCAACCATCGGGTGTGGCGCGCCTACTGGCAACTGGCCGTAGTCTACATATCGAGCAGGTACGGTGAAACAGATATACACTCTTGCCATGTGCTCATCAACATGCTCAGTTTGCACTATAGGAGGAGTACCACTCATATCATCGATAATGTCTCTGAGCCATCTGATATTGTTGATAACCTACAATAATTATAGAGTGAAATGCATGGCCGGCCCCTCAACTTGGCAGCAAGTGTCATTTGGGTCCCCGAACTTTCAAAATGCACATCCACCTCCCTAAACTTGGTAATCAGCTCACCTAAGGTCCAAATCTTCCCAACCTAACTTAATCTACACATGTGGCATGCTGACTATGCAATGACGTGGACGTCCATCATTCTCTTCTTTTTCTTTTTCTTTTTTTTTTGCGAATGTCCATCATTCTCTTCTGATCTCCACGCCGGGGGCTTCTCCGCTTCTCCTCCTTCCGACCGCCTCGGCCCCCGCGGAGCACACGTTCGTCTACCTCCCGACGATCTGCGGTGCTGCGCTGGCGCTCTACGGCCACGCGCTCCCGCCGGCGGCGCCCGCGGAGGTCACACTTCGCCAGGTCGCCGAGGACGCATACGCCAGTGCCGAGTGTGTCGCCGCCGCCGAGGGCGCACGCTTCGAGGTCTATGTCGGGAAGACCATGGCCGGTGGCACCACCAAGCCGGGCCCATGCGCGCCTCAGCCGCCGCCCTGCTCTCGTCTCCTCGCGAATCCGACCTTGCTTCGCTGGCTGGAGGCCGCTTCGTGCGCGGGACCCTTCCCGGATGCCATGGCCGGCGGCACCACCGAGCCGAGCCATGACCGGCGGCAGCACTGAGGAAGGGCTGAGAATGGTGGGCCTGAGGTCCATGTCATTGCATAGGCAGCACGCCACGTGTGTAGATTAAGTTAGGTTGGGAAGCTTTGGACCTTAGGTGAGCTGATTGCCAAGTTTAAGGAGGTGGATGTGCATTTTGAAAGTTTGGGGACCCAGATGACACCTACTGCCAAGTTGAGGGGCCGCCCGTGCATTTCACTCATAATTATATATGTAACTAAAATGATAGATTTTACATGTGAAATGAAAAAAGTTCTATGTAAAAGCAAATTAATTTCAATTCCTATATTACCACGTTGGCTACACATCCCGGATCACCCATTTGCAAGGTAATCTCGCGGTGAAAGTGCAATCCTGGACGTTGAGACAACGGGTCCTCCCAAACACCTCCACGGCCACCAAGACCTCCACGCCCAAGGCCACGGCCACCACGCCCACCACGGCGACAGACTATGCCACGGCCACCGGCGCCATTACCAACGCCACTTGACGACGACATTGTTAGCTCAAACTATATCCTAATCAAAATAACACACATTATTCACAATAAATAGGATTAGTTTACATATATAGATTGGATTCAATATATGCATAAATAGAAAAACAAAAGGGGATAGAATTCAACAGTATTATTACTGTACATAACCTTTATGAACCAGCGACTTAGAAAGACCCAGATGCTCCGGAAACTACAACAGTCTCACCTCACCGTCATATACACCTGGCTCTCCCACTTACAGTACTACATCACCTTGCCCTACACCTCCTATCTAGCTACAGTCCAACTTCTCTGAGCTGCAGTCCCCACCTAGCCAGAGAAGTTCGACTGCAGCTAATTAGGACGTGGGGCTGTGTATCAAAAACAAGAACAATAAGAAAATGCTTACATTTATTCTATATAAAAATAAAAAAACATACTTAACAAAAGAATTTAATCTTCTATTTCCTCCTATAGCTACCTAGAAATAAAAGCATTTCTAAACGATGAAAGAATGGAAATACCTAGTACATTTTCTGTATGTCTATTATTTTCTTTATGAGCATATATTTTATAAACTATATGTACAAGTAAAATTCAATTTTCTCTCTATATGAAAAACAAGAAAATAAGAGAATGCTTAATACAAATTTAATGAAAGAAGGAACAATGCAAGTACCATCCTAACTACATTTTCACGTATATATACAAAATCTCATCTCTCTAAGCTCCTCCTACCTAGCTACAAATTAACATTTCTATTTTCTTCAATATATGCATAAATAGAAAAACAAAAGGGGATAGAATTCAACAGTATTATTACTGTACATAACCATTATGAACCAGCGACTCAGACGACCCAGATGCTTCGGGAACTACAACAGTCTCACCTCACCGTCATATACAACTGGCTCTCCCACTTACAGTACTACATCACCATGCCCTACACCTCCTGTCTAGCTACAGCCCAACTTCTCTGAGCTGCAGACCTGAAGTCCCCACCTAGCCAGAGAAGTTCGGCTGCAGCTAATTAGGACGTGGGGCTGTGTATAAAAAACAAGAAAAATAAGAAAATGCTTACATTTATTCTATATAAAAATAAAAAAAATACTTAACAAAAGAATTTAATCTTCTATTTCCTCCTATAGCTACCTATAAATAAAATCATTTCTAAACGATGAAAGAATGGAAATACCTAGTACATTTTCTGTATGTCTATTATTTTCTTTATAAGCATATATTTTATAAACTATATGTACAAGTAAAATTCAATTTTCTCTCTATATGAAAAACAAGAAAATAAGAGAATGCTTAATACAAATTTAATCAAAGAAGGAACAATGCAAGTACCATCCTAACTGCATTTTCACGTATATATACAAAATCTCATCTCTCTAAGCTCCTCCTACCTAGCTACAAATTAACATTTCTATTTTCTTCATCTCTAAACCATAAAACAAAATTTAATCACAACAAATGAAGGGAGGATGAAGATTCCAACCTTGACAACACTTTGGAGGAGAGAAATCTTCACAAATTAATGAAGAAAAAAATCGCAGCACCACCCTAGGCTTGAGTCGCCATGGACTAGAGCTTGAGCTCGCGGGTGAGTGAGTACGGTGAATGGCTCGGGTGGCAGGAGGAAGAAGGAGGTACGGTGTTTAAATGATTCTTGTGGTCATGCGTTCTTAACGATGAGCTTTATATTTTAAAATGTTGTTCATATTATTTTGTACCCGTTTATTTTACTTTTCGTATATTGTTGTTCCTACACCACAACATAAGAATAATATAACAAATAGTGATAAAATAGTATAAATAACATCTGAAAAGACAAAGCTCACCATTATGAATGCGTGACCGCAAGAATCACCGAAATCGGAAGTGTGAGCAAAAAGTAATAATCATTTTAAGATCTAAGGACTAAATTGTAAATAAAAAATTGAAAACCGCCTATCAAAACCACCCGATGGCCAAATTTGAACGGTTTTGATAGTTGGATGGTCAAAGATGTCCGGTTTTGAAGTTTGATGGCCAAAACCAAACTTAGCTTATAATTGAATGGTCAAAAATGGACTTTTTCCTAATTTAAAGTGGACTCGATATTATCTGCAACAGAAAAAAAAACAAGCGTCATAACCATTCTTTATGGCGTAACTCAGGAATACACCCTCAAAAAAAACGTTCTAATTCACTACAATTCCTTTTGCAGCTTCCATTGAAGCAGAGTCAGTGGTCACCGATTGGGAGGCCACTGCGTCAGGCCCTGCTCCACCTGCGCCGCCGATTCCGGCACGCTGCAACGACGACCTCCCTGCCATCGTAAGGTCCAGCACCGCCTCCGCACCTCTGCCCACGGCCACTCCTTAACGCTAGTGAGGGGCGTGCGAAATGGGGAGCGTGGGCTTGCAGCCCCGCACAATTGAGTTTCCTCATGCCGCCCATGCTTATATATATATACGCGTAAATATCTTGGAATGCTCACATTATGGTTCTCGTAGCATGACCTGTTCCGAAAGATACACAAAAAAGCTAGCTGTTCTTCAGTAGGTCAAACTAATATATATATATATATATATGAGAAAAGTAGTAGAACCGGCAGAGGTGTTGTCATATATATAGGCATGAGTGAGTACATACTACATATATATCATCTTCTGCGGTTGGGCAACACAGTCACACTTTTCTCAGGTAGTGAACTAATAATAACGTACACTGATCACTTAAAAACATAAGTCAGCATGTAGCTCAATTGTTTGCTTGTCAAGAAGAAGTAGAGGTAAAGTAATCGTCGAAGAATATGCAGAGAACTGAGGGCGTGCTTGGTTGCACGCCACCGGTTGCCACACCACAGTTGTGGCTGCCACATTGATTTAGGCTTTTGTTTGGTTGGTTCGTAGGTTTAGGCGTGTCATAGAGAAATTAATGGCTTCTAGCAGAGATTCTTGCCGCAGTTGTGGCGGCCAAATCGCTCGCCACAGAAGTTTGGCGCCGCCACAGGTGGCGTGGCTAGTTATGGCCGGGAACCAAGCAGACCCTGAGTATGGACACCTATGGTCTAGGACGTCAACTGTCGTCCTAGCAAATTCATCGGGAAATAATTGACTAATCGGTGCGGACCTAAGGATGAACCAGGGGGGGGGGCATTTTAGCACTAAGATATAATATGGTTAATAAAATTTTGGTCACATTCACAAAATATTAATTCTTGGATTTTCACTGCTAGAATCTGAAAATCACAACAATTTAGGAGGAACCATCATTTCAACATCATATGCTCATTGTACGTACTATGCCATTTCTTCCATCGATAGCAGAGCAAAAATGAACTTTCACAAACTTTCTTGCATTGCTCAACATTCAGGGGTCAGTCCCTGCCGCCCCAGCACCCACCTCTGCTCGCAGGAGGCTGACAATTCGCCCTGCTGGGATGACCTTGTTTTTCTGTAGAGCTTAGTTCCATCAGACATTAATACACAAAGGAACCCTATATGTTCAGCACATACACAACAAATTCTATTAAATACAAAAAATATTATCTTAGAGAACATGAGAAAAAGTACACTCGCTCATATAGCCACAAAGGTCGAGCATGCCGAATACCTTGGGCAAAATTTGTCATAATGTAGCCTATGTACAATATTCAATTTAAAAAATGTAACACCCTAAATTTCAATTATTGCATTTAATAAAATTTTGCTTAGCAACAATGCTTATGTTTAAGGATTTTTAAGGTTTTATTTAATTTTCCTAGGCATTTAATTATTTTCTTAAATAAATTAATAAACTATAGGGGTTTATTGTTGCATTCATGCTGGAGCATTATTTTTGTTTGCTTGGATTCAAATTTGAATTTGAATTCTTTGTTTGAATCTTTTTCAAAAAAATATCAAAAGCTTTTCCTTTTCTTCCCTCCCCTTTCTTCCTTTCTGGATTTTTTTTTTATATTTTTTTTCTTTGATTTTCGAAAAATAAATGGACGAATCAAAAAATTTGAGAAATATACAAATGCCGCCGTACCCCAGTTCCTGCCGCCGTGGGGTACGGCGGTAGGAAGCCCCTACCGCCGTACCCCACGGCGGCAGGAGCCCTACCGCCGTGGCACGGCGGTAGAAGCCTGCCGCCGTGGGGTACGGCGGCAGCGTCACCCCTATATAAGGGGGCGACGGCTGCCGCCACCCCCTCCTCCCTCCCTCACTCTCTCCTCTAAATCTTCGGCTTTCAACCCTTCGGAGCACTTTTGACTAAGGTATGTTTCTAAATTTAGTTTAGTTTAGTTAGTGTAGTTAGTTAGTTAGTTTAGTTAGTGTAGTTAGTTAGTTTAGTTAGTTTAGTTAACTTAGTTTAGTTAGTTGGGAACATATCAGGTAGAAACCAACCCCTTCGTGCAAACTATGGAAACTTCAATCTGAGCCACACGATGTTGATCCAAGGGAAGACTTATGGAAGGTGGGAGGGGTGATGTGCAAAACTCATGAGAGGTGGGAGGGATGATTTGCAAATGCACTTATGCAAATCACCCCTCCCACCTCCCATGAGCCCTCCTTTGGATCAACATCGTGTGGTTCAGATTGAAGTTTCCATAGTTTGTGTTAGGATTAATTAGGATAATTAAATAGTGATCAATAGGCTAATTACCGTCATTAGCAACCACTAATGACGACCCTTTCAAGAGACACCGTAGAGGGCAAGTTGCCCCTTCGTCACAGACAAACACCTGTTGACTTGGATATATATTTGTACACTATTCATCAATCAATACAGTGAATCAACCGATTCATTTCATTCAATCCCAAAATTCTCTTAACACGTTATCAGACACGCATGCTCTTCGTCCCGCTGAAGCGAATAGGCCAAGAAGTTGCCGGCGTTCCTGTTGATGACTCGCCGACGATCACGTAGTACTTGCGAAATATTGACTGGCGTCGCCGTTGCGCGTTCACCGGAGGCAAACTCGCCAGCGTGCTGTCTCACCTGCACGCACGTTGTTCGACATCCTGCAGTTAAGTAAATGCAATTTTGTTCGCTAGAGTACTTACCCAGGAAGAATCAAAGATGTTGCTGTTCAAGGCCATGCATCCGGCATCGTCGGCGCTATCTATGGATGCTGTTTGGAACGATTTCAAGCCATGACGAACAGAGACTGCAAATCTTCGTTGCCTCGCGCTGCGTCCGTCCACGAGCGGCTCCAGAGTCCAGACAACCGACGGTGCTCGCCCCCAAGCAGATTGTCGAGGCGATTGACGGCCGGCAATGGCCCCGGCCGAGCCTCGCCCTCCTCGACCGTCGACCCCTGCCGCGGCAGGGCTTCGCCCCTGCAACAAGAGGACGAGCCCGCGTCGGCTTCTTCCTCGACGGACCCGGCGGCTGCCGCCGGACCAATCCCCCTCGACCGCGTCACGGCACCTGGAACCCCCACCGCCCTTGGGCCCTCCTCCCCAGAACTGGTGGCCGGCCATCGACCGACGGCCGGCGCAAGCCGGCGACTTGGGGGCGGTGGACGCGGAGTAGATGGAGGAGGAAGAGGGGGAGGTGCGGCGCGGCAAAGGAGGAACACCGGCAGGGCATGGATCCATCTCACCGGCCGGTCACCGTTGACCTACGGCGCTGTGGCGCCGGCTTCAACAGGTGGCGGCGGCGGCATTTTCCTGAGGGAGGCGGCGGTTGGGGGTGGGAACCCTAACCGCCCCCCTCACCCTCTTTTAGATCAGGGCCGGCCGCCATGGGCCGCCGTAGGCCGCTTGCAGGCTGCCGCGGTTGGCCGCTGGCAGGCCATCACCGCGGGCCGCAGACAGGCCGTGGCTTGGGCTGCATGGGCCGCAAACACGGGCCGCCGCTGGAACGGCTGGGCCGCGTGCCGAGCCGCTACTCCGGCTGGGCTGTTTGCTGAACATTGGGCCGGTTGGGCCATAAACATAGCTGCTGTGGCAGCCATCTTATTATTATTTTTTTTTCGTTTTCTTCCAGCAGTATAGTATTTTACTTAGCATATGCATTGGCTACTTTAGTTTATTTTCTTATGAAAATAACTGAACTATTTATACTGTATGCATGCCTGCTTTGTACTGCTATACTTGTCATTGTAATATTTTGTGGTTTGATTATTTTATATTACAATGGCATTGATAGTTCTATTATGTATTTTTGCAGTATGTGGTGGGCCAAATCCCCCTTAGCACCGCATACATATTATATTTTTGTGACTTTCATTATTGATTATTGTTTGATATATGTTGGTGCCTCCAAACTCCCTACTTTACACCAACATATAGGTCACACTTGTAGTTACATAATAGATTTGAGTATGTTAGTGCACTCAAACCACAATCTTGCACCACATACAAGTTAAATTTGCTAGTTGTATTAATTGCAATTTAACAAGGATTTATTGAATAAGAAAATTTTAACCCTGATATAAGTATGGGACTAAAAGTTGCAATATAATATCTTGGTTATTTTGGTTAATTTTCTAATCAAAATAAAAGTTTGGATTGATTTTTCTCGTCATATTGTTTTGTTATTACACAAGATAGTAGAGTCCTAAATGCATTGGCTGCGTTTAATTCTTTGTGAATTATTCTGCCTTGAGACCGTGCTTAGGCAGCAATATATTTGCCTACTATAAAGATCTACTCTTTGTCTTCGACATAGAGACTATCTTGTCTTGTGCATACTAAAACTTATGATGATTAGTTTGTATGGTTTACACATTTATGTGATTACCTACTATAGTCCAAAACTATGATAAGATATATACACCTATAAAAATTGCAATTTAGATTACAACATTACCATATTGATTTTGAGTTGTACCTATGTTGTTAATTTATTCAAATCATTGGTCTGTCACATGTTGTAGAT
Organism: Cenchrus fungigraminus; assembly: GCA_036936925.1. Classification (NCBI taxonomy): domain Eukaryota; kingdom Viridiplantae; phylum Streptophyta; class Magnoliopsida; order Poales; family Poaceae; genus Cenchrus; species Cenchrus fungigraminus. The sequence goes on along the minus strand of CM072774.1, from coordinate 26,672,606 downwards.
ATTGACTTCAGAAAAGTCCGTTGGACTTCTCTCGATGGCATCAATATCCCACATGGACAAAAGACATTATTATTGGTTCTATCCCATAAACTAATAAAAGAGTTTAATGACCCTCATTTAGGGGTTATTTATTATAGATCAAAGAAATTGTGCCTTATTGTTAAGGTACTACATCCATAAAGATTATCGATAAGACTATCTTGTGGAAAAGAACTGCACATATTTTATGGCATACTCTTTGTGAGTATTATGAACAATAAAGTAGAATCCAGTCACTAAGACTACGATCTAATTGTTCATACAATTTGTTTCCCAACAGTGGAAGCAAAAGGCCTAATGTGCAATTGAGTCGTGACAAAGAGAACCACACAATGACACAATATAGTCATATAAGTGGTTGTGTTTAGTAGAATGCTAAACATTGTCATACTCTTACTTCGAGATTGATCTATATCAAATAGTAAGGGATAACAGGGGGAGCAAAGACTTAAGATTTGAAGGTTTTTCAATCTTAAATTTTGAAGCTCCCTAGGAAGTTCCTAATGTCCATCAAAATATGTTGTAAGACTTGTTGTCATAACTATTGTGGGTATCATTTAGATGAATTTGATACTCAACAATATTTATGGATTTGTATATATTAGATGAGAATTTCATTTATTTCTTGTCATATATAGATTGTACGGGAATCATCCCAATAGGGATTCATATGTGTCTAATTGGATATGGCACATAAATAATGAGATGAGTCTCATTTTGGTTGTATTATGCATATAACCATCATGTACATTATGTTGCGTATAAGAATTTTTCACACGATTGATCCATTCAACTTTGGAATGATCAACTTGGCCATCCAAAGAGATACGTGAAAAATTAATAGCAATTCTTTTGGTCAAAATTTCCCATAGTATGGATACGGTAAGTACCATAGGGAAACAGATTTTAAGACTCTCTTATCTTAAAATCAGATTGACTTAGATCCCTTGATCATATTCGAAAGAATATTTTGAGTCTGACAACAAAATTGTCTAGACAGTTCAGACATTTCATGGTTGTATAGATACATCTATAAGATGATCTAAAGTGTGGAAGTATCCACACTTAGCCTTGTATTTGGTAGATCATGGCTCTTGTTATGAGCATTATCCTGAACACTACTAAACTTTGTACCTTCAATGATGATTGTTAGGTATAATAAGAGTTTAATTACATAGCCAAAGGGATAGATTAGAATCTATAAATATGATATTAAGATCATGCAAGACCATTGTTAGTAAATTGCTATTTGTCAACTTCGTATTGGAGTCAGGTAGATTTACACACTCCTGGCTTATGATTAACTGCATATCCCCCATATGCATTCAGTACGTTGGAATTCATAAGATTTCCTATTTGCATAAGATTAGGTTACATTGTATACGTACCAATCTCACCACCGCAGCATACATTGATGGATCCATACAGGAAACCGGGGATCAATCTGATATTTCAATCTCCGTCGATTGTTCAGTACCTAGATCCCTATAGAGGATCTATTTACAACCCGTATGCTGGTTTTAAAATACATGAGCTTTTCCAGGCATTAGGAGGAGAATAGTAGTACCATATATAATGCCCGGAAAATATTTGTAATGCATAAAGCATTTCAAGCTCAAGATCACGTACTAAATAAACTGAACCAATGGTTTTCTCATATTGTGGATATTGAATTCAGAGGAGTTAGCTGAACTCGCTCTCGATAGTATCAATATCTCACTGGGAAAATGGACATTAACATTGAGTTCAAAAGATGATTTGCATAGTATTGCAAACAAACTGCCTAAATACTTTCATAGATTATATAGGTGTTACAAACTCTCTCCATCCTGCAAGGAAAGTGCCAGAAAGAGTGGAATATACCACTCACCCCCATATTGGCTATATGAGGGGGAGAAGCATTTCCAAGTGGCAAGATGCGATTGCTGGCAAGCAAAAAGAAGACTGAAAATGCAACTCAACCTTTGGTTGAAAGACACCTAGAGGACATATAATGTCCTATGGATATTTATAATCCACAAGCCTAGCTCAGAAGTGCACTGAAATACTGAGGCTAGGATATCGGAAAGCCCTGACTCTCATTTATGGAAGTCACGAAGAGTCATTCAGGGTTCATTTTTAGTTTTTGATAATCGAAGAATTATATCATATAAAGGCTACACGAGTCGACTCATACTTCTCTGAATAAATTGTATATTCCAAGTTATCCAGGTAATAAGACCATGGCAGAGTGCTTTGTCACTCTTTCTGGAACTTGATTAGTTATACATACAGAGATAGTCTTGCTTACCAGAAAAGAGGAGTTAGGAGCTGTAAAGCTAACACCTCACGTACCTTTACTGTGGGTACAGAGTGTTTTCATCCTAGGATGGATTGAGAACAAGGTAGTGGTGAGATATAAAGCAAGACTAGTAGCACAATGGGGTTTACGCAAAGCCCAACGCATTGTTTACCAATGCAGTTATTCTCCATTGTAAGTTAAATTTCCGATACTAACTATGATTGGCAGTACAAAAGCATCTATCTTTGCAGTTGATAGGTGTAGTGATTACATATAATCACTTGATTTGGTATATTTGTGAAACTTTCGGGAATGAGTTCACATACCAAACACCAATACATAAAAAGCGCAACACATATTGTGTATTACTTAAGTCAATATATGGCTTAATGTAGTTAGGTCGAATTTGGTACAATCAACCTTGTATGTATTCCTTAAATTGAAGGGATACAAGATTGGTTACACGTGGTGTTCATTTTGGAGTCCATTAATTGGATTTCCTAGTATTATATGATTGTCAACAATCTTGATATCATTGGTAATGAACACTTGTCAAAAGCACGTTGTAATCTAAAGACGGAGTTTAGAGATGGGAGATATGGCCTAAACCAAATTTTATTTTTGTGTTTAGGATCCAAGTATAATCTCCCAAGTTTTGTAGTAAAGCTATCTATATCCACATCATATTGAATGGCTCAATATAAAAAGGAATCATATGGTTGTTCTACCTCAAGATAGAGGAAGATTGTTTTTATACCATAGCAATTGGAATGAGATATTGGGACATGTGGTCCATTATCTCTGTGCTATTTATGCGCTAGTATATATATTGCAAAGTTCCCGACCGGATATTATCATTGCAATAATTTGCTATCTAGTAGTAGCGCTATCCTACCAAATGTTGGTAGCTTAATGTTGAGAATATCTTTGATATATCAAAATAGCACATGTGATCTTGATACAATCCAAGATCCAATTATATGGATATTATGATTCTGGTTATCTATAAGATCCCCAAATTCCAGATCATTGAAATAGCCTTTACATAAATATAGACATATGAATACTTGCAAACTAAGTATTGTGATAATCTCGGAGAGATATTCACAAAATCTATCATACTACACATTTCTTATGTTTTGAGTACATCGGTATGAAAGGTTTGCAAGTTTCAAGGGGAGAGTCTCTCATCTCTCTGATTAATAACTTGTTGAAAACATTATATTGCACTCTTTTCTTTGTATGAGTTTTTTCCTTAGGGTTTCTCATAGAAAGTTTTTAATGAGGCAATATTGACACAAGATTACGTCATATCATCCGTTTTTCCCATAGGGTTTTTGGTGGATGATATTGTGACATATGATACATTGTACTCTTTTCTTTATTTGAGTTTTTCCTTTCGAGGTTTCTCACATAAAGTTTTTGACGAGGCAATGCCTATACAAAGTTATATGCCATATCATCAAGTTTTCATCATCGGGGTTTTTGGAAGATGATATACGAGCATATTGACCATATGGTCAAGGTGTTATTAGACTAAGTCTTTGAGCTTATCTCAAAGGGTCTAACAGCATTGGTGATTGTATATCACGAGGTTTCTCCTTATTTTTCCCATTGGGTTTTAAGGAGTTTTACCTGATATACCAATTGAACTTTGGATTTTTCCCATTGGGGTTTTCCAAAGATTTTCCTCACATTTTTCCTAAATGGTTTTTGTGAGAAGTTGTCATATTATCTATTTTCCCTAAGGGGTTGTTAAGGATAATATTATATATGACATATTGATCTTTGATCAAATTGTTTTTTAGACTAAGTCTTTAGGATCACCTAAAGGGTTTATAAATATTGGGAATTATATATATACCATGGTTGTTCCCCTTATTTTTCCCACTGGGTTTTTAAGGAGCTTTTACCTGGTATATCGATATACTTTGGTTTTTCCCACAGGGTTTTCCAAAGATTCAAGACTATGACTGACGATTATACAACGGTGCCTACACAAGACTATATGAAGCCTATACAAGATTAAATGAACTACATAAGATCTATTGATCAAGGGGGAGTGTTAGGATTAATTAGGATAATTAATTAGTGATCAATAGGATAATTACCGTCATTAGCAACCACTAATGACGACCCTTTCAAGAGACACCGTAGAGGGCAAGTTGTCCCTTCGTCACAGGCAGACACCTGTTGACTTGGATATATATTTGTACACTATTCATCAATCAATACAGTGAACCAACCGATTCATTTCATTCAATCCCAAAATTCTCTTAACAGTTTGCATGAAGGGGTTGGTTTCCACCTGATACGTTCCCTAGTTAGTTTAGTTTAGTTAGTTTAGTTAGTTTAATTTAGTTAGTTTAGAAATTTCAAAAATTTTAGAAATAGTTATAATTCAAATAATTAGATTAAATTAATATAAAAGTATTAAAAAATTGTTTTAATTAACATAATTCGTTTAAATTGGTTTTAAACTTCTAGAAAATGGTTATAATTCACATAATTAGATTAAATTGATATAAAATTCATAGAAAATAGTTTAAATTCACATAATTCGTTTTAATTCATTTAAAATTCCTAGAAAATGGTTATAATTCACAAAATTAGATAAAATTGATATAAAATTTGTAGAAAATATTTTTAATTCACATAATTCGTTTGAATTCATTTAAAATTCCTAGAAAATGGTTATAATTCACATAATTAGATTAAATTGATATAAAATTTGTAGAAAATAGTTTAAATTCACATAATTCGTTTTAATTCATTTAAAATTTCTAGAAAATGGTTATAATTCACATAATTAGATTATATTAATGTAAAATTTTTAGAAAATATTTTTAATTCACATAATTTGTTTTAATTAGTATAATTCGACTAATTGATTAAATTTTGTTATTTTTTGCAGCTATGGCTGGATCGTTGGAGTACGTACGGCCGGAGTTGTTCGACGAGGCGGTGGACCGGCACCACCGCTCGTACGTGTCGGCTGTTCTTGGACGTTCGCCCGGCAGTATACGTTTCCGGACCACCCGCACGTTGATGCCGATACACCAGCGGTGGATTCCGAAGTACGTAATTCATTTTTATTATTTATTTCTGTTTCTTTACAACAGTAATTGCGTTAAGTAAATTAATTTTGTTTTTTTTCAGGCTACGCGCTGCAGGACTTCTCCCTTTCGCGCGGTTGGTCGAGGGGGACAGGCTACGAGCTGAGGTTCCCCAGGCGGAGCGGTTGACGCGGTTCAGCTACGACGCCCCGCTAATCGCCGCGTTCATGGACCGATGGCGACCAGAGACGCACACCTTCCACTTCCCCGTCGGCGAGATGGCGCTCAGTCTGGAGGACGCCGCGATGTTGGGAGGACTACCGTGTGCTGGCGAGGCGATGGGGCCAATCGACATCCCCGTGACGTGGCACGCCGACTTTCTTGCTCGGTTCGCAAACGTTCCACGGAACGATCGCGCGCCTCAGCCGTACGTGCCCTTCGCCAACAACCACGGGCCCACCTGGACTTGGATCCAGCAGTTCAGCGTACGTGATTCTAACTCTTATTTTCAACGTTTGTATGCATTTTAAACGAATGTGACGATGGACCTTTGTGTGTGTGCAGGCTGACTATATGGCGGACGAGGCCGACGACCTGACGTCGGACAGGTTTTTGGAGGTCTACCTGATCTGGCTGTTCGGGTGGGTGCTGTTCTGCGAGTCAGCGGGGGACTCGGTGTCGAGGTACCTGCTCCCCTGGGCTCAGCGGATCGCCGACTCCCCCGTCGAGGAGATGCCCCAGATCAGCTGGGGTAGCGCTGTTCTGGCCGCTACCTACAGGGGGCTGTGTTCGGCAGTGTCGAGGCCGGAGAGTAAGGAGGGGATCCTCCTGGGGTGCCCTCTCCTGCTGCAGATGTGGATCCACGAGCGGTTCGACATCGGTCGGCCCAAGGCCGACCTCTCGGAGTACGTGACGCTGCCAGAAGACACCGACCCAGCGGACCTCCCCACCATGGGTTCTCTTGGTGCCTCCGGAAGGTAATGACCTCCCTTATCGTTTTATTCGCTTAATGAGTTCTTTAGTTTGATTCAATCAACTTTTCATGTTTTGTGCAGCACGTTTGGGCTGGGGAGCAGGCGAAGAAGGCGTACAAGGACTTCGTGGGTCAGATCGACCGGATGGTCGATGCCCAGGTCTGGTGGACGCCGTACGCTACTGCCATGGTCGCTGCCCGCGCACCACAGGGCCTCTCGTCCCTGTGCTACCGAGACCAGGCGTACTGGATGACGCGGCGACGATTGGTCTTCGACGTCTACGTCGAGGAGTACGCCGTCCACCGGGTGATGAGGCAGTTCGGCCTCTTCCAGGAGTCGCCAGTACCCGCTGCGCCATGTCTGCCGCCCACAGCACACAGGTGAGCTACCATTTGTCAGTTATAATTATTTTCCGTTACAAATAGTCAGTTGCAAATAATTTTCTGTTTCATCTATGCTAGGTGGACGCGTAAGGGCGTGTCTGCGGCGACGTCACAGGCAGACACCTGTTGACTTGGATATATATTTGTACACTATTCATCAATCAATACAGTGAACCAACCGATTCATTTCATTCAATCCCAAAATTCTCTTAACAGTTTGCATGAAGGGGTTGGTTTCCACCTGATACGTTCCCTAGTTAGTTTAGTTTAGTTAGTTTAGTTAGTTTAATTTAGTTAGTTTAGAAATTTCAAAAATTTTAGAAATAGTTATAATTCAAATAATTAGATTAAATTAATATAAAAGTATTAAAAAATTGTTTTAATTAACATAATTCGTTTAAATTGGTTTTAAACTTCTAGAAAATGGTTATAATTCACATAATTAGATTAAATTGATATAAAATTCATAGAAAATAGTTTAAATTCACATAATTCGTTTTAATTCATTTAAAATTCCTAGAAAATGGTTATAATTCACAAAATTAGATAAAATTGATATAAAATTCGTAGAAAATATTTTTAATTCACATAATTCGTTTGAATTCATTTAAAATTCCTAGAAAATGGTTATAATTCACATAATTAGATTAAATTGATATAAAATTCGTAGAAAATAGTTTTAATTCACATAATTCGTTTTAATTCATTTAAAATTTCTAGAAAATGGTTATAATTCACATAATTAGATTATATTAATGTAAAATTTTTAGAAAATATTTTTAATTCACATAATTCGTTTTAATTAGTATAATTCGACTAATTGATTAAATTTTGTTATTTTTTGCAGCTATGGCTGGATCGTTGGAGTACGTACGGCCGGAGTTGTTCGACGAGGCGGTGGACCGGCACCACCGCTCGTACGTGTCGGCTGTTCTTGGACGTTCGCCCGGCAGTATACGTTTCCGGACCACCCGCACGTTGATGCCGATACACCAGCGGTGGATTCCGAAGTACGTAATTCATTTTTATTATTTATTTCTGTTTCTTTACAACAGTAATTGCGTTAAGTAAATTAATTTTGTTTTTTTTCAGGCTACGCGCTGCAGGACTTCTCCCTTTCGCGCGGTTGGTCGAGGGGGACAGGCTACGAGCTGAGGTTCCCCAGGCGGAGCGGTTGACGCGGTTCAGCTACGACGCCCCGCTAATCGCCGCGTTCATGGACCGATGGCGACCAGAGACGCACACCTTCCACTTCCCCGTCGGCGAGATGGCGCTCAGTCTGGAGGACGCCGCGATGTTGGGAGGACTACCGTGTGCTGGCGAGGCGATGGGGCCAATCGACATCCCCGTGACGTGGCACGCCGACTTTCTTGCTCGGTTCGCAAACGTTCCACGGAACGATCGCGCGCCTCAGCCGTACGTGCCCTTCGCCAACAACCACGGGCCCACCTGGACTTGGATCCAGCAGTTCAGCGTACGTGATTCTAACTCTTATTTTCAACGTTTGTATGCATTTTAAACGAATGTGACGATGGACCTTTGTGTGTGTGCAGGCTGACTATATGGCGGACGAGGCCGACGACCTGACGTCGGACAGGTTTTTGGAGGTCTACCTGATCTGGCTGTTCGGGTGGGTGCTGTTCTGCGAGTCAGCGGGGGACTCGGTGTCGAGGTACCTGCTCCCCTGGGCTCAGCGGATCGCCGACTCCCCCGTCGAGGAGATGCCCCAGATCAGCTGGGGTAGCGCTGTTCTGGCCGCTACCTACAGGGGGCTGTGTTCGGCAGTGTCGAGGCCGGAGAGAAAGGAGGGGATCCTCCTGGGGTGCCCTCTCCTGCTGCAGATATGGATCCACGAGCGGTTCGACATCGGTCGGCCCAAGGCCGACCTCTCGGAGTACGTGACGCTGCCAGAAGACACCGACCCAGCGGACCTCCCCACCATGGGTTCTCTGTGGTGCCTCCGGAAGGTAATGACCTCCCTTATCGTTTTATTTGCTTAATGAGTTCTTTAGTTTGATTCAATCAACTTTTCATGTTTTGTGCAGCACGTTTGGGCTGGGGAGCAGGCGAAGAAGGCGTACAAGGACTTCGTGGGTCAGATCGACCGGATGGTCGATGCCCAGGTCTGGTGGACGCCGTACGCTACTGCCATGGTCGCTGCCCGCGCACCACAGGGCCTCTCGTCCCTGTGCTACCGAGACCAGGCGTACTGGATGACGCGGCGACGATTGGTCTTCGACGTCTACGTCGAGGAGTACGCCGTCCACCGGGTGATGAGGCAGTTCGGCCTCTTCCAGGAGTCGCCAGTACCCGCTGCGCCATGTCTGCCGCCCACAGCACACAGGTGAGCTACCATTTGTCAGTTATAATTATTTTCCGTTACAAATAGTCAGTTGCAAATAATTTTCTGTTTCATCTATGCTAGGTGGACGCGTAAGGGCGTGTCTGCGGCGACGTCGTTCGTCGACAAGCTGCAGCCGTACGTGGACGAGTGGGCGTTCGCGGCGCACGAGGAGAACGTCGTCACCGAGCACCGCCTTCACGACGGCGCGCCCTGGGTAGCGTACCTTCAGTGGTACCTCCCGAGGACGCGGACGCGGGTGACGTACGTGCCTACTACCCCGCCACCGCCACCGGTCCCGGACCACGACAGGATCCTGCCGGACACCACGTACCCGGTCCGCCGAGACCAGACCGCCGACACAGCGGTAAGCTACGATACTGCAAACATATTTCATTCATATGACTTTTCATTATAACATGTATTACTAATTTTGTGAGCAGCACGACGCGCTTGCTGAGATCGTGCGGCTCACAGCGTCCGCGAGGGAGCAGTGTTTTACCTGGGGGCCTCAGCAGCACCAGTGCACGTACGACAGGATCCTCGATGCTGTGACGAGGTACTCCGCCGTCGTGAACTATGCCGGGGCCGCAGAGATTCCTATCCTTCCGTGCCACCTAGCGTCGTCCTCGAGCTCCGCCTCGACAGCGGCTTCGCAGCTGACGCCTTCCACCTTTGCCGGCGGCTTCTCGGCTCCGACGGCACAGCAGCAGCCACAGGCGCAGGGCCCGCACACCTACGTGCAGCGGCCGTTTGTTTCCCCCGACGCAGGTACTTTCAGTGGACCTTATTTTCAACTAATACACGGAATTGTTGTGTGTTTGTGTTATACTATATTCTAATCGTACAGGACGACCGCCGCTCTTTCCGACAGCCGGGCCTCGACAGCCGGAGACGACGGCACCTAGAGTGCCGATCTTTCCGCTAGGAGGTTTCAGACCGCCGGTCTTTCAGTTTGCGGCGGCAGATATTCCTTCCTCGTCCACTCCGCCTATGTTCCAGCCTGATAACGACCATAACTTTACAGTAAAATTCGTTAAGTACGATACATTTTGGAGAACTAATACTATTCGTTGCAGCCGGTTTCGACGCGACCACCGTCGAGACTCCTGACGAGCACCTGGGCTGGGATGAGTTTGGGTACGGTGACATTCTCACGGCCATGAATACCCCGCAGGCCGAGGAGGTTGGCCCGTCACAGTTCACACAGGCACCGCCTGTTGGGACTCAGCAGACACAGCCAGTGGGCGGAGCGACCCCGGCGGCCGGCGGAGCGACACCGGCTGGTGCAGGGTCGTCGTTGGTGGGCGGAGGGACACCGGCGGGCGGAGCAACACCGACCGGCGGAGGGACACCGGATGCTGCAGGCTCATCGCAGGCGGCCATGGCGACACCGCCTCCCGACCAGCTCGGACCGCGGGTGGTCAGGCAACCTGACCCCTGGACGTACGCCCGGGACCACACCTGGGCTGACGCTAGAGCTGTTAGGCCGAAGAGGCACCGACGCATTTAGATGTAGTAGTGCTTTTACCATGATTTTGTATAAACTATTTGCATCTACTTGTTGATTATGATATGATCTTGTGATTATGCTTATACTTATAAGTTAGTTGTTTTTTAAAAAGGATAAAAGTGTTTTAAAAATGAAAAATTTAAAAACAATAAAAATGGCCTTACTGCCATGTGGCACGGCGGTAGGGGCCTGCCGCCGTGGCGCACGGCGGCAGGGGCCTGGCGCCGTGCCACGCGGCCCTGCCGCCAGAGGTGCTCTCCTGCCGCCGTACCCCACGGCGGTAGGGGTACGGCGGCAGATGTATATTTCTCAAAATTTTTGGTTCGTCCATTTATTTTTCGAAAATCAAAGAAAAAAAATATAAAAAAATTCTCCTTTCTGTTTCGACGGCCCAACGTAAGAAGTCTGCTGGAGGCCCTTGAGTTCCTTCGCCCAGTCACTCTGCGTCCCCGGCTCAGCAGCCCAGCAAGTTGGCCGGCCCAGCCACCGACCCAGACGGCCCGGCCGCGCTCGCTCCCTCCTTCCGCCGACAGGTGGGGCCCAGAGGTCATCCCTGACCTCCGGCCGGACCCCCGAGCCGCATCCGAGCAAGTCCGAGCCGCCCTCTGCATCCCGCGCCACGCCGCGTCCCTGGCCGTGAGCCCGCGCACCGAGGCCGCCCCCTTGGCCTATAAAGGGCGCCGCCGCACCCGAAGCCCCCTTTTTCCGAAACCTTAGGCGCCTCCGCACAGCCGCCGCCGACCTCCAAACCCTAGCCTAGGGCGCCGCCGTCGATCTTCGCCTGCGCCGCCTCCCCGTCGACGTGAGTTGCACCAGGAGCTTCGTCGTGAGGTGAGGAAGCCGAGAGTGCCGCTCGTTCACGCCCTCATGCCTTGAACCGCCGGCAAAAGGTCGCCGGAGTCGCAGCCGCGCCGCCGTCCGCCCCGACGAGATGTGCGTCACCTTCGTCACGTGAACCGCCGCAAGAACCCTCCGGTTGAGTTCGCGAGCTCCCCCTCTAGCCCCTGGGCCTAGTCCCGTGTCGATTCGTGCCCGGATGCTCGATTTCGAGTCTCGCCGGCGATCCCGCCGCCGCTCGTCGCCGTTCACCGGTGAGTCCGCCGCCGCCGTCCTGCCGCAGTAGCCGCCAGCCGTCCATCTTTAGATCTGCGGTTCAGATCTAATCCGACTCGAAGTCAAACCGGAGCACACCGGTCAACCCAGCTTTGCGCAGTCTCTTTTGCAAAAGAGCCCCTGCAGTTCTTCCTTTTTGCAACCACAAGCAACTCAGTTCAAAAACCTTTAGATGTAGGTCCTTTTTATTATGTTTAAGCCCCTATCTTTTCTAGGTTTTGCGCCCGAAGTCCAACCCTGAGGTTTTGTGCTATAGACCTCATGTTTATCAGCGTAATTCTGTTTTAGCCCTCAGTTTTCGCAGTTAGACCCCTGGAAACTTAGTTTTCCTGCAGATAAGCCCCTATACCTTGTTTAGTGCGTATCTTTTGCGTTTTAGCTCCGTTTTTAGCATTCTTTATATCCATGTGTTCGTCTCGACGTGTAGATTAGTTTAGTGTAGCTTTTGTTTCTGTTTGAAATGATTGGTGAATTGTTTTCTTATTTTATTGTATTGTCTCTTGCATGTGAATGTGTGATGCGTAGAGAACGAGTAGTTCGAGAGATTTTTTGAAGGTGAAGACTTGAAGACTCTGAGCGGTTCCGGATCTTGTGGAAGGCAAGTGTCCTTGGTCATACCCGCTTTATCCTATATAAACATGCATTTAATCACTGTATTTACTTTATTGCTTGCATTAATTTTGACGGGTCCCTATTAAGGACTATGCGTGGTTTCTTTTGACTATTGTCTTGTAACTGGGTTGATTAATTAATCTTGACAGTAGATACTGCTTAGTTGCTCAACTGGGTTGGTAATAAATAACATGTTACTCTTTATGCTCTATGTTCATTAATAGTAAGTTAATTACAAGACCACATGCTTAATTGGAACATGGAGCGACCACCCAAGACAACAGTACAACCACAAGGCTATATGGCTCTGGCTTGGCTGAATAATTAGAGACCTTGATGTTGTAGTGATCTTACCTGAAAGGGGCCAATGGGGAGGCGTTGACGGGGTATAGACCTGCTCTAGCGGGGAGTTGGGCTTTGCTAAGACACGGTACCTGCTAGGGAGCTTTATGTCCTGCTTCGTCCTGAAACCTAGTGGGTTGCTGCACATTAGGGAATATTTGTAAAGGCCTCGTAGTGTCCTTATGCAATCACACCTCGGCAGTGTGGTATGATGCCTGATCAGCATCACGTCGTTGGGTCTAAAGTTCTTTTGAACTTTTACGCGACTTGTGGGTAAAGATGTACAACCTCTGCAGAGTGTTTAAAACTAATCGATTAGCCGTGCTCACGGTCAAGGGCGGCCTAGACCCTCACATGATTAATCTATCGGAAGATGAACTTAAATTGCTGTTTACTTTATGTTCATGGTTATGATGTTACACTTTAATTGTGGGATGGTATACACTTATATTTGCTAGTAAGTAAGTTGCTTAATAAAATTTGACCAACTAAAATGCTAAAGTGCTTAAACCCTTTGGCCATCCACTTATACAGCATTGCATGTTTATTATGATATTCTCCCCTTGCTGAGTACGGCATGTGCTCACGCTTGTCTATTTCTTGCATCTACACAATCCGGATTGCTGCTCAGACTTGAAGATTGTTGATGAGTTCTAGGCGTACGTGCCACCAGTCAGCTGCCTGTGGAGTTCCTTTCTGAAGATCCGCTGCTAGTTGTTCGCTCTGATGATACGTTTATAAGACTTTCGGTCATGTATTGGTTGTAATACTCTCTTTTACACTTTGACACTGTATTTGGTATTCACTGAGTCATTATGTGTGTGTAACTTGATCCTGGCGCACATGTAATTTATGCATTCGAGTTTGCCTTCAAATTCGGGTGTGACAAAAAACAAATGCAAAAAAAATTTCATAATGCGCATCCAGTAACAAAGGGTGCGCTCTCGGATTGTCAGCTTCATTCTCAATTTTCTTAAACATCTTTTTTAACCAAATAAATGATCTCCAAATGTGGAAGTTGACATCATAGGTTCCCGTTACAATTGGAATCTGCAGTTGCAATTATATAAAGAAGGTTTCTTAAGCGAAGGCGGCTGGATGGACCCACATACAGATCTAACATCAAGAGGGAGGCCCATGATCATGGCAATCACACCAGCTGCAAGGACTAGCAAGAGGTATTGCAGCACAAAAACCAAATGAGATGAGTGATTTGGTGAAGGGGTTTCTGAGGCAAATAAAACAGGACAGTGACTGCTTGTTCTGAGAATACTGGGCCTGGAATCCTTAACTTGGTAGTCTCATCCTTAATTGATGACAGAGAACTCCCAGGAACTCCATCTTGGATATTTGTGACTGTAATTCCACGCAGTTAAGACACCAGCTCTGACCTCGGACGGTGAGAAGCTGCAAGAGCATGTTGATTGCTCCTGACGTCTCCCATGCCTAACACTCATCGAACGTATTTACAGATGGAGCAGCAGCAGCTATCGTTTCCTAAACCATACCTACGTGGACTCAACTTCATCTTCTTTAAATTTTGGTGTGGATGCTATACACTTCTCTTATAGAAAGAAGGCTTATACTTCATGTGTGTCTGTACATATAATAGTAACCTGGACTCAGTGAGAAGAGACCGATGACATGTCAACTTTAATTTGACACTGATCTATTAAATATGTATGGGAAATCGGGTTAAATTACATAATCTGCGCTAAAAAAAAATACAAGTCAATAAGGGCAGTCCCAACGGCAATTAAGAGGTTGTTTCCATCTGCATTTAACAGGGCTCCACGTAAGCAAAAATTCAAAGCAGCGAGAAAATCAACGAAGAAAGAGAGAGCTCGATGAAGAAATCGTTTTTTGTCCACGAAACGGTGTCGACGCTCGCAACGAGGCTCCAAGAAACGAGCAAAACGCCGATGGGGAGAAACGACTCGCGTCCATGGCAGTGATTGCAGCCGCACGAGCTCGCTCCTCGGCCCCGCCTGCTGCCCGTGCCGCTCGCCCGTGCGCGCCGGAGCTGGTGCTCACCCATGCGCGCCCGAGCCGTCACGCTCGCACGCCGGAGCAGAGCGCACGCCCGCAGGAGCCGCCGCGTGAGCTCGCTCGTCGGCCCCGCCTGCTGCCTGCGCCGCTCGCCCGTGCACGCCGGATCCGGTGCTCACCTGTGCGCGCTTGAGCCGTCACGCTCGCACACCGGAGCAGAGCGCTCGCCCGCGGGAGCCGTCGTGTGCTCGCACGCCGCTGCGGCGCACTTGCCCGTCACTGCCACGCGCCCGCCGCGCTCACACTTCACTGCCGCACGCTTGCCCGCGGCCACCGCGTGCGCCGCCACAAAGCAGCCGCACGCTCGCCCGCAGCCGCGACGCGCTCGTCAGCGCCGCCCCGTGTGCTCGCCTGGGCCCGCCGGACCCGCTGCGGCCGCCCACCAGAGCAGCTGCGCTCGCCCGTGCATGCGATGCGCTCGCATGAGCCCGTCGGACGGCGCGCTCGCCCGTGCACGCGATGTGCTCGCATGAGCCCGCCGGACAGCCAGAGCTAGTACTAGTTTGCTTGGTAGAGGTCACGAGAGAGAGCACTCGGAGGTCAGAATCACAGAAGAGATAAGGTTGGGAGAAAAAGAAATGAGGGAATAGTGAAATATTAATTGTCTTGGACTTCCCACCATTGTAGGAGATGGTTTCTAGTAATCATTTTTGCTGATATAGTTGTCTTGAACTTCACGCATGGTGTCTACCGTTGGGACTGCCCTAATGTCAGTAACAATCTGGCAAAAAAAGGTATCAATAAAGGAGCCATTCTCCACTATAAACTTGTGTTAAATGCTAAAGAAAATCTTGTATTAGGAGGAAGGACAACAACTGAGCACACGTGACCTTATTAGGTCATTTTATTGATACTACCAACTAGGACTAAAGCTCTCATCGCCGGTGCTGTTGGTGTCTATTTTTTTCCAACTGGGGCAAAAAAATCTTCAATCGTGGGTCCAAATTTATCCGGCACTAAAGGGGTTGGATCAAATGTCATTTCTCTACTAGTGTTACATAGGCAACTCTATGAACATGATCAAATCCTTGGTTAAATTAGAATTTTTATATTGGAGTCTAAGTACAATTTAGGATTAACAAACAAATACCAAATTTGGCGTCTCAGACTCTTCCAATTATAGAGTACAAGTTGAATGCACACAAAAAACTTAAGCAATGAGACACAAGGTGTTCAGATTCTTCGCTCACCTAGATCTCTGACAGATGACCAAGGTCCTGCACTTCCTCATGAATGATTCACAAAAACATCTTCCACATTTGCAAATCACTTGTTTCACATATTGCACATTTTTTCATACAAAACCGCGGGCTGTGGACCATGGACCTTTCCCACGTATTCTCTGTTTCTTCCTGTCATGGCTGAAAAAAAAGCTCTTTGAACCAAATTTTCAAAAACTATTGCACCCGGAGATACCACAAAATCTGATATGTTTCTCAGGCACACAGCCTAAAAAAAGGCGCTTACACAGTAGATAAGGCCTAGGGATGACTCAGATGCGAGTTGAGTGGCATATAGTGATCAACGGACGATCCTCCTTTTCTCTGCGAGTTGAGTGGTCCTGATGTCTCGCATACCTATCAACCATGTACAAGTAATACTAGCGTGTAAACTCCCCAACATTTTGAAACCTGTCCATTGCAATATATGGTACACCTAAATGCACACGATCCATCTCAGCTTGGAGTTATGTAACTTGGAGTTCTGCGTTGTTATATGTGCTAGTGATGACCGGCCTCTACTGAATAAGGCGAGATCCTTGGTATGTTGGATTATATTGTTGTAATTGCACATATATAGGCATGTGCAGATTGGTTGTTGTTGGGGGTTTTTTTTTTGGGTCAAGATACGGTGTTTTCTCAGTGTGCTCCGACCCAAGACCAAAGGATAGTGTGAGCCAGACAGTGCCACACTAGAAACTCAAGTCTGGCTTCCGCTGCAAGCCCGCAATGCCGCATGCACTTGATGCTTCTCCAAGGCCTCATGTATGGCCCTGGTATTTAACTCACAGCCAAATGTAGCTATATAGAGGCATGCCCGTGCTTCCGCCAGTGGCACACCATTTCCTGGTGCTTACCATTCCGACAAGGACCATATTGCTGCACCATATTGTCACTTTTATTTTATGATTTTCTGCGTGGCTGACAAGGACCCTTTGCTTGGTGAGGCAGAATATATATAGTGAGCACTGCAAAATTAATGAACAAATAAACGATTGTTCCTGTATTGTAGGTCAGAGCATTACAAAGGCAGGAAGTTGCTGATTTTAGTAAACTTTTCATAGAAAATGGTGATGGCTTGTTTCAAATCTCTATGATCGATGGGCACAAAATAATCAAAGCTTGAGTGTTGTCGGTTGAAGAAGCCCTGCTACGTATTCCAACCAGCAGATGATATGGCTCAACATGGTTGCTTGTACGTGGTGATAGATTACGGGGATCGTCTAGGTGCACATCTAGTCGGGTATGAACTGTGTAACTGTGTATGTGTTCGATCTGTGATGCATGTATGTACTGGGAACGACTGAGAAATGGGAGAGGGTGAGTATACCGTCTCCGGCAGGGGCGCTGCCGGAACCGCTGGCCATGTAGGAGATCTGCGCTTAGGTAGCGACGCGAGGTGCAGATCTGCACTAGGGCAGCGACGGTCGACGCAGTGGCGGCGGTGGCGGAGCTTCCCGTCACTGGCTGCGACGGTCGACGCAGTGGCGGCAGTGGCGGAGCTTCCCGTCACTGGCTGCGCTCCCTGTAAATCGGACTAGGGATGTAGGTGGGGAGTGTGGCTGGCGGCGAACCTCGTGACGCGAGCCTGTGGCCCCCACCCTTTTTATATAGCGCAGTGTGACAGGGCCCGCCAACCAGTTAGGGTTGGGCGCCCCCGATCAGGGCGCGAGATTAAGGGCCCACTGAGGAGGAGATCAATCTAACATTCTCCCCCTTGATCTCATCATATACTTTTAACTTTAACTTTTCCACTTTATTCGTTCCATCACATATTGGTAAGCATGCTTCATCGTCACGGCTCAATTGCCGATAGACTCAAACAGCCACAACATACTTCTCCATTTTGGAATACATTCTGTTTCCTTTGGGCCACTTCATAATCCAGGAGTTATAGGCTTTCCCTTAAACCCATGCCGGCTAAATGTTCCTTGAACACATTGGGTGGTAAGCCTTTCGTGAGCGGATCCGCAACCACATCCTTTGTCCCTATATGCTCGAGACTTATGGTTTTATCCCGGATTCTATCCTTCACAACATAAAACTTTACCTCAATAGGTTTGGAAGCATTACTCGACTTGTTGTTGTGAGCATAGTATACTGCTGGCTGATTGTCACAGTACATCTTTAGTGGTTTATTAATACAATCTACCACTCTCAAGTCGGGTACAAATTTCTTTAACCATATCACCTGTCCAATAGTATCATGATATGCTATAAACTCTGCATGCATCGTGGATGATGCAACTAACTTTTGTTTGGAGCTTCTCCACGAAATAGCTCCCCCTGCGAGAGTGAATATATAACCAGACGTGGATTTTCTATCATCTCTATCTCCCGCATAGTCTGCATCTGAATACCCTTTTATCTCTAGGCAATCAGATCTTCTGTATGTTAGCATGTAATGCTTTGTGCCTTGCACATAACGCATTGCTTTCTTTGCCATCTTCCAGTGCTCTATGCCTGGATTATCTTGATATCTACCGAGTACTCCGGTGATAAACGCTAAGTCAGGACGAGTGCACACTTGTGCATACTGTAAGCTTCCAACAGCTGAAGCATATGGTACCGCTTTCATTTGATCGAGCTCATATTGATTCTTGGGACATTGGAATTCTCCAAAACTATCGCCCTTTACTATAGGAGCAGGTGTTGCTTTACTCGTGTGCATATTGTACTTCTTTAAAATCTTTTCCAAATATGCCTTTTGCGATAATCCTAAAACCCCATTCTTTCTATCTCGGTGAATTTCTATGCCTAAAACATACGAGGCTTCACCAAGATCTTTCATATCAAAATTTGAGGACAAAAACTTCTTTGTTTCTCGTAGTAGACTGACATTATTGCTAGCAAGCAAAATATCATCCACATACAAGATTAGGAAAACATATTTCCCATTTTTAAACTTTGCATAAACACGGTTGTCCTCTATATTCGGTTCAAACCCAAATCTTTTAATTGTATCATCAAACTTTAGATTCCACTGTCTGGATGCTTGCTTTAATCCATAAATGGATTTCTTTAGGCGGCATCCCATATGTTCTTTTCCTTCCATGACAAAACCTTTCGGTTGTTTCATGTAGACATTTTCTTCTAAATCACCATTTAGAAAAGCCGTCTTTACATCCATCTGATGCAACTCTAAATCAAAATGTGCTACTAATGCCATTATTATTCTGAAGGAATCTTTACATGAGACTGGAGAAAATGTCTCATTGTAATCTACTCTTTCTCTCTGGGTATAGCCTTTTGCCACAAGTCGTGCTTTATACTTTTCTATATTCCCTCTAGAGTCACGTTTAATCTTGTAGACCCATTTACAGCCTACTGTTTTGGCTCCTTTAGGAATTTCTACCAAGTCCCATACATCGTTGGAACTCATCGATTTCATCTCATCTTCCATGGCCTCCAACCATTTCGATGAGTGAGCACTTCTCATGGCCTCTTCATATGAAGCGGGATCACCCTCCATATATTTCTGTATTATAAACTTTATAATCATCAGGAATAGCTGATCTTTTAACTCTTTGAGACCTACGAGGGGCCTCTTCTGTCGGCACATTCTGTGCCTCAACATCTATTGGCACATCATCGACAGGTGGCTGCTACGTCTCATCCTCATGTGCAACAGTGGATTCAATCGGATCCTGAAGGACAGGTTCCGGATTTTCACTCATTGTTGCCACGGGCGGAGTTGCAACAGGTGCTTGCACCACAACCTCAGGGGCTGTCGGTGCAGGTACAACAGGTAGTGAGAAATATGGCTCCTGAATCATCAGATTAGGTGCACACACCCTCTTCTCCTCAAGATCAATTTTTCGAACTACCGTGCCCCCCCTGATCATTTCATCTTCTAGGAAAATAGCATGTCTCGTTTCTACAAACTTTGTATATCTGTCTGGACAGTAGAAACGAAACCCTTTTGACTTTTCAGGATACCCAATGAAGAAACAACTAACTGTTTTGGAATCTAACTTTGCAATGTTTGGGTTAAACACTTTGGCCTCAGCCGGGCTCCCCCACACACGCAAGTGGTGTAGAGAGGGCACTCTTCCCGTCCACAGCTCGTACGGTGTTTTGGGCACCGACTTGCTTGGTACTCTATTGAGAATGTGAATAGCGGTTTTTAACGCCTCCATCCACAAACTCAATGGCAAGGTGGAGTAACTCATCATGCTGCGCACCATATCTATTAGTGTACGGTTACGCCTTTCAGCTACTCCATTTTGCTGAGGCTCGCCCGGCATTGAATACTGGGCTACTATGCCATTTTCCTGTAGGAACTTTGCAAAAGGTCCAGGAACTTGGCCAAATGGGGTGTGCCGACCGTAGTACTCCCCTCCACGATCAGATCTTACTATTTTAATTCTTTTATCAAGTTGATTTTCAACTTCAACTTTGAATATCTTAAATTTATCCAGTGCTTCCGATCTTTCTTTAATTAGATAAATATAGCCATAACGGGAGTAATCATCTGTGAATGTTATGAACGAGTCATAGCCATCCATACTTTTCACAGGAAACGGTCCACAAATATCAGTGTGAATTATCTCTAGAGTTCCTGTGCTTCGTTTTGCACCTTTTTTAATTTGCTTCACATACTTTCCTTTAACGCAATCTACACATTGCTCTAAGTCAGAGAACTCTAATGGAGGAAGAATTTCATTTTTAACGAGGCTCTCTATTCTCCCCCTCGAAATATGGCCTAAACGATAGTGCCATAATTTCGACGACGTATCATGAGTTCTCTTTCTTTTCTTTTGTACATTCTCCGACCCGGAATCATTCGCAACATGAACATTCACATCACACACGGAATTAACTTTTTCACGCAAGGATAATAAATAAAGCTCATCATGAAGGTAAGCAATACCAACACAAGCATTATTACACCAAATGGCACACTGGCCATGTCCAAAATGACATTCAAAACCATCTTTGTCCAAACGTGAAATACTAATCAAGTTTCTGTTTAATGAAGGAACATAAAGAACATCCCTAAGCAAAAGTGTAAAACCATCAACTAGCTCCAGAGAGACATCGCCAACAGCTTCAACTTCTGCTTGGACTCCATTTGCAACTTCAATGCATCTTTCTTTTCTTTCCGTGCTCCGGGTCGAATGGAACCCCTGTAAAGAATTTGCAACATGAACAGTTGCACTCGAGTCAATCCACCAAGTAGATTTTCATTTACAAAAGAAACAACATTCTTACCGTTCCTTGCCATGATGGACTTTAGAAAATCAAGACATTCTTTCTTGAAATGTCCTTTCTTCTTGTAGTAGAGACACTGATCCCTCTCTACTGGAAGAAAGGCCTTCTGAGGCTGACGCTGCTGTTGCATGGGACCCTTACCATGTGGCTTTGAAGAAGAGCCTTGATGGAAGTTCTTTTTCTTCACAAGGTTCAAAGAGCCTCCATTGTTGGACTTAATCCTCTCCTCTTTTTGTACGCACATGGCTATAGTCTTTTCCAGATCCCACTGCTCTGGATGAATGTTGTAATTGACAACAAAAGTGTCAAACTCCTTTGGCAGAGAAGCCATAACCAGATGAACAAGGAGCTTGGGCTTAATTTCCAGATCTGCATCCAGTGGCTTTAGCTTCGATGCCTGGTTGCTCATCCTAAGGATGTGCTCCCTTATACCTTTTCCATTGCCTGTATACTTTTCATTCACCAGCTGTCTCAGCATCATGGTGGCATATGTCTTTGAAGAGCTAGTAAACTGACTCTTTATCCTGTCAAGTAACTCTGTGGCAGAGCTACAACCATCAACTGAGCTCAAAAGAGAGGGCTCAATTGTGTTCTCTATGAAAGCCATGCACTTTTTGTTTGCCGAGGTCCACTTTTTGTTGTTGATGGACCACGAAAACT
Organism: Cenchrus fungigraminus; assembly: GCA_036936925.1. Lineage (NCBI taxonomy): Eukaryota > Viridiplantae > Streptophyta > Magnoliopsida > Poales > Poaceae > Cenchrus > Cenchrus fungigraminus. The sequence continues at coordinate 26,650,809 of CM072774.1, read as the reverse complement.
CTAAAGAGGAATAATCCTCTTCTTTCTTTTTCCATACAGCATCATCATCTTTATCATCTCTCTGTGGCTTTGGTGGCTGAGCTGGCTGCGGTTCCTTCAGCACCCAGTCAACCTCAGCACAAACAAACGTCAGATTCACTTTTCTGCTCCATTCCTTGTGATTCTCAGCATTGAGGATAGGAACAGAGCCGATGGAGTTCATCAAGTTGAACCCTCCTGAAAACCATAATCATAATGACAATTGCATGCATTAATCCAACGTTGGTCAAAATTAAAATATACAACTGTCTATGCAATTAAATCTATATCACCGTTGGGCAGAAAATAGAAATAAATGCACATAAACAGCCTTTTAATCACGATGATATTATTAACAACGTTGGTCAGTAAATAACAACACCATAATTACCAGAAAAAATACTTTAACATGCTCCTTTTAAATTTAATTTTCCCGTTGGTTCCAATTAAATTTAAACAATAAGCATTTCTTTAAACAATTCGCAGCGGAAACATGAAAAAAATTCATGAAAAAACTCTCTGTTCAGAAGCAATTTTGCTGTTAAATTCACTTTTTTCTCTAAACAAATTATCCCGTTGGTTCAAATTTGAATAGACATGAAAACCATACAAAAAACATCAATTATTGCTTCTGAAAATTCATCAAAACAAATGATAAACTGCACTGTTCATGCGGTCCGATGCGAAATCCGGCCCACGGCCATTCTCCACGCGCCCGCCTGGGCCGGCGGCCCACAAACCAACGGGCAGGCCGCCTAAGCGGCCCGCGCGCCCCGCCCACCTGGGCCGAAAGCCAGCCCAGCAAGCCGCCGGTCGCCCTCGACCGTCCAGCGCCGCGGATCAAGATCCGACGGCCATCCTTGCTTTTCGCTGGAATAAAAGGCCCGCGGCCGGCCGGCTGTGCAAAACCCTAACCATTTTTTCTCCTCCCCCAACTTTCTCGCCCACCAGCAGCTCAAGCGCCGGCGGCGGGGTGGTTCGGTCCACGACCGGCGGTTCGCCGGCGACGGCGAGGACGAGCGCCGCCCAGCCCGAGGCCGCCGGCGTCCCTTCCTCCTCTGTTCTTTCCCTCCCCCTCTTCCCTAGCCCCGCAACCACGAGAACCAGAGAGCTGCACCGCCCATGGCGGCATGGAGAAGAAGGTGGCGGCGCCGCCGCGGGTCCTCTCGCCGGCGAGCGCGTTCCCCACGAGGGAGAGCGCGCCGCCGTCGAGCGGATGCGCGACGGTGCCCTTTGGCCCAACCCGCACGGCGGCGGAGGCCCGACGAGCACCTGGCTTGCCTGTCTGTCCGCGCGGTGCGCGCAAAGGCGGCGCCGGCGGCGGTGGTGACGGTGAGGTGGAGCCCACGGTGGGACCCCTTCTCCTCTGTCCTTTGCGCCTTTAGATCTAGGGTTAGGGTTAGGGTTTCACTTTTCATTCGCCTTCTCTGTTCCGATTCGAAATCAATTTTCCTCTTCTTTTTTCTTCTACCCGAGACTAGATCTACACACTAGCATGGCTCTGGTACCATTGATAGATTACGGGGATCATCTAGGTGCACATCTAGTCGGGTATGAACTGTGTAACTGTGTATGTGTTCGATCTGTGATGCATGTATGTACTGGGAACGACTGAGAAATGGGAGAGGGTGAGTATACCGTCTCCGGCGGGGCGCTGCCGGAACCGCTGGCCATGTAGGAGATCTGCGCTTAGGCAGCGACGCGAGGTGCAGATCTGCACTAGGGCAGCGACGGTCGACGCAGTGGCGGCGGTGGCGGAGCTTCCCGTCACTGGTTGCGCTCCCTGTAAATCGGACTAGGGATGTAGGTGGGGAGTGTGGCTGGCGGCGAACCTCGTGACGCGAGCCTGTGGCCCCCACCCTCTTTATATAGCGCAGTGTGACAGGGCCCGCCAACCAGTTAGGGTTGGGCGCCCCCGATCAGGGCGCGAGATTAAGGGCCCAATGGGCCGTTGGGCCCACTGAGGAGGAGATCAATCTAACACGTGGAGCCAGCCATATGCAGCTTATAGAGCAGTGTGACGTGCCACTGTCAATGGCCATAACAGTATGTTGATTATTCCTAATGTCTCCCATGCCTACCGACTATGTCCAGATCGACATCAGTTCGCTACCTGCACTCAGTTTCGTGTGCTGCGCGCAGCGTTGGATTGTATACCACTTCTCCTATATATACAAGGCTTTTTCTCCTTGGTGTGTGTCCATGTGTATATATAATATATAACAGTGGCCACAGCATGTGTTGAATATAATACTCGACAGCTTGGCCACTCTATTCAATATGTACGATTAGGCCATCAGATTTAATTCCATAATCATGTGCTCAAATAAATACAATTCGATAATCTCTTATGAAACTGGAAATAAAATGAAGCCGGAACAAAGGAAGCACAGACACGGTAAAGAAATATTGTCTTAGAAGACAGGGACAACAGGTAAGCCTCCATGACCTAATAGGCATTACTATCTGTAGAAATTTCAGAGTTTTGTGTAGGTGGGCAACGACGATGCATGATCAATGTCTATTTTTATGTAATGACCGACAGTAATCAACTATAGGTGGAGCTTTTGATGAGCGTATATACGTGGAATTCCCATTGAACATTATTTACCGGCCAAACAATGGAGAAGAGATAACGATTATTAGTAGATACAATAACTGGACAGCATCGGGCATTTAATTGAAAGCCTGGGCAAAAGCGCCCGGTGAGTCTATGTATAATTTTAGATTTATCAAACAAGTACCAGATTCATTCTCAAAAAAAAAAAAACAAGTACCAGATTCTTCCAATTGTGTGGAGTTCAAGTTGATTGCACTCGGATTTTCCAATCCCCCACATGGTGGCTACAATTTTGTCTGCCAGCCAGTTGAAGCCCGCAGCCTGAGACCCGCGGGGACTAGCGGCGGATAGAAGCCTAGGGCCACTAGGGTCATGACCCTAGGTGTGGGCCGATTTTTTCATACTGTAGCTACTGTAGCACTGAAGCCCCAAGTCTAGCAGCTAGAATCGGCCCTTTACTGGCCCTAGGCGTCAGCCTGCCTCCTGCCCGCCCCTGGCGGCGACTCATTATACATCGCCAAAGCGATGTTTCGCATTTCGTCACGTCGGAACCGTGGGCGGTGGGCCATATGCGTGTGCACCCGTCCGTGCGTGAGCAGCAGGCAGAGGTAGGTATGCTCGTCTTTTTTTCTTTTTCCTTTTTTTTGCATTTTCTCCTTCTTTATGTTAAATTTTCTTTTACTATTATTTTGCTTTTATTTTTCTGTTTTCTGTTTTATATATGTTTTCTTTAGCTTCTCTTTTTAATACTGAGTTTTACCATCCTTTTCTCTCCTTTTGTTTTCATTATTTCATTTGTTTATTTTTTTTCTTTTTCTTGTCTCTCTGTTTTTATTTTATTTTTCTTTATCTACTCTTTTATTTTTATTACTTCTTTTTCTTCCCTTTTATTATTTATTTTAATTACTTCTTCTCTTTTTCGTGTCCTCTTTTCCATTCATTTTTTCTTTGTTTTACTATTTTGAGTTTACACACTTTATTTGATATTCTTTTTTTTCTAGCGTATATCTTTTTCGTTGATGTTCATATTTACTAATCTTACACAATTAAATATTTTCTTTCTTATTTTTTCTTCTTTCGCCACTCCTTCTTTATATACTAGTTTTTGGTATTTTATTTTTTTTCTAATTTTTCTCAAGATATAAGATGTCTACAACTTTCTATGGTATAAAATATATGTTTTTTCTTTTTACATATTTGTTCGCTCTATGTGTACATTTGTTGCTTCTCAGTGAATATTTATTCTTCTTCTATGAATTTTTTTCTCCTAAGTGAATAATTGTTTTTCCACGTCAAAATATTTGTTGCCCTTTATTGAATATTTGTTCTTCCTTAGTGAGTATGCGCTTCATATTAATGAAAATTATTACCGCTCAATGAATATTTGTTCCACCTCAGTGAATATTTGATTCTCGTGAGTGACTATTTGTTCCACATCAATGAAAATTTGTTCTCGCTGAGTGAATATTGGTTTCACCTCAGTAAACATTTGTCCCCTTCATTATATATTTGTTCCCCTTCAATAAATATTTAATCCTTCTTACTTTTCCTTTCTCATGTTGTCTTTCTTCTATGTTATTTTATCTCATATTCATGACGTTTAATTTTCATCTTTCTTTCATTATTTCTTCTTTATTATTTTCCTCTTCCATTCCTTTTTTTCACTTTCTCGGTGTAAATATTTGTTCCCCCTATTTAAAAATTTGTTCCTTTCGTTTCTATTCTTCTTTTATCATTAAATCCATCTGGCTTGTCATGCTTCATTTTTTAATATTAGTTCACCCTTTATAAATATGTGTTCCCTCTCTATAAATATTTGTTCCGTCAGTTTGTATAATTTGTTATGTACATACAAATTTGTTGTTCTAGTAGTTTGTTGAATTTGTTCGACACGTATACATATATGTTCCTGCAGTTCATAAAATTTGTTTGGTACGTACAAATGTTTTGTTCTGGAAGTTTGTAGAATTTGTTCGACACGAATACATATTTAATCTGGTAGTTCTTATGATTTGTTCGGTAGTACAAATGTTTTGTTCTGGTAGTTTGTAAATTTTGTTCTATGGTTACGTGTTGCATAGATTATATAACATTAATTAAAAAATATGAATAAATAATTATCAAAATATAGTCAAGTGGGATCTTGTTTCAAAGTTTTTATTGTTAGCAATCCAATGCTGCGATCGAAACTTAATTTTGATGCTCGGTTTATGATTTAAAGGTTTTCAAATTTCATTTTGTTTTGCACATCGATGATGCCTATAATTTTGTTTTTCATACATCACACATGGAAGAAAAGCATGTGAGGGCTCTGTGCTCTTGATTTCTCTTCATTTTTTCCCATCTGAAACTATTGTCTCATGGAAGACAGCGCGACGGTTGGCGAACCATCGCTGAAGCGATGTATAGTCGTTGCGCCCCTGGGGCCTGCCACACCCCACCAAGTTGGAGCGTTGAAGGAGAGGGACATGGAAGGGCAAAGGTGGGATATGGAAATGGATCAGCATACAAGGGGCTGGGGATGGAGGGGAATGGTGACACCGGTGCAGGACTCAGGAGTAATCGCTCAATGGTGGATAGTGGCTGGTGCTGATTTTCAGAAAGAAAAATACTGCTAGCTGGTTGGTGGCTAGTGGAAGTCGGTGCAGATTTGGTGTAAAAGAAAAGTACTGCTAGATGGCGTGGCTAATAATCCAAACGAACTATCTGTGACCAAGACTGGGGGCTAGGGCACACCGTTCCGAATTAAATTATGCATATGATCCAAAGCCTACACTGTCATTCCCAGAGCATGGAGTTTTTGTTTTTTGTGTATGTGACATGATGTGTAAAAGTAATATATATGTACAAAACAAATAATTTGCAAATGTAGAAGATGTTTTCATGAAACATTATCTAACCTTGAGGAAATACTGGATCATGGTAGCGGGAATCCTGGTGGTCCTCCATGTGGACGCAGTGGTGGACATCACTAAGCCTATTCGTTTGGCTGGTGGTCGGTTGTTGATCACTGGTAGAGACACGGCCTTTAGTCCTGGTTAGTAAGAGCCACAGAGCTCTAAAGTCCAACCGGGACTAAAGGTGAGAGATAAGAGGCCCCACCTTTAGTCTCGGGTCGTAACACCACCTGGGACTAAAGTGCAATTTTGCACGGGAAGTTAATATTTCTCTTTTTCTTCCTCATTTTCTCATTCTTTTTGTTTGCAATATTTACAAAAATCGTAAGAAAATCGTAAGTTTAAATATTTGTGTCGTGCAAAATTATATTAAGTTAAGAATAAAAAATATCTACTTTTCTATGCACATATCTATAACAACTATATAGGTGAGACCCACTACAAGTCATGGATAGATTTCTCTCAACATGCAAGCATTCCACGTCACCATCCACTATACGCCATGTCACCATCCACTAGATCATATATTTATGTCTTCAACCGATTTTTTGTGGTTAATATCATGTCTTTGTGAGTAGCATGCCACAAAATTCCCGTAGTAGAAAAAATGTAGGATCAATAATTTAGAATGGTTCTCTCTCAACAAAATTATCATGCTTCAATGTATAATGTTGTTTACAAAAGAATGTTGTCATGCAATCACTTTAGTCTTCCTACTTTCACATTGCACCATAAAATTTTGAAAAATTCATGCAGCAACGTGCGGGGTATCACCTATTTAATTTAAGAGTTGAAACCATTACTTCGAATATTCGTTTACAATCTTCATGTTCCAAATATTTTAGGAAAATATGGAAACTTGATTTGAAATAATTTTTAAAAACTCAATTGAGTCAGTTTATGCATCATTAATTGAATCGACTGATAAATGACCTTGTGGCAAAGTTTGACACCATTCTAGATCTTTTCAGGAGTGAACTCAGGTCAACATTTAATAATCGGGTGATGTCGCGCGGAAAATCTATTAAATTGAAAAAAGTACTAAACCAACTCAGAAAAATCTCAAACTTGATGAGTCCTTCCCACGGGGCATCTGAAAATCTTAGAAAATGTTTGAGACTAATACGGCACTGCAAAGCACATGATCTTTTGAATCCCTCAGAACCTAAGTGTACACACTTGGTTCGATGAAAGGTTCCATATACTTTTGTGAAGCACGTGGACTCTATGTCGAAATGACCTGAAATTTTTTTGTTGGCATCTACACCCAAAATAAGACCCCATGCAAGATCTTAGGTTTTTCTGATAATTAAATGTATTATTGTGTTTTTCTGAGTGATGTGTGAGACAAATTATGGTCAATTACATACCGAAAACACGAGAATTCTGCATCGGCCTCCACAAATATTTGTCTCTAAGTCACAAGAGACCTTGTGTCAAAGTTTGGCACCATTCTGTATCTTTTCAGGGGTGGACTCAGGTCAACGTTTAATTACCAGGTGATGTCACCCATAAAAAAATAAATTGAATGCTTGGCTGCTTCTGATGTCTCCCATGCCTATTCGTATGTCTATACTCTATAGTAATGAACATGTCTACTTACAAGAGCACAACAAGTATAGAAATGCTGAAAACATGTAGCTGTTGGTCGCTAGGTACATTGCTAGGATATGCTACGCTTCTGAGCTTGTTGTGGGCTCATGCTAATTGTGTGCAGTGCATTTGTACAAATTAATGTTCTCATGTATAACTAGAAGAGAGTTTCGATAGAGGTTCGAGGGAAGTCTCTCTCTATATATAGTGCAGATTGGTTGGTAGAGTCTGTCTCAATCAATTGAATTGGCCAGAACATACTTTTTTACTTAATCATTAATGGGTTTGGATAATAACTAATTATTCAGGACTTTTTTCTCGTAAGTACTCCCTCCGTATTGAAATATTTGTCGCCGTTGACTTTTTCTTACAACTTTCACCATTCGTCTTATTCAAAAAATTATTGCAAATACGTAAAAGGTAAGTCAAACTTAAAATGCCTACAATAAGAAAGCATGTAGCAAACAAAATAGATGGTACTTGCATAATTTTTTGAATAAGATGAATGGTCAAAGTTGTAGAAAAAAGTCAATGGCGACAAGTATTTCGATACGGATGGAGTAGGTTTTTCTACTCATTTTGTTTGAAGTTAAATTTATCTATACTTAAATGTGGCATTACACTATATCCTGGTATCTCAGTTATTTAACAAACTAAACATTATGTTATAGTAAATGGTAAAAATACTCAAGTCAATATTCTTTGACCCATCCGTTAACATTGGTGAAATATTTTATTTGTGCTATAATAAAATGTAGGTACCTATTATTACCATGACTACAATTGGTCCAAGATATTTGTCAAGGAGCTCACAGTAGGAGTGGTAAAGGCCACTAGCTGGGGGGCTCCCACCCGGGTTCAAATCCTGTGTGTGACACTATTTCTTTGAAATTTACGTTGTGGGGTAGTACAGTTTTCTTTTAAAAAAAGGGGAAAGAAGAAAGGGGAAAGTGGATCAGATGGAGGTGCTCTTATGTCCAATGGGAAATATGGATTCAACCCTTCAAAAGATAAGATTTCAACATCTTCCCAATAATAGATCAATATATCAAAAATTGCATATTCAACAATTTCGAAAAGCTAGATCAACATTTAAAAAATTACTACCTTCAATATTTTTTCAAAAGTATTTCAATATTTTTAGCGAACTGATTGGTGAGATCGGTATTTAAGAAAATGGTTTAGTACAGAATTTCCGGCTCAACGACTAGGGATGAAATCGGTCGGAAACGATCGAAAATATGCATTATCATTTCCTATCATATTTTTTACTCGGAAACGGTACAGAAATGATACACTTGAAAACAATACCGATAACGAAAAATCGATACATCGGAAATGAAACCATGAGATCGAAAATATGTCGATATCGATCGATAACGGTACCTCGAATCGAAAACACCAAAATCATGAATGGACATATATGCAACATGTTCATAACCAAATGAGTGACCAACAATCCAACGTGAATATTACTACGCATATGCCCTCACAACTACTAAATTCTGCAGCCAACAAGTTTTTGTCACAGCAGCCAACCTGCCGGCTAGCCTGCTTGCGACGGTCGTGTCCGCGAGCTGGGACTGCGAGTGGAGACTGAAAGTTATATACGTAGGGTTGTGTTATTGGGCCACGTTGGGCTTTGGTGTTACTCAGACTTACAGGTCATTCGTTGACAATTTGGAATTCCGACGGAATTTTTCGAGCAAAAACAGTCGATACATGTATTCCGCAGCAAAGCCACTATCATTTCAGTTTTCATTTCCACCAATGTTTTTATATTTCCGTACCATTTCCAGCTCCTATCATATGAAGCTTTCCATATCTGTTGTCACCCCTACCAACGACGGCACACGACAGCTGGCCCGTGGTCACCGTTCCGGCGGCTAGCTCCAGACAGAATAGTAGTGGAAATAAATCGGAGACATCACGTAGGCCCAAAAAGAAAAAAAAGGCCGGCCTTATCACAAATGTTTGTCAGCTCGTTTTGAATTTGCTGCCGCTGTACTCCCTACCTATTCTGAATTCTAGCGGCCCAAGTCCAAGAGCAACGCAAACCGATAAGAGAGAGAAACGACCAAATGCATAAGCTGAATTAATTAAACTGACTGTGTGCGTGGTTCGATCCGGCCTGGAACCATAGATGGCCAAATGGGCCGGGCCTAACGGGCGGCACGAGGCACAGCACGTTTTGGCACGACCCAAACACGGTTCGGCCCGATTAATGATGGGCCAGGCCGGCACGGCCCGGTATGGCGGGCCAGGCTTGGGCCGCTGGTGTGGCACGTGGGTTGGCACGGGCACGACCCGTTTAATTTGATGGCACGATTTGGCCCACTATATCTTTTCCCACCCACTAAAAGTAGTCATGTTTGTGATTGTTTGAACATAATACACTTATATGTATATCATTACTAGGTGGTACCCCGCGCGTTGCTGCGGGATTTTTTAAACAAAATTTTAAGATGAAATTTAAAATAAGAAAACACTAAAGTGATTGTATAACAATATTATTTTCAAAACCCCAAGAGAAATAAAATGTGACTCTTAGCTCAACAGATAAATAATGTCAAACAGAGAGAAACATAGTATCTACTCTGTACTAATCTCTGAACTGTCACCTACAGAGAAGACCATCAGAGCTTGTTTCATATACGAAACTACAGTGGAGCATAATAGACTGACATATCAGGACCTGGCGTAAGCCATCCAATCGAGTAGAGAAATAGATTTACCACGAGATCCTCAAGCTTGATGAGAAGGGAGCTAGTCGAGGCTGATCCGCTTATGACGACCACGGGAGCTCAGAACCATGGAGCGGTGGTGGCAGAGCAGGAGACATAAATCAACAACGCGTGCGTGGCGTTTAGAGGCAGCTGGTCCTCCTCCTCTCCCGCATGCAGAAATTTTCACATCAGAAGAGGTTGGATGGAAATGAAGACGGAGAAGAAATAAACAAAAAGCGCACATCGCGGCGGAGACTCAATGGGCACCATGGCCCGCTCGGAACGACGGTCGTGCGGTGCATGCCGAGGCGTGCGGCTCGAAAGGACGTGCACGTCCGCCCAGGCAGGGGCGACAGAGACTCGACGGCAACCTGGCCTGCGCGCACACACGGGAGATCGGTCGGCACGCGCAGCTAGGACGGCGCCCGGCGAGCCAGTAGGCCAACGCGTGGTGCTTGAATGTCCAGCGTGGCAGCGGGACTACGGCCGATGCGCGCGTCCAGCCAGGCAGGGGCGGTGGAGACTCGACGGCGAGCATGCGTGTGCACACGGGGGAGATAGGTCGGCGACCGGCGAGGCCCGCAGGCCGGCGCGCGCAGCTCAAACGACCAATGCAGGAAGAGGAGAGATTTGTGGGCTCTTGGTATTTTTGGGGGAGAGCCGAAGAGGAGATGGCGCAGGTGGGGGTTTAATGGTGGGCTGCCGGCCGAAGAGCAGGGGACGGACGGAGATGAGTGGAGCAGGAGACGAAACGTGTGTGATGGCGCGGATGACCGGGAAGGCGAGGGGGCTGCTGCGCGGGGGCGCGAGACGACGCAGGGTCGGATCGGGGGGCGCGGGTCGTGGGCGTCGGGGATTGAACACAGATGACCTAAGCTGATGACGTGGCACATCCAGGATGGAGAGAAATAGAGGTGGGACTCTTAGTGGGTACCAAAAACATAGTTATATATGATATGACAACATGTATACGTTTATCACTATATGTATGTGAAAACTATCAAAATTCTGAATATGTGTACATTTTATATATATTTATGCATCAAATATCATGAGTTTGGAGATTTTTTTTTGTTTAATCGGCCAATGGGCGGCCCGGCCCACCAAGCACGACAGGTTGTTGGGCCGGCACAGCCCGTATAAGCCAACCCAGGCCAGGCTTGGGCCTAGGATGTGGCACGTGGGCTGGCACGGCACGGCCCACTACTGTGACTGGGCCAATGCAGGCCGGGCCTAAACAGGCCGGGCCATGACGGGCCCGGGCTAGGCCGGGCTGGGCCGCCCGCTTGGCCATGTATACCTGGAACACATCAAAAAGTCGTCAAGCTAAGGCTTGTTCGTCTCCACCGGATTGGATTCCGGCCGGAATTGATAAATATAACTAGAAAATCATGATAGCTATTATAAGAGATCCGAACTTATTCTGGGGCGGAAACCAATTTTCGCATGATATGGACACAAAGAGACTCGGAATTAATCCACTAGTCAAGCGGTGTAGAATCAATCCGGCTCTTTAGTTCCTTGTTATACTTATCGTAATGAGTAAATTAGTTCTCGACCCGGAATAAATCCGGATCTCTATAGTATCTATATTGATTTTTTCTATAGTATTTATCATTTCCGTCTGGAGATGGTGGAAAGGATGTGAGTTATATGGTTAGCGGTGATAAAAGGAAATGTAGGGTGGTTTTAGGAGACCCGGGTTCGATTTCTTGTTAGAGCGAATTTATGAGACTGGTTTAAAAAAATTCTCTCACTGGTGAAGTCGGGGTACGAAAATTTTCTAAGTCAGGACTCGATTCCCTTCTCTTAATGAAAACCGTAAGAGCGTTTTAGGTTAGGGTTTAGGCCTAAGGTTTAGGCCCTAACCCTAAACCCTAAAACCCTAAAACTCTACCGGCTTAGTTTTGTAAATGTAGGGTGGTTTTGACTGTCGCTGCTGAAACCCGCTAGATCATAGTCCAACGAGTTTGGATTTGGAAATAATTTAAATCTTCAAATTCCATAAGCATGTGTGTGTTTCTTTTTCAAATGCATAGTTAAGAATGTGCTAGCTTGGGTAATATAAATATATATACACAAGTCATAAGCAATTAAAGGAATTTTTTTATTTTTTTTTTGATTTTCGAAAAATAAATGGACGAATCAAAAAATTTGAGAAATATACATCTGTCGCGGTACCCCACGGCGGCAGGAGCCTGCCGCCGTGGGGTACGGCGGCAGCGTCACCTCTATATAAGGGGGCGACGGCTGCCGCCACCGCTCCTCCCTCCCTCGCTCTCTCCTCTAAATCTTCGGCTTTCAACCTTTCGGAGCACTTTTGACTAAGGTGTGTTTCTAAATTTAGTTTAGTTTAGTTAGTGTAGTTAGTTAGTTTAGTTAGTGTAGTTAGTTTAGTTAGTGTAGTTAGTTTAGTTTAGTTAGTTTAGTTAACTTAGTTTAGTTTAGTTTAGTTAGTTTAGAAATTTCAAAAATTTTAGAAATAGTTATAATTCAAATAATTAGATTATATTAATATAAAAGTATTAAACTAAGTGTGTTCGGTAGTGTCGAGGCCGGGGAGTAAGGAGGGGATCCTCCTGGGGTGCCCTCTCCTGCTGCAGATGTGGATCCACGAGCGGTTCGACATCGGTCGGTCCAAGGCCGACCTCTCGGAGTACCAGTCGCTGCCCGAAGACACCGACCCAGCGGACCTCCCCACCATGGGTTCTCTGTGGTGCCTCCGGAAGGTAATGACCTTCCTTATCGTTTTCTTCGCTTTGTGAGTTTTTTAGTTCGATTCAATTAACTTTTCATGTTCTGTGCAGCACGTTTGGGCTGGGGAGCAGCCGAAGAAGGCGTACAAGGACTTCGTAGGTCAAATCGACCGGATGGTCGATGCCCAGGTCCGGTGGACGCCGTACGCTCCTGCCATGGTCGCTGCCCGCGCACCACAGGGGCTCTCGTCCCTGTGCTACCGAGACCAGGCGTACTGGATGACGCGGCGACGATTGGTCTTCGACGTCTACGTTGAGGAGTACGCCGTCCACCGGGTGATGAGGCAGTTCGGCCTCTTCCAGGAGTCGCCAGTACCCCCTGCGCCACGTCTGCCGCCTACAGCGCACAGGTGAGCTACCATTTGCCAGTTATAATTATTTTCCGTTACAAATAGTCAGTTGCCAATAATTTTCTGTTTCATCTATGCTAGGTGGACGCGTAAGGGCGTGCCTGCGGCGACGTCGTTCGTCGACAAGCTGCAGCGGTACGTGGACGAGTGGGCGTCCGCGGAGCACGAGGAGAACGTCGTCACCGAGCACCGCCTACACGACGGCGCGCCCTGGGTAGCGTACCTTCAGTGGTACCTCCCGAGGACGCGGACGCGGGTGACGTACGTGCCTGCTACCCCGCCACCGGCCCCGGACCACGACAGGATCCTGCCGGACACCACGTACCCGGTGCGCCGAGACCAGACCGCCGACACAGCGGTAAGCTACGATACTGCAAACATATTTCATTCATATGACTTTTCAATATAACATGTGTTACTAATTTTGTGAGCAGCACGACGTGCTTGCTGAGATCGTGCGGCTCGCAGCGTCCGCGAGGGAGCAGTGCTTTACCTGGGGGCCTCAACAGCACCAGAGCACGTACGACAGGATCGTCGATGCTGCCATGAGGTACTCCGCCGTCGTGAACTACGCCGGGGCCGTAGAGATTCCTCTCCTTCCGCGCCACCCAGCGTCATCCTCGAGCTCCGCCTCGACAGCGGCTTCGCAGCCGATGCCTTCCACCCTTGCCGGCGGCTTCTCGGCTCCGACGGCACAGCAGCAGCCACAGGCGCAGGGCCCGCACACCTACGTGCAGCGGCCGTTTGTTTCCCCTGGCGCAGGTACTTTCAGTGGACCTTATTTTCAACTGATGCACGGAATTGTTGTGTGTTTGTGTTATACTATATTCTAATCGTACAGGGCGACCGCCGCTCTTTCCGACAGCTGGGCCTCGACAGCCGGAGACGACGGTACCTAGAGTGTCAATCTTTCCGCTAGGAGGTTTCAGACCGCCGGTCTTTCAGTTTGCGGCGGCAGATATTCCTTCCTCGTCCACTCCGCCTATGTTCCAGCCTGGTAACGACCTTAACTTTATAGTAAAATTCGTTAAGTACGATACGTTTTGGAGAACTAATACTATTCGTTGCAGCCGGTTTCGACGCGACCACTGAGGAGAACCTGGGCTGGGACGAGTTTGGGTACCACGACATTCTCGCGACCATGGATGCTCCGCAGGCCGAGGATGTTGGCCCGTCACAGTTGACACAGGCACCGCCTGTTGGGACTCAGCCGACACAGCCAGTGGGTGGAGCGACCCCGGCGGCCGGCGGAGCGACACCGACTGGTGCAGGGTCGTCGTTGGCGGGCAGAGGGACACCGGCGGGCGGAGCGACACCGGTCGGCGGAGGGACACCGGATGCTGCAGGCTCGTCGCAGGCGGCCATGGCGACACCATCTCCCGACCAGCTCGGACCGCGGGTGGTCAGGGCACCTTACCCCTGGACGTACGCCCGGGACCACACCTGGGCTGGCGCTAGAGCTGTTAGGCCGAAGAGGCACCGGCGTATTTAGATGTAGTAGCTGTTAGGGCGAGGTAAAGCCTCTGCCTCACCTCCTTTGCCCAACCGAGCTCTCGCACCCCCTCCATCTCGCGCAAGCGCCACCACCCGAAGCTCTTCTGCCGCCGCGCCATTGCCGGCCACCGAAGCATCTCGCCGTCGGTGGAGTACCCCTAACCCTCTCTCCCTTCTTCTCCTTCGCGTGCAAAGCTCATCGAGCTCTCCCTGTCTCAGGATCGCCACCGGACCGCGCGACGCCCAGGAGCTCTCCTGCTTCCTCCCGGAGCGCTGCTCGATCCAGGAGTTCGCCGTCGTCGATCTTCTTCATCGCTTCCTCTTCGTCGCCGTTCTCTGCACCAGGAGCTCCGTGTAGTGGTGAGAACCCCGCCCCCTCCCTTGCTTTCCTGCGCTCCGAGCCATAGCACCGGCGCCCGCATGCCAAGGCTGGCCGCGCCGCCCCCTTCCGTGGCGCCGTTCGCCCGTAGCCTGAGCCACCCCCTAGAACCCGTGGGTGAGTTCGTCGTGTCCCCAGCTTCATGTAGGGCTTTTCCGCGCTCGAAAACATGGCCGGGAGCTCGAAATCGAGCGAGCTCCGCCGCCGGCTCCGCCGTGCGCCGCCCCATGCCGCTGTCCGCCGCCACCTGTTCGCGTGCGCGCATCCGCAGCCGCCCGATCCGCGATGAACGGCTGAGAACGCGTACCCCTTCGTTTAATGAGTCTGGTCCACCGTGGACCCATGGACCGAGTCCACGGCACGGTCCACCACCCCGTCAGCCGCAGTTTTGCAATAACGCCCCTGTGGTTTCCCTTTTCACAAGCCGGTCCTTCCACCTATTAGAATCCTTACACATAAGTCCCTGTTTTTATGATCTAGCCCCTGAAGTCTTTAGATTCCTTCACCAGAGATCCTTTTCACTCCTTTTCACACATAAACCCCTCTGTTTATATGTATAATTATGTTTCTAGTCCCTGGAATCTTCCATAAACACCCTGTGAACCCTGTTTATTTACAGAAAAGCCCCTGAACCTTGTTTTAGCCATATCTTTTGCATCTTTTATCCGTTTTAAGCGTTCTTGGTGTCCACGCGACCGTCTTTTCAAGCCCGTCAGTTTCAGAACCTTGTTTTGGCTGTATCTTTTGCGTTTTAGCTCCGTTTTCAACGTTTCAAGTTGCGTTAGGTTCATATCAACTCAAAGTACGTGTTAGAAGCAATGTTGAACATGTTCTTTGTTTTATAATTTATTTAAATATTAAATATGATTAAATCCTTATACACATGCTTTTCTAATTAAAATCTAATTAGAGTTTAACACGTGTTTTCATAAGAAAGTTAATATGATTAATACTAGTTAAATATTTCTTATAATTAAAAGCTAATTAGATGTATACCTCGGTTTTCATAATCAAACTTAAATTGATTAATGTTTATGCAATTTGCTTTCTAAATAAAAGCAACATAGGTCTATCCCGAGTTTTCTTAATTAAATGTTAATTTGATTAATATGAACATAAATGTGTTTTTGAATTATAATTTGATTAGAACAACTCGAAACATAAAGTTGTACCCTTAGATGCTTTTACATGCTTCTTTTAAATTAAATGTTTAATTTGCATAAATCAAACTTGAATATTTATAAATAAAATTGGACTAAGTTTACATCGTCTTTTAATACAAATATAACTTGCTTAATTATAAATAGGGTATTTCTCTGAAATAGCCTATGCACATGATTTTACTTAATTAAAAGATACCTAGCACATAGCTAGCTCTTGTATGTGATCATCCATAGCTCCCGATAGTTCCGAGTGTTTTTGAGTTTGTGTTCCTAGAGCCAAACCTTGTTCTCTCTTTAAGCTTTTCATGCTTGGTGTATTGTTTTGTTTATTGAATGTCTTTATGTGTGCTCGTAGACATCGTGCCAGTTTCAAATGAGCAGCCAGTTAAAGCGGATCAAGAGCAAGTGTTTGAAGAAGAATCCCAGTGTTTAAGCAAGGAAGGCAAGTGGACTTCTCCCCCTGCATATTCTATTTTTGTCCCACACAACTTGCATGATAACTAAGTTTACTTTTAAATGTTGTATTGCATAAATTTGATGGAATTTACCTTTTTAAGGACATGACTAAATTTTATCCCCTCTACCTTGAACAACCCTTTTAAATAAATGTTTTGGGTAGATTATGCTTAGTTGCTTAACTTGGGATGGTTGAAATGGATCTTTATAAAATGTTGATCATGATAACTTTGGTGACATATGTGGTTAATGACAAGATCATATGATTTAATTGGAACATGGAGAACCACCCAGGAAAACAGTGCAACCACAGTCCATATGGCTCTGGCTTAGCCAATTAATTAGGTGTGTGGAATTTTTTGATAGCCTTATCCGAAAGGAGCGGAGAGGGTCAGAGTTTAAGGGGTATAGCCCGGTCCTCTTGGCCGCAGCCTTTGCTAAGGTGCTGTCCACTAGGGAGGGTTATGGTCCGCTCTGCTACTGTAACTATGCGGGCTGTTGGTCTTCTGCATACCTTTGTAAAGGCTTCGTAGCGTCCCTATGCAATCACACCTCGGAAGTGTGGTATGATGCTTGGCCAGCATCGCATGGTTGGGTTCAAAGTTCTTCGGAACTTTTACGTGAGCTGTGGTGAAAGTGTACAACCTCTGCAGAGTTAAAACTGATCGATCAGCCGTGCTCACGGTCAAGAGCGGGCTGGACCCTCACATGATAATCAAACATAAAGATGGAATTAAATCGTGGTTTTCATATGGTTTTGAGATGAGATGCTTTCCTAAATGCTTAAGTGGGTTGGTATGAACTTACATCTAGTAAATAGGTGCTTGCTAATAAAATTTGACCAACATTAAAAATGCTAACCGCTGCAAAACCTTAGCCTATCCTTGATAGCCTTGCATCTTCCCCCACTTGCTGAGCTCCAACCATAAGTGTGCTCACCCTTGCTTACCCGCTGTTCAGAGGAGAACACTGGAGAAGAGTACTTCAGCGACTACGATGAGTTCTGAGGCTTGCGTGCCCCCAGTCATGTGCCTGTGGAAGCTGAAGACGGAGTTGCTTCGTCTAGTTATCGTTTGTTCGTTTTAAAGACCTTCGAGTCTAACGTCTGAGCGTAATAAAGAGATAATGTAATGGTTTAACTCTTATATGTTTTTATTGCTGTTTAATGATATTTCACTCATGATGTCTATCATATGTGTGTAAACTTGATCCTGGCGCACATATGAGATGCATTTGGTTTTCTTCGGAAAATCAGGTGTGACACTAAGTAAAAAAACCACAATGAGGCCCAGTTCTAGAGTGCAAGTGGGCCATGTTAACCATGATAATGTGTCTGTTATTCTAATCTTGAAATATACCATACAATTTGTGATTCAAGACGTCGCTCGAACTGAGATTCTTTATGCAGGACTAGTAAAGTGCACATGCGGCCCGCATGTGTTTATTTTTCTATATGTACTAATTTTTAAAATGAAACAACTTTGTTGTATATTTTTGTTAAATATATCAAAACGAGATTCAAAATTTCACAGTTTGAAATATATCACAAATATAAAATATAATATTTAATAGAGTTCACAAATACCGCTACAAGGACACGATCTGTGACAATTATTCAACTGATTCATATAAGGACACGTCAAAAACTTCAATGTTTCATCTTTGTAGAAAAAGATGTGACCTGTGATATATGTAATCAAACACATACTTTAAGGAAGAACATGAAGACTTCATTTTGGACTCTACGTGTGTTCTATTGAATAATGTCTGCGGCTCTTCCTCCCCTAAGTCATCATCATCATATTCTTTGTCCTCTTCTTTCTTGCCCTCCGGCTGCTATTCACGGTCAACCTTTCCTTTTTTTTTGGAGCTATCGTCATTCTCTTCTTCTTCATGTGATTCGTCCAACTTCGGATTGATCTCTTGGCTGTCCTCTTCGTTAATCATCTCAACATCTGCTTGTGTTTCTTGTTCGTTTGACACCTCATTGATAATAGGTGGTGAAATCTCTCCCTGCACCATGTTTGAATTAACACATGACAACTTGATCTAGCTGGAATATTAAACCAACAAATGTTGTTTTTGTGTGAAAAAAAAGATCTATGAATAATTAGTAATATATTACAAATTACAGTACAATTCTCCATTATGACGTGCTCCATCTGCAGGTTTGGAAGAAGACGTTTCATGTTGATGACCTTCTGATAGGTGGTGTCTAGCAGGCGCTTGATGTCGAGGTAGTTGGCAGCTAGAATAAGGTCGAACAAAGTGGCCTGGTCGGCGTCGATAAATGCCTCATCGAAGCTCTTCGGATGGTACTTCGGCAAGATGGATGAGAACTAGGTTCCGGCAGCCTCAGGCCCGGTCCTAGGGGGGGCCGGGGCACTCGTCCCAGGCCCAAAAAATTGATGGGCCCCCTAGGTACTACTATACGTAGTATACCTAGTAATAGGTCAGAACCTGAGAACACCGCATCGCGCCGTTCCGTTCCGTCCGACTCCGCTCCGCTGACTTCCGCGGTTCCACCGTCCGCCCTTATCACGTGCGACTCCAGGGCAGGGCCTGGCCGCCAGTAGTATCCGCAGTGATCTGTGCGTGATCTCCCGTGGCAGCGTGTTTCTCCTTGGGGACCTCCTGCCGGCCGTGCCCCCTACCCGTTCGCCAGTGGCGGCGGTATTCCATCAGTCATCACGATTCAGTCATTCACGAGAGGTGCTAGTGCCAAATGATTTTCTAATGTTTTTTGTTTCATTGTTTCTTGACTCCTGATTGGATCGTCTGTTTACTAATTGTATCAGCCATCACGAGAGGAAGAGGATCAGCCGTCACGAGGGCCTACCTGTAAACATCTACCCTCAGGCAGGCAGTCAGGGTCTCATCACCATTCATTTTCATACTTGTTCGGCACCACACTTCGGATCAGCAAGGTACTATAATCAAATTTATTTACTAATTGTTTTTCACTTGATCTCAACTTTAAATTTTAGTTATTGATTCATTCTCTAATTTTTTAACAGTATCATGTCATCAAGAAAATATCCGTCTGGTAATGACAAAAGAAAGGCGAAAAAGCGGAGAGATGATTTGGCTGAATCAATGAGGGGGTCTCTTGATAAATTTCTTAAGAACAAAACAAGCAATTCAAGAGATCCAGATGCATTGGCGATAGTTGCTGTGGAGGAACCGACTGATGCTAATCACGAAGATCAGGCCCATGTGGAGGATGGTGTTGATATCAACATGGCTGAACATAATGTGAGTGATCATGAGCACGTATTTAATTCAAATGATACAGAGCCAAATATTGTTGATGAGGATCCAGTTTCTATTGATATTTATGATCCAAGAAATTGGGGTACACTTGATAACAAAGCAAGGGATACATTAGTAGAGAAGGGGCCTATAAGAGAAGAGAATCTTGAATTCCCTAAGGATGCCAATGCCAGACATTTTTCCTATGCCTATTACTCTAGAAAAATGAGCAATAGAGAGGTACATGATAGAAAATGGTTAGTTTATTCCAAACACTTGATAGAGCATTTTGCTTCTGTTGTAAGCTTTTTAGTTCAAATAAATGCCAGAGTTCATTGGGGAATGAGGGGTATAGAAATTGGAAGCATGTCAATGAGAGGTTAAGGGAGCATGAAATTAGTTTGGAGCACATTAACAATATGACCTCATGGAACCAGATGAGAATTAATTTGAAGAAACAAAAAACAATTGACAAAGAGCATCAACGACAGATCTCAGAGGAGAAAGCACGATTAAGGAAAGTGTTATTAAGAATAGTTGCCATTGTGAAATTTCTTGGTAAACGTAATTTGGCTTTTAGAGGATCTAATGAGCAGCTTTACAGTGACCAAAATGGGAATTTTTTAGCTTGTTGTGAGATGGTTGCAGAATTTGATCCGGTAATGCGAGACCATCTTAGGCGTATTCAAAACAAAGACATTAATCATCATAATTTGAGCCACAAAATTCAGAATGAGTTGATTTGTCTGATGGCCTCTGATATTACAAATGCTATAATCAAGATTGTTAGAAGAGCCAAATATTTCTCTGTTATTCTTGATTGTACCCCTGATGTCAGTCACCAAGAACAAATGAGTTTATTAGTT
Organism: Cenchrus fungigraminus; assembly: GCA_036936925.1. Lineage (NCBI taxonomy): Eukaryota > Viridiplantae > Streptophyta > Magnoliopsida > Poales > Poaceae > Cenchrus > Cenchrus fungigraminus. Next base: position 26,630,299 of record CM072774.1, on the reverse strand, counting down.
CGATGTGTTAACACTGTTGATCGTAAAATTAAAATAGAGGAATACTTTCTTGGTTTCTTGAAGGTAGATGACACCTCTGGTCATGGGCTTTTCAATGTATTGGTTGATACCATTAAGTCATTTGGTCTTGATGTTGATGACATTCGAGGACAAGGTTATGATAATGGTTCTAATATGAAAGGAAAACACAAGGGGGTTCAGAACCGGTTGCTTCAAATTAATCCAAGAGCTAAATTTATGCCATGTGCTTGTCATAGTCTTAATCTTACTCTTAGTGATATGGCAAAGTCTTGCACTAAAGCTGTCACTTTTTTTGGAATTGTGCAACGCATATATGTTTTATTTACTGGCTCTACCAAAAGATGGAAGTTTTTGCTTGATTATGTTGATGGTCTAACTGTGAAATCGTTATGCAACACACGTTGGGAGAGTCGGATTAAAAGTGTTGCAGCAATTAGATATCAAGCTCCTCAACTAAGGGCGGCTTTACTTGCATTAAGTGAAGATCCTGAAGTTGAATCCAAGGATAGAAGTGATGCAAAGAATTTATTTGATGCGCTTGGCAGCTTTGAATTTATTTTTGGCATGGTTATTTGGCATGACATTCTATTTGTTGTCAATAAAGTGAGCAAAAAATTGCAGTCATCATCTATGTGCATTGCTTCTGCCATGCAACAGATAAAAGGCATAATGGATTACTTTGAGACCTATAGGAATGATGGGTTTGAGTCTAGTATGATAATTGCTAAAGAAATTGCATCTGAATTGGGTGTTCAGCCATCATTTCCTAAAAAGCGTCGTGGTCTTAGAAAGAAACAGTTTGATGAAAGTAACAGTGAGGAAGTCAACTTGCAAGCTGAGGATGATTTTAAAGTTTTTTACTTTCTGGTTTTGATTGATATCGCAAAAGTATCATTGCAAAAGAGATTTGATGAACTTGAAGAATTTAATGAGATATTTGGATTTTTAATGAGTTCAAAGAACTTGAAGTCCTTGGATGGTCCAGAACTAAATTTATGTTGCACAACATTGGCAATAGCTTTCTCTCATAATGGCTCATCTGACATTGATTTAAATGAACTATTTTATGAGCCAAAGATTCTGCAATCCGCTTTGCCAGATAGAGAAATGACAGCTATGGAGATTTTTGAGTTTGTTACAGAAAGTGATTGTTATCCTAGTACTTCTATTGCTTATCGCATCTTGTTTACTATGCCAGTGACTGTGGCATCAGCTGAAAGGAGCTTCTCAAAATTGAAATTGTTGAAGAACTATTTGAGATCTACAATGTCACAAGAGAGGTTGAATGGATTGGCAACATTATGCATTGAGAAGGGATTGTTGGATGGAATTGATATTGAAACTATCATCACCGACTTCGCATCAAGGAATGTTACACGAAATTTTTGAGGTAACTCAATATGTATACCCATTAATTCATATGAATATTGCTTTTGCATTCACTTAATTGCTTGTTAGTATCCATTAAAAAAATGTGTGCAGCCCTGAATGTGTGTATATTACCAATGGCTAGTATTAGTAGTATTACCCTTTTCATATAAAAAGGTCCAAAATTTTAGCTTCGTCCCAGGCCCAAAAATACGTAGGACCGGTGCTGGGCAGCCTCCTCCTCGGCAGTGCTCGCGGCGGCATCTAGTCCTAGACGAAGTAGTAGAAGAGCTCACAGTCATGCTCCTTGTTCATCGTCTCGTACCCGGCGTACTGCTTAAAGTCAACGAGCGGCGGCTGTCTCGGGAGCTCCGCGATCCTGTCCTCGGCGGCCTCGACGAAGTAGTAGAAGAGCTCGGGACCGTGCCCCTCGTTCACCATCTCGTACCCGGCGTACTGCTCGATGCCGCCGAGGAGCTCCACGATCCTGTCGGCCTCCTTGCTGCCGCTTGGCGGCCGGCTCTTGTAGCGCTCGGGCAGGGGGCCGATCCTGGACGAGGCTCTTGTTTCCCTTTTTCAACTCTTATTATTTTTTCGTGGATGTTGATTTGAGTTTTTTTTATGGCATTCAAACTCTGAGTCCTGTTCGTGAAGGACTTGCGACCTTTCATGGTCAAGTATGGAGATGTCCCCATATCAGCACAGAATTCGAAAAAGATGGAAGCGAATTGAGACCCGACTTCATCTCTACACATACAGACACCAAACTCAAAGGGTAACACAAAAAAATTCTATGGTGCCTCAACCAATCACGCAGTCAACCACCTAATTTGAAGTCCAAATAATTTATTACTTTTAGTTTATCTAACAAGCTTTACAAACATCTAGGCATTCATAAGATAAAATTGACAACATTAATAAGACAATTTGACAGTATTCAGATAAGACAAATTCACAAGTCCAGTTTGACAACATTCAGATAAGATAGAATTTCAAGCCAACTGATGGACTGATTTGTCCCTGCAAAAAAGCCTCATCTAGTTTACCTTTGAAGATTATACACAGATAGAACCAAAATTCAGATACACAGCTACCATTGGTGGTTCTACACAGCTAGAGCCAAAATTCAGATTTGCAATGCACAGCTTCATCTACACAGCTAGGATTAAGAAAGTACATCTATTTCACTTCCAAAATTGACACATTTAGAAAAAAAAAGGTACTTATTTTGGAAACTTATTACATATCCTAATAATTTACATTGTCATTCAACTGCATTCTTGAAAAAAGACGATGTGCAGCGAAGAACATGTCATATTGAAAAGCTTACATAAGTGGAATTATTATTCATGCAAACTTCAAACCTCATATTTCACCAGAAAAACGTGTATTAGTCAAACTTTCTTTGTGAAGAACAGAACAAGTATGAATCAACCATATGTGCGAGAATGTAGTAATAGTGTAGCACTGCATCACATTCCAATTGCTTATGAAAATTGCAACGGAAAAACCTTAGATAAAGACCGTGATCATGTGAAATTTATATTTGGGATATATTAATAGATGCTCTATCGAGAGATGTTTATAAATTATAATTTGTCAAGCCCAGGTAACCATCCATACATCATCCAAACAGTTTGAACTCTGTACTATGACACAAAAAAATAATTGCACACATATAGATATAGTCGTGAGCTCATTTTTTTGAACAAACTTGATTGACAACTACGGTGAAATGGTTTCTGTACTTCACCTATTGAGCTCAGTGTTGCTGCAAAATGGAATAAGAAGAGTACATCAATGATCTACGCAGTATTAATTTGGTAGTGAGGCCTACCAATCCAGCATACTTTGTTACGTTGAACATGCAAAGGTCTGAAGTACCAAGACCTGTTCAAACATAAATTCTCGTGGGCGTTTCATCGAGCAGGTGGGGCATGAAGGAGCTCACCTCAGCCTGCTGAACGGGGGAGCTCAGCGTGGTCGGGGGGCTGCTCCAGGGCGGGCAGGTGTCGTCAGGGGTCGTCCTGGTTGAGTGGTTGTCGTCGTGGTGCGGCTTCAGGGGCGGCGGCAGTGCGACGGTGGCACAACAGGTAGGAAGGGAGGCATCGGGCGGGAGCGGAGTGCATCCGACGGGAGGACCAGGCACGCGACGAGGAGCATGGCGTTAACCTGGATCTGATGAAAGAGGCGAGGCGTGGCCGCGGGTGGAGGAGGGGCAGCAGCACCTCGGTTCTCTCCATCTCCGTCCTCCGCCCTCCCACCTGATCTCCCCTCTCCGACGGGTGGAGCTCGGGGCACCGACAGCGTGCGACGGCGGCAGGGCTTTAGTGCGACGGGAGGTCCCTGTCTCGACGGACTCGGCGGCGTCCGTGCAGGCGTGCGGCGGCTCCCTGGTCGACGACGGTGGCGGCTCGCGGGGGGTGAATGCGCAGCGAGGGGAAGCAATTTTTTCGATGGGAGATGCCAGATGTGGGCCCGGCGGGCACGGAGGGCGGGTACAGCGGACGAGGGTGAGAAAAATAATTTGTTTTTTACAGAAACACTCTCTAAATTACGAATCTATGGGTCTACCACCCTATCCACTTCGACAATTAGTTGACAGGTGGGTCCGGTGTGAGGGGTAAGGTGGGCCCAAATTGAGTGAGAAAGATTTTTCAAATTATTCGATCTTTATAGTATAGATACATGTAACTGTACCTCTTGACGATGATTCTTGGTCGCAACTCATGAGGACGGAGTGTCCTCGTCGACAACATGCATGGAGCCTACCGACCAATATTTAAGAGGTTTTACATAGAAACCATCATAAAAAGTTCTTCTTACCTATGTACCACTGAAGTTTGAGAAACATCATGTGTACCATTCTCTATATTTTCCTTTACCTGTAAGCCACTTCCGTCCGCTTGAGTCTAACACTGTCAATGATCTGGTCTGCGGGGCTTACATGTTGTAACATCCCTGATGTTTAGTTAACCTAAGCAAACTAATTAGTCTTAATAATCAAGTGTGATTAGTCCTAAAGCATGCTTAAATTAGTTTTGATCAACTTTGCAAAAGAAACCTTGGTCAAAATCTCAAATCTTGGTCAAACCCCTTAAGAGCTCTATAATGTTGAAATGGTTTTCCAAATTTAACTATATAACTTCAAATTCTGCCAATATAAAACTTTTTCGTTTTTTCCGGAAACACAATTTTCATATTTGGTGGACATTCCAATTTTGAGTGCAAATTGGCCAAAAATTGAGTTGAAGTTCTTGTGAATAGTAATTCGGGGCTGAGAAAATCAGAAACTTTGCCACGTTTTTCCCGTCAAATTATTCACCAAAACATTGGTCACCCTTTGTAAAAGTTGTAGCCCTATAGTTGCTCTACAACTTTCGTTTTTGGATATTTTTAAGTTCCATTCAAGAATTTGGAGCGCATTTTTGAACTCGGCTAAATGGATTAAAACAAACGTCAGTCGCCGCGCTCCCGCGTCGCGCCCCGCGTAGCCACGCGTCGCCTCCGTCTGTCTCTGGCGTACGGACGCCTCGAGTCGTTCGTGGTGGACCACGCACGCACAGTGGGGCCTCCGCCCGCCCGCCGAGCCGTACACCGCGCCCAGGAAGTTGCAGGCCGACCGTCGCCTATTCCCGTGCCACGCGTCGCGGTCCGCCATCGCCACTCGTCCGGTTGGTCACTGTGCCGGCGGTCACGCTGTCAAAATGAGGGGTAAGGACTCCCCTCGAGTGTCTCCTTCACCTCCTCACGGTCCCCTCCTCTTCCGCAGAGATACGAAGCGAGCCGAGCAGCACCGGCTCTGCCCCTGTCTGCTCCGCCATTGCCGCGCCGTCGCCGAGCTCCCTCCCCCACTCCTCACCACCTAGCTCCTGGTCCTCAAGCATGTCTCCTCCCGTCACCTGAAGCTCCCCACGAACCTACGTCGCCAAGGCACGCCGGAGTTTCCCCGGCATTGGAGCCGAGGCGGCCGTTCCGCCGCGACCCAGACGCCGGCCATCGCCGGAGTGTCTCCCGACCTCCGGACCACCACAAATCGAGCCAATATACCTATAAAGGGTTCGGGTCGGCCCACTTGTGAAGTCGCTCTGCTCCTTAATTCAGCCCACGGTTCGACGCGGGGCGCTCCTAAAAAAAGGAGCGAGAGGGACGTGCTCCTGATAGCCCACGGTGACCCTAGGGTCGAACCTGCTCGCGGCGGCGGCGCTGTTCCCGACCGCCTCCGCTCTCCTCCGAGTCTTGCCTCCTCCGCAGCCACTAGATCAAGAACGCCGCCGTCAGAAGGTGAACCGGCCTCCCAGATCGGGTCCCCGCCGCCGTCGTCGCCGTTCCTCCCTTCCCTCCCGCACCCGCCCTCGCTGAGGCGCACCGCTACGTTCGCCTTCTCCCCGGCGGAGGCTACCTCCGGCCTCCCGGATCGGAAGTCAAATCGCCTCCCGCAGCAGTGTTGCCTCATCGCCGTCGAAGGGGGTTTCAATGGCCGGATCCCCATCATTCTTGCCGCCTGCCAACATGGCCTCGGACAGATCACCTCGCCACAGTCACGAGCTCCATGGAAGCGGCAAGTCAACCCCTCTCCCCCACCATCCTGATCTATGGTGAGATAAAGTTGTGCCTCTTCTTTTTTTCGAGTCTGCTCTTGTTCTTGTTCCTGTGATGTGTGAGCATGGTTAGAGAGTAAAGTGTCGATTTATTCCCACTCTACCTGCAGCTAGAATATATGTATCCTGTCCAATCGATTGGTGAATTGGTTTGGTATCTCTGTAATTATCCTTTGACACCTTTGACAGTAAGATAAAGTGCAGTACATGGTCCATAATTTAGTGATTTTGGAAGCTCAATTTTAGATGTTGCTTTCTGCTTTACTTTGAGGAATGGGATGCTTGTTCCATGAATGATGTGCCTAAGGTGAAAACTTGAAGAGAAGAATTTTTTTTCTTGGCCTTATGATGTATGAAACATTCAGGTGGCAATTCTCTTTGTTCTATATGCTGTAGTGAACCTTATAATCGTCCAGTGGCCAGTGGCCAAAAGAAAAGGAGGCCCTTAGGTTCACTGAAATGGATGGGGGTGCTTATCTTCTTTAATGAACATAAATAATTAGATTTTTTTAAGAAGTTTGATTATGACACGTAGACATTCTTGGGTGCTGTTCAAACTGCATGAAAAGGGTACTTTCTATGCTGGTTCTAGGAGGTTAGTTAGTATCAGCACCGACCATTGATGCTTCTTCATCAGCATATTTTGCCACTTCTTTACTACAGAGGTTTAAGCATGTACTATGACAAAATCTTTAGAAGCCTTTTTCTGCCAGCTGATTCGGAGGAGTCCTTTATGATTAGTAAAGTGTCGAACCTGACACCAAGTTGCGACGTAAAGCTATGGATATCCATTGCATTTGTACTGTCAAGTTGTTGTCTGAAGAATCTAATTGACCTTGGGTGTTATCTGCTAGGCCTTGTGGGGGCTGAGATGTCTGAAGATAAGTTACATGCCCTTCTGAAAAGCACAAGAATAATCCCCCTAAATTCTTGGGGATTAGTTCTCTTAAAGTAGGACGCTTATCTATTGCAGCGTCCACTGGGCGCCTGCTTTAACAAGAGAATTAGTTTAGGATTTGTTTCTCTTTGTTCTACATGCTGTAGCTAATCTTGTACGTTGTCTTAGCTATGCCTAACTATCCTATTTTGCTGAATTTTTACATATAGAAACATTGTTGCCTGTTAATCCTTGTTTGTGAATTAAGGATATATAACCTCTGAAATTCTGTAACGTTTACAAGTGATTTGAAGTCTCTTGCTTTGCAACAAGGTTTTGGTTCCTGAAAATAAAATTGCAGTTCCTAGAGAAGAATTGTTAAACACGAAATTGCAGCCATCACTTAGTTACCTGTTAATCCTTGTTTGTGAATTAAGGATATAACCTCTGAGGTTCTGTAATGTATGCAAGTGATTTGAAGTCCCTTGCTTTGCAACAAGGTTTACATACACTAGTTTTTTTAAGGATATAACCTCTGAGGTTCTGATTGTTAAGTTTCATGGAAAAAATTAATAGTTGGTCCAAGTTAAACCTTGCTGAAATTACATGTTTTGTAATAGAAACTAGTTGGTCCAGATTGAATTAATAGTCTATTCTCATGCTTGCCCATCTAGCTCCAGGTCTTGTTAATATACTACAGATGCTCAATTTTGAACTGTAATCGAACTGAAGTAGCATGACTCTCCATATTACTTACTCTTCTGACAAGAACTTTTCTTTTACCTGAAGCCACTCCCCACCACCGTCCAACAGTGCAAGTCCTAATCTTCCGAATGAATATCGTGTGTGGTCCCGCTGACGGCCACTTCGCCGACATATACTGGTGAGTAGAACTTTTGGCTGTAGGATATGCTAATAACAAACAGTGTACATGTTTTTTATTCTTGCAACAGGGGACACAAATAACAAATATCTACTTTTTTTGTTGATAGATCACAATGAATATGTTGAAATGTGTGATACTGATGTTGACAATAACCTTCACCAATCCGAGGAAGTTGATCCATCTGTCAGAGCAGTGATTGAAAGAGCAACAAAAAATTTCAGATCACAATGATGGAAAGAATTCGAACCAATCATTGAAGATGGGGTAGTTGTGAAAGGAAGGTGCAAGCATTGTGATATTGAGATGGCTGCCAAACGAGGTGCGGGGACAAGTTCTCTTCTAACACATTTGAGAAGATGCAAGAAAAGGAGCAGGGGTCTCCGGATTGTGCAAGACTTGAGTTCTACATTGAGGTCTCCATGTGGCAGTAAGTTGAAGGATTGGAGCTATGATCCAGATGTGTCACGGTATGAGCTTATGCGGATGATATCTTTGCATGGGATTCCCTTTCTCTTTTTGGAGTATGATGGTTTTAGAAGATTTGTGTCCAGTCTGAACCCACTATTCAAGATGCCATGTAGGACTACAGGCAGGAATGGTTGTCTGAAAGCCTTCCATGAGATGAAAGTTGCTCTCAAGGAGACATTCAGAAATGCAGGCAATAAGTTCTCTTTGACCACAGATATGTGGACTAGCAATCAAACATTGGGGTAAATTGTTGTAACATGTCACTTCATTGATGATAATTGGAAATTACAGAAAAGGATAATCAAGTTCATTGATGTCAAGACTCCACACACTGGACTTGAGCTTTACAATAATATTCAGAACTGCATTCAAGATTGGTCAATTTAAGATAAGTTATTTGGGATAACTCTTGATAATGTTGCAGCAAATAACTCGATGATTGGCTTGTTGAGGCATAATCTGAAGCTTAGGGGACTTTTACCAGCAGAAGGGGAGCTGCTTCATCATCGGTGTGCCGGACATGTCATAAATCTCATCGTGAAGGCTGGACTTGAAGTTGTGGAGCCAGTTGTTGAGAATATTCGTGAAAGTGTCAAGTATATACGTTCATCTGTGTCCAGAAAGCAAATGTTTAAGGAAATAACTGCTGAAGAAGGAATTGCATGCAAGAAGAAGCCTGGGCTTGATGTTGTTACAAGATGGAATTCGACTTTATCAATGCTGAAAACAGCCTTAGAGTATAGGGTAGCCTTTGAAAAGTTGAAAGACCAGGATCAAAAGTACACCTATGCACCATCCCCAGTGGAATGGGAAAAGGCTGAGGTTCTTTGTAGGTTGCTAACTGTATTCAAGGATGCGACACAAGTTATTTCAGGTACCCAATACCTCACTTCAAATCTGTACTTTCATCATATGTGGAAGATTAAGCTGACTTTGGAACAAGAACCCCCGTCTGAAATTGCTGAAATTGCCACAGTGTTAGAATATATGAAGAATAAATTTAACAAATATTGGAATAAGTCATATAACTCCGTCTAGGTTGACTGGAAGACTTTCTCGAGTTGTCTCAACATAGCCGGTCCCAAGCCCGGGTAAAGGAGGAGGGTGCGTTAGGTCTGGCGAACCAGCAGCGAAATCAGCCACTCTAATGGATATGAAACCCATAAGAAATTCGTTGGGGCATAACCCTCTTAGCGACGCGCTACATCGGAACCCAGGTGTAGTGTTAAATGAGCAAGGGCCGGGTCGTCTTCCCCTTAGGGACGCGTCGTATCGTGATCCGGGTACGATGGTAAGTGAGCAAGGGTCGAGTCGTCGCAACCTTAGTGGCACGCTACACCTGCGCCCGGGTGTGGTGAAAAGTGAGCAAGGGTCTTCGCACTTTCCTCGACGGGCGCGAAGGGTAAGGAAGCTAGTCAGGCCAACTAGGATTCGTCTAGGGAGTTGGAACGTAGGATCCTTAACGGGTAAGTTAAGAGAGGTAGACGATGCAGCAGTTAGGAGGCGTGTAAATATCCTATGCATTCAAGACACTAAGTGGAAGGGTCAGAAGGCGAAAGAGGTGGAGGGTTCTGGTTTCAAGCTTTGGTACACGGGGGCAGCATCGGGCAGGAATGGAGTGGGCATCTTGATCGATAGGAGTTTTAAGGATGGAGTTGTAGATGTTAAGAGGCAAGGTGACCAAATTATTCTAGTGCCTTTGGGGATGTGACTTTGAATGTGATCAGTGCCTATGCCCCACAGGTAGGTCTTAGTGAGAGTGTCAAGAGGCAGTTTTGGGAAGACTTGGATAGCATGGTTAGTACCGTGCCCATCAGGGAGAAGCTCTTCATAGGAGGAGACCTCAATGGCCATGTGGGTGCGACGAATGCTGGTTTCGAGCGAGTGCATGGGGGGTTTGGGTATGGTGGTAGGAACCAAGAGGGAGAGGATGTGTTGAACTTCGCGTTGGCCTACGACTTGTTGATAGCAAATACCCTCTTCAGGAAGCGGGAATCCCACCTGGTGACCTTTCAGAGTGGTCAACACTCGAGCCAGATTGACTTTATCCTTGCAAGGAGGGAGGATAGACGTGCTTGCTTAGATTGTAAGGTGATACCTGGAGAGTGTGTTGTTCCCCAACACAAGCTTGTGGTGGCGGACTTTAGCTTTCGGGTATGTGTCTTCCGGGGCAAACGTGCCGAGATTGTGAGAACGAAGTGGTGGAAGCTTAGAGGAGAAGAGGCGCAAGCGTTTAAGGATAGGATGCTAGGTGAGGGGCCTTGGGAAGAAGGAGAAGATGCAAATGACATGTGGCTAAAGATGGCAACGTGTGTTCGGAAGGTGGCAGCGGAAGTGTTTGGCGTGAGTAGGGGAGGCAAGCAGGAGGCGAAAGATACTTGGTGGTGGAATGAGGAGGTGCAAAAGGCCATTAAGGAAAAGAAGGAGTGTTTCTAGCGACTCCACCTCGACAAGAGTGCAGCCAACATCGAGAGCTATAAAATAGCAAAGAGGGCTGCAAAGCGAGCTGTGAGTGTAGCCAAGGGCCAGGCGTACGATGACCTTTATCAGCGGCTAGGCACGAAGAAAGGGGAGAAGGATATTTTTCGGTTGGCTAGGATCCGAGAGAGGAAGACAAGAGACATCAACCAAATCAAATGCATCAAGGATGGGACAGACCAACTGCTGGTGAGGGATGAGGAGATCAAGGACAGATGGCGAGAGTACTTTAATAGGTTGTTTAATGGGGAGGATGAGAGTCCTACTATTGAGTTGGATGACTCTTTTGATGACACCAACAGACGTTTTGTGAGGAGAATTCAGGAGGCAGAGATTGAGGAGGCTTTGAAGAGGATGAAGAGAGGTAAAGTGATGGGCCCCGATGGCATCCCCATTGAGGTGTGGAGATGTTTGGGTGCTAGAGCCATAGTTTGGCTAGCAAAGCTTTTTAACCTCATTTTCCGAGAAAACAAGATGCCTGAGGAATGGAGGAGAAGTATATTAGTGCCGATCTTCAAGAACAAGGGAGATGTTCAAAGTTGCACTAATTATCGGGGGATTAAGCTGATGAGCCATACGATGAAGCTCTGGGAGAGGCTTATCGAGCATCGCCTCAGCAGAGCGACAAGCGTGACCCAAAACCAATTTGGGTTCATGCCTAGAAGGTCGACTATGGAGGCGATTTTCTTGCTACGACAATTGATGGAGAGGTATAGGGAGCAGAAGAAGGACTTGCACATGGTCTTTATTGACCTCGAGAAGGCGTATGACAAAGTACCAAGAAATGCCATGTGGTGGGCCTTGGAAAAACACAAAGTCCCAACTAAGTACATTACCCTTATCAAGGATATGTACAAGGATGTGGTGACGTGTGTGCGTACATGCGATGGTGACACTAGTGACTTTCCAATTAAAATAGGACTACATCAGGGGTCAGCTTTGAGCCCTTATCTATTTGCTTTGGTGATGGATGAGGTCACAAGGGACATCCAAGGTGGTATCCCATGGTGTATGCTCTTTGCTGATGATGTGGTGCTAGTTGACGAGACTAGGGCAGGGGTTAATGGGAAGCTTGAGCTGTGGAAGGACGCTTTAGAGTCGAAAGGTTTCAGAATCAGCAAGACCAAGACCGAGTACATGATGTGCGATTTCAGCATGACTGGACATGAAGATGGAGTTGTGAGCCTCGACGGACAAGTGGTGGCCAAGAAAGAGACTTTTAGGTATTTGGGATCGATGCTACAGAAGGATGGTGACATTGATGAGGATGTTAGGCATAGGATTTCAGCCGGTTGGCTGAAATGGCACCAAGCTTCCGGCGTCCTCGGTGACAAGAAGGTGCCCCAAAAGCTAAAAGGTAAGTTCTATAGAATGGCGATTCGCCCGGTGATGTTATACGGTGCTGAATGGTGGCCTACAAAGAGACGACATGTCCAGCAACTGAGTGTCGCTGAGATGCGTATGTTGCGTTGGATTTGTGGGCATACAAGAAGAGATAGAGTCCGAAACGAAGACATTCGGGATAGAGTTGGGGTGGCACCAATTGAGGAAAAATTGGTCCAACACCGGTTGAGATGGTTTGGTCATGTCCACAGGAGGCCTCCTGAGGCACCGGTGCGTAGTGGGGTGCTAGACCAGGTCGGTAGTGTAAGGAGGGGTAGAGGTCGACCTAAACTAACTTGGGATGAGTCGGTCAAGAGAGACTTTAAGGAGTGGGACATCCCCAAGGAGTTAGTTATGGATAGAAGTGCTTGGAGACTTGCAATCAATGTGCCTGAAATATGATCTTTTCTTTTTCTTTTGTTCTTTTGTGTTCTTGTGCTTTGTGCTTTTCCTACCCTTGTTGGGTTTCATCTCTAGCCTACCCCAACTTGCTTGGGACAAAAGGCTAAGTTGTTGTTGTTGTTGTTGTATTGGAATAAGTCATATGTGTTGCTTTGTGTGCCTGTTGTCTTTGACCCAAGGTATAAGCTCAAATTCATTGATTTTCTTTTCACTGAGTCATTTCCCACCCAAGCCAAGCAAAAGTTTGCCAAAGTCGAAAGACTAGTTCGAAGCCTGTTTCAAGCATATTCTTCTCAAGGAAAATACTCAAACATAGCATCTAGTGAGCAAGGCATAGTGGATCATGAAGTGCCTTCCATAAAGGATGGTCCTTGGGCTGCATGGGATCGACAACTTAGTAATGATCTTCAGTCACAAATGAGTACAAAACTTGACAGATATTTGGATGAGAACCCAGTTCCATGGTCTAAGGAATTTGACATCTTAAAGTGGTGGATGGCTAATGCAACCAAGTATCCGATTCTTGTTCGTATAGCAAAGGATCTGCTAGCCATTCCAGCTTCATCTGTAGCCTCGAAATCAGCTTTCAGCACAAGTAAAAGAATAATCAATGATTTTCGTAGCAGCTTGACGCCTGAGATAGTAGAAGCGCTGATTTGCACACAAGATTGGTATCGAGCAGAAGGTAAATTTCATTCCCTGAACTATGTGTTGACATTATATAATCAGATTCACTAGGAGTGTAAATCTAAATTGTTGTTAATGGAACCTATCGCAGGATCATCTGAGTTTAGTATGAAGTCTATAAATGATCTTATCATGGGTGAAATGACTGAGAATGATACCAGGTAATCTGTGCATGGAGTGTTTTAGTCATGTTACTTGTATTTTCTATTGGCAAGAGCATGCTGAAGAATGTTTCATTTCTTAATATTTTTGGAGCAGGATGTTGTGCTCATGTCTAGTTGTTTAGTCCCATTCTGTGCATAAATTACAGTTTTCTTTCTTTTGTTTTCATATAGGAGTTGTTCCAGTCTGTGTTGGTTTTATTTTTTTGATGGCAACATCACGCTGAATATTTGGTTATTTCGGTGAATGTGCTACAACTAATACTGGGATCCTTTTTGTCGTGTAGGCTATGAATCTATGATTTGGTGGTGACAAAAGGTTGCTGCAAAAAGTTGCTAGCTGGCCATTGAATGCAGGGCCACTGCAAGTCAGAATCCTCACAAATCTTGAAAGTGTATGTGTTGTCAGTGTTCAGTCTCCAGCCTTCGGTTTCCATCAGATAATAAGGCAACCTTTCTGAATGTGGACCTGTTTAGACCGTTACTATGACTGTACGAGTAACTTTGTAATTTATTAGTATTTTTTGAACGAGTTGACTGTAATTTGTACCTGGAAGTGGTTTCTTAATTTCCCTGCATATACCTTTTTCTTTGGTGAAAGCAGCATCAAGAGTTCATTAATTTTGGTTGTGGTTCCATTATCATAGTATGATTACATAAGTGCACAAATGGAGTATTAGTGCTAGCAGTCCAGCACATGTCTGGGCGGGGGATGCGTATTAGTGCTAGCAGTCTAGGCGTCCAGCACATGCATGTCTGGGCGGGGGATGCGTGCAGCTCCAGAAGGTAGCAGGCAACGTGAGGTTCGATCCCCGGTGCCCCACGGGCCACAACACCAGAGAAAAAGAAAGGATCGGTTCGATCCTTGACACTCGATCTGCACACAAGGTTCAGGGGGTCATGATGAGGGGCACACCGATCCGGCTCGTTTGCAGGTGTACGAGCCAAGGTGAACCCCTCGTCACTCCCCACCACTTCCCCGGTCCATCCCGGCGACGAGCTCGCAGGATTTTGACCTCCATCGCCGGCCATGGCGCCTGGGGACCTGTTTGTGATTGGGATTCTCGTCTGAGGACCTAGTTGTAATTTCTGAGGACCTATCTGCGAATCCAGGGACTTGGTTGTAATAAGATTCTTAGGGTTTTAGCTGAAACTTCAAAAATTCATTAAACATTGCAAAAAACTCATAAAAATGTAAATCCAATTGTGTTGGTTTCTTTGTTATGAGATCTACCTTTTCTAGAAAGGTTGTATAGGGTTTTTCTCTGTAGTTTTTGAATGAAAAATCAAACTCAGTTTGAGGTGTTTTTGTTGTAGTTTAAAATATACTCATGATATGGAAGTAAATATTGGATATCTTGTTCTTTATGGAATGTTTAGATTTGTGACCAAAGTTGACAGGAGTTTGATGTGTAGACATTAAGTTATGATTTATGTAAGCTTTGTGCTAGATTAATCTTGATGCTTTTTATAGCCCCTTCAAATAAATTTTCTCTAAAGCACAAATACACCCCAGGGCTTTGTTATGATAAGATGTACCTCTGTTAGAGTGGATGAGATTTTAGGATATGTTTTGACGCTTGTTTTGGAATTAATCTGGTTTAGGAGTTTAAATTAATAATTTAAAAAATAATTTGAATCTACACTTTGCTTTGGTCATAGGCTTAGATTTGACCTAAATGAGTTGTAATAGAAAGTTGAGAACAAAAAGATTAATAAATCTTTTTGTAGGATTTATTTGTGAGTTGCTAGGTTGAAATTTGTCTTTTTCATATAAATTAAAATATACATAATCTGGAGCTAAACTTTGGCATATGAGCTTATTTTAGGTATGTTGCTGTGTACCAAAATTTAGGACCAATGGATATGTATTTAATTTTATATGAATTTTTGATGAAAGGCTAATAGCTTTCAAGTAAATAACAAAATGTCATCTTTTTGTTTTATTTTTGAAATGTGCTGCTGTTCAAAACCATTAGGACACACCCCTTGCTGTTTTGTGAAGTTAATTAATTTATTTTGCTTAAATGTGCACACAATCACCATCAAAGTTAAGTTTAGTCACCCTCATCACACCCAATGCTTTTTGTGAGTTTTGTTAATTCTTAATATGAATGTGGCCAACAAGAGTTGGTTTGGTGGTAATTCTCCCACCCTCACCATAATCTAATGCATATGCATATGAACGTGTAGATTTACCCGACGGTACTTACACGCTCACTCAGGAGGAGGAGGGAGCAGCTAGTGGAGAGGTGAACCAATCTGTCGTGCATCAAGACCTGGACCAAAGTCCAGAAGAGCCCAAGGCTAGTGCTGAAGTAGAAGAAGGCAAGCACCAGAGTTGCATATAACCTTTTTGATAAAATCTCTTAACTTTTACATTTTCAGTATTTATGATTTACTTTGTGCATTTAAGTTTCAGGAGTTGTTTTGAAACCTAGATGCATGATCCTTAGGTTCCTATGCTCTTATACTAGTATGTTAGGACGCTAGTGCCATGCTTTAAGGACACGGTACAAGTCGAGTAATAACTCATTGCTCGCGAGATATAGGATGCTTATGGTTGGAATCATAAGTTGGTTAAATTGACTTGCTCATGTGGTAAGAGCAATGGGTTCGGTCTCGACCGAGTAGCATGGTGCTGGTTTAAGCTATTGAACGTACCAAGTGCTTGTCGGGAATGAGACCGATAAGCCTAGTACCTAATGAACCAGTGCGGGGACTTTATCGCCACTACTCTTGAGCTGCGTCTCCCGGTTTGATCCCGGTAGTGCAAGTGTGATCCTGGACGTGCCGTGTGAGGGCGTTCCAGTAACCTTGTACTTAGGACTGTGGTGACTATCCCTAATCTGAGGAATGACGGGAACCGCCTGGTCGGGGTAGACCCCGCATTTGCTTTTATTTGATTTCTTGGGGTCTACCTTCTTCCGTGTATCTTGGGTTTACCTTGCAAGGATATAAATCGATCGATCGTCGGTCACTTGCCGTTATCTGAGTCGGCTTGACTACTGGCTACCCCATGTATTTATGGAACAGTTGGATTAATATTGCTGTCTGATTAATGTTGTTTGCACAAACATGCTTGTTTAGTTAGGTGCTTACCTAGAATGGTTAACATACTAGAATTTGAGCTAAAATTGGAAAGTAAGCATCAACTCTTAGTCGCTTTTGGCAAAACAAAACCACCAGCCAAAAAGCCTTGTATGTCTAGTTGTACTTTCTTTTTGTCGGGTCAGTCTTGCTGAGTATTAGCATACTCAGCCTTGCTTAATTTGTGGTTTTCAGGTAACCCCATCTGGTCTGGTTCTATTCTAGATTGTTGGGAGCTTGAGTGGGAGCAGGATGACGATGAGTGATATATTATGGATGGCTTCCCATAAGTATCTGCCGTGTAGCTTTATTTCCGTTGTTTAATCTCTGAAACACCTTTACTTTCATGTACGAAAAACCTGGTTTGTAATAATGTGACTTGTGTACTTTTTATGTAATATTGAACTTGTACTCTGGTTCCGCTTTCGTGTGGGCTTTGCGCATATCACTATCCTGTAGCAAGTGATTCACCGGGCATGACCCAGCAGAGGCGACAAAATACATCCTTGTTATCGCTTATGAGCCAAGTGGACCAGCTCAGGTAAAAATACAGATTTATTTTGGGCGGATTTGTCACACATGTCATCCCCTACTCTCATTTTTATGCTCGGACCCACGCATCGGTCTCTTCCCCCTCCTCTGCCCCACGGCTCGCCTGCCCCATAGGCCCCTCCCCTGCCCCGCGGCCTCCCCTGCCCCACGGCTCACCTGCCCCGCATGCCCCTCCCCTGCTCAGCGGCCTCCCCTGCCCTGCGCCGCCCCCTTCCCCTGCCCCACGACCTCCACTGCTCATGGTGGCCAGGGATTTTCCCTGGACGCGTCCGCCACCGCCGCCGCGCCGCGCCCTACGGAGCTTGCCGTGGACGCATCCACCACCGCCACCGCGTCGCGCCCTACGGAGCTCGCCGTGGACGCGTCCGCCATCGCCGCCGCGTCGTGCCCTGCGGAGCTCGCCGGCGCGGGGCAGGTGGAGCTCTCCTACGGGGTGGTCGTGGGACGGAGCGCACAGATGGAGCTCCAGCTTGCTCGCGTCGCGCCTCGCTTCCGCATCTCCGGCGAGCTTGGCCCCGTCGCGTCGCGCCGCCCTTCCCCATCTCCGGCGAGCTTGGCAGCGTGGGGAGCTCCGCTCGGGATCGCGAGACGTGGTTGGCGCAAGGAAGAAGAAGAAAACAGCGAGACTTAACGAAAGTGAACGGCAGTGGTTTGTAGGCGCGGACGGCGTGGGTGGCTCTGCCTCCGACTGCTCGCCGGCAGCGTGGGGAGCTCCGCTCGGGACCGCAAGACGTGGGTGGCGCAAGGAAGAAGTAAAAGGCGAGACTTAACGGAAGTGAACGGCAGTGGTTTGTAGGGAAACAAAATTTTGTTCAATGGTACTGAGGATGTTTCTCAAACTTCAATGGTACAAAGGTAAGAACTTTTTATAATGGTTCTTAGGTAAAAACCTCAATATTTAAGAACATCTGTAAGGGTGGAACCTGAAGTAGTAGTGCCGTGTGTAAGAATATCAAATAGTTAAATATCCAGTGTTCCTGTGTAAGTAAAGATGGATTCGGATTAGATACGCATGGAATCGATATTCAGATGTAATTTTTACCATATTTTAATTCAAATTTGAACCAGATACAAATCTTATCGGATATATAAGGATACGAATTTTATTGAATACGAATACAAAACAGATAGAATTGCATTATTGACGATTTTATAGTTGGTAAAAAAAATATGTTACTAGTAGTGAGCAAATTATGAATAAGACAACTTATCAATATATATATATATATATATTAAGAAAAGTTTAAGTAATTCAATATATAAAAATAAATATTTTTCATAGATATATATCATTTAACATTAAAATAAGCACATTAATACATATAAACATAAATAATTTCTTTAAAAATAATATAGTGTATTTTAAATTAACATGAATAGTCATATTGTAATAATTAAATTTTATTACTGTATATCACTAATAATATTAGACTAAAATAATTATTCATTTGATATTTTTTAATAATTTAGATGATGTACATCATTTTTAGGTAATAATATTAAAATTAACATCATTTTGTAATTACTAATTACTCATCAAAATAATTTTTAGAAGATTTCATGACTACTTTGTTCTACACGAATACGAATAATGTCGGATAATCCACATTTTTTAGAATACGAATATGGAATTGAATAGAGAAAAAATTAGAAATTGAATACGGAGACATCCATTTAACATTCACATTAAAAATGAATACGAGATATCTATATTGATGATTTATCGAATACGGATTCGGATAATTCAGATATCCAGACATGCGAATCCATCCCTAAAGAATATCAAATAGTTAAATATCCCACGTTCAAGCGTGGATCTCCATGGGTGGCTCACCGAGCCGAGGAGGTCACATCGTGCTTAAGCTTTGGTGGCGATGCCTTTGACAGCGATGTGGTGTCTTTTCCTTTTTCTTTTACACTTTAGGCAAAAAGTACCACACGGAGGAATATGCCTTCATGCCTCAGCAGCTCACCGACCAGCATACACATATTCCATGGCATCTTCGAGCAAACTTAATGGATACGGTGAATCGGTGATGTTACTTTTTATAGATTAGATGGAAAAAAGATTGAAGGTTTTGCATTTAAACAGAATAGAATTACTCCCTTGAAAACTCACAAGTAAAACTAGCCTCCTTGTTAGCGACATATTATATATACAGACTTAGAAAATGAAGAAACAGAAAAATGCAAATAACGAGATATCCTCAAGAGCACACAGGATGGTACCAACCTTGCAATTATCGAGATGGAAGCAATGCAACCCTAGGATCCTCTAATAATGTTGTAAAGCTAAAAAAAACGATTCACGAAAGCAGCTTTGGTTGGACACCCACGTCAGACGGAACTGATTGTGAGACTCTCTCGCCTGGGATGGTTTTGTTCGGCAAATTGCGTGTATAAATTGTCGCATTAGACTGCGTTTTATGAGATAAGATGTGACTCGAAGTGACATGCAAACAGTGAAAAGTTGAGTGAATTTGCCCAACTAAACAGGTTTGAACTATCTAAATCATAAATGGTTTTAAAATACCACTAATCATTACTCCCAGTTGACATAGTATTTTATATGTATCTATACAAATTTATATAACAAAAATTATGTATCTAAAAAATCAAAACAACCTAAAATTTAGAACAGATCGAGTATTATTTATAAGAAAAAAACACATTGTGGCGCTCATGTAACTAAATGGAATAAATAAATTAGAGGCCCAACGTTAGATGATATTAGTCATAATTCTCCTGTTGGATTACTCAAACTCTTGTCACACAGGCACATTGACATTTCATCATATCGATCGACCTTAAGCTAAGGCCGGTGCTGTGTCAACGTGCGTGTGTGAGCCTTCATCCATTTCCGCAAGCAACCGCGTATGTACGTATCAGCTAGAATAATTAGTCTCCTTGACCCCCATTTGCTTTGGCTTCGTACAAAATTCCGTGAGCCTGATGCGTTTGGGGATGCCTTGTGGCAACAAGTGAATCTTGCTTGCCCACCACTTCTACCCCAACCACCGGCCTTCTTCCTTGGGCACTTTGGTTGGTGACTCCCACACATTTGCTCAACCAACCACACATGCACATGGTGGTGGTCCTCTACCTTTCGCTTGTATAGTTGCCAAGCTCCAAACACCAACCACCCGCATCCTCCTCCTCATCAGGCCTTTCAACCAAATCTCTGCCAGCAAGAAATCAGCTACTCTCCGACCTCCGATCCGATCCGCCGCCCGCCCGGGAGGACGATGAAGAGGGAAGGATGGCAGCACGGCACCGTCAGGATCAACCGCAGCAACAAGCTACTCAGGGTCGCCGCCGCAGCCGCAGCCAACTGCGACGACGACGACGAGACGGCGGTTGGTGGGGCGACGATGGAGCACGGGAAGGCGCCGGCCAAGCCGACGAACGCGTCCAAGATCACGGGCAAGTGCCGGCGGCCGCGCTGCGCGGGCTGCCATCACCACCCGGTCTCCAAGGCCCGGGACAAGACCAAGGGCGCGCACAAGCTGCACGCCGGCGACGTCGCGCTCAACCACCGCCTCGTGTCCTGGCGCGTCGTCGACGGCGGCGGCGCGGGGAGCTCGGGGATCCCGGCAGACTACAAGGGCACCTCGGCGTCCTCCTTGCTGGCCTACCTGGCCGGCGGCAGCAGCTGGCACGAGGACGACGACGAAGACAACGGTGGCGGCTCTCCTGAAACTGCCCCGCTGGTCAACGACCTGTACGACATCATCGTCGGCCGTCGCGGAATTGATCCGGCGCTCGCCACTGACATCGCGGTAGGAGACACTGACGCAACTGAAGAGCAGGAGAAGGATAGCGAAGATGTCGAGGAAGATGGGGATGAAGCAGAGGAAGACATGGGGTTCTGCATGGTCGGCGTCACGATCGCCGTGGAGTTCTCCGACGGAGAGGAGGATTGGATCGTGGTGGAGGAGATCGTCTGATCCGATCTCCTTCACTTTGCTTGCCAAATTGCAAATAAAGACATGGCCTCCATTCATCTGGCTGTAAGCTGCCCTGTCTCTCCCATCTGCAGGTGCTGTGTGTATATACTGCCTGCTCTGTTCGCTGTGTGTATCTATATGGTGACTGTAAATCTGATCGTGATCATGAACTATTCATTCAAAAACTGATTTTCTGATTTGTGAATAATAAAGTGGGGAAGTGGATTCTTCTTCAGTGTTGATTTCATTTCTGATTGAATTGGAAAATGGGGAGATGCTCAGATGCATGCATGCTCATCTGATGTTTTTTCAGGTTTTCTTGTCCCTGTTCCTTTCATTTTCTGCTGCTGGAAGTCCTGTTTTTTAAAACGTGCTTAGCACATATTTCATTAAGTAGGAGACATGTTTATAGCCAAACCGGTATCAATCAAGGAGAAACAAAGACATAATAGGAAAAGAAACAACTCACCGTCATGTGCCCTCTATCTCGATGCTCTAGTTGCACCGGGCTTCCCCACATTTTGAGGTCGTGCACGACCCGATGTTGATGCGTGTGCGGCCTATGCAAAGGCTTGACGTCTCCAAGTCTTTTGCTCCCGTTCCCAAGCCACCTACTCGACATTGCCTCTGTCACTCTTAACTCGGCTGATGTCGAGCCTGTTCGGCTGGTCCAATAAACAGTGCTCGGCTGACTTATCTCCTCTCACGTAATACTATTCATTCTACCAGCCGAGTACTATTCATTCTACCAGCCGAACAAGTTCGTCGTCTCCATCACCATCAAGGTGTCTTGCTCTTCCATGCACCATGTAAGAGCAACTCCAGCAGAGCCCCTACTCCGGCCCCAACTCGAGAAATAGGGGCTGATAGCAAAAAAACGACCTCCAGCAGAGCCCCAACTCCAGCACCTAACACTGTTCAACCCCTATTTTCCCCCTTCCGGCCCCTTCTCCTGTGGGTGGAGAAGGGAGCCTCTACTCGGTTGTTGCGGCTGTTTCCGTTCGCGCCCCCGCACGGACTCGCTCGATGGAGAAGGAGGCAGACTCACCTCACGCGAGATCTAGCCCTGCGCCGCCCCTCGCCCCGGCTGGTGCGAGATCCAGCGCAGGCCGACTACGCCGCCCTTCGCCGCGGCCAGTGCGAAATCCAACCGCGCAGGCCGGCTGCGCTGCCCCTCGCCGCGATGGCACGCAGTCAAGCCGTGTGGGTCCTTCCCTGTGCCGCTAGGCGTGCGAGCTGCGATGCCACGCCGCACCGCGGGATCCAGCCGGCAGAGGGCAGACGGGAGGCGGCGGAAGATAGGGGAGGCGGCAGATTGGAGGGGAGGCAGATGGGAGAGGAGGCCGACCGGAGGAGAGGTGGATGAGGAGGCCGACCACCGACAGGAGGAAAGCCGCACGGGGAAGAGGTAAACTGGAGCGTACGGGAGGAGGGGAAGTCCGTCCGGAGGAGTTTAGGTAACGTAGAGACCGACAGGTGGGACCCATGTGTCATAGTGTAAGTAGGGGTTGTGAAGTAGGGGCTATTGCTAAAGTTGAATGTAAAAACTGGGAACCCAAAAAATAGGAGGAGCCCCTACACAGACAAGTAGGGCTCAAAATAGGGACTATTGCTGGAGTTGCTCTAAACTCTTCAGATCCCTCTATCGCAAACCTACTCGTGTCCACCCTTCACCTCCCTCGGTCCATCAGCACGAACTTTTTGCTTGACCTTCACCACTCTCTGTCGATCACCACGTTGCATTCAACACCTGCACATCCCAAGCCAAAAGCAACATTATTCCACATCATGTTGACAATCACTCATCACTAAGGAGTGTGACCACCACAGGTCCTCTGGATTTCAAAAGAATTGATTAGGTTTTCATAATATTTCTAAATTCAAAAAGAATTTCATCTAGAAGTCCAAAATTATGAACTGATAAATAATTTTCCGAGAATCATCTATGATTCAAATAACACGTACCTATCAGGTGAATTCCGATTTTCTTACATATTTTCCATAAAATGGACGGTGAAGGGTAGAAGATACAAATAGGCAGCTATCATGCCAAATGATTATAGGAAGGCGTGTGTACGCGGAATGTTCCACGGCTCCATCGACCAGTACAATCGGGCTCTTACCGTTGCTGTACCTTTCGAGCTCTTGCTTTCATAGCGTTTTTACAGGAGTTTCTGGATTCAGTGTCTTCAAATGCGGCCCGATGCAACTAAGGTCAGTCTCAATGGGAGGGTCATGGGCAATTAATAGGCTGCCACATCAGCTGATTTGATGACATGGCACCGAATTAATGAAGGGAGAGAATGGAAGCGGGTCATCCTGGTGACCCCGGGTCGACCCAGTTCTCGATGCCACGACCCTCGCGTTGAGAGACCCTTCGTCCACCTCCAGATCTCCGCTGCGCCGAGTCTCTCTCCTCCGATCCTCCCGCTCGTCCACCTCCGGCGCGGGCGCGGCAAAATTCTCTTCCGCGCTCGTCGAATCTCCCGCGCGTGCGAAAACTCCCCCAGCGTGTGTCGATCTCCTGCCACCCCCTCCCCAATTTCTAGCGCTCATATATGGAAGCCCCTAAAAATCTTGATTTTTTACCCTTCCAATCACTACTCCTTCCCCCTTCCAATCTCGGCTCCATCCCCATTCCAATCTGCGCCAGCGTCACCTAGTGCTCCGATGGCGAGCAAAGGCAGCAGGGGCGGCGCAAGGAAGCAGCAGGGTACACCAAGAGATCCAACTCCGACAGTCAACGCTTCCCCATCGCCACCGACGCCATCTTCTGCACCACCACCTCGTCCTCCCCAAGCTGTTGCTGCTCCCCATCCTTGGCCGCCGCAACCTGCTGCTGCCCATCCATGGCCACCGCAAGCTGTTGTGCCCCCAACATGGACACCCCCAACATGTGGCGCAGGGATTGATGGTGGTCAATCCACTTCAGCAGATCCATGGTAAGTTTTCCTACTGTTTGTGCTATTTGATTCCGTCCTAATATCTCCTGCTATTATCCCTCTGGTCACCTTGCTCAACCGGCATCCGTCGTGGCTGCCGAACAGCAAGGAACTCGATTTGCAGAGGAAGAAGATGCTACTGTTGGACTAAAACCATTCATTGTTTATTTGGACCATGCGTTCACTTCTGCAGCCCATCTGTGCATCCCACCTAGGCCATAGTAGTAAATTGATAAATTGAAGCCTGTTGTCGGGGACAGCCATAGGGGTCCCCTAACTATGGAGGAGATTACCCTTCCTAAAAAATTGACACAAAACCACAAAAACGCTTCCCAAACCGCCCACAGCCCAAATACGAATAAGGCCCACGGCCCAACAACCTCCATGGCCCATCGAACCGCCATCCCCAGCCGCCCTCGAGCGAACCTCCGCCTCGCTCGAGGGTCGGACGCCGCGCGGCAGAACCTCGCCTCGCTCGAGGGCACGGCGCCCCTTGAGTGGATCTCCGCCTCGTTCGGGAGCTCTGGCCCCTCGAGCGAATCTCCGCCTCGGTCGAGGCCACCCCTCGACCCGTGGCGCCTCACCTGCTCCCCCCGACCGGAGCATTAAATGCCCTGACACGCCGCGGGCACCCGGGTCAAAAGGCGAATCCCCGCCACGCTGATCTCCTGACACCGCCTGAGAATCTGATCCCGGCGCTGTTCGAGCAACCCACCACTATGCGACCATCCCGGCGCTGTACAGGTGCTGTGCGGGATGGCTGGTGTCATTCTTCGACACTGTGCCACCCGCTCCCGTACTTCCTCCCCGCCATACCCCTCGAAGAGGGATGGCAACACCCTCGAGGAACGTACGGCCGCCGTCCTGGCGCTCGCCCAGGACAGTGCCGTGACGCGGAGTGAGCAGAGCACGTCCTCTCCATCACCTCCGACCCTGTGCGGCCATCCCCAGCGCTGTGCGGACAGCCCGTCGCTGTGGAACCATGCCCGACGCTGTGGAGCCCCATTCCGATGGGATGCCACCACGCCGAGCCCTGTACAGCACAAGCGCCCTCGTCAGCAAGACCCTCGAATTGGTGTGCGAACGGCAGCCAGACATGAACGCCGGATGGACTACCCTTGAAGCTGCTCCCCAGCGAGTACAAAGCTGCCACGACACCCGCAAGTACTAAGACTCGTGAGGACACCGTCAGATCACAAGCGCTGTATACCAGTACTATAATACTGTGCAAAACCCCATGCGGCACGTTTTGTAAGCCGCCTCCCCTTGGACTATAAAAGGAGGAGGTGGTCGCCCGGCCGCAGGACACGACGACGGCATCACTTCTCACCCACGTTCACCCGCTCGCTCACTCCCTTGATATTGGCACTCTGCCTCAATCATCTAGCAGGGACTTGGAGGTTTTTCCTCCTCTCCCGCCTAGCTTGTAGACCCCCTCTACAGGCACCACGGTGCATTGCAATACAGCGCTCGAGCGCAACCTGCTGGACGTACGGCCCCGCGGCCAGAACCAGGATAAATCCGTGTCCCCGCATTGCTTAGCACCGGCGATGGAGAGACCGATCACAGCGCATTTCACTAGTTAGTGTCGGGACTAATCTCAACACCGACAGTTGGCGCGCCAGGTAGGGGGATCGCGCTGTGATCGACCCCTCACCAGAAGTCTCGATGGTGATTCGCACCGAGATGACGTCCCAGAGGTACGCCATGGGCAGCTCGGACCCTTTCCCTGCCGGATTCGAAATCCGGTTCGGGAGCCTGAACTTTCAGGCTACGGGGAACGGCTACCACATCCGCCTTACCAATCGGGATGAATTCCACCCGTGGCGGTCAACCGGGCCGGGCCTGATCCCCGCCACGCTGACGACCGACGCCCCGGCGCCGGAACCCACGACGGCGGCTGCCTCGACGTCTCGACACCGTAAACGCTCGGGTCAGCGCTCGCGCCAGGCGCGCACGGAGCGGCGCCGGGCAGCACGCGACGCGGCCCAGAGGGACGCACCACCGCCGAGCGACACGACGGCGCGCCCCGAAGGGGAGCACGCGTCCACGGGGCCGCAGTTCCTCCACGGGATGCGCAACTCCGCCGCAACGTACGCCTCATCCGTCAGCACCGACATGGCCGCATACGAGGATCTCCCGGGCCATCACCTGCTGTCAACCCGGAACCTCATCGCCACCACCAATGACGAGTCGTACCACAGCTCGGCCAGCGAACTGCCGCCCGCGACCTCGCACGGCTACGCGGAGTGGGACTTCTCCGGCGTACCGGACCCCGTGGTGTTCCGGCGGTTCCTTGACGCCGCGGACTGCTGGTTCGGTTGCTCCGACGAGTCCAGCGAAGGGAGCTACGATCCCTCATGCGAGTGCTTCGTTGTTGTCATCAACGAGCACGCTGACGGCGCAAACAGAGCAGGCGACGGGGATGCGGCCCAGCATCCAGAGCCAAACCCGCCACCGGCCCCACCGGCGGGCAATGCGGATATTACTGCATAGCTGGCCCAAGCGCGCGAGCTCGAGGCGAAGCTCGCAGAGGAGTACCGGCAGGTGCGGCTCTTGCGTGCTACCATCGCGGGGGAGGCCTCGGCGCGCGGCGAACGCGCCCGAGAAGCCGGGAGGCAAGCCCGCGAGCGCATCAACGCCGACTTCAACGTCGATGACCCGCACACGCCACCACGAGCCAGCCAAAAGCTCGTCGCGGCAGCGACACTGCTTCGGGCCATGCCCGAGCCGTCGACGCCCGAGGCGCGCAACCTACGCCGCGAGGCGCAGGCCCTCATCGAGCAGGCAGCCGTGCAGCAAGCTGAGAGCTCTGCATCCCGCATGCGCAACCAGTCCAGTGCGCGAGGCGGCAGCAGCGCACAGGACCAAGAAGCATCCGTCCACGCGGACGGCGCGGCAGGACAGCCAGCGAACCGGGGCAGGACGCCTGTCAGGGAGCGGATCCTCGACACGCGCGGCCAGGCCCGAGATGGTGATGCTCGCAACGTCTTGAACGCCAAGAGAAGGGACGACGTGGAGGCAAGAACGGCAGCAGGCTACCACCCTCGACGTGGTGGTCGCTACGACAGTCGGGAGGATCGCTCACCGATGCCGGAACCCCCGGGGACCCGTGTGTTCAGCCGGGAGATCCGCACGGTGAACATCCCCCAGCGCTTCCGCCAGCCCACAACCATCACCAAGTACACGGGGGAGACGGACCCTCGAGTCTGGCTCAACGACTACCGCCTGGCTTGCCTGCTGGGCGGCGCCACCAGCGATGCGGTGATCATCCGCAACCTACCACTACACCTTGCGGATTCAGCCCGGACGTGGCTCGAACACCTGCCGGCCAGTCAGATCCACGGTTGGGACGACCTGGTCCGCACTTTCGTGGGGAACTTCCAGGGCACGTACGTGCGCCCCGGGAACTCCTGGGACCTGCGGGGGTGCACCCAGAAACCCGGCGAGTCGCTCCGGGACTTCATACGGCGCTTTTCCAAGCGCTGTACCGAGCTCCCGAGTGTCGCCCAGTCCGAAATCGTGCATGCCTTCCTCGAGGGCACGACCTGCCACGACCTTGTGCGCGAACTCGGGAGGAGCCCGCCGATACACTCCAACGAGCTGTTCGACATTGCCACCAGCTTCGCTTCTAGAGAAGAGGCAGTGGGGGTGATTTTCGACGGCAAGAAAGGCAAGCGCGTGGACGATGCGCCCGCGGAGGGCAGCAAGTCCAAGGAACCCGCGAAGAAGCAGAAGCGGGGCAAAAAGGGCAAGAAGCCCCATCGTGACGCACACGCGTAGGGTGCGGCGAGGATGGTGACGAAGCCCTCGCAGTCGACCCTGCACGTAAGGGTCCTCGAGGCCCCCCTCGAGGCCCCGGCGTGTTTGACGACATGCTGAAGAAGCCCTGCCCGTACCACAAGACCACGGTCAACCACACCCTCGAGCAATGCGACATGCTCAAGAAGTACTACAGTCGCATCGCAGCGAAGGAGGACGAGGCCAAGAAGGATGGGGGTGACGGAGGCGCCGACGGTTTCCCCGCAGTGGAGAACGTCTTCCTCATCTTCGGGGGGCCGACGGTGGACATGTCCACCAGCCAACGCAAGCACGAGCGGCATGAAGTTCTCGCTGCCGAGAAGGCCCCTCCCTCCTTCCTCGACTGGTCGGAGGAGGCCATCACCTTCAGCCGCAAGGACCACCCGAACCGCATCCCCCACCCGGGCCAGTACCCATTGGTCGTCGACCCCATCATCGGCAATTCACGTTTCTCCAAGGTGCTGATGGACGGCGGCAGCAGCCTCAACATCCTGTACGTACACACTCTTCGACTGATGGGGATCGGTCTGGATCAGCTGCGGCCTAGCACGACGCCGTTCCATGGCGTCGCGCCGGGCAAGCGCGTCCAGCCCCTCGGGCAGATCGACCTGCCGGTCTGGTTCGGCACGCCGGACAATTTCCGCAAGGAGACCCTCACCTTCGAGGTGGTGGGGTTTCGGGGCGCGTACCACGCCATCCTCGGGCGTCCGTGCTACGCCAAATTCATGGCGGTCCCAAACTACACCTACCTCAAGATGAAGATGCCGGGGCCAAAAGGTGTCATCACGGTGGGCTCGTCGATCGAGCACGCATTCGACTGTAACATCGAGTGCGTCGAGCACGCCGAGGCGCTCGCGCTGGACGAGTCGCTCGTTGCGGACATGGAGAAGCTGGCCAACGAGGGCCTCGACTCCCCCACGAAACACGCGGGCAGCTTCGAGGCTGCCGAGCAGACCAAGGAAGTACCCCTCGACGCCGCTGCCCCCGAGGGCAAGGTGTTGAGGGTCAGTTCCACCCTCGACCTGAAATAGGAAGTGGTGCTCGTCGACTTTCTCCGCGCCAACGCAGATATCTTCGCGTGGAGCCCCTCGGACATGCCGGGCATTCCGAGGGAGGTCGCCGAGCACTCCCTTGACATCCTACCTCACTCCAGAGCTGTGCAACAGCGCCTGCGACGTTTTGACGAAGAGAGGCGCCGGGCGATTGGAGTGGAGCTGCGAAGGCTCCTGGAGGCCGGATTCATCAAGGAGGTGTTCCACCCCGAGTGGCTTGCTAACCCCGTATTAGTCAAGAAAAAGAATGGGAAGTGGCGGATGTGCGTAGATTACACCGGGCTAAATAAAGCATGTCCTTCCTTTTCCTTTACCACGAATCGATCAAATTGTGGATTCCACTGCGGGATGCGAGCTCTTGTGTTTCCTTGATGCCTATTCGGGTTACCACCAAATAAAGATGAAGGAGTCCGACCAACTCGCGACTTCTTTCATCACGCCGTTCGGCATGTTTTGCTACGTGACGATGCCATTTGGTCTTCGAAACGCTGGGGCTACATACCAGCGATGTATGCAACATGTTTTCGGGGATCACATCGGGCGGACCGTTGAGGCATACGTAGATGACATTGTCGTCAAAACTAGGAAGGCGGACGACCTGGTTAACGATTTGCGCGTTACGTTCGATTGCTTGCCGGCCAACGGGGTCAAGTTAAACCCCGAGAAATGTGTCTTTGGGGTGCCGCGCGGCATGCTGCTGGGTTTCATCGTCTCCCAGCGGGGCATCGAGCCCAACCCCAAGAAGGTCTCGGCCCTCGAGCGGATGGGGCCAATTCGAGACCTAAAGGGGGTGCAGAAGGTATTGGGTTGTCTGGCCGCTCTGAGCCGCTTCATCTCACACCTCGGCGAAAAAGGCCTGCCCCTCTACCGACTCCTGAAGAAACACGAGCGCTTTTCCTAGACCATCAAGGCCCAGGAAGCCCTTGACAAGCTGAAAACAACGCTTGCACATGCGCCGATCCTCACGCCACCTCAAGACGGCGAACCTCTGCATCTCTACGTCGCGGCAACCACCCAGGTGGTCAGCGCGGTCATCGTGGTGGAGAGAACAGAGGAGGGCCACGCCCTACCAGTCCAAAGGCCGGTATACTACATCAGCGAGGTGCTATCCGAGACCAAAGCGCGGTACCCTCAAATCCAGAAGCTGCTTTACACGGTGGTAATCACACGGTGCAAGCTGCGGCACTACTTCGAGGCCCACCCGGTCACTGTGGTCTCATCGTTCCCGCTAGGGGAGATAATCCGCAACCCGGATGCCTCAGGTAGAATCGCGAAGTGGTCCGTAGAACTCATGGGTGAAACTCTCACCTATGCGCCGCGCAAGGCGGTCAAATCCCAAATTCTTGCGGACTTCATCGCTGAATGGACAGACACTCAATTGCCCCCATTACAGATCCAAGCCGAGTGTTGGACCCTCTACTTCGACGAGTCGGTGATGAAAACCAGAGCGGGCGCGGGCCTGCTCTTCATTTCGCCCCTCGGAGAGCATATGAGGTACGTGGTACGCTTGCACTTCCCCGCGTCGAACAATATGGTGGAGTATGAGGCCCTCCTTTGTGGCCTCCGAATCGCCGTCGAGACCGGTATCAAGCGTCTCGACGTCAGGGGAGATTCACAGCTTGTGATCGATCAAGTCATGAAGAACGCGAGCTGCTACGATGAGAAGATGGAAGCATACTGCAACGCCGTGCGTGCACTTGAGGACAAGTTCTACGGCATCGAGCTCAACCACGTCCCCCGCAAGTACAACGAGGAAGTAGACAAGCTCGCGAAGATTGCTTCAGGACGAATCACCGTTCCTCCGAACGTCTTCGCGCGAGACCTTGCCAAACCCTCCATCGACCTTAGCAAGACCTCCTCGAGTCCGGAAGAACCCTCGGGGGCTCCCTCGAATCCAGCGGGTGCGGAACCCATGGACGAGGACCCCTCAAACGAGGAGTATGTACTCTCCCTACTCGAGGGGTACGGGGTTGACGAAGCAGAGGTCATGGAGACCGACGAGGTCCTTCCCGCGGAGGACTGGCGGAACAAGTACCTCGCCTGGATCGATCGAGGGGAGCTACCCTCGGATCGGACCGAGGCGAGGCGCATCGCCAGAAAGGCCAAGTCATTCACCGTGATTGGCGGCGAGCTGTACAAGCGCGCCGCGTCAGGGATCCTACAACGGTGCATCCCCGTCCCTGAAGGTCGCGAGTTGATACGGGATATCCACGCAGGCGTATGTGGCCACCACGCAGCGCCACGCACCCTCGTGGGCAACGTGTTCCGCCAGGGCTTCTATTGGCCCACGGCTGTCGCCGACGCTAACGAAGTCGTGCGCACCTGTGAAGGATGCCAGTTCTACGCCCGCAAGACCCACCTCCCAGCTCACGCCCTCCAGACCATACCCATCACATGGCCGTTCGCCATATGGGGATTAGACATCGTCGGGCCCCTGCGGAAGGCGCCCGGGGGCTACACGCATCTGTTGGTCGCAATCGACAAATTCTCGAAGTGGGTCGAGGCACGTCCCATTACCAACCTCAGATCCGAACAAGCCGTGTCATTCTTCACAGACATCATCCACAGATTCGAGGTGCCGAACTCCATCATTACCGAAAATGGCACCCAATTCAACGGCAGGAAATTCCTGGAGTTCTGCGACAACTACCACATCTGCGTGGATTGGGCGGCCGTCGCGCACCCGCAAACCAACGGCCAAGTGGAGCGCGCCAACGGCATGATTCTACAAGGCCTCAAGCCTAGGATCTTCGACAGACTGAGCAAGTTTGGTCGAAATTGGATTCAAGAGCTACCGTCGGTCATTTGGAGCCTCAGAACCACACCGAGCAGAGCCACGGGATTCACGCCGTTCTTCCTCGTCTATGGCGCGGAGGCCGTCCTCCCCACAGACCTGGAATACGGATCGCCCAGGCTCAGGGCCTATCAAGAAAACTCGAACCAGCGGGCTCGCGAAGACTCGTTGGACCAAGTAGACGAAGCCCGCGATGTGGCGATGATGCACTCGGCGAAATACCAGCAAGCACTCCGGCGATACCAAGCCCAGAAAATCCGACGCCGTGACTTCAGCGAGGGCGACCTAGTGCTGAGGCTACGACAGGACAATCGAGGCCGACACAAGCTATCGCCGCCATGGGAAGGGCCCTACGTCGTCGTCGAGGTGCTCAAGCCCGGCACATACAAGCTCGCAAACGAGCAGGGCGAAGTCTTCACCAACGCTTGGAACATCCAACAGCTACGTCGCTTTTACCCTCAAAAGTTCCAAGTCGATTTGTGCATATCCGACGCCCCAGTCGGTTGTATATACGTTAAGATTGTGAATAAAGTCAAGGGTAACTCGGCTTTCCTCCGAAAGCCAAGTCCCCCTCAGGGGCTACTACGGGGGGCACCCTCCCCCCCTAAACGGTCCCATTTTTTTCGAAAAAAAATATTTTTCCAAAAATGCTAAGTATGTCCCAACCCGGGAGCCTGGACAGAAAGAAGCAGGGCGCGAGCAGCCAAAAGGTAAAGATGGGTGAGTTAAGGACGGCCCACGCCTCTAGCAGGATACGGCTTCTCCTCCTCACCACTTTACCTTTAGGCTGCCCATGAAAACGATCGATCCCAGCTGAAATTTGCCAAGGCGACGGGAAAGGACATAACAGCATAAACAAAACGAGTCGCACTTAACTTACAAACATCAAAAGTGAACTGTCTTATTACAAAAGCCACCTGGCTCAAATTCTAACCACAACCTAAGGGCCTCAGCGCCCGACTACTT
The DNA here is from genome assembly GCA_036936925.1 of Cenchrus fungigraminus. Lineage (NCBI taxonomy): Eukaryota > Viridiplantae > Streptophyta > Magnoliopsida > Poales > Poaceae > Cenchrus > Cenchrus fungigraminus. The sequence continues at coordinate 26,597,823 of CM072774.1, read as the reverse complement.
TCAGGGCTCGAGGGGACCCGCGGGAGGAGCGTTCGGGAAGAGATCCTCCTCAAAGGCATCGGCGAGGTCCGCAGTAGCGTTCGCGGCAGCAGCATCGAGGCGGTTCACGGTGGCCTGCGCCCCGTCATCATCAAGATCGTCCGTGATGATGTAGCCCATGGCCAGCGCCGTAAGGTCAACGACGTAGTGTGACGTCACCACGCCGAGGGTCTTCTGGATGCCGAGGCGGAGGGCGCCTTTCATGCGCTCGACAACGCGACCGCCTAGAGCCCGAAGGCGGCTTGCCACTGAGCTCCCCGACGGACCGGCACCCTCGTCAATTCTATGGCACGCTTCGAGGGCCGCCTGCTCCAGAAGTCCCAAATCCTGCTGGGATGAGTCGTAGGCCGCCTGGAGCACTCCCACCTGCGTCGCTGACTCCCCCAGGGCTTTCCGCAAACCTGAGAGAAAAAAGGGTAAGTCGAGAGTGGATCTCGGCAAACCTGATCAGCAAACAAAGGGCCGGGGTGGCAACTCACCCTCGACCTGCTTCCTCTCCTTCTCGAGGTCCGTACGCACGGCTTCGGCTTCCTGCTGCAGCTGCAGGACCGAAGCGTCCTTCTCCGCGCCGGCAGTCCTCAAGCCCTCAACGGTGATGCCCCCCTGGACTAGCTCCCCGGTGAGCCGCTCGATCTCCGTCTCTCGGAGTTGAAGCGCAGCCCTGGCCTCCATCAGCGCGGTACGCTCCTTGTGGAGCTGGGACTGCGCCTCCTCCCGCGTCGAGCGTTCGCGCTGGGTAGCGGACCGAGCATCCTCAAGCGCGGCTCGCTCTTGCTGGAGCTGAGTCTCCACCTGCGCACGCGCGCTGCGCTCCTGTCGGAGTTGGTCCTCCACCCCAGCGAGCGCCGTGACCTTCTCCTGCAGGGCAGCACCCAGCTTCTCGACCTCCTGGGCCTTCTGCTCAGCCTGGGTCTGCCAGGACCGCGCCCCCTCGAGGGTCATGCGGTCCTGCAGGAGTTGAGCCTGCGCCTCGGCAAGGGCTGTCTTCTTCTGCGCCAGCAAGGTCTGTGCCTCGGCAGGGCATCGCGTGCCCTCTGCAGCTCGCCGCTCGCCGTCAACAGCGCCTCCTCCTTCTCCTGGAGCGCGGCCTTCACCTCCTCAACCTCCTTGGCTTTTTCCGCCGCCAAAGTGCGTTGGTCGGTCTAGGCGTCCTCCACGCCCATGAGCTTGTACTCCAGCCAACCGTTGTCTTCCCACAAGGCCCCACCATGGCATCCAGGGACTCGTACTGTTCCCGGTACCAATCGAGGTCAGAGCTCAGCTCGGCGATGCGGTTGAACCTCTCGCCCGCCTGGCCCTGCAGCTCCTGCGGGTAGTAATGGGAAGGCAAGGAAGGGGATCAAGTCAGAAACGCTCAAACAAGAAAAGCGGGGGAGCAAGTGACGGTCAGACGGAGGTTCTTACCTGAAAGAGTTGGAGCGACCTGCCTCCATGGAGCCGGAGCGCCTCGGTCAGAGCAGTGTTGAGAGAGGCATCGTGAGCACGGAATTCCTACCACAACACCCTCTCAGCCCTCGCCTCCTCGATCAGACTCCCCGGCAACCCGGGGAGACGGAGCCTTCGCTCCCACTGCGGCACGTCACCATCGGACGCCGGGGCCGCGGCACCGGACGTCGACGCCTCGGCACCAGGCGCCAGCTGCTGCGGCATCACGCAGCCGTCGGACCACACCACCAGTACCCCGGGCGCGGGCCCGGGGGCTGATCCGACCGCTACCCCCGTCAGACCCCCTCTGGGGGTGGAACCACCATCAGCAGGGGCCTCGGCCGCCCCATGGCCCCCGACCCCCTGGCTCGCCGTGCGAGCCCGCTCTCGACCTTGCTGAGTACCACGGGTCACCGTCGCTTCCTCCACCGCAGCTTCCTCCCGCTGTCGTGGCCTCGTGGCCGCGGCCGTGGCACGCGACGCCTCGCCCGTCGCCACCGTGCCCGCCGCTACCCGCGGCGTCCTCTCCGAGCGGGGCCTCGTCACCCGCAGCGCCCCCAGCTTGAGCGCCTTAGCAGGCGCGAGGGCGGGAGTGGCGGGAGACGTCCTGTCAACGGGAAAGAGGAAAGGTGAGTAACCGCGTCATGATATCAAGAACAGGGGGGGAGGGACGCAACGCACCTTAAACTAGAGAAACCCCGCTTGCGCTTCCTCGAGGGCTCGGGAGGCACCGCCTCAGCGCCTGTCGACGCCCTCGGCGGCGATCCTCCGACGGGCGGCACTGCGCCCGCCTCAGGGGTAGGCTCCGTGGCGACCCCCTCGACCCTTGGTGACGGGAGCGGCGCGGGTTCCCACCTATCGGAGGTGGTCCGCTCCCCCTCGCTCTCCTCATCGTCCGAAGATGAGTTCACCGGCTCTAGCGGAGGGGAGAGGCCTTGCTGCTCCCGCAGCCGGTAGTCCTCGTTGTACCTATCGAGGCGCTCCTGCCTCCTGATCCTCTTCTTTTTCGCCCGGGCTACCCGGTCCTGCTCCCTCTGCTGCCGGGCGCGGTTATCGGTCTGCGACCGGGGCGTCAGCGGATCCGACGTGGAAACATTGACGCCCACCCCCTGTCACCAGTAGCCACTGTTGGGCCAAACATGGAGATAAAGAGAGCAAAAGGTGAAGGGACGGTACTCACTTGGCCAGCGTCGGGGAGCATCGCAAACGACCACAGGTCGTCGTCGCTGTTCCGCACCGCCTTGGGGTTCACTGCGCGCCTCGCCCGCGTGGCCGCGTACCCCCGGGCGAGTGGCTCCTCCAGCAACCGCGAACGCGCTAAGGACACGGGGTTGGCCGCCTCACTCATCTCAAAGATGAGGAGTTTCCTCTCCATGAGGGGAATGATCCGCCGGTGATGGAAGTTGGCGATGACGGACGCCACCATCAGCCCGGCGTTCGCCAACTGGCTTATGGCATTGGTGAGAGGCTCGAGCCTCCTCTGCCTCGCCGGGGGCGACACCCCGTACGACCACGAGGTTGGCCTCTCCTTCAGCACCTTCCCGGTGTACGGCCGAAGGCCGGCGCCGTCGTTGCGGAGGTAGAACCACCCCTTCTCCCAATCGGAGTTGTTCGACGTCATTGTGCACGGCAGGTACAACTCCCTCCGGGAGTCACGCACTGAGAGCATGAGGCCGCTGGCGCGGACCGCTCGGCTTGTCTTCCTTTCTCCTGTGACGAGTGTGTGGAGCTCGCCGCGGAAGAGGTGGACCCACAGGTCCCAGTGCGCAGGGATTCCCAAGAACCCCTCACAGACGGCGACGAAGGAGGCCGCCTGTGAGATGGCGTTGGGGGCGAAGTTGTGGAGCTCCACCCCGTAGTGGTAGCACAGCCCCCGCATGAACTTGCTCGCAGGGGCGTTGAAGTCACGCTCGTGCAGCCGCAGGAAGCTGACGATGTAACCCGGTGGAGGGTTCGGTTCCTGGTCTGACGACGGCGGGATCATCCACGCCGGGTTCAGGCCGTCGCCGGCTGGCGCCAGCTGACCGCCGAGCACCAGCCCCTCCAGTGACCGCCGATCCGCCATTGACCGGGGCCACAGGAACGCGTCCAGCACTCGAATCGAAGACATGGCGGGGAAGACAGAGGAGCGCGGGCGGCTACAGGAATGGAAGGGCGCGGACGGATCCGGGGTGGCGAGACGCACGGCGCAAAGGAAGATGAAGTGTGGGGAATGCATGTGAATGGCAGAGGTAAGGAGTTCCTCCCCTGTTCTCCCCGCATTTTATAGGATCGGAAGGGACGGAGTCCCCGGGAACACCGCGCGCGGCGGCAGTTAATGCAGCCGACACCCCACGTCGCTGACGGCCGGGCCCCGCCGTGCCGAAACGGCCGCGCGCACGCGCACGCATCATGATTACCGCACAGTAACCCAGGGGACGCAGCGCCCCGCCTCATCGCCTTCCCACGTCGCCCACGTCGCACTGCATAAAAAGGAGCGCCCACTCCGCACGACCCGCGCCACGTCGATCGTTTGTCAATAACGGGGGTTCCTTCTCACGTAAGGATAGCCCCCCGTGAAGCCAGAGCCGAGAACTCAAGGGCTGACCCCTCGAGGGCACGAGATTAACACCCTGATCTAAAGCTGGTTGCGGCCGCAAGGTCACGGCCTACCGGTACGCCCTCAAAGAACGGACTCAAGGATTTCTGGGGCTCAGGCCCGTATAGCTCTACTAATCAGCGGCTCGAGGCCCAGCCCGCAGAGGGAACGGTGGGCGCCGCAGATGCCCCTCAATCTGGGGATTTACTGGCCTGCACAGCTATACTGATCAGCGGCTCGAGGCCCAACCCGCAGAGGGAACGGTGGGCGCCGCAGATGCCCCTCGATCTGGGGATTTACTAGCCTGCACGGCTATACTGATCAGCGGCTCGAGGCCCAACCCGCAGAGGGAACGGTGGGCGCCGCAGATACCCCTCGATCTGGGGATTTACTGATCAGTGGCTCGAAGCTCAACTCGATGACAGTTCGGTAAGTGCCATAGATCGACCAAGACGGAGGCACCCGGTGCCACCCCGCAAAGGCCCTACTAATCAGAGGTACGGAGCCTGACCCCCGACGGGTTCGAACAGGCGCCTCAGATTAACAGAGTCAGGGACGACCAGGGCGCGCGTGATCGAGCCAGTCCTCGAACTCAAAGGTTCGAGGGCGCCCCATAGTTCGTGTTCAAGGCCGAACGAGGGCAGCTAGTCGAGGGATACCATCGAGGGAGAGCTTTCACGCCCTCGGTCCTAATCGAACGGGACCGAGCCCTGCTTAGCATACCCACGTGAAGTGCTCTCATGGACGTGTCTCCGGACCACGAGCCGACCCTTATCGAACGGGGCACAGACGTCCACTTGAATTACCCGTTAACAGCTCAACGAGGGGTCCATGACTCGCGGCCCGTTCGATGGGAAGCATGGGCCACCTCACCCCTCCCCCCTACGGAAGGGCGGCGAGGGGCACGCAAATAAGTCGAAGAGTTTCCACGATCGCCCCGTGTGGGCTCGGGCTCGGGGGCTCATCGCACGGCTACACCTCCCGGACGTGTCTGACAAAAGTCACATTCCCCCGCTCCTTTGAGGGTAGCGAGTGAACCCCCCGGGACTCGTCCCGGGCAGGGTTAACGCCGTTCCGCACGCGTAAGATCGCCGAGGCCGGCTAAAATATCACCGAAGCCGGCTGAAACAAACGCCTCACGGATTGGCGGCTCAGCGTAAAAACCTTGCATGAGTGTGCACACTCCTCCAAGGCTTCGGGGGCTACACCCGCGGGTGCGCTAGCGCGCCCCCACGGAACGTCATACACATCCAGAAGGGAAGAAAGTCCTAACAGAGAGCTTCAGCCTTTGAGGGTCCCTCCGGATACCCCTGCAAAGGCTCGGGGGCTACTGTCGGGGACAGCCATAGGGGTCCCCTAACTATGGGGGAGATTACCCTTCCTAAAAAATTGACACAAAACCACAAAAACGCTTCCCAAACCGGCCACAGCCCAAATACGAATAAGGCCCATGGCCCAACAACCTCCATGGCCCATCGAACCGCCATCCCCAGCCACCCTCGAGCGAACCTCCGCCTCGCTCGAGGGTCGGACGCCGCGCGGCAGAACCGCGCCTCGCTCGAGGGCACGGCGCCCCTTGAGTGGATCTCCACCTTGTTCGGGGGCTCTGGCCCCTCGAGCGAATCTCCGCCATCGAGTCTCTGCCTCGCTCGAGGCCACCCCTCGACCCGTGGCGCCTCACCTGCTCCCTCCGACCGGAGCATTAAATGCCCTGACACGCCACGGGCGCCCGGGTCAAAAGGCGAATCCCCGCCATGCCGATCTCCTGACACCGCCTGGGAATCTGATCCCGACGCTGTTCGAGCAACCCACCACTGTGCGGCCATCCCCAGCGCTGTACAGGTGCTGTGCGGGATGGCTGGTGTCATTCTTCGACACTGTGCCACCCGCTCCCGTCCTTCCTTCCCGCCATACCCCTCGAAGAGGGATGGCAACACCCTCGAGGAACGTACGGCCGTCGTCCTGGCGCTCGCCCAGGACAGTGCCGTGACGCGGAGTGAGCAGAGCACGTCCTTTCCATCACCTCCGACCCTGTGCGGCCATCCCCAGCGCTGTGCGAATAGCCCGTCGCTGTGGAACCATTCCCGACGCTGTGGAGCCCCATTCTGATGGGACGCCACCACGTCGAGCCCGGTACAGCACAAGCGCCCTCGTCAGCAAGACCCTCGAATTGGTGTGCGAACGGCAGCCAGACATGAACGCCGGATGGACTACCCTCGAAGCTGCTCCCCAGCGAGTACAAAGCTGCCACGACACCCGCAAGTTCTAAGACTCGTGAGGACACCGTCAGATCACAAGCGTTGTATACCAGTACTATAATACTGTGCAAAACCCCATGCGGCACGTTTTGTAAGCCGCCTCCCCTTGGACTATAAAAGGAGGAGGTGGTCGCCCGGCCGCAAGACACGACGACGGCATCACTTCTCACCCACGTTCATCCGCTCGCTCACTCCCTTGATATTGGCACTCTGCCTCAATCATCTAGCAGGGACTTGGAGGTTTTTCCTCCTCTCCCACCTAGCTTGTGGCCCCCCTCTACAGGCACCACGGTGCATTGCAATACAGCGCTCGAGCGCAACCTGCTGGACGTACGGCCCCGCGGCCGGAACCAGGATAAATCTGTGTCCCCGCATTGCTTAGCACCGGCCATTGAGAGACCGATCACAGCGCATTTCACTAGTTAGTGTCGGGACTAATCTCAACACCGACACTTGTAATTAACTGGCTGCAGCCCGTAGCTGCATATTGCTCTTTGCTCATTATTTAATCTATTCTGTTTGTTTAATTTAGAAGACATCGAAGAGGAACTTGATCTAAATGAAGCTCCATGTGTCGTGAGTGTCGAACCACCTGAATTTGCCGCTGGAGATTATGTTCCGTTTGAAAGGGTGCTAGACAAATATGAAGACCTTCAAAATCAATCAACTCATGTGCAACTCAAAGAAGATTTGGTGGAGCATATTTGGAACAAGAACGGATGTTGTCTTACTAGGCCTACTACGATTTGATACCATATGTAATCATTTTTATATATGCACACTTTACTATCGTACGAATATTTATGAAATGCAACCTTATTTTATTTATCAAAAGGCTACATAGTTCTATGCCATATTTGATCACAACACATGCAAGATTTAATTGTTGTACACTATCTATGAAACTGTGTCCATGACCCTGTGCATTGAGAGTGACAAGGTCATCATGCTGAAAAGCTGATGTGGCAGACTTGATAACTGTGCCCATTACACTACCACTGAGACTGGTCTAATGCCAGTCTCAGTGGAAGGGGTCGTGGGGGAGTTTTCAAGAATGACACATCATCTTTACTGTATTGGTTTGCGGGATGACCCACCCTCTCTCAATGCACAGGGTCATAGCACAGTTTCATAGGTTCCTGTAGATATTTAATTACTGCATATTGGTTGGTCAATTGTACTTAAAAATTGTGTCAACTTGTCTCAGTGGGAGGGTCATGGGGGTGTCATTCCTAGGACTCCGCGCCGACCCAAGGTCATGAGGATGACCCTGGTTTCCTCTCTCCTATTAAATATCATGCAATGTCATCTTGTTTGCATATGTGGCACCCTATTTAATGCCTATGACCCTCCCATTGAGACTTGCCTAATGTTTGCGTGAACCTTGCTGGGTTTAAAAAAAGAGTACACATCTCGATCAGCATGTGAATGTACAGAGACCTGATAGCTAGTTAATCCTTAATTGGTGCCTCGAAATTATAGCTCCTTCCTTATATTTTGGAGTTGGTGAAGTTGAGCTGTTTTAGCTGCTTCGGAGTGCTCTCTCAAACACCCTCTGTATACATTTTGTGAGCCCATCGACCGACGACGACACTTCATCATGAGGTGTACCTGTCAAAAAACTCGACGTCCCTCTCACAATTAAGTCAACACTGCTCGTGAGGGTGGTGATGAAGAAAATTAACCACACAGGCTATGTTCTCTCCTTTCATCGAGCTAATCGTGGTTGATCAAGTGTATGTGTATCTGCGTATGTAATTAAAATAGCCTGGCATAAGCGTACGTAATCAGCGACGTCGGTCGTCTATCTCCGAACTAGGCGTCGGGTACGTCAACGGCTGCTGCAGCTGATGACATGCATGTCTCCTGCTGGGGCCGGCGGCCGGTATATGCTCATGAGTCATGACCAGTACAGCACCGACAGCATTGATGTACTCCCTCCGTCCCACAGTATAAGGGCTCGAAGCATTCAAACACCAGACACAACGATGTGTGGAAATGACGTAAATGCCCTTTGTCTCCTTCCTCCTGTCGCCCTCCCCGTCCGCTGCTCTAGCGCCCCTCCCCTCACGGACGGCAGCATATCCGGAGTCCCCGACGAGGTCCTCCCAGTGTGATGTGAACGCCGCCGCCGCGCCTCCTGCCCCAGCCGCAGCAGCCACCGATGTCGCCCCAGCTCCTACTCCTAGCATAATCGAGCCTTGACGCTGCCAAATCGGACCTTGTCGTTGTCGATTTTGAGCCTGCCGCCGTTGAATCGCAGATCCCTCTTCTCTGCTGGGCCCAGCCCCCTCTTCTCCGTGCGTTCTGCGAACTCCGCCACGGGCGCGGCCCCCATCGACGTCACCGCACCCGATGCTTGGCGGATGACGAGCTCGAGGCGGAGCAGAGGAAGCCGGCGGCCTCCTCCGCGGGGCCAAGGGCGGGCGCCCGGTGGCCCTCCTCGACGGCGGCAGGTTTGAATCCTCCTCCACCACCCCGACGGCGGCGAGAAGAGCACGACAAGCGGCTGCGTGTTTCCTCCTCCTCCGGCGCAGCAGGGTCGAGGCCTCCGCTTCCTGTTCCGCACGTGGCGGCCTCCTGTAACACCTCAGGTGTTTGATTACCATTAATTTGTGCTAATGCAATCGCTAGTCCAGTCAACACGCATTAGTGGTCAAACTCGAGTCAAACCCCGGTCAAATCCCCTAATGTCCATAACCATTTCTAGAACTTGTGACGCGTTCTCCAAATTTCGCTGAAACACTTCAAAATCGGCTAATACGAAAGTTGTACATCTTTTCAAGGGACACAACTTTACTAATTGGTGGCATTTCAAATTTTGAAGTTTTGGAGCTCAAAAACTCAGTCAAAGGCCAGATGAATAGTGTTTTGAACCATGAAAATCCTGAACTTCGTCACGCGTTCCAAGCCAAACCATTCACCAAACCATATGTCGGCCTTTGCAAATGTTGTAGAGGATAGTTTGAACATCAACTTTGCTATTCAAACTTTTCCTCGCTCAGTTCAAAATTTCCAAGAAAATCGCGGTCAAAGTCCCGTTGACCGGCTGGAAAATCGCCCCGGCTGCGCTCTAGAGCGCCGCCGTCGCGCCGGCGCCCCGCCCCGGCGCTCCCGCGCCCGCGCGTGACGAGCCTCACCGTGCCTCAGCACCCGAGCCGGCCCGGCCACCAAGGACTCGGGGCACGTGCGGACAGCCCTGGTCCGGGATCCCCCCTTTTCGCGCCCTTCTCCTCGGAACACGCGCGCCGGACCCCTACCGCGCCGTCCTCGCCGCTGCCGCGTGGCGTGCCGGTGCGCCCGTTCTCCGGACCCCCTCCAGCACGTCCCTCCCTTCCTGACGAAGCATCGGCCGCGTATAAAACGAGCAGGATTCCCCCCCTCGCGCCCGAGCTAGTGCCGCCGCCTCCCGTGCTCCGCCGCCTGCGCCATTGCCGCCGCCGTGGAGCCATCTTCTCTGGCCATCTCCATTGCAACCGACGTCTCTAGCACCGCCCCTAGGACCTACTGGGGCCAGCCGCGTCGCCCCATTCCTTGCCCCGGCCGAGAGCTCGCCGGAGCAGTCGCTCCCGCGGCCGCCGCCGCCTGGCGCCGACGAACCCCCTCGCCGGCACTCCCTCCGAGCCGCCCAACCCCTCAAATCGGTCGTAGGTGAGTCCCTTGTCGATCCCACGCCCTTGTTGCAACCCATTTGTTGTGTATTTATTTCTATATGCATTTCTCATGTTTGGATAGCTATATTTTGTTATTTTCGGTATAATTAATTTATAGCTCATGTAAATGTGAAATCTTGTTCAGTAGCCTTACCTAGGTTTGTAGTGCTTCAAAAACACCCCCACTGAATTTTATGAAATTATTTTATGAATAAAAGCTATGAAAGCCATTTAAAACTTAATTTTAAGTTAAATTGGAAAATCACCAACTACGCACCTAATGCCCTCCTATTTGTGCTGTAAATCATGCTAAGAAGCTTAAGACCAACCCTTTGCTGTTTTGTGAATTTAAATTAATTTAATTGCATAAATATGTACACAGTCACTATCAAAAAGGAATAAATAATAGAGCACCACATGTGTTCCTTTAATAGAAATAATTTACCAAATATGTGTTTGTCAGGGTGAATATGGCCAACCATGCACTTCATGGTTGTCATATGTTGTGTTGTAATTAATTAAATAAAAACCGCTAATTAAATCTTGCATATGCATCCTCGTGTAGATCTTCCCGACGGTAGCCATACGCTCGTGCCAGAAGGAGGAGACGGAGGAGCTGTCGGAGACGTGCACTACGTCACTGTAGAGCAAGATCTGGACCAAAGTCCAGAAGGGCCCAAGGCCAACCTTGCCGACGAAGGTAAGCCCCGGATCATTAACCCTTCTTTTTAAAATTATGCAATTATCTTTGCTATGTTTGTGCATTTACGTTTCAGGAGTTGAATGAAACCTTAGATGCATGACCCCTAGGAACCTATGTCCTGTTACTAGTATGCTAGGTCGATAGTTGCTATGCTATAGAACCGGTACAAGTCGAGTGATGTTCGTCACTCGCGAGAATAGGTTCTTATGTTGGAATCATAAGATCTTTATAAATGGATTGCTCATGTGGTAAGAGTATGGGATTTGGGCTCCGGTCCAGTGGCTTTCGTGGGCTAAGCTTTTGAACGTACTAAACACTTGTCGGGAATGGGACCGGTAAGCCTAGTACCCGATTGACGCGGCAAGGGAACCTTTCCCTACTACACCTGGGGCACAAGGATGTGTCCCCCTGCTTGCAACAGTGTGGTACCTGCGTGAGTCTGGACGTTCGTGTGGGAGCGATCTAGTAAGCCTTGTACCAAGGAATGTAGGTTCTGATCCCGAGCTGAAGATCGACGGGAACTGCCTGGTCGGTGCATACTCTGTTTTGCTTTTGTTTGGATTTTCTTGGGGAATGCATTCTTCCGTGTGTTTAGGTCCACCTTGCAAGGTTTTTAATCAATCGATTATCGGCCTCTCACCGTTATTTGAGACTGCTTAATCAACTAGCCATGATATCCCTTAATGATGGAACTTTGTGAATATTATTGCGTGGATTAATTGTATTGCACAATTCTTGATTGCAATAGATGGCTCACTTAGAAAGGGTAATTAACTAGAGTTTGAGCTAAAATATTGAAAGTAAGGACCTACTCTTTGTTGCTGTTTAGCAAAAGAACTCCACTGGCCAAAAAGCCTATCATGTCTAGAGTTTGGTGATGTAGTTATCACCCGACGGTTAAGTCTTGCTGAGTATTAGTATACTCAGCCTTGCTATATAAATGTTGTTGCAGGTGATGTTGTTTGGCCTGGAGAGATTCCACCCGGCTGGGAGCTGGAATGGGTGGATGACGACGAGTGACGGCATCACGGACGGCCTCCTGTGATGTCTATCGTATCGTAGTTTAATTTCCGCTGTTTTGAAAATTCTGAACCTTTACTTATCATGTCATGAACAATGGTTTTAAGTCCTTCGGGGCAGATTTGGTTTTTAATTTGTGTTTTGTACTCTGGACTCGCCTTCGTGTGAGTTTTAATGCATATGTTCGATCCTCTGTGTGTTATTCAAGTGATTTACCGGGCTTTGACCCGACAACCAACGACAGGATGGTACTTTACTGTCGCTTAATGGCCAAAGTGGATTGGTTTAGGCGATAGTACGGTATTTTTCTGGGCGGGTTGTCACACCTCCTCCCCGACAGCTGCAGACCGGCGGCCAAGGGTCCGACGTCGCCGCTGGCCTCGTTTGACTGCGGGATTTTTACGGGGCTGGTCCAGTGCTCCTGCGGCAGGAACGTGCGGCTGGGTAGAGAACGAGATGGGGATTTTTTTTGATGTGGGACTCTAGTGTGGGGCCCACAAGACACTCAGGTCCTTATATTGTGGGAACATTTTCAAATGCCCCAGGTCCTAATATTATGGGACAGAGGGAGTAATTAGGAATGGCGTGGTAGAGAATAACCAGTGCAAGCAAAGACGATGAGATCGAGAGCCAAATGCAAGGATTCCATTAGTTGGTCGTCTACTCCCTCTGTCTCATAAAAAGTGCAATTCCGGTTTTTCTAAGGCAGATTAGTTATTGTATGAAAAGATCATAATACCCTCATTTGTTGGGGGACTCAAATTTACGGGCGGCCGTAGGGAACGCTGTCGATCCAACCAGTATACCGCCCGTGGGCCCGCCACATGGTCGCTGGTTTTCCACTCCCTCCCCCACTGGTCAAAAGCAAATGGAAAAAATAAAAAGCAAAAGTTCTTTCCAGAAAAATTATGAAAATTGAACGTAAAAGTTTGGAAGAAAAATTTTCGAAACAAAATTCGAAAGAAAAACTTCATAAAATTTTTGGAACAAAACTTTGTAAAAAATTTGAACAAACTTCTAGAAAAAGATTCTATAGAAAAAAAATCCGAAGAAAAATAAAGAGAAAAGGTTTTGAAGAAAACTTTTCAAACAAAGTTAAGAAAAAAGTTACACAAAAAAATCTGAAAAAAGTTTTGGAAAAAAAGAAGAATCAGAAAATAATTTTTTGAAGAAAAATTTCGAACAAACTTGAGATAAAAATTATACAAAAATATTTTGGAATGACCAAAATTAGGAACAAAGTTTTTGAAAAAATCATAAACAAAAAGTTTATTTTAAGAGCAAGATTTTGATAAAAAATTTTGAAAAAAAAAAGAAAAAGGAAATAATCAGCCGGTGGCCCGGCGCTTACCTCGCGGGCGAGCTTGCCTCGCCAACACCGACGCTCGCCGGCACACGAGCTCACCGCGGCCCCAGCTCCTCCGCTCCCCCGGGCTCGTCATCGCACGTGCCACCGGGATCCGCCCGAGGACCTCGCCAAGGCCCCGGCCCCCGGCGCCGCACCCCGAGGCCGTCCGTCGAGACACCTCGGCGGAGCTCGCCGCACCTCCTGGCCACCGAGGTCGCCGCCGCCTGCTCGCCAATTTAACATCGTGCATTTGTTGACCACATACACTAAGTTTGACATGCAAATCAGATCTAACCACTTAATTAGGCATGTAATCAAAACTATTTTTGAGAATTACACTCTTTGTGAGATTTTTTTCAGAAGTCAAAATTGTATTTTTTTATAGGACGGAGGGAGTAATCTTCAGTGCGTGTATTGTGGCCACCGGTCAACTTAACACAAACGACTAGCTCGATCGTTTGCATCGATCTTCACAGCACGCGTCAGGTGGCGGCTGAAAAAACAAACACGATAAACTCCATCGTTGATAAACACTTGTGCATGGTACTAGCTCCGTCTTTGTTCGTGCAGAGGTCACATTCTTTTTTTTTCCCCAAAGGGCACCGGAGGCGTGCGGTCGGCAGGGCGAATTCCAGAGGGGCAGAGGCCGAACTGGGCCGGCCCAGCGGACCGCTCTCCATGGGCCGATCAAACTTTTAGGTCTTCTTTCACTTGACTGCTTTCCTACGGATGAATTTGGCCGACGCCTACACCGATGGCCATAAAGTAGTTTTAACCCAGCTCCGTCACTCACTGCACATGAGCATCTAGGTAACCTATCACTACTAGACAAATAACCTTCGATCCTGGAGCACGAATTGCATTAATATCCGTTATTTTGCCCCCTATACTAATGGGCGGGGTACTAATGGAAACATCAGTACCCGCCAAAAAATGATGTAGCCTCCACGAACTCTTTTAGTAATGGGTGAAAGTTTCACCCGGTACTAGAGGTCACCCTTTAAATTCCAGGTGAAATCTCCACCTAATACTAACGACTTTAATACTGAGTGGAAACTTCACTCCGTACCAAAACAGAGCATTTAGTACCAGGCTCAACCAGCACACGATACAAAAAGATTCTCACACACCCACGCTCTTTCTCTCCCTCTTTATTTTTCATTCATTTCACCACCAGCTTCCTTGTCCTTTCTTCTCCTCCTCCACTATTGTCTCCCCTTCTTCCTTATCCTTTCTACTCTTCTCTACTGATTCCTACCTCTTCTCCCATGAAGGCGGGCGGAGGCACGCTCGAGGTCCCTGGTGGTCGTGCGGCACGGTGGAGCCGGGACCCGGCCTGGTGGGCAGCGTCAGTGCTGGCGTGTGTCAGGCATACACCCCCGGGTAGATATATGGAAGAATACGGACTCATACCATAAATCCTTGTAATCCTACTATGACTCGTACCTTGTAATCCTACTAGGACTCCTACCTTGTAACCGACTAGGAACCAGCCCTCTAGACTATATAAAGGAGGGTCGGGTACCTAGGAGGACATCCTCAATCCCTCTGGGGAACAACACCTAAGCACAGGTCGCCACATATGATACTCCAAATAGGATGTAGGGTTCGCTACTCTGGCGGCCAAACCTGTATAAATATGTGTCCCGTGTCCTTGCTTTTACCTTCGAGTTCCAAGTCTGGCGATCCCCACCGCACAATCTACTACCTCGAGTACCCCTTGGTAGATTTGCCGGGTTAAAACACCGACAACGTGGGACCTTGGTGGCCGCGTGGTGCCGCAGGGGACTCCCATGAGGTGGAGCCGGGGGCCGGAGTGGGTCACAGTGGCCGTGCGGCCTCCCAACGATGTGGAGTCGGGCGCCGGCGCGGGGCACCCAATGGCGAGTGGAGGCGGGGCCTTTGGTGGCTTGCAGGGCGCGGTGGCCGGCACCGGTAGCTCGAGCGCAAGCACGACGCGGTGGTGTGGGTGACGTTGTTCTAGCTATGAATCTTGTGTGTGAGTTGAGATGAACTCCTTTTCTGTTGTCGTGTCTACATTTCGGATGAACTCCTTCCTGTAGTCGAATCAGTAGCTATCATTTCAGAATGAGAAGTATGTGTGTCCCTGAGGGTGGATAATGCAGGATGAAAAGTTCGAGGGACTCATCTCCCTTTCCCCTTTCTTTTTTATCCATTGAGTTTCTGGGGTAGGGGGGGCATCTGCCCCTGTGTCCTACAACCAAATTTTAGATTGCGACCTTTAACCGCCATGCCTTCTAACAAGCAAATTGGTGAAAAACAGTGACCAAGCTAGCCAACTAGTATTATATATTCCTATATTTATATGACAAAGCGATATTGGAGACAATGATATGATACAACCCCAGCTTAAAAATCTGGACTGAAGTGTATAATTTAATACCCAACCCATTAGTGTTCTACTTTTGACCCATTGTGGCCCATCTATCTTGTTCGCGTGGAATTAGTCCCATAGTCATATATAGTCTATGTAGGATCAGATGAGTTTAATTATAATGCTTCATCATGTTCCAAATGTAAGTACAATTGGGTTAAACATTATACATAAAGTAATAACAAAAGTGGAGAAAATATGATATGGATATAAGGGCTCGTAACATGTGGGAAGCTGCTGGATCATTAAAGAAACTTTTAACGCACATGCCTTATACATTTACAAGCAAAAATCAAGCAGCCTATTCACTGGCCTAACTAGAAAAACAAAAAGCAACGGAACGTATATATCAATGCAACTCACATGAACAAAGGACTCATGGGGCTATTACTCCACGTGATAAATAAAAATACATGGATTATTTCTAAATTATTCTAACCACTTTTGTATATTCTTTTTTTCTCTTGTACATTTGCATTAGAAACCATTTTTTACTCTTTATTCTTTCCACGTCATTCTACCTTCAGATTGGGAGAAGATACACGCAACTCAAAAAGAATTTTAGATTGCGGCCATATATAACTGCCTCACCTACTAAGGAATTGGTAAAAAAAGAAAAATAAAGTCAAGCCACCCAACTATTATATATATCACTGTATTTATACTCCCTCCTTTTGCGTTTATAAGGCGTATGGAGCAAGGGTCTAGTGACCAAGGCAAGAGATAATTCATGCTAGCTGCATTTATTTTGCACCTTCTAGACCAAGTTGCAGCACAAGCCTTGCGCATGCAGCCTTTTTATTGGTCGGTTCATTCACTAGGAGTTAATTTCATTTCTACCGAGATGGAAGGTAGTGAATGTGAGAGAGTTCCAAAGCCGCGCGCCCTATAAATCGGAAAAAAATGAAAACTGTGGTACACCTTATAAACGAGAAGGGAGGGAGTATGACAAAGTGATGTTAGAGAGAATAACACGATACAGGCCAGCTTAAAAATCTGGACAGAAGTGTATAATTTAATACCTAACTCATTGGTGTTCCATTTTTGACGCGTTGTGGGCTGGGGCGGAGGCACATTGATGCACGACCTGGGTATTTCCAGGAGTATGCAACCTTTTTTTACAAGACACTCAAATATACTTCAAGTATACACATGTACATACAATTTTTTAGCTCAAATTATCATTTCTCAAGTATATATATGTTTAGAAGTAAAAGCACAACCCAACACTAATTATTACCATATCTCTAGTATACTATTCGATTTTTTTTTTTTTGTTAGAGTTAGAGATGGGAATACCCAACTCTAGAATCCTGGCTCAGCCAGTGGTTGTGGGCTTGTGGCCCATCTATCTTGTACTAATGGAATTAATTAGTCCAATATTGGTTGTCCATGTAAGTTCGGATCAGTTTATAATGCATCGTGTTCCAAACGTGAATACCTCTGGGTTTTTGACATTTTACACAAAGGGCAAAAATAATAAAATAAAGATGCTATGCATATGTGAGCTCGTTCCACGTGGACGTTGCTAGATCATAGAAACTTTTTTTAACGTATAGTCCAACTAGAAAAACAAAAGGCAACGGAACGTATATATCAATGCAACTCACGTGAACAAAGACTCATGGGGCTACATATCCTCCGCACGTGATAAAAAAAATACAAGGACTAATAAATGTTTAGGAAATATCTGTCTAGAAGCAATTAATTGTGCACGTTACAGGGCTTGAAAATGCATGCCACTTATCATAATTAATTGTCCTTGTTATTTTATAATTATCTAAAGACCTCCAAAATTCTTCAAACTTGACATATCTGTTACTACATGATGTATATGTCCATTTTGGACATTTGGTCACTGTGGCTAGGCCACCGGTCAAAGAAACGATCGACTAGATCGTTTGCTGCTGACCACGTGCTCGAGGTCGGTGACTACTGCGTTGTGCTCGATCCGTGGCGCCGGGAACACCTCGAGTAAAGTCGTCGACCCAGCGTGTCGGCATCAATCTGTTACGTCGTCGTCGTTCTTCACATCCATCCGCCGAGATAACCCTACGGATGCAGGCGACGAAAATGTGCGGAGCGGATCGGATCGGAGATCCATAGTCACGGTCGCCATTACGGAGGCTGCGAGTGTGCGACACACCAACAGCCCATGCTGACGACCTCAGCACGCTACATACTAGCTGTACTTGCACTTAGTACTCTGGCGAGTACAGAGGAACGAACTCGATCGTCACCCTGTCGCCATGCTTACGATTGACCTAGCTTTTTTGTGCTTTACGATCTACTCATTCGGTTTCAAATTATAATTCGTTTTACTTTTTTTACTTCAAGTTTGTGGCTTTGCTTTATTAATAAAAGTTCTTTGAGAATGACTTAAGTTTGACTATATTTGTATATTTTTTTTAAAAAATACGAGCGAACAAATTTGAGATTGAAAAAAGTCAAATGAATTGTAATTTGAAATGGAGCTACATGAGAGATAGCATGTATATATTCTGGAAAAAAATCACTGAAATATCCCACAACCCGATGCATCGGTATGAATATCCGACGGTACGAAAATAACAAGTGTCAGAGCTTAAAGACGAGCAATGTAAGACTATGGAAAAAATAACGGCACAAATGGTTGATGTGTGATCGAATGAGAAAGTTAATAGCTTTAATAAGCAACTTGCATTGATCAAGGAAAGGAGTAAATTTAAGTGAAATGTCCTTTTTACTGCATCTCAAAAATAAGTGAAGAATGTGTCTTAGGAACCTCAAGCGAATGGGGGAATGAATGACGTGGGGCAAGCACGCACATTCCGTTTCACTAGCCAGGCAGCGCCTTTGCTCTGAATGACGAAAACTTTGATCACCTTTGCTCGTGCGGACACAAGTCCCTTTCGATCACAAGAAGGAGCACCAAAGGAGGTGCCACGTGGAGGAGAGGCACAACACTGAAGGCGCGAGGTCGGCATGCAGCTGGGCACCTCACTCTGCGGCCATTCCGGCATGGGTTCCAATATCACCAAAAGCTAGCTATTCTTCAACGCCCGACTCCATCTGGAAAGTTCGGGCAACAAGGAATATACATCCATGACGCCATGTCCGATCCCTATCCTTAGACGACCATTCTCACTCCAACCAGTTGATAGTTACATTTGCATATAGTCAGCACAGGAGGAGTCGTTTCATAAGCTATCGTCGATCGAGTAACTAACTGAGCTCTCTATACCCAAAAGACATCATATCTTCTTCATCTTCCGTCTCATGCATAAAAAACACTAACAAGTAACAACTATGACAGAAACAAAATAATTATTTGTGTCTTGTATCACCAAGAAAGCAATTGTTTCAACATATTTATTTAATGTTATATTGGTGGATTAGCAGAAAACAATAATCAAACAGTTTTTCTTCTATCTAAAATAAAAAGAACTTTGCTGAGTTTTTATTGGTATATCCAATTTCTAGAATATAATTCGTATAATAGATATAGTTTAGCAAAATGAACTGAAGCGCACCATGTGCGTTCATCTTCCAGCTCAAGAATTTATCAGGGTAGAGATATATACTACCTACGTTCTTCTATATATGACGCCAACTAGTTCAAAAATGAACTGATGAGCGTCATATATAAAAGAACAGAGGGAGTATATAGTATAAGATTAAATAACAACTCTAAATGAATTGTGGATAACATATTGTTTGAGCTACATACCATTACTCGTATATCAAACTACTTTTGTGACGTGTCCCTAGCACATAATTACAATTACAAAAAAATTCATGTGTAGCTGTGCGTGTCAGTCTCAGTGGAGTTTCATGGAGAGTTTCATTGCATTAAATATGCTGACATGGCGAAGAGAGAGAATGTGAGAATTTCATAAGATGTGAGGAGAGTTTCATCACCATGAAACTCCACTAGCACAGTTACCTAGTTTTGAGTCTAAGTAACTGTGCCCATGAAACTTGCACTGAGACTGGCCTTAGTCAACAAGATCATCAACCGGAGTGATCACTGGGCCAACTAGAAAAAAAAACTCAACGGAATGTATCAATGCAACTCAACCATGCATGACATGGATGGATAAAGACTAAACCACGATACTATCAAGATCTCATGGGCTCGGTAACTCATACAGACATATATATCTCTGTTTAAACTACTTGTGTGTGTGCGCGCGTGTGCGCCAGATATGTACATGTTAGGCTCAGCCAGCTCACGAAAGCCTCCTTTCGAATTCACAGCGGATCCACCGTGGACCTCCAAATATAGCGGGTCCGACGTCCTGGATAGCCTGCAACGGCACCCCGGCCCGGTAAAGGAACCTCCATCTTCCAGGACCCGGAGTCGAACCGGGATATGTGGAGGCTGCTGCAGTCTCCTGGATATCAGGTTTCCTCATCGCCTCCCCCTGGTGCGTCGCGGCCTCGAATTCGACGACCCCGCCGCTAGCCGGCCCCGTGCCACCCAGATCCTGCGGCCCTGTCCTGCTGACAGAGGCGCGAGGCACGGCGGGGAGAACACGGCCGACGGCGCAGGCCCGGCTGGGAGGAGCCCACGAGCGCGAGAAAGCCGACGGAGGAGCTCCTCACCGCCGTCGTGGCCCACCTCGTGGCCGCTAGGAAAGGAGCGGCATTGGCGGAGGAGGGGCCGCGCCGGAAGACCTACGATGGCGAGAAGCTCCTCCTCGAAGGGGCAGCGTGATAGAGGTGGAGTGCCCGATCTTTCGGTGAGTGGAGATAAATCCAATTTGGTGGAAGTCGACCCTCACGATCCGACTACGACGAGCAAGCTCGAAGCGCCAATGCAATCGCTGAACCAACTCCCTGTGGTTACCGACCTTTTTGATGCAAGATCAGCCAGATCACGAAGACAAATTCTTGTACGCAATCGAAGAACAAACAATAATTCGAGGCGAGCAATCTTAATATCACTCGAAGGTGGAGTTCTGAATCACAGAGGACAACACGTATTTGTGCGTGGTCTGGTGTAGCTAAAGCTAGACGTAAAACAAAACTTAAGTTTCTAAGGTGGCAGCTACTGAGTATAAGAGGAGGGGCGTCCTAGGGTTGGGGGCGACCTTGGATGGGCGCCCACAACTTGGGCTTAAGGCTCATCAAACTGGCGACGCAACACCTTGGCAGATTCTGGACGTCAAGTTGTTTCGACGATTCCCGTTGACTCAGGACGAATTTGGGCATGAGACCGATGCCATTGGAAGCTCTATGAAATTGTGGTTCCAAACATATAAAGAACGTCCAAAACCGACTTCTTATGCGACCTGGGCGTCGTTTTTAGTGCACGTTGCCTGTTCCTGGACTCTGAACTGGGCTCGAACTTGAATTGCTTTGGGCCTCCACCATGGGGACTCGAACCGGATTAGCCTCGTTCCTCCTCTTCGACTTGGGCACCCTTGCTGGACTCCTTCTACTCCATCCCATGCACCAATCATGGTCGTATGCATGGGTGTCATGTCCTCATCACAGCGTCACCGGAGGAGAGGCCTGGGGTGGGCCGCGCCCGAACGCCGCGGCGGTCGGCAGCGGGAAATGTGCCCTGCGGCTGCGAAAGGCGGCAGTCGGCGGCGGCGTACCCCCTCCTCCTTTTGGCTGCGTCGGCGGCCGCCGAAGAAGCAGGCTCCGCGGTCCCCACCACCACAGTAGCAGCTGCCCGACCATCTTTCGGTGTGTCGAGGAGGAGGAGCGCCGGCGGAGGCCCACAAGCTCGTCGGCGGCTTCGACCGCCGGGGGAAAGGATCGCCGTCGCGGTCTGTGGGAGGAGCGTCGGGGTGTCGAGCGAGTCACCAGGGCTGGATGAGGAGTCCGACGTGGATGGCCGCCAGCGGCCCTGCGCCCGCGGTGGCCGGCCTGGGAGCCGCGCAGGGAGGCGGAGACAGCGGCGCCGGGAGGAAGGGCGGCTGGCGTCGCGAGAGCGGGGAGGAGAGGCTGACGCAGGTGCGGGGAGGCACGGGTGCGGCGGGCCGGCCAGCGCGGCGCGCGGCGAGCTCCGCAGCGGGCCGGCCAGCGCGGCGAACTCCTGCGCCGGCACGCCTTGCTGCGGCCCCTGTTCGTGCGCGGGGGCGGTGTCTGGCGGCGAGCGCCCGTGGTGGGTGGGGTGTGGGACAGTGGGAGTGGGATAAGATTTGGGAGGAAGAAATAAAAAAGAATGCAAGTGGGGCCCACAGATCCAGGATGCAAATAGAGGTTATTGTTGCAGCACAAATAATATTTGAAGGGTTAAATTTTTTAAGGTCCTGAAAATACTCATTTGGGGGTGATATATAGAGGCTACTGCTGCGGATAGCCTAACTCTAGCTCGCTATAACTAAAATCAAAATTAATACCCGCGCGACGAATGTTGTGCAGCTCTTGGCAGAAACAGCTAGCACAGCCTGACATGCATGTCCCTGCTGCATGATCGAGTCAACCGGAATCAGGCATCCAAGTACGAGCGCTGATATATGCATCAAGATCATGAAAGATACGCACGTATCGCGGATCGTACCACCGTGATACGTGTATCTTGGTATAAGCTGGCTACCATCGACCAATGTCTAATCGACCAGCCTAAAGACGATCGCTGATCAAGAAACCAATCAAAATACACCAGGCATGCATTCCGGTAGATTACTCTGCTCAATCAGTAGTGGAAACGTACGTGCCCGCAGCTCCCGTTGCATTAATTAATCAAGCAAACAGCTAACACCTGCATTATTAGGTCCAAGGTCAGAGCGCTCGTGGCTAATTACTAATTAACCCAATCGTGATCAGCAAATTACGTTGCCAAGCTTGGTTAGCTGTTTGTCAAGTGCAAGCATACATTGTATTAATTATTCAAAAAAAGTGCAAGCATTGCAAGCGTGGACATTATACTACGACATTATATAGGCCCGTTCGTTTGGCCAGTGGCTGGCGGCTGGTGCTGATTTGTTCTGAGAGAAAAGTACCACTGACTGGTTGCTGATGGCTGGTTTAATCTAAGAGAAAAGTATTGTTGTCTGGTGGCTGATAAGCCAAACGAACAGGGTATGTTACTCAGCTAGCTCATGAAAGCCTACTTTCGAATTCATTTGAGGATCCTATCACTATCCTACTTCTGCTCCGTGATCGAGACGACCGGAATCACGCATCCAAGTATCATCTCTCACCAGAATGCGTCCAATCTTGATATAATCTGCTGGCTAGCAACCATCAACCAATATATAATCGACAAGCCTAAAGATCGGTGAGCAACCAATCAAAATACGCCAGCACTCCTGGGGAAAGAGGCTTCAGTACCTGGTCCAAATTCCTATTAGTACCGGGTGTTGAACCGGTATTGGCATGCCGGTACTAATGGGAGGAGAGCATTAGTACCGGTGGTTTACCTGGTACTAGTATGCACATCAATACCGGGTCGTCTCCCAACGTGGTACTTAGAGGTCTACCGTCACCGCCGTCCGTCCCGTCTGTTTGTTTTTCTTTTTCTCATTTTCTTTTCAATTTTTTACTACTTCTCAATCACATATTCACAATTGTCAATCATCTATTCTTAGCAAGAATCACATATTTATAGTAAGAATCACAGTCACATATTTATAACAATCACAAAAAAAAGGAACATATCTCACAAGACCAAGAAGGAAAAAGAAAGAAATAAGAACAAAGCATGGCCTCCTCGCTCCGCGCCGGCAAGGCTGGTCCCGCACACCGACGGCCTCCTCCGCCCGCACCGGTCAGCCGCCGCGCGCCCAAGGCGAGGCTCGGCCTCAGCTCCTCTGTCCACGCCCCCGCGCGGCCTCTGCCCGTGCCCACAGTGGCCGGTGAGCCTGGGTCCTCGCGCACCGGCGGCCAAGTCGGCTGGCCCCGTGTGCCCACGCCTCGTGCCCCTGCGCCCGATGCCAGGGCAGGGCGCATGCGTGCGGAATTGATTTTTCGATTATTAGCTCCAATGTCAGAGCTCGTGGTTAATTACTAAGAGTAACTCCAAGAGATCATCTAAAACGTTGTGTATCGGTAAAAATAAAGAAAACGCTTGAAAACCATGATCCAACAGACTCGCAAACGGCGTCCCTCGCAATTCAACTCGGTATACCGCCCTCCAAGCTCGCAATATTTAGCTAGCCGCGGCGCTCGCAATCTCGCGGTTTCCTCCATCCCCGTGGTCTCCTCCCTCCTCGCGGTCCTTCCCTCCCCGCGCTCTCCTTCCTCCGGACGTGTGCAGCCATCACCGAGCATGGTCGAGCTCTCCTCCCTCCAGAGCATCGTCGTCACCCGGCGCCCGTCGGACGTGCATAGACAAATCCTGGCGCCGCCGTCCTAGACCACGAAGGACACTTGTCCCGGTTCCGCTGCGGTCCGGCACGGCACGGGATGGGGACCACCGCCGCAGCTCCGGCCGGGATGAGGACCTCCGCCCAGCCGCGTGTGCGCAGCCCAGCGACGGCGTGCAGCGGCGGCATCACGCACACTGCCCAGGCTACAGGGCATCTAACGCCATAGGCCTGGGAACTCCTGTTGCTCCACGCATTGGACTCCGGGGCAGCTGCTAGCTGCAGGTACAAGCGGAGCAGCAACAACGTCGTTGACCTCGTGGGAGCTTTCGCGCCCTCGCTTTCTGCCTTTTGTGCTGGGTGGCCGCGTCCAGCGCAGGACTGCAGGGTCCCCAGCGGGCGGCATCGAGAGCAGGGGCTGGCACCTCCCGGTCCAAGAGAGGGCGGTGCTGGGGCCAGGGACGCAGACGGCACCGGGCCGGCGTGGCGCTGCGCTGAGCAGCAGGGAGTAGGAATTAACGGCAGATGAGGAAGGAAGGAATTTGTGGGGAAAAATTGGAAGCAGAGGAAAGGGAGGAGGAAGATGGGTATGACGAGCGGGTCTCACAATTCAGTGTGTTATGAGAGGATGAGTGGAAGGAGCTGTTGATATTTAGAGCAGTTAGTGTTTTCCTAGACGGTAAACGTAGATAGTCGGTCGACTATTGTTTAGTGTTTAATCTGTTTAAACGGCTATTTAAACGGAGCTAAATGGCGTTTAAACGGGATAAATATTGTTTAAACGGGCTAAATTAAACGGCATATAAACGGAGCTAAATGGCGTTTAAACGAGATAAACAGTGTTTAAACAGGCTAAATTAAATGATATAGACTGTGGTCACTCGTTTAGCGTTTAGATGCCATTTAAGCGGAGTTTAATTCCGTTTAGGAAAACATTAATTGGAGTATGGAAAATGAAGAGTTTCTTGGAACGACTAACTCAATATGAAGAGGATATTTTATAAAAAACCAAATTAAGAGTCAAATAAAGAGTAGAAAATGAAGAGAGTCTTGGAGTTGCTCTAATAAACCCCCGGCCCTAGCAGCGACCCATCGCGTATTAGTGCAGTAATCACTTGTTTAGTCGTCTAGCCTACGAAGTTGGTTACTGCAGCGAATCACATCTCCAGACCCATCGTGATCAGCAAATTATGTTGCCAAAGCTTGATTATTAGCTGTTTGTCAAGTGCAGGCATTGCATGCGTGGACATTATACTACGAGTCAAGTGTCAACGGCTGCCGGTCCGGACTCGATGTGCACACAGCTAGTATATATACCTTTGATCTACTATACTGCTCAATGGGTGAGACGAATTAAAACCAGACAACCAGTACTTCTGATGTGATAAGAATCCGGTTATTAGTAAAAAAATATATCTGTTGGAACATGGGAGGAAAAATATATATTCAAGCACCTAGCTCATGCGGTTGTTAAACATAGTAGCAGTCTTATAAGTAATGGAAGAGACAAGGTAAATAAACCGGCCTTAGCCAGCATAATATATGTTATGCCGATAGCCGCCGCCGCCAGGCCCCCTCGTCACTGTCCCCCGTCGGTCCCCATCCTCTGCCCCTCCCTCCGGTGGAGGAGTGGGCATCCGTTCCCTTCATAGATCTAGTCCTTAATTTTTCTTTTAGAATGGGTTTCCAGCGACATCGATAAAGTGGTGGTGAATTGGTGATGATGACGCTATGAAATAAGGTTTCTCTAACCTCTCCCTACCTTGACGACATCCGATTCAGTGCCGACGAAGGGACAGTGAGAGTTGGCTATGCCAGATTTGTAAGTTCTTTCTAGATCGATGGTTGGTGTGTTAATCAAGAGATGTAGTTGGCTATCCTTTGTGGTGGCGACTTCAATCTCTTTCTTCGATGCGTTTTTCGTCAAGATCCAGTTTCTTCAACCCTCTATTTTGGTGATGAAGGATTACAAGCCTGTGTTGCTTAGGGTGTTGCCCCAGTTGATGTTCGGTTGCTAGATCTCAGTGTAAGCAGCGAGTGGTTTTCGCAGTCTTCAAAGCCTGTGTGGCGATGTCGTTTGCAGGTGCTTCTTTCCCTTATTGTCTTTCCAGTGCATTTTCAAGCTCCGGTAGTCGGGCGAAAGGGTCTGCAGCCTAGTGGTTACAAGAGCCCCGGTAGCACCTCAGGTTCTGGGTTCGATTCCCCGTGGGAGTAAATTTCTCGAGATTTAACGACGTTTGTGCTTTCAGTGGTAGGCAACGTTCCCGTCGATAGCGAGCTGATGCGCCTGTGGTGACTTCGTCAATCTTTAGGATTTGTCGGCCCAGTCTTCAAAGACGCTCCTAGGGGTAGGGTTTGCGCGCGTGTGTTCATAGTGATGAGTGTGCGCGCGTTGTGAGTGTCTCCGATGTACTGTGTAATTCGGAAAAAAAAGCTCCGGTAGTCGGGTAGATGACGAACAATCAAAGGAATAAGATGATCATAGAGCTCTTCAATATAATTTTATTTTCTTGTGTCGTTTTATGTCAAATTGTCCTTTCTTTGTACTGCTGATTGTTTTACTTGATATGAATCACATATGAGACACTTTTTATTGTCTTTCTTAAAAAAAACTAGCTAGGATATGGTCAACATCCATAACCTACCTCGATGCCTTCCTTACCTTGGAATAATAATCTCGACGAGAGGTAATTAACAAACCTTGAGCAACTCCAAGAGACTAACTATCTTGACTTAACTAGCTAAAAAATGGGAAATTTGTCTAAAAACTCAATCCAACTGACTAGCTAAACCGGCCCTCACTATCATCCGCTAGCTAAACCGGCAGCTTCGCTAGCCATCTTTGGCTAGTTAGTCCCGCTAGCTATCCCCTCGTACATGAGTATGGCAGGTGGAACCCACATGCGGTGGAGCATATGGAGAGTTGATTTTAGCTAGTCTGTTGGATTTCATCAACTTTTTGCTAACTATTTAATTTTACATACTAGCCAAATCAGAGTTTTAGCTAGTGATTTTTAGAGAGGCTCTTGGAGTTGCTTTAGAAATGTCAAATACAATTCCTCCGCGCGTCTCTCGAGCTCAAGCTGAGAGATTAATTCTGCAAGTTGGTCTAATTACTTGACTAATACAGGCGCCTAGCTATATTGCAGCGACAGCTAAACACATCCTGTTCCCACGTGATCCCCAAAGTCTTCGTCCAGCTACAGAGATAGATCAGCAGCTAGCTGCATGATGAACACTGCTTGTTGGCATATTTTGCAACGCATGCGGGGGGCGCGCGCATGCATGATGGAGAAGTCAACCGGCTGCTAGCGAACACGCCGGAATCCCTTAATTTGATCGAGCAGCCGCATGTAGCTGTCAGATTTGGACTTGGTTGTGCGTATCTCCACTGGTTCCGGAAGATGCAGCTATCACGAATTAAGAATGCCGACAGCAGCGAACTATATTTAGAACAACTACATTCTTGATCATAATTAGAGCTACATTCTTAATCATCATTAGAGCAACTCCAACAACCTCTTTACTTTTGCTAGGTATATTTAGAGATTTAGCTTTATAAAAATAGAAAATTTTATAATTTTATTGAGTAATCCAACAAATTAGCTATTTTCTACTTTCCAAATTCCACCCACCACTCACCGACACATAGGACCCATCAGTCATCTCTTTCTTCCCTCGCAGAGGGTCACGAGCCTGCCGCCGGCGCGCAGGTGGCAGCTCGCCGGAGCTTCGCCCGATTCGAGCTATACTCCACCGTTTTCAAATTCGAGGGCTTGGTTAGAGAGAGGAGGGAGACGGGATTCGATTTTGGGGCTTCTCGACAGGGGCTTGGGAGAGGTAGGGGATGGTGTGGGAGTGCTCAACGTCAAAGCAATTGAATCAAGATGTACTGATGGAGGAGATCGACAACAACGTTCGTGGCTCTGGCGCCGGCAGCCATGGCGCAGGTGACCTCTCGAACTAGGGGTTGCACCGATCCCGCGCTGCAACCTCCGCGCAGGGGAGCTCCACCCCGGTGGCGGCGCTGCAAACCAGCGGCCCCAACCTCCGCGAGGGGGAGCTCGACCCCAAAGGTGGCACCGGCGAGCATGCAGCCCCAACCTCCGCGCAGGGGAGCTTGAACCGGGGGCTGCGCCGGCGAGCCCTCACCTCAAACGGGGAGCTTGACCCTGGGAGCGGTCCCAGCCTCCGCGCACGGCAGGGGTGATAGCAAGGGCGACACCTTTTCCATCTTTGACGAGCGGACGAGAGGATTTTGCGAGCAAGATGACGAGGCTGTATTATACTGAGTCTGTTGGAAACAAAAATTATAGTCATTTTTTCTACTGATACAAAGCAGTTTAAAGAGACGATTGGAGTTGCTCTTACCCCTCTCTCTCTCTCTCTAAAAAATTGTCATGTTTTCTAGTTACACCATTAATCTACCAATAAGTGATATAGTCACACAACTTTTTAGAGATAGGGTTGATTAAAGTATGTAAAGCTATAAAGTTCTAAATAAACTATATCTTCCAAACAAAACAGGAATTTATATGATTAAACTATTTTTCTTCTCCATGCATATATGGGTCAAGTGTAAGGAACCTTGTGTGGTTATTATGTTGCAAATCGACCAAGCCATGCACATGCCCACATACTCGCTGAATTTCTTCTATTTATTAAAGATCATTTAGATAAGGGATCATCAACAGCCTTGTTTAGATATTTCCCCAAGATTCAATCTCTGTGCAGCAGCCGTAGCTGTCTCTGTCTGTCCACTGCACAAATTGCATTGCTAGTCAACGACTCCTAGCTAGCTATAGTGGTGGACACGTCCCTTATAAGTAGCACTCACACCATGGCTAGCTGTGTGCCTCTCCTATCTCCACCTCTACACAAAGAGAGAGCACGAAGAGCTCCAGGGTGCCGGAGATATCGACGACCTCGGTCGTCGTCGTCGATTAGCAGCCATGGCCGGCAGCCGCGAGGTTTCCATGTGCACGCCGGCGTTCGCGCGTCGGGTGGTGGAGAGCCGGTGGTTCGTGGTGTTCGCGTCGATCGTGGTGATGGCGGCGTCGGGCTCCACCTACATCTTCGCACTCTACTCCAAGGTGCTCCGCTCCAAGCTGGGCTACAACCAGGAGACCCTCAACAAGCTCTCCTTCTTCAAGGACCTCGGCACCAACGTCGGCATCATCTCCGGCCTCGTCCAGCAGGTGGCCCCCACCTGGGCCGTGCTCCTCATCGGCGCCGGCATGAACCTGGCGGGCTACCTCATGATCTACCTCGCCCTCACCGGCCGCACCGCGGCGCCGCCCGTGTGGCTCATGTGCTTCTACATCTGCTTCGGCGCCAACGCGCTCACCTTCTCCAACACCGGAGCGCTCGTCGCCTGCGTCAAGAACTTCCCGGAGAGCCGCGGCATCGTCATCGGCCTCCTCAAGTCCTTCGTCGGCCTCAGCGGCGCCATCTACACGCAGCTCTACCTCGCCATCTACGGCGACGACGCCGCCTCCCTCGTCCTCCTCGTCGCCTGGCTCCCCGCCGCTTTCAACATCTTCACCGTCTACACCATCCGCGTCCTGCCCTACGCCCGCCGCGACGGCGGCAAGGCCTACAACAAGCCCTTCTACCACTTCCTCTACCTCTCCATCGCCCTCGCCGCCTACCTCCTCGTCATGATCGTCGTGCAGAAGCAGGTCCGCTTCTCCCACGCCGCCTACGTCGTCACCTCCACGGCGCTGCTCATCATCCTCTTCAGCCCCGTCGGCGTCGTCGTCAGGGAGGAGTACAAAGCCGTCTCCCAGCTCGAGGAGTCGCTCCAGCACCCGCCGGCCATCGCCGTCGAGGAGCCAAAGCCAAAGGCTACCGAGAAGGACGACGACGACTCATCGTCGCCGCCCCTGTGCGGCGCCGGCGGCTTCACGGGCTGCATCACCAACATGTTCCGGCCGCCGGCGCTGGGCGAGGACTACTCCATCATGCAGGCGCTGGTGAGCGTGGAGATGCTGGTGCTCTTCGTCATCTCCGTCTTCGGCATCGGCGGCACGCTGACGGCGATCGACAACATGGCCCAGATCGGCCAGTCCCTGGGCTACCCCGCCAAGAGCATCAACACCTTCGTCTCCCTCATCAGCATCTGGAACTACGCCGGCCGCGCTGGCGCCGGCTACATCTCCGAGTTCCTCCTCGCCCGGTACCGGTTCCCGCGGCCGCTGGCGCTCACCGCCGTGCTCCTCGTCTCCTGCATCGGCCACCTGCTCATCGCCTTCGGCGTGACGCACGGGCTCTACGCCGCCTCCGTCATCATCGGCTTCTGCTTCGGCGCGCAGTGGCCGCTGCTCTTCGCCATCATCTCCGAGGTCTTCGGCCTCAAGTACTACTCCTCGCTCTTCAACTTCGGCTCCGCCGCCAGTCCCGCCGGCGCCTACGTGCTCAACGTCATCGTCACGGGCCGCATGTACGACGCCGAGGCCACCAGGCAGCACGGCGGCGTCGCCGCCGTCGGGGACAAGATCTGCAAGGGCGTGGTGTGCTTCAAGAAACCATTCCTCATCATCACCGGCGTCACCTTCGCCGGCGCGATCGTGTCGCTGGTGCTGGTCTGGAGGACCATGAACTTCTACAGGGGCGACATCTACGCCAAGTTCAAGGTGGCGCCCGCGGCGGCGACAGCCGATGGGAGCAGCGACGGCGTCGAGATGGCAGAGGCGAGCTCATCGGAGGAGAAGAGTAAGAAGAAGAAAGAGGCGGTCAACGGGGACTTGTACTAGCTTTGCTTCACTGTAATTGAGTACGTATAGCTGTACGTGTTTGGAGGAGAGAACAGAGGAGTTGAAAACTGCATGTGTAATTGTGAATGTTTGACCACACCACCTGTGTTTTTACCCCTAGCAAAAAATGTTTGCATAGGGGAGATTTGGATGCTACATACAAACTGTTCGTGTAATCCCTCTCTCCTCCGAACACCATCTAATCAAGGATTCAAGGGCCTGTTAATTTGGAACACACGAACTGCCGTGTGCTGTGAGGTCATGATGCCGTGAGTGAACTACTGGTCAGTGGTCGTCTAAGAACAACGGCTGTTAGCTGTGTCGTAGTGGCTTCGAAAGTTATATATTTTGGCAGGGGTATGTGTGATTGCAAATTAATTAATTAAACAATCTGCTGCTGGAATGATTTTTTGCAGCCTATAATGCTGCGAGTGTGTAATAATGTGTATCCATCTAGTGTCTTTCTCAAAATTCTGGAACTACGGACTTTACCTGCACATGCTGTTCAGTCAATCTCATAAGTCCATCCGGACAAACCTGTAAGCATCGCCGACACCAGAATTATATTGGGACCTACCAGTATTATTTCACACTTGAACCATGTCAGACTCTCGAGTCATTCCTCCACCGTAGAGGATACTCCCTGTCAGAGTCTTGAGTGATTCATCCAACCGTAGACGATACTCCAGAGACCACAAACACTCCATTTATAGCCACGACTTGGTCATGCTGCACATCCACATGCATATCCTAGATCACTTTGCAGTTCCTGAAAAGCCTCACAAACCAACAATCAGTTCCAAGGATTTTTCTTCACGGGACAACTGACCAAAAGACTAATATAAAGATTTTGACTTGTGATAGCAAAGAGACAGCGAAACTTGAGGTTTTCTAAGCGAAATTCAGATCCAACCTAATCCAATTGTATAGGTTTGAACACAAAAGCAAGATCCATTTGCTACGCATTATCAGAAAAGGTCATCCCCAGCTCTGCATATTTTCAACATGCCTACATAGGCAGCAAGTGTTAGTCAACAGAGTTAGTAATATGATTATGCAAAATAAGTAACTAGGTTTGATTAGTCTAGTTTGATTAGTCTACTTTAGAAAACAGAAATATTACAGACGGAAACAATTTGTTGAACAAATGTATCATACACAACCAATGAATTCCGACTGCGAGTATAATCAACATATAAACTGCAGTGTTTCAATCAATCAGTTCCTTTTCCTATAAATGGTTTGCATGATAATCACTTAATCAGATATCAGTTCCATGTCAACTACAGCCATCTTCTTTTCAGTTTTCAGGAAACCATAGGTATCTTTATTGTGTTCCAACAGATTAGAAAACAACTGGCCGTTAGAATCTCATCATGCCTGATAATATCCAATGCCAATTCCCATGCAACATTCTCCCACATGATGAAGATTGTAAAGACTACTTGCCTATATAGTGGATTAGATGGATTACTATGTAATTGTGACACATTGCAAAGGGTCAAATGCGTCACAATTTCACAAGAACGGGTCATCCCCAACTCTGCAGATTTTCAACTTGCCTATATAGTGCAGGTCAAAACAGTTAGTAAAAGAATGACTAATGATGAAAAATTAATAATCATGCTTGAGTAGTCCACTTCTGTTAATAGATATATCACGTGCAGGACCAATTCTTTTAACAAACGTATCAAATACAAGCTCCCTTATTAAAGAACAGAGTCCAACTGACATGAGTAACATTCATATGAATGTTTCATTTACTCATATAAAATCAGTTCCATATGTCGACTTAGCTATACCCTTTTCAAGGAACCACAGTTGCTTATTATATTCTTACAGACCTGAACATAGAATTGAAAATTGATATTTCATCAACCTGATAAGACCCAACGACAATTCCACAAGATTCTCATCCGGGACAAAGATTGTCAAATTTACTTGAGGACCCACTAAGTTTAGCACATTAGAGGCCATGATTCCATAACAAATAACCACAAGTTGTATCTTATCCACATAAACGAACAGGAATAAGTGTGCTTTACAAATGTCTTAGGATTGGACCCCATGGAGAACAACTATTTACAAGGGGAGCCAAACATTCAAAAACACACATAATGACCTTATTATCTTCAGCAAACATTTGGTGCGTCAAACCTTGGATATTACCAGTTCTCTTTGACAATCTTTGCCTTTTCAAATATGAATTTTCCTTCTTTGTATTTCTGTGACTCCTCGAACGCTCTCTCATACTTCCAGCCCAGCACCTCTCGGCAATCATTACAGTAGATATCAGCAACTGTGTGTAGCCCTGTCATAAGCTGCCTATCCTCCTTTGCCCCCACAACTACGTTCATGGCATGAGAGAACAGAAAGGCGCGCCCATTCCGCCCCTAATCAAATAGAAAAAAGTTGTCATCTTTCAAGCAGTAACAAAGTCCCAATTGACAACATCTAATGAGAAATTTCAGGCCCAAATGATACTCTGCTTACAAACAGCTTTAGCCACTGTAACAGAGGTTGTGCTTTTTAGCACCACAGCAACAAATAAGAGTGCATCTCAGCGAGTGATTGAAAGTACAGCCATGTAGTCATGATTCATGAAGCCAGATAGTAGGATCTACAGAGATAAGGATACACCTGAACCATAAGATACCCACATTGTAGACCTCAAACCATTTAATTTCCGTGCGAAATTGCAGAGGCAAGAGAACAATTAGAAAGCTGATAAAACAAAATGCTGAAGCTGATAACCACAAACCCATCAGGTCCACCACAAAAAAAATAAAATAAAATCAAATCACACAGTTATATCAGCAGGATTCGATTCCTATAGGATGGATAGATAAGCAGGCAATCGCTCAGGTGGTGACTCCTACATGAACAAACAACTCAACGGGAACAAACAGCTCAACGGGAAGTGTGGGGAAGGTGGACCTGGAAGGCCTTGGAGATGATGTCATCGTGGAGGCAGACGTGGTTCCGGCAGTTGCAGCAGCTGTAGACGCGCGGGCCAACCAGCTCCGCCATCGGCCGACGGCCCGCCCGACGCCGCCGCCCCGCACTGACCTCAACCCGAGCACCAGACCCGACCCGACCCGACCAATCCTGCAAGATTGCAGAAGCGAAATTCAGACGGGGATCCAGCCCAGCAAGAACCCTTGGGGCCCGAATCGAAGAGGGAGTGGGGGGCACTCACCGAGAGCGTCGGCGGAGGCGCGGAGACGAGACGGTGGGGGAGAGCGGCGGAGAGAGACAGGCAGAGGAAGACGGCGGCACAGGAAGAACAATGGGTTCACATGTGTGAGAACTGAGAACAGAGTATGGGGATTAGGAAAGCCAAGAGGCCAAAGAATGATTCTCCTCACGAAGTAATTATGGTTACGGCGAATTATTGGAGTGGTTTTCTGGGCCTAGAAAGGCCGGAGGAAAAGCCCAAAGGCCGTAGTGATAGATGGGCTCTGGGCTCCATCTCCGGAATTTTTTTATTTTATATTATTTTTCGATTTTTCAAAAAATATATGACCAGTTTCAAATTTTGCAAAACTATACTACTACCGCCATATCACATGGCAGTTGGGCCAAACGCCATACGATACGGCGGTTGGAAGTGCTACAGTGTTCTAACTGTCGTGTGGTACGACGTTTGTGAACGGTGCCCCCGCGATACCGTAGCACCTCCAACCGTCGTACCCCACGGAGATAGGGTTCAATTCGTTTTCAAAAAACCGTGACTTTTCCGTATGAATTCGGATGAAGATAAACTTTATATTAAAAATTGTAGCTTTCGACGAGATCTATAACTTTGTAATTCAAATTTTTTTCATTTGAAGTCATCTTGTGGCAAAAAAAACGATATACTACCCAGATCTCAATTTCGTATCCAGATCTGGGTAGTATATAGTTTTTTTCTGCCCTCAAGATGACTTTAGAAGAAAGAAGTTTAAACACTTTATAGATCTCGTCGAAAGCTACAATTTTCATAAAAATTTTATCTCCATCCAAGTTCATACCAAAAAAGTTACGAATTTTTAAAAACAGACTGAACTCTACCACCATGTGGTACGGCGGAGTACCGCCGCGTGGGTACTGTTCACAAACGCCATACCACACGGCGGTTAGCCCCAACCGTCATGTGATATGACAGTAGTAGTATAGTTTTGCAAAATTTGAAACCGGTAGTATATTTTTGGGAAAATCAAAAAAAAATAATATAAAATAAAATAAATTCCCATCTCCATTCGGGTATTATGTGAGATGAAATAAGTCGAAATAAGCCAAGTGGAGATAAGCCGGAACATGCTCGTTGGCGGTTTCGTCTTTTTAAAAACCATCTTGACACTTTGTAAAAACACACACACACACAAACAGGTTCTTTATCCCTTTATTATTTCCTTGGGTGGTTTTGTTTTTTTTTTGTTTTTGTTTTGTTCTATCTGTTGGATTCGAGAAATCCTCCTGCCGCAACGTCATGTAGCGAGTCAGGCGCGCGTAGGCGTGCCGCTTCCTGCTTGTGCCAGAGGTGACGGCGGCGAAGCTTGCTGGGGGTGGTGGAGACCGGAGACTAGAATGGAGAAGCACGCGGCTTCATCGTCAAGAAGGCGACGCGGTGCGTGCGCACGTATAGGAGAGGGGGTGATCGGACGGACGCAGCAAGCGACAAGGATCGCCTATCTCTCGGCGCACGTAAAGGCACCAACCGGCGCACGGAGTCCTGGAGGTGGGCACGTCCCCGTTTCCGTGGGTCTAGTAGTCTATATATCTCCCTCCGTCCACCACCACCACGTGGTCCACACGTATGTATCTCTACCTAACAAAACTATAGTAACGTCCACGGACGCCTCCCTCTCAGCGCAACGGCGTACGTACACCTGTGATGCTAGTTCGGTTAAGGCATCTCTCGCTGTCGTTTTTTTTTCTTTTTTGCATTCGGGTGGAAAAAGATAAAAGAGGAAGAATGATGGCGGTCGCTCCGACGTCGCCCTCTCGCTCGATGCTCTGCCCGTCTGCCGGGACGCACGCAACGGAACGGAACGAGACGGGACGGGACACCCTCCTCGTATAACGGAAGCGAAGGACGCGTACTCTGCTCCTACTGTGCTGCTGGCTCGCGACTCGCGAGCCGTCCCTGTCGGTCGTCGATCACGGGTCAATGGAGACGGGTGGGCCGGGCGAGTACGTACGTACAGCTGCTCGCTGCTGCCCGGAGTCCCGCTCTCGTACCGTACGTGTACCCCCGGGAGCATGCGCTCGCTACTCTCTTTTTTTTTTTTTTTTTTTGCGCGTGCACGCACTCCGCGCACTGTGCAAAGGTGTGGCTGCGCCCGCAGTGCATGCCGTGCTCAACATATCCAATGCATGGCGGCCAATAATGTGCCTTGCCAACTCTGCGAGACAAAAAAAAACGGAAAGAAAATGAACTCACCATCTGGCCGCCGCGATGGCAACAACAATATTAATGCATTGTTTTGGTCACACGTGCGGTGCATGCTGGTGTGTCCCAGAGCTGCGGCATGGCACGTACGTACGTGCGTACGGACGCACTGCACAAAAACAATTCACATTCCGTCCCGACCGAGAAAGGAAATGCTCGATTTACTTTTTTGAAAATTCAATGCTCGATTTAATTACCGATCGAGGGGCGTGGCGTGTATATAAAACTATAGATAGGCATCATCTCCTGCATGACATGATGTCTGTCCTGCAGAACGAGAACATCTGAATTCATCCATTTTCTCCCATACAACATCGCGTACGCGCTTCCAATCTTAACACTTGCACATGCTCTCCTCGTTAACAAGAGAATCGCTAGTTTTAGCATGGTGCCCTGTCACGCCAACGACCAGAAAGGGTAGCTAGCCAGGCACTGTCAGAGTGTCAGAGGCTATCAGCGCAAAATGGAATACAAACCCAGCTAGGCCTCGTCAACCAAGAAACCAACCTCCACCACCATCAATCACCCATAGAATACGCGCACGTACACGTCCACGGGATACACACCATGCATACACGTATGTACATCACCCCACCAGAAAAAACCCAACAACGGAGGTCGCCGTCGCCGCCGTGTCAGCCGCACATCGTCCATGGTTGGCCCATCCTCGT
This sequence comes from Cenchrus fungigraminus, assembly GCA_036936925.1. Taxonomy (NCBI): domain Eukaryota; kingdom Viridiplantae; phylum Streptophyta; class Magnoliopsida; order Poales; family Poaceae; genus Cenchrus; species Cenchrus fungigraminus. The sequence continues at coordinate 26,561,298 of CM072774.1, read as the reverse complement.
CACCGTCGTCGTCATCATCATCATCATCAGCTCCGCCGCCGCCTCCTCCGTCAGCGCGTCCAGCAACGCGGCCGCGACGTCGCCGGCGACGTCCTCGCGCTCCGGCGCCACGTCCGAGGGGCGGACCCTCGCGCCGCCCAGCTCCGACGCCACGAGCGCGGTCGCCGTGGCGAGGTCGCTCTCCAACGGCATCATCAGCGTGTCTTCTTCGGCCCTGTGCGCGTGGCTGCGGTTCTTCTTCTTCTTCCAGAATCGTCGTGGTGGAGTCGGTGGCGCCCGCGTTGATCCGCCGCTGCCGCCGTCGGCGCTGCGGCGGCCGTGCTTGAAACTGTTTCTCAACTGCTTGGCGTTGGCGAGGAGGGACAGCAGCGTGGTGGGCTTGCAGGATGCCTCCAGGACGAGCTCGCTGAAGAGGACGAAGGCTTCTGCTGCATCTATCCCGGCGGTTGAAATTAATGGCGCGTCAGACTTTGAGCGCTCTAGCTATCTACGGCCGCGCCGGTAATGGCGGGTGACCGGAAAGAGATGGATGCTTTGCTTACTCTGCGCGTGCCGCGGCGGCGGCGGCGAGTGCTCGAACAGGCGCTGCTCCAGCACGGACACCGGGCTCAGCTGCTGCTTCTTCGACGACTCGTCCTCCTCCTCGTCCTCGCCGTCGCCGTCATCTTCCTTCTCGCACTCCTCGTCATCAGCCTCCACGCGCTGCTGCCTCTCGAGGGCGTGCGGGGTCGTGAAAGGACCATCGTCCTCCGAACCGCCGGGCGGCGGCGCCGGCTTCTCGTGGTCGGCGTCGGCGTCGCGCCAGCCGATGGCGGCCGGCTGCTGCTGCTGCCGCCGCCGCTTCTTCTTCGTCTTCTTCGCCGCCGTAGGCGCCGTCGTCGTCGTCGTCGCGCCGCTGAGGATCCTGGAGAGGAGCAGCCTGAGCACGCCGCGGCGCTTCTTGCACCTCGCCGCTGGCCGTCCCGGCAATAACGTGCCACCGGTTCTGCGGGACCTGGGCCAGCACGTCGAGCAGGATCCGCCGCCGCCGCCGCACGCGGCCGCGTCGAGGAAGGCGGGGGAGCAGCCCTTCTCGAGGAGGTAGAGGTCGAGGTAGAATGGCTCCTGCTGCTCCCCCAGAAGATCCGACAGGCGGCGGCGATGGCTGCTGCCGCTCCCGGACGGCGACGGCGGGTGGTGGTGGTGGGCCATGAGGCCGGCTGGGGAGGAACAAGTGGTGGACGAGGCGAGACGGAAGAGTGAAGGGACGTGTGGAACAGCTGGGGCCTTGGGGGCAGCATATATTCGACGTGGGATGGAAGAGAGAAGCCTTTGGGAAAAGAACTTGAGAACGTATATATACGGTGTCAACTGTCATCATTTCTTAATACAGCTTTAGTTATCCGCACGGCACAGCTCCTAAACTCACCTTTAAATGGACATGCATGATCCGAGCCGATTACAGTTACAGATCTCTAAATCCTTCTCTCTACATGTGTGTAATTCCCATCCCAAATCAGCACTTTAATTTCCTTCTCTCTGGTCACTAATACCTCCCCACCCGCAGCGCTGCTAATTGGATTGGGTTTAATGGTTATTATAGTTTTAATGGGTTGATTTTTACATTGGAGTTGTTTAGATTCATTACTAATGAGGTGATTCATCAAATGGTTTGGTTTGGTTTGCTCCAAAGTGAAAATGGTTTGGTGATGGTTCAGATTGGGTTGTATTGGTTTCATTCATTGGTTTTAGTTTCAGATCTTACTTTTGATGCGGAACCCACACGTACCTTTAGCTGTATTATGTTGCACAAAGTAGCGGGGAGTCAAACTGAATTATCTCAAACAAAATTTTGTCGATTTTGCTAAAATTTTAATGTGTGAACACGAGATTTTTATTCTAGGATCCGGTTCTTGACGGTGGGCCCACACATACATTTAACTTTGCTATTTTGCACAAAGTAGCGGGTAGTCAAATTGAGTGGTCTCCAAAAATTTTGACCAATTTCGGCAAAATTAAGATGTGAATGCGAGGTTTTAAATCTAGAGGCTCTTGATATGGGACCCAAATGTAAGTTTAGCCATATTATTTTGTACAAAGTAGCGAGCAGTCAAACTGAGTAATAATATTTTAAGGTATGAACGCATATTTTAGTTTTAAGGTCTGACTATTCATGTAGGGTCCATGTGTCAGTCTAACATTTATTTTAAATATTTAAGTGATTTTTATATAGCAAACTCATAAGTTTTCATAGCAAATCCATGGGTTCGATCCAAGAGTAGGTTGCATTGGTTTGGGTTTGGATATTATAAAATTTGAGGTGAGTTGGGTTGAAAAATAAATTAACTACATATGGATTGGGGTGGGTTATCTTGTCTTAACTAGCTAAAAAAATAGAAAATTTGTCCAAAAACTCAATCCAACATACTAGCTAAACTTGCCCTCAATATCCTCCGCTAGCTAAACCGGGGGCTTCAATAGCCATCTTTGGCTAGCTAGTACTGCTAGCTATCCCCTCGTACATGAGTATGGCAGGCGGGACCCACTAGCGGTGGAGCATATGGAGAGTTGATTTTAGCTAGTCTGTTGGATTTCATCAACTTTTTGCTAGCCATTTAATTTTACATACTAGCCAAATCAGAGTTTTAGCTAGTGATTTTTAGAGAGCCTCTTGGAGTAGCTCAACTCCAAGAGACTAGCTATCTTGGCTTAACTAGCTAAAAATGAAAATTTTGTCCAAAAACTCAATCCAACAGACTAGCTAAACTTGCCCTCGCTATCCTCCGCTAGCTAAACCGGGGGCTTCACTAGCCATCTTTGGCTAGCTAGTCCCGCTTGCTATCCCCTCGTACATGAGTATGGCAGGCGGGACCCACTAGTGGTGGAGCATATGGAGAGTTGATTTTAGCTAGTCTGTTGAATTTCATCAACTTTTTGCTAGCCATTTCATTTTACATACTAGCCAAATCAGGCTTTTAGCTAGTGATTTTTAGAGAGTCTCAGGCCTACCCGTTGCTCTCTGTTGCCCCTCTTCCTCCCTTCGACCCTCCCTCCTCTTCTTCCGGTGGGTGAGGGTATGACGGCCCTCCGTCCCTTCCACCTACTCCCTCCGTCCCGTGAAGAATGCAATCCTAACATTTGAAAAAATCCCACAAAGAGTGCAATTCTAGAAAATAGATCTAATTATCTGCCTAATTAAGTAATCAGATCTGATCTGCATGTCAAAACTTGCTGCATGTGGCTAAAAAATAGGGGTACTAGAGTCTTTTCGCGCTACCACTAATCTGTCTTAAAAAATTAAAATTACATTTTTATGGGACGGAGAGAGTACTTCGCTAGGCGAGGGTGTGGCCCCATGAGGGATCCACCCATGAGAGACCCACCGCTACCTCTTCCCGCCGGCGGCCACGATCTCCGCCCCCACCGACACCCACTGCTTCCTCTCTTCAATTCTCCAGGATATGGCGCAAGAGGGGCATTCAGAAGATAGTGTTTCCTCTCGCAAGCCTTTAGACTTTTTTTTAAATTACACAGTACAACACATACGCTCAAAACATACATGCACACTCACCCCTATAAACACACGAATGCAAACCCTACCCTATGAGCACCTCTGAAGGACTGAGCACCCGATAGATCTGAAGATTCACGAAGTCACCGTTGGCGCCTTGTGGTCGACAGGAACGCCGCTTACCGTAAATCCTGGGAAAATCTCAAGAAAAGGTGTGAGCACCAGGATTTGAACTCTGATGGGTAGCGTCCCATTGGACCGTCGTACCATTGGACTACAAGCCAATTCACTAATCCTCTAGATTTTGAGATGCCCTGTAGCAATAGGAAGGGTAGGGGTTGCGACAGAGGTGCGCGGTGCAGGAGATGGAACAAAACATTTTCAGTGCGAATAGAGTGCTGCAATGCGGATAGCCTTAGACCCTGTATATATTGATTAACAGAGATTAATACTCCCTCTGTTTCATAATATTTGTCGTTTTGACTTTTCTAGATATATTCCTACTACTATGTATCTAGACATAAGTATATATCTAGGTGCATAGCAAAATGAATGTATCTAGAAAAGTCAAAACGACAAGTATTATGAAACGGAAGGAGTATGAGGGTGTTTGGATCCAGGTGATTAGAGGTAGCTTGACTAATTTTAGTCACCTTGAGAGACTAATTTGCTAAACACCCTTAACTAAAGGGTGACTAAAATTAGTTTAGCCTCTAGTCACCCTTGACCCAGCTAAAAGGGACTAAAACCCATCTCCCTCTCCTCATTAACGCTTTATCCCGATTCCCGACGCCCCGCGCCCCTCTCTTCCTGGGCCGCCGCGCTCCCCTCCTCCACCGCTGGCCCACCGCACTCCCTGCCTCCGCCCGCCGTGGTCCCCTCCTACGCCGCCGGTCATACCCGCTGATCCACCATGGACGGCGACGGGCAAACGACGGCGAGTGGACAGCTGCCACCCCACCGCACCTATCCCAGCTGCGACTGCCCGCCAGGAGAAGAGCTCGCGATGTCCCATCGCAAGCATCTCAACGGCCGCGCTCAGCGCCGCCATGGCCTCCCGCGCCCAGTAGTTCGCCACCGGCACCATAGCCGCCGAGCAATCCGCCTTCGCGAGGGCGCGTCGTGCGACGACGAGGGGGAGGAGAAGCGGCAGTCGGGCCGAGCTGCGGGGCCAAATCCCGAACAGCGGGGCTCAACGGCGTGTCACTGTGCCGGCTCGCTGACCTTGCAAACGCCGAGCTTCGACCGCCCACCCTGCCGCCGAGCGCTTCCTCTCCGCCCACCCTGCCGCCTCGCCCCCATACTCTTCTTTCCTCTCCACCCGCCGCGCGTCGGGTCACCGTGTGCCTCGTCGGTTGCGCGCGCCGCATTGGGAGGTGACGGTGAGGATGAGGCGGCGGAAGCAGAGCAGCAGGAACAGGCATTCGCCCCCGCGACCCCATCCGAGGAGCACACGGGATCAAAGGAGAGAGAAAGGGGAGGTAGAGAACAATTGATACGGACTAATTTTAGTCACCCTCCAAACAGGGGCTGACTAAAATGTTTTAGTCTGACTAAACTTTAGTCAGGGGACTAAAAGATCCAAACACCCTTTGTGTCTCCAGCTAATTCAAACATTGCAGCTTCGAGGTCACTGTAGCTTTATAGTCTTATTAACCCATATTATTATAATTTCACGAGTTAGCTCGAGTTTTTTTTTACCAGCTTTGTGATTGCAAAGTATGTGTCCGAACTTTATCTTAGAGTTTACAGGATAATTTACTTGCCATTACTGTTCATCTGTCCTGCATCTTAGCTAGCTGCATTATATTATGGACTTTTTCCTTGGCCCCAAATTATATATAAGTTGATTTAGCATTTTTTGGTTCAGAGCTTTTGCTATCCACTTAAATATACACAATTTTTAGATATATGTAACAAAATCTATAAAACCTAGAAAAACTAAAACAATCTACAATAATTTGAAACAGATAGAGTATAATGATATATCTAAAAGTAACAATCTTTTTTTTTAATTACACAGTACAACGCAGACGCTCACAACACGCACGCACAATCACCCCTATGAATACACGTACGCAAACTCTACCCCTATGAGCACCTCCGAAGGACTGAGCACCGGCAGATCTAGAGATTCTCGAAGTCACCACTGGCGCCTCGTCGTCGACGAGAACGTCGCTTTCAATACAATCTATGGATCCAAACAGTTTCAGCTCTATTGCGCAAAGGACAAATCCATTTTAAGATAACAAACATGTGGAATTGTCCAGAGCTTTTCTAGAAGCCACAACGAAAGATGGTACGGTGCTTGATGATACGTGCACTTTAAAGTTCGCACGAAGACGGGAGGCAATGGGATGGAGGAGGCAAAAAAAAAGACTCCTGCTCTGTGCTCTCCGAGAGGATGGGACCCTCAGCCTCAACAAAGCGAGAGAGAAGAACCAGTTCTGTGTGTGACCAACTACAGTTATTTATATGGACCTGAGTTTAGAGTAGTTATGAATATGAATATAAAAGCAACCTAGAAACCATATATTGAATGGCCTATTTGGACCTTGTAGTTTAGGTTTGATTTTTAGGAGCCATGTATCAAGAAAACTATATGGTTTTAGAGGTTTAGAAAAATGATTGGATTCGAGTTCAACTAAAAAATTGCAGTTGTAGCAATATCTAGTTTTCAGAACTATGAAATTAATTTATAGCATCCAAAAACATATATGTTGTTTGCAAGAGAAATTTTGGATTGTTTGAAAAATATGATAGTCGTCCATCCGTCATAATCGAATGGTGGAATCAAAGAAAAAGTACCATGCAGGAGCTAAAGTGAAGTACCATTTGGTGGGAATAGTGAAAAATTACTACGATGCTGTTTTAAATATGTGTAAATCTATTTAATTTAAGGATGAGAAAGAAACATGCAAGTACCACTAGCTAGTACTTAAAAGCAATGTAACAAAGCTCTATTTGCAAAACCAAATTGCTTCACAAAACCATGTTTTTAAAAGTACTCCAATTCTTTGCATCCAAATAAGGTGGTAGCTTTTAAGTTGCGTGCACACAATGTATTTGAACTCCATTAACTACTTATTATATACCTCTTAACATTTTGAGATTCCACTACTAAGGATAGGACTTTCAGTACCAACACCCGGTACTAGCAAACGTACCGTAAAAGCCCCCACATTTAGTACCGAGCCAAATAATTGATACTAAAGGTGCCACGTACGTCCCGCACAAATCCCTTTTCTTTTATTTTTCTTTTCTTTTATCTTCTTTTCACTTCTCATTTTCTTCAAGATTTCACAAGGATCCAAAGCACAGATTTGACAATAAGAATCACTCACATATTTGCAAGAATCACAAATACATTCCACTCGTGCACGGTGGGATGGTTTCGAACTTGAGTAGATCGAAGCCCGACCAGACGGAGCACGCAGCATGTCTCTGTGAACAAGTCCGGCCACAAATTGAAAAAGGCGTCAATTCATCGGCCACATCGATCCACCTAAACCACATGTGACATGTCCATGTACTATAGTACATTGGCAATATGTAGGGGCCCGATCCCACGGCAGCAGCAGCAGCCAGCAGCCCGCGGGTGTTCGCCGGAGCGCGGCAGATGTACCTTGTCCCGGGTCTCCATCTCTTATACATCGGGTGTGTTTAGAAATTAAAATTGAGATGCAAAAATGGGAGATTTTGTACGGATTTTGGGTTGAAAAGCACTATTCCGAACTGAAAAGTATTGTAGCACTTTTCGTTTGTTTGTGGTAAATATTGTCCTACCATGGCCTAACTAGGCTCAAAAGATTCGTCTCGCAAAGTACATCCAAACTGTGTAATTAGTTTTTGATTTCATCTACATTTAGTACTCCATGCATGTACCGACATTTTTGATGTGATGGAGAATCTTCTTTTTACATAATGTATTTTAGGAGAAGTTAGGCTCCTAAACAGGGCCATCCACTGCTTACTGTCGACACGGATGCTTTCGTCAGTTCCTTTTTCGAGCCATCATCGGTGTATTGGTTTGTCCGCAGGCGCGCGCGGGGGGGCCGCGTGCCGTGCGCGGCGTCCCGCCGGCCGGCCGGCCGGCCGGGACCGTCGCCGCGACGCGCGATGAGGCCGCGGCACGCGCGTGTCGTGTCAAGTCGTCGTCTGGTGGGAAAAGCTAGCGAAATGGACGGCCGCGCCTGCTCGATCGCCCCGTTTCGTTCAAACGCCTGGAGACGTACTCGATCTTGGCCCGTTTTGGAACGGGAAATAGGAAACCTAACTTCCTGCTAAACTTGCCCCGTTTGGAACGTAGTACGACGACGGCCATCGTCGATCGTGTCGCTCGTTTGAAATCGCCTGCGATCGAGTTGCCACCACCACCACCACCACTGCCATGGGTGTGTCAGGCAGGGTACCGGCGGCACTGAGTGTGAGTGGTCGCCTCAAGGGAAGCCAGCCCATCGATTGGGGGATACCCGGCCGTACGTTCGTGGACGCAAGGACAGCCACTGGCGGAACGCGACGGGGGGAATCTCAGCTAGCTCGATCGTTCGCATCCCCGGCCGGATCTCCCTCGCCGCCGCATATGGCCGCAGTTGGTGGCTTCCTCTTGTTGCCGCGCGCGCGCGCGCCCTGGTTGGCCGCCGGCCGGTGAAACAGCGGGCTCGTGGGTGAGCAGGGCCACCGCGCATGCGTGCACGGCGGGCGACTGCTTGCTGCTGCTCCGCTTTCGTGTCGCTGTCCGCTTCGCGCCTTCTTCGCCGCATCGCCGGCTCCCCCTCGCGGTACGGCGGCATCGTGCGGAGACTGTTGAGCTCAGGCCTCAGGGGACAGGAGCGGAGACAGGCCGGGGTCAGCTCAGGGTTTGCCGACGATGATTGGGCGGATGATTACCTGTGGGCCGGATGATTTGGTTTGCCGACGGAAGCAGAGCTGCTATGGAGCTCCGTATTAATTCTCCACTCTCCAGGGTCTACACTCTCTCTCCTGTCGTGTATGCTTACCAGTGGGGGGTTCTACTTTCTGAATGTCTGGTGTTGGGTTTGCCGAGGGAAGCAGAGCTCCCTCTTCTGTTCTTAGGTAGGGTGCATAGGTTGGAGTTTGCGAAAAATTTGCAGTGAAGAGTTTTTGCGGATTTTAACACTAATTAGGATTAAACATGATCCAGTTACAAAACTAATATTACACAGAAGTTGAAAGATCACGATACTGTTAAATCTAATTAACCCGTCATTAGATATTGTTTATTGTACCATGACATTGTCTTAATCCACATTAATACTTCTAAGTAGTGTCCGAACATCCGATGCGATGGGTGAATTTTTTTATGAGAAACTAAACAAGTTCTAAACTCATGGTCGGTCCAACACTAGCCAGGTCTACCAATTTGGTCCATATTTGGTAGGGTGTATAAGGTGTTTTGGTTTGAACAAGCATATGATTGGTAGCGTGCATTCATTCCTTCTTTCCTTTTCCCGAGCTCCTCCTCTGCATGAGATGCAGCTCGCCGGATCCTTCTCGAGATGTGACGGAAACAGCGATGGTGGAGGGTAAATGCAAGAGCCTCTGAGACATGGGTACCCTTGGGTCCCCACCGGCCAGGTTCATATCCGTCTCCGACAAGTGGGACCGGTCCACCAGAAGACCCGCCGACCTATCAGTAGGTCTGCCCGACCTGACATGTGGGCCCAAAGACGAGCAGACAGCTTGGCGTGCAAGCCAAGGCAGTCCAGACGGATTAAGGCAGCTCGGATAAGCCTTCCATATTGTAACCAACTAGGATAGATGGAAACCGACTTGTAGCCCAAGGTTGTTGTCCAATATAAGGCAGCCTGGGGCGCCCCCCTGAGGGCATACCGACTGCGACTACGTCGCGCACCTCACGTTCCCTCGAGATCTCCACGCCTTTGCGCACAACAATACAAATCAAGAACTGGACGTTGGGTTTTACTCTCCGGAGGCCTAAATGAGTATAAAATCCATGTGTCCCTTGTGTTCCGTGTGCTACGCTAGCATAACCATCGCGTTCTTAGTTCCCGATCCCCTCCACCGAACAAATAAACCACCGGAGTTGACCTGCATGTGGACTGCTCAGATCTAAACCTCTGACAGTTGGCGCGCCAGGTAGGGGTGGGTCGGGAGTTCTTCGTGCAGCGTGAAGGCAGTTCGCTGGACAGGGTAGATCTGCCCTTCTTCTTCTCGCTCGGTGACGAGGACCGTGCTGACCACATTAGTGGTGGCCGATATGTAGAGGAGGAGTGCTTCCTTTGGTATTGGAGGCGTCATGATCGGTGAGAGGTCAGGGACTCCTTGAGAGCCTCGAAAGCTAGTTGTACTTCTTTGTCCCACACGAACTTATCAGCCTTCTTCAATAGCTTGAAGAAGCGCAGAGCTTTTTCACCGAGCTTGCTGATGAAACGACCTAGGGCTGCCATCATGCCGGTGAGCTTCATGACGTCTTTCTTGCAAGATGGCCTGACCATGTTGCGAATCGTGTCGACCTTGACGGGGTTGGCCTCAATGCCTCGGTGTCCCACCATGAAGCCCAGGAGCAACCCAGAGGGGACACCGAAGACACACTTGGTCAGGTTGATCTTCCATTGGTAGGTGCGGAGAATAGCGAAGCTTTCGGCGAGGTCGGTGATGAGCTGATCTTCCTGGGTGGTTGAGGACCGGAGCGTCCGAGGACCGGTGATGGTCGCTCCCTGGTGTGATGAGTGATTGACAATGTGGTGTGGACTGACTCTTGGCCGAGTATTGCAGGTGCAGGTTGCGGCTTGATTTGCGTTGGTGCAGGTGAAGAGTGGGCGCGAAAGGTCTTAGCCTTGCGGGGCCTCCGAGGAGTGGAGAGACAAGTAGGCTCGGCTCGATGGACCCGGTGGCCGAACGGGATCAAGTGCGGGCAGCATGGTGGCAAGAAAAGCATGACGAAGTCGTGGACAGGAGCCGGTGTAGGGTAGCGGCTCACGACCGGAGTCTGCACGCGGGGTTTGCGGCGGTTCACCACAAAACCGTCGGGTTACTTGGTTGAGCCACAAAACCACGACCGGAGGCTCGGCGGGCGGAGACGGGATCCGGGTGCGTCGAGAGACTTCGAAGCAGAGGACACACGTCGGGATCGCAAGGCTTGCGTCGAGGCTAAGCGAGGTGCGGTCGCCGGGCATCCGTCCGATGGTGCTACGAAGAGAATTCCCAAAGTGCCCTTTGGGGGCGTGTATCCTAGTATTATGTAACAGGGGTAGTTTCGTCTTTCAGTTGCCTCCATATAAACTTAGAGGAGAGAGGATGGCAGCGATCTCTTGAAATCCTAGCTCATTTGCTTTTGCTATTTTCCCTTCCTATTTTCCTTAGGTTTTTCATAGGACTAGCTTGAGAGCTTCAAGGTGAGATCTTGAGAGAGGGATGGATGTTGAGGAGGCAAGCTAGACCTTGTATGAATCTTTCATGGTGTGTATAGAAGGTTTGGCGTGATTCCTCAAGTGTTCTTGTTGCTCCTCCCATTTTTCTTTTTCTGCGATTTTCGGAGGTATTTTTGGAGGATTTTCGTTCGTCACTCGATTCGTCGATTTGAGGGCGTTTCTCTCTGGATTTCTTTGAGGGGATCATGGGTGAGTGCCTTGCGCCTCTTTGTGGATGATCTTGACCCCTCAAACGCCGGATTTGACCTTCGATTCGTTGCTTTTTGGATGAACCCTAGTTCATAGTGTTCTTGGTAAGGATTCGCGATTCCAGAAGTTGTAGGGAGTTAGAGGCCGAAATTTTTAGGGCATATCCTCTCCTTGGGGTGTTCATCATCTCTCCAAAGTTTCGTCTCAAGGCTCCAAGTGGTTTGGGAGATCCATCGATCGAAAGTTTGGAGTTGACCCGCGGGCGATTTTTCTGGGCTGTTTCGGATGATCTAACCTTGAGGGCGGATGATCCGGTAGTGGCTGGATGATCTGGTAGTGTGTCCCGGTGAGTCTCGGTCTCGTCTCGGATGATCCGACCTTGGAGACGGATGATCCGGTAGGGCACAACTGGACCCTGTTTTGCTCCGTTTTGTTCGCGGTTGCTTCCAACTTCCGTCCAAGCTTTTGAATCTTTGTTCTAGGGTCTCTATAGAGGTGTGTGCTTCCTTCCGCTTGTTTGTGTGTGACTCTTGGAGTTGTGATTGGGACATAGGCCGAGTTCTTTGAAGAAGAATTTTTATCGGCTCCCATTCACTCCCCCCCTCTCTGGTCGCCAATCCGGTCCTTCAATTGGTATCAGAGCCGGTTACGGATCTTCGTGATTCTAACCAGTCTAAGATCTAAAGATGGCGTACCAGGAACGGGGTTCGGGTCCTCCACACTTTGATGGTAAGAACTACCAGATGTGGCAGAGGCGGATGACTGCTTTCCTCCGCGGCAAGGGTCAGATCCTTTGGGACGTTACGGTGAACACAGCTTATGTTCATCCGATTAACTTCCTAGATCCAGGATCGAGGGATTTGTTCGACGCTAACAACAAGGCGGTCGACTACTTGTTTCGTGCTCTGTGTCAATCCGAATTCGATCGGGTTCAGACAGAGGACTTGGCTTGTAGGATTTGGGAGCAGTTGAAGAATGCTCATGCTAGAAATGCTCAGGTTCAGGCTTGGTTGTTTGCGACCTACCGGAGAGAGTACGAGAACTTCACTCTTCTCCCCGGTGAGTCCATTGACATCATGTTCCAGCGGTTCACTGTGATTGTGAACAACATGAGGGCTAATGTGTCCGTGCTCCCGTACGATGATCATGACAGGGCTGTGAAGCTCCTGCACTCTCTGGATTGTACCGTGTGGAGTGAGAAGGTCGAGGCCATTCTCGAGTAGGAGAAGTATGAGACCCTCACGGTGGACGAGCTGTTCTCCAAGCTCAAGTCGTCCGAGGTGGACCGTGGGGTGCGAGCAAGGATCGAGAACCCGACTGACCCTCATAGTCTGGCTCTTGTTTCTGGACCAAGGACTAACGCTAACATGTCTTCGAGACAGTTCTCTTTGTCTTATCTTGTGTCCATGCCAGATGAGGAGTTCGACGTGCTGGGTGAGGAGGATCTTGCGTTGCTGAGCAGGCGGTTCGAGCGCATGTACACGAACCGGAAGAACGCTCGGAGGAGCTCAGGTATGTGCTATCGGTGCGGGAAGCATGGGCAGTTTATCGCTGAGTGCTCGGAAGCCATGGAGGTCAAGCCCGAGCACAAGCACCGTCTGAGGACCGACCACAAGCACCGCTCGAGGGACGACCACAAGGGCAAGAACAAGTCCGAGCGGAGGCCGAGAAGGAGTGGTGGTCACAAAAAGAAGGAGCGTGCGATGGTTGCCGGTGTGAACGACATCGACTCAAGCTCCTGCTACTCTTCATCGAGCTCAAGTGATGAAGATGAGAACCGGCACAAGGGCAAGCGGTCGAGCAAGAACATCAACGGCCCGTGCTTCGCCGCCCAAGGCTTTTGCGGCATGGCACACAGCTTCGCAAGCAAGAAGAGCAACAAGGATGACTCGGACTCCGACTCCGAGGATGAGGTAAACAATGATCCATCCTTCTTGGTAGCGGAGAATGCTAGGTTGAATGAATTGCTTGACAACCGTGATGATGTGCTTAGAAAGACCAATAAGGAGAAGAGGGAGTATAGGTCTTTGCTTGGAGAGGCTAAGGAGAAGGTGGTTGAGCTAGAGTCTTTGCTTGTTGATGCTAGGGCTCAAATAGATTCTCTTAAGTCTGCTGCTATTGTGACCGATGAACCTGAATGCACTGATTGTTCCACTTTTCTTGGTGATTTGACTGTGCTTAAAGAAAAGTATGCCTCCAAGGTTGAGGAACTAGATGTGCTTAGGGTTGAGCTAGATGAGATGAAATCTCGGCCCTCCTTGCTTGGTGCTTGCACTTCTTGTCCTATTTTGCATGAGAAACTAGATAAGTCAGTTGCTTATGCTAGATCTCTAGAAGCTGCTTTGAAAGCTCCTATTCCCACATCATGCTCTACTTGTGAAATAAATGCTGTGAAGAATTTGGAGCTTGCACACTATGTTGATCGTTTGCAGGATGAGAATGATGAGTTGAGGAAGATGATGGGTTGGTTGTCTGGTCATGAGCCTCAGCTCAGGATGATGATTGAGGCATACAAGCGCTATGATGGGCAAGCGCTTGGGTCAGACAAGGTTGGTGAGGGAAGTGGTGAGAATGAGGGGAAGATCGGAGATATCCCAGAACCACCAAAAACCTACCACAAAAATGCCTATGCTCCTAAGCCAAATCCTCTTAGGAACCGACTAGACACAACCCCAGCTCCACCCGTGTTTCCTCCACACACACAGACAACTTCCAGAAACCCATCAAGTTCAAGAGTGACTTGGGGAATGAGTTCTTTGGGAAGAAGGGAGAGAAACCGAGTGAGGAGAAGCCAGAGCCCAAGGAGAGCCCAAAGCCAAAGCCAAAGCCAAAACCCTTCCATTGTGAGCATTGTGGGAGGGATGGGCACCTAGCTGAGTTTTGCTTCAGGAGGAAGCGTGAGGAGAGGTTTGCGAGGGAAATGGCAAACAAGGACTGGTATCGCCCTTCTCGTGGTGTGCCTGAGCCTAGGATGGTGCCAAGGGGCGAGGGAGTGGTACGTACCATTTACCCTCGGGAGAGGTGTGAGTTTGTGCCTCGAGGTGAGCCACCACAGAGAGATGGTGGTAGGCGTGTTGGGTTTAGGCGTGGTGAGTTTGCTGGATGTTCCTTCGCTCGTGGCCAATACGAGTATGGGGGGAACGATCGCAGCTTTAGATCCCAGAGGAGCTACGGGCCACGGTCTCCACCTCGTGGTACGTGTAGTCCTCCAAGGGGACGTGTGGGTGTTCCACCTAGGAGAGATAGGATGGATTTTGCTAACCCCACTTTTGAGCAAATGGCACGGCACTGGTTTGATTCATTTTGTACTAACCCCAGTGCTGAGTCGTTTGCTCACTCTCGCTCTCGTTTTTTATTTTCAGGCGGGAGGCTTGGAGGGCTTTTGGTTGATCGACTCCGGTTGCTCTCGACACATGACCGGAGATCGAAGGTGGTTCTCCAACCTCACCCCGGTGATGACCAAAGAGTACATCACTTTTGGGGACAATGGGAAAGGTAGAGTGCTTTCAGTAGGCACGGTGAAGGTGAGTGAGTCTGTGACTCTTAGGCGTGTTGCTCTTGTCAAGTCTTTGGGGTTCAATCTTCTTTCGGTGTCCCAACTTCTTGATGAGGGTTTTGAGGTCCGTTTCAAAACGGGCGCTTCTCGTGTTTTGGATTCTCGAGGTGATCTTGTGTGCATGATCATCCCCGAGGGTCAGATTTTCAGAGCCGATTTTTCTCAGTGTGTCGGCTCTTCTCGTTGTTTGGTTGCTGGTGTTTCGGCGGAGCTTTGGAAATGGCATAGGAGACTAGGTCACTTGAGTTTTGACTTGTTGTCACGCTTGAGTGGGCTAGGCTTGGTCCGAGGATTGCCTAAGTTGAAATACCAAAAGGACTTGGTATGTGCTCCGTGTAGGCATGGTAAGATGGTCGCCGCCTCTCACCCGCCTCTGACATCAGTTATGACAGAGAGGCCATGCGAGCTGTTCCATATGGACTTGGTTGGTCCAGCTCGTGTGTGCTCGGCGGGTGGGAAATGGTATGTCCTGGTGATAGTGGACGACTATTCTATCTATGCTTGGGTCTTCTTTTTGGCTGACAAGGGGGAGACGTTTGGTTTTGTCCAGGATCTAATCTTGAGGTTGAAGAATGAGAGGAATGGAGATGCTATTCGAGCTATTCGTAGCGACAATGTCACTGAATTTAAAAACTCTCATTTCGAAACCTTTTGTCGTGATTTGGGTCTCGAACATCAATTCTCTTCTCCCTATGTGGCTTGTCAGAATGGTGTGGTTGAGAGAAAAAATCGTTCCCTTTGTGAGATGGCTCGGACGATGCTCGACGAGCATAGGACTCCGAGGAGATATTGGGCTGAGGCAGTGAATACCGCGTGCCATGTTGGGAACCGGATTTTTCTTCGGGCCTTCTTGAACAAGACGTGCTATGAGCTCATGCACAGGCGAGCACCTAGAGTGAGCCATTTCAGGGCATTTGGTTGTCGGTGCTTTATTCTCAAGAAGGGTAAGCTTGATAAGTTTGAGTCGAGGTCTTCCGATGGGATCTTTTTGGGTTATGCGAGTCATTCTCGAGCATTCCGTGTGCTCAACCTTGATACTAACCTAGTCATGGAAACTTGCGAGGTTACCTTCGACGAGACCCAGCCATGCAGTTCGTCTGTTTTTGAGTGTGCAGGTGACGACGAGATTGGCAAGAAGATCTTTGAGGATGAGGAGGATGATGCTAGAGAGGATGATGGTGATGATGGTGAAGCTCCAGCCGAACATGTACCCTCTACTTCCACTACGACGACTACGGTGCAGGATGGCCCATCCCCTACACCGACTACGATCCAGCAAGATCCAGTGGAAGCTGCAGCTGAGGGGGAGGTTGTCTCCAGGCGAGAGGCACCGAGGCGCGTTCAAGTTGATCATCCTCCCTCGAGAATCATCGGCGACATCAATGAACGTACAACACGGTCAAGGTCCAGGAATGCTTCTCACTTTGCTCATTCATCTTTTGTTGCTACCTTTGAGCCGAAAGACATTGGACACGCCCTCTCTGATCCTAATTGGGTGAACGCAATGCATGAGGAGTTAGAGAACTTTGAGAGAAACCAAGTTTGGGAGTTGGTAGAGCCACCACCACATTGCAAACCTATCGGGACAAAATGGGTGTGGAAGAACAAAGAGGGTGAGAATGGTGAGGTGGTGAGAAACAAATCGAGGTTGGTTGCTCAGGGCTATAGTCAGAAGGAGGGGATAGACTATGAGGAGACATTTGCTCCTGTAGCTCGTTTGGAGGCGATTAGGATCCTTCTAGCCTTTTCTGTGGCTAAAGGGTTCAAATTGTACCAAATGGATGTGAAGAGTGCCTTCTTGAATGGGTTTTTAGAAGAAGAGGTTTATGTGAAGCAACCACCGGGCTTTGAGAGTGCTGAGTTTCCTCACCGGGTGTATAGGCTGAGGAAGGCATTGTATGGGCTGAAACAAGCTCCCTGTGCTTAGTATGGCCGTTTGAGGGGGTTCTTGTTCAGAAAGGGGTTTGAGATGGGCAAGGTTGATAAGACTCTTTTTCTCCTCAGGCAGGGCGATGATATCCTAATTGTTCAGGTGTACATGGATGATATTATCTTTGGCGGCTCATCTCACTCTTTGGTTGCGAGGTTTGCAGAGGACATGAGAAAAGAATTCGAGATGTCTATGATGGGAGAATTGCAGTTCTTTCTCGGGCTTCAGATCAAGCAAGCGAAGGAGGGAACCTTTATGCATCAAGCCAAGTACACGTAGGACATCCTCAAGAAGTTCAAGATGGACGACTCGAAGCCCCTGTCAACACCGATGAGTACGACTACAGCGCTGGATGCGGACGAGGACGGAGAGCCTGTGGACCAGAAGGAGTACCGGAGCATGATAGACTCCCTCTTGTACTTAACAGCGACGAGGCCGGACATTCAGTTTTCTATGTGTCTGTGCGCTCGTTTTCAGGCATCGCCGAGGACTTCACATCGGCAGGCCGTCAAGCGGATCTTCAGGTATCTTCGATACACTCCTGAGCTCGGTCTTTGGTACTCGGCGTCCTCTTCCCTTTCGCTTCTTGGTTTTTCGGATGCCAACATTGCGGGGTGTCGAGTCGATAGGAAGTCGACTTCGGGGACGTGCCAGTTTTTGGGTTCTTCGCTTGTTTCTTGGTCTTCTCGCAAACAATCTAGTGTAGCTCAGTCTACCACAGAAGCCAAATATGTTGCTGATGCTAGTTGTTGCTCCCAGCTGCTCTGGATCACATACACACTGAGTGACTTTCGTGAGGAGTGTACCCATGTACCTCTCATGTGTGATAGCACGAGTGCCATTAGTGTTGCAAAAAACCCTGTGCTACACTCCAGAACCAAACATATAGAGGTGAGGTACCACTTCCTGAGAGACAATGTTGAGAAGGGAAACATAGACCTTATCCATGTGCCAACAGAAAAGCAGCTCGCCGATATCCTAACCAAGCCTTTGGACCAAGCTACATTTGCTCGTTTGCGAGGGGAGCTTGGAGTGGTTTTTCCTTTTTGAGCTTCGGTTGGGGGTTTAATGTACATATACATGTTGCATTTTCAATTCTGTATCATATCATGCTTGCATCTTTGTATCATAGACTGCATTTGTATCATATGCTTTAGAGATGTGCTTCTCCTATATACTTTGATCACCATGATATGCTGGATATGAGATTATGACTTTGCTAGTGATGCTCATGTGATGTATAGCGATGCTCTTGGTAGCTCTGGGATGTATATGTTTGTGGATGGATTACTTTTGTAAAAATGCTATATATGATCCTCTCTTATGAGTTGAATGCCTTTCATGTTCAAATTGTGCACTTATGGCTATATCTTGCTTAATTTGTGCTTGGAACCATGTTCTTTTCATTTGGGGTCAAAGACCCATTTATCATAATGGATGTTTAGCCTACATGCTACCTTATGGAGAAGCCTAACATTCTTTTTGCCGCAAAGGCACTTCATGTACCATGCTTAATTTGTAAATCTTGGAATTGGTATATGAAATGCTTGTGCTTGAAAAATATGCTTCCATGTCATTTATGCTTTAAAATTCCTTATCTTGGGTGCTAAACCGTTGCATGATGTTCACCAATGAGAAGTCTCATATTTAGAAGTGGACACATGGCTCGGTGGCTTTGACATGACATGAGATAGCTTGTAGGTGTTTGTGATGATCTTGTGATGAGAATTTGTGACCTTGCATGACATTTGTGAGTTATATGTTGTTTGTGCTCATTTTGATCATGTTTAGATCCTATGCTCATGCGAGGGAAATTTTGTGAAAAATGCTTCATTTTGTTCATAGCTATGTCACATGCTTATATGTCCCTATCTATCTTGTTGGCGATGCTTGTACTAAATTTGTGGCTATCTGGCTTGTCTATGTCCCTTTTTAGCATGTTGTAGTGCTCTTTGTATATTTGAGAAGTACATGCTTGCATTTGTAGACTTGATTCATGCATTACCAACAAGGGGGAGAGATAGTACCCAATTCTTGCTTTGGGAGGAAAGTACCTGTTCATGCATCCAGGGGGAGTTTTGCATCAAGTGGGCGAAAAATGCATTTGTTCAGGGGGAGCTTGCATGGGAGCTCTTGTTCGCCTGATGTTAGTTGTGCTCTTTTGCCGATGGTGTCGAGCCCTTTTTGCCTCACCTTGAGGAGTCGGCAATTTTGGAGCATTTTATCTCCGTTGTGTCGAGCTGTTGCCCTTGTCTTAGGGGACCGAGATTTTCCTCTCTCAAGTGATCTCGTTTCGGCTTTTGTTTGGCTTTTGATCACTTGTTTGAGTTTTTCATTCGTTTCTTTTCTTTTTCCTTTTTCTCTGAATTGGTTACTATGTGTGTGTTATCAATGCACTCATCAAGGGGGAGATTGAGGACCAGAGCGTCCGAGGACCGGTGATGCTCGCTCCCTGGTGTGATGAGTGATTGACAACGTGGTGTGGACTGACTCTTGGCCGAGTATTGCAGGTGCAGGTTGTGGCTTGATTTGCGTTGGTGCAGGTGAAGAGCGGGCGCGAAAGGTCTTAGCCTTGCGGGGCCTCCGAGGAGTGGAGAGACAAGTAGGCTTGGCTCGATGGACCCGGTGGCCGAACGGGATCAAGTGCGGGCCGCATGGTGGTAAGAAAAGCAAGACGAAGTCGTGGACAGGAGCCGGTGCAGGGTAGCGGCTCACGACCGGAGTCTGCACGCGGGGTTTGCAGCGGTTCACCACAAAACCGTCGGGTTACTTGGTTGAGCCACAAAACCAAGACCGGAGGCTCGGCGGGCGGAGAGGGGATCCGGGTGCGTCGAGAGACTTCGAAGCGGAGGACACGCGTCGGGATCGCAAGGCTTGCGTCGAGGCTAAGCGAGGTGCGGTCGCCGGGCATCCGTCCGATGGTGCTACAACGAGAATTCCCAAAGTGCCCTTCGGGGGTGTGTATCCTAGTATTATGTAATAGGGGTAGTTTCGTCTTTCGGTTGCCTCCATATAAACTTAGAGGAGAGAGGATGGCAGCGATCTCTTGAAACTCTAGCTCATTTGCTTTTCCTATTTTCCTTACGTTTTCCATAGGACTAGCTTGAGAGCTTCAAGGTGAGATCTTGAGAGAGGGATGGATGTTGAGGAGGCAAGCTAGACCTTGTATGAATCTTTCATGGTGTGTATAGAAGGTTTGGCGTGATTCCTCAAGTGTTCTTGTTGCTCCTCCCATTTTTCTTTTTCTGCGATTTTCGGAGGTATTTTTGGAGGATTTTCGTTCATCGCTCGATTCGTCGATTTGAGGGTGTTTCTCTCCGGCTTTCTTTGAGGGGATCATGGGTGAGTGCCTTGCGCCTCTTTGTGGATGATCTTAACCCCTCAAACGCCGGATTTGGCCTTCGATTCGTTGATTTTTGGATGAACCTTAGTTCATAGTGTTCTTGGCAAGGATTCGTGATTCTAGAAGTTCTAGCGAGTTAGAGGCTGAAATTTTTGGGGCATATCCTCTCCTTGGGGTGTTCATCATCTCCCCAAAGTTTCGTCTCAAGGCTCCAAGTGGTTTGGGAGATCCATCGATCGAAAGTTTAGAGTTGACCCGCGGGCGATTTTTCTGGGCTGTTTCGGATGATCCGACCTTGAGGGCGTATGATCCGGTAGTGGCTGGATGATCCGGTAGTGTGTCCCGATGAGTCTCGGTCTTGTCTCGGATGATCCGACCTTGGAGACGGATGATCCGGTAGGGCGCAGCTGGACCCTGTTTTGCTCTGTTTTGTTCGCGGTTGCTTCCAACTTCCGTCCAAGCTTTTCAATATTTGTTCTAGGGTCTCTATAGAGGTGTGTGCTTCCTTCCGCTTGTTTGTGTGTGACTCTTGGAGTTATGATTGGGACATAGGCCGAGTTCTTTGAAGAAGAATTTTTATCGGCTCCCATTCACTCCCCCCCTCTCTGGTCGCCAATCCGGTCCTTCAGTGGTCTTGACAACCACATCGTCGATGTAGGCTTCCACGTTTTTGGGGTCGAGGTCGGCCCCGATGGTGACTTCCTTGGTTGCGTTGGTCAGGCCGAGGCAGACCTTCTTTACCGCGGGACTGGCGTCTAGGGCGGTTGATGTGCGCTTCTGCTCCGGTACTTCGAGGGAAGTAGGATCGATCTTGGCAGCCTGAGCAACCATGACCATGGCTGCATGTTGGCGGTCGATTTCCGTCAACCAAGAACACTTGTTATGTTGTGGTTTGAACTTCATTTTGGAACTAACCCGCCACTAGGCATAATAATGATATAACAAGTTCACCGTTGGATGTGCATTTTGGAGTATAGTGTTTTTGCAGGAATTCATGTATTAAATAAGGGAAGATGCAACGAGTTCGGATGACGTTTTGTAAGTCAATCAAGGAGCTCCGACCGTGTGCAAACTTGCCTCCAAAGGTGGCAATGACCAATGTGCTTGAATGGAGAACTCCCGAGGACCGAGATGAAAAGACCGGAAGTTCATGCATAAAGATCCATCAACTTGGTTGCGGAGATAACGACGTCCAAAGTCCACAATTGAAGGGGCCAATGATCCAAAATGCAGGAGATGGAGCGTGGAGCAAATTAGGCCGAAACCGAGCCCAGAAAGGCCCAGGCCGGCCGGCCCATGCCGACCGGCCCAGCCCCTTCTGGTGGCGGTTTGCGACCCGCTTTCTTCGGTGTTAAGTACGTGGAACCCTAAGCGCGTGGGCAAGCCGCCATTCGCCAGAGATGCTATCTAGTTCCTCAGAGCCGCCAAGGAAGAGAAGATCGACTGCGAGAGAGACTCTTGGGGGGAGGACACTCGAGAGAGATCATCGCCGAGCCCAAGGGAGGTCGCCACGAGGAAGGAGGACGCCGAGAGCTTGCCACGGCACCGCCGGAGTTGAAGGACAACGAGGATCCATCTTCATCGGAGGCATCCACCATCTCAACGGTGCCATGCCTAGCGTCATGATGGGGTAAAGTCTTTCGTTTGTCCATGGAGTTGTAACGGAACTTGAAGTGTAGTCACCTATCTTGTTTGGATCATATGTCTATCATACCTTTTGTTGATGATGCTTAATGTTTAAGGCTAGCTACCATGCTTTCGGGGTTGCTCCTGTAGATCGCGTCAACATACCGTGTTCACTAGGGTTAGTACCGATTACCTTCGCGTAGTGACATGTACGAGGGAAAGGAAACATCTAATCCTTGATCACACACTTAGATAGATTGGATCGGGGGTTTATAATGTTTTGGGTGATTGCATCTTCAAGTGCCTAGACTCCATGGGCATACGTTCTTCATACTTGTGCACCTTTCATCTCTCTTTAACGTAATTTAGGGTTAGTTTGTCTTTACTTTATAGATTAATCTTTCTATCATAAGTCTTCAATCAACTAGATTAGTGTTAGGTTAAACGCTAGTAATACCATTGCTCCTTGGGTTGACAAGAACCTTGGGATCTCCCGTAGGTGAAGAAGGGCATAGGAGATCCGTACGCTTGCGGATCGAAACTTCATACGAGTTTCACCTATCAACACTACAGCTGTACATGCAGAGGTTGCGGCGAGGTCGACTGTCTCGTCTTCGCACTTGAAGGATATGATGAGGTCGCCGTAGACGGAGAGGATCCCGTTCGGCGCTGGCATCTTCATGACGAGGTAGGTATGGTGCGGGATGGACATAAACCTGGCCAACATAGGTCAGCCGAGGATGGCATGGTAGGATGAGCGGAAGTCCGCCACCTCGAACGTCAGGTACTCTGTGCGGAAGTTGTCTTCTTTGCTAAAGGTAACCGACAAGCATACACGACCTATGGGGTGGACTGCCTTGCCGGGTACAACCCCATAGAAGGGTTCGTCACACGCAGTCATCTTGGAGAAGTCGAAGTCCATCTTCTTCAGCGTCTCGGTGAAGATGATGTTAAGGCTGCTGCCCCCGTCGACGAGGGTCCTAGGCAGGAAGGCTCCATCCACTATGGGGTTGACGACCAGCGGGTAGGTCCCGGGGTCGGGTATGTGCACCCAGTGGTCTTTCCTGGAGAAGGTGATGGGGAACTCCGACCACCGCAGGGGCTGTGGAGTTTCCGTGTTGACGAGGCCGATCTCCCTTGCATTGGATTGTTGTTGTCTATTACTCTTGGCGGCACGACGGCCACCGACGATGAAGTTGATCTGCCTGTTGGCATTTTGGAATGAGCCATTGGGATTGCCACCTGTAGGTGGTGGGGGAGGAGTAGGCTCCTTCCGACGGTTGCCATCGTCATGTCTATCATCACGACGATCATCGCGGCGATTGTCTTGGTGGTCGTCTCGATGGTCGTCGCGGCGATCAACGCGGCGGTTGTCGCGGTGATCATCGCGGCGATCTCTGTTGTCATCGCGACGGTAAGGTCAGCGGTCGCGGTAGTCACGTCGATCAGGTCGACGATAGCGGTTGTCGTAACGACAGTTGTTGTGTCGTTCGTCACTGTTGCCGCTCTTGGTCTTCTTGGGTTCTAGAGGGACGCCTAGGGCGCGCTTCAATTGTTCGCACTCCCGCATGGTGTGCTTAGTATCACGGTGGAACTGACATTGGTCGTCCAGCGTGCAGTTGAAGTCACCTTCGCAGAAGGTGGACTGTCTTGGAGGGTCGGTCGCATAGACCTCGCCAAATCGCTTGCGCGACCTGCCGCCAGCGTTGGACGCCAAGGCATCGTCTGCCTTGTCACCTTTGAAGTCGTGGATGACTACATCCTGGGTGTCGACGAGCTTGTCAACGTAGGCCATGAGGTCGGCGATGTTGTCGGCACCGGCTTCATGGATCTTCTCGAAATGCTTGAGGTTGGTGACGCCTTTCTTGTAGTAGGCGATCACGTCCTTGTCTTTGACACCAGCAAGTGTGTTGTGGTTCTCGAAGAAGCGGTTGGTGTACTCCTGGAGAGTTTCGCCGGTCCTCATCCGCACTCTAGCGAGGTGTTGCCGGGGCGGTTGTAGGTCGCTTGGTAGTTTGTAGTGAATAACCGCGACAGGCTCGCCCACGAAGTGATGCACTCCACGGGGAGGTTATCGAGCCACAGGAGTGGTGCTTAGCCGATCACAAGGGGGAAGTATCCTGCCATGTGATCTTCGTTACCACTAGAGGCCTGAGCAGTAATGGTGTACATCTTTAGCCAAATACTAGGGTCAGAGAGACCGTCGTATTTTTCGATGGCTGGCTTGAAGTCTTCCGAGTATCTCATCGTCCTGAGACGTCGTGAGAAGGCCGGAAAGTTGTTGATGCCTCTGGATCCTGAGTTGTAGGTCGCCGGAATGATGTAGAGGTCGTCAGGAGCACCGTTGTCTTGGTCGTACTGGGCACGACGCCGGAGTTCGCGGTCATGCATCTCACGGAGCTCTGCTTCTTGGATGGGGTTGTTGGCGTCAAGAGGGTCCGGGGACCATTGACACGATCGTAGTCGGCGCGGCGTTGGATTTCCACTTCATCCCGAGTAGGTCGGTTCTGGTTTTGGCTGTCCCGGAGGACGCGCGTAGCTCGTACTGGTGGAGGTCGGGCTCCAGCGTTTTGTCCTGCATTGCCGGCAACGTTTTGCCGCGGGTTGCCAGCAGCGTTGGCAGCATTAGCGGCGTTGGTGGCGGCATTGGCAGCGGCATTGGGCGGCTGCACGACTTTGTTCTCTCTTCCCTCCTCCTCAGCTATGGGCTGAAGGGGAGCATTGGCGTTGTTGTGGTGGCTGCGAGGTCGTGCTGACCTACTCTTGGAGTGCTGGCTTGAGGCGGACCTGCTGTAGCCTTGGCTTCGTTCTTCGACCTGAGCTGTGGCAACACGTATGTGGGCCAGGAGCCGACGCAGTGTAGGTGTGTCTTCTAGCTGCCCCGCTTCGGCGAGGGCTGCCCCTAGGTTGGCTTGAGGCGAGTTGTAGACTTCATGGCCAGCTTCCTCAAAGTCCCTCAGGAGGTCTTTGGCACGCAGGCGACGTCGACGAGGCTCGTCTTGCTGCTGCTGCTGCTGCTGCGTGATGACCGGAGCTGCGGGGGGTGGTCTACCAGCGGCGTTTTGTGCGACATTGCCTGCGGGTTGACCGACGGCATTGGGCACGACGTTGTCTTGGGGCGCGGCTTGCTTCTTGCTGGCGGCGCTGGGCTCGTGCAGCGTTGGCATTTTCCCGTTGCTATCGCTGTTCTTCTGTTTCGCCGGCTTGAGGAGGTACGTCGGCGGAGACCACAAGAACCTCGCGATCTGGTACTTCAGCAGCATCGCAGAGGTCGTTGGGCGAGATGACGGCGTGGGCGATCTGGAACGCACCGCAGTCTGGAACCGGTATGCCATGGGTCTGGCGACCTTGGGTCGTGGCTGGAGGTCGATGAAGTTTCTTCAGCACACGGCACTGGCGAGTTGTGTGTTTGGCTTTCTTGTGGATAGGGCAGAGGTCGTCGAGAGGACCTTTGCGGTTTCCACAAGAGGTGGTGGTCGACCCAGATTGGATCTGGATCTTTTTCTTCATGTGGTCGGAGACTGCACGAGCTGTGTTCCACAGGCCAAGAGGCATGCAGGGTGGAGGCGCAGTAGTCCTGCGGGAGCGCTTGACGCTTTCGCAGACCTTGATTGTGTCAGAGAGCATGCTCTCGACACGGTCGAGTCCCGCGATCAGGTCGCGAGGAGTGGGTGGGTGGGTTTCCATCAACAGATCAGATTCGACCTGCTGGAAAGAGGTGGCCGCAATGTTCTCGATGACGAGACAAGCGGCTAGAGCGGTGGATTCCACCGGTATTGAGCCGAAGCAGATGTCGATGGGATTGGCGAGGAAGTCCATCTTGCTTGCAGGGAAGATGACGCCGCTTGATGAGGCCATCGAGTTGCACGAGGAACCCTAGATCAACCCCTACCTGGCACGCCAACTGTCAGAGGTTTAGATCTGAACAGTCCACAGAGGGTTAACCCCGGTGGTTTATTTGTTCGGTGGGGGGAGACCTATGGCTAAGAACTCGATGGTTATGCAAGAGCACACGGAAGAATGGGGACACGGTGAGTTTATACTGGTTCAGGCCTCTGAAGAGTAAAACCCTACGTCCAGTTGTTGGTGTAGATTGCTTGAGGATTGCGTATGTTACAACGGGGTCGCCTTGCCCGCCTTATATTGGCCAGCAGTCAGACTCCTAGTCAGTTACGACCAGGAGACCTAAGTCTAGTTGATTACAACTGTTTCCATATATCTTGAGCCGCCTGTCAGATCTACTGTTGTCTTGTCTTACACGCCAAGTCTTGAAGTCGTTCCGGATAAGATCTTCAGGAGGTCGTGTGGGTCACAGATCAGGTCTGTTGGGCCCACTGTCAGGTCGGTTGGTCTTCTGGTGGGCCGGATCCACTTGTCGTGGACGGCCATGAGCCTGGTCGGTGGGGACCCAGAGGTACCCATGTCTCACACCTCCCTTCCTACTCTCAACGGCCTCAACGGCGCTGCGGGAGGCAGGCGCGACAGAGGCTACCGCGGAGGGTAGATCTGGCAGCCCTGCCTCCGCGCATCCGCGATGCCCCTCCTCCTTCTCCTCTAGTGAGCAGGAGCTCCTCGCGGTTTCCTGTGCCTCCTCCCGTCCAGCGGCGGCCGGATCCGGCCTCTCCCTCAATCTCCTCCATGTCGCCGATCCCTCCTCTCCAGTCGGGCCTTCCCGCGGCGGGCACGACAGTGGCGCGGAGGAGCAGGGTCCTCGCGGAGTCGGTTGCGGCGCCTCCTCTTCTTCCCTGCGGCTAGCGGCGCGACTGGCAGGCACGGGCTCCCGACGACGACGTCCACCTGCGCTCCATGCCACCTGCACGGCGGCACGGCCAGCGACGGATGCGGCGGAGGAGCAGATGTCCGTGGGCACGAGCTTCTCCGCCGTCTTCGATTCGCTGGTGGAGGACGGCCTTCGGCGTAGTGGAGGGCGTTCCTAGATTTGTCGTGAGGACCTCCGCCGTCGCCCCCCCGACCGGCAGCGGTGGCACTCGGTGCGGCGGGCCTGCGCAGGGTGGTTGGTTTTGCGTGCGGGTGTGCGGGTCCCGCGCGTCCCGTACATCCTCTGGATTTGGCGTCGGTGAGCTCGAACGGGATGGTTGCGAAGGCTTTTGAGTATCCCACTACGAGGTTTTTCACTGAAAATCGAAACGCGAAAGGGATAGTGGGGGCTATCCCGTCCACCAGTGCAGACAGTCTGAGGTTAGGGAGAGGATAAGTGCCTATGAGACTCGGGTATACATAGCCAAACGGGCCGCCCGGCCCGGCACTGGCACCGGCACGGGCCCGGCCCTATGTAGCCCGGCGGCCCGTCGTGCCGTGTTGCATAGTGTCGTCGTGCCGAATCGGCGGCATTGCAGTGCCCGCCGCGGCACGACGGCGGTGAAGGTGGCCGGCGTGGTGTCGAGGCGGAGGGGTCCGGCGTGGCGTCGAGGCGGAGGCGGTGAAGGCGTCCAGAGGGTCGGCGCGACATCGTGGCGGAGGGGGCCGGCATGGTGTCGAGGCGGAGCCGCTGAGGGGGCCGGCGTGGCCTCGATGCGGAGGCGGTGAGGCGTCTAGAGGGCCGGCGCTGCATCGTGGCGAAGGGGGCCGGCCGGCCGACGCAGTCGCGCGGTCCAGCAGTGGAGGGGCGGAGGGGGAACGGCGGCGGCGACGGCGCTGCAGGCGGGCGGAGGGGGGACGGTGGCGGCGCTGGACCCGGGTGGAGGGGGAACGGCGCAGGCAGAGCGCACAGGGCGGCGGCGGGACTAGATGGGGGTGGGTAGGAGTGGAGGAAAGGATAAGATTAGGGTGTTATATACCTAGGGTTTGTGGTAGTATGAGATTATACGGGCCACTAACGGGCTAACCCATTAATCGTGACGTGGAGCAGAAAAATTAATAAATAATACTGTATATACTAGATAAATGAATAGACAGGTCACGAGACGCGATCGTCGTCGCCCCCCAGGCCCCAGGCCAGCCGCGGGGGCCGGGCACCGATCGTGTCCGCGTCGTCGACTTGTATGCGTGCTCTCTACCGCTCGCTGCAGCCCCCGTTGACCCGTTGCCAGCCGTACGCGGGACTGTAGGAGGTGTATTATTGTCTCCGCGGCAGTCTGGCACCGTCCGCCATTCTCCCTTTTTCTGCTCCGTGCTTCTGCAAGTCTAATAAAAAAAATGGAGATTGCTTTATGTGCATTCCTGGGTGAGATCGCCAGTCGATCCACATCTTTCTTCATCGGCAAACTGTCCAAGGACAAGGCAGAAGTACCCTCGGACGAGGACCTGCGCCGCAAGCTACTAAGGGTTCGCATCATCGTCCAGGAAGCAGAGTGCCGGCAGATTAGGAGCCAGGCCATGCTCGAGCAGCTCAAGATCCTGCAGGCGGGCGTGTACACAGGCCACTACGCGCTGGACGCCTCCAAGTACGACCAAGGCAAGGGTGATACTGCGAGTCACTGTTCTTTTACCATCTCTAAGTTCAACCCTGCCGAGCGTATTCAGTTGCATAGTAGTAGCGGCAGGTGTAGTTGTCAATCTGCTGGTGAGAAGAAGCTGCGTCAGGTGCTCGGCTCCCTAGAGATAATCATCACTGATGCAGCTGAGTTCATCGTCTTCTTAAAGGGCTGCCCTCCGTTGCACCGCTGTTTGTATAGCACCTACTTGAATCTGGAGAACTGTATGTTTCATCGACACGTAGAGAAGGAACACGTTGTCAACTTCCTCTTGGCCAAAAGGTACTCTCCTGCTGGCTGCTCCACTGAAGAATATCATCTCGATGTCCTACCAATTGTTGGTCCAGCGAAATCTGGTAAAAGCACGCTTATTGAACATGTATGCAACGATGAGAGGGTACACACGGCCTTTTCTAGGATTGTGTTCTTCACTGAAGATGACCTTGATGAAAGGATTAGTACTCGTGTCAGAGGCGGTGGTGGTGGCAATGGCAGGGTCAAGTATCGAAGGCATGCCAGCTCGAGAAGAGGTGAAAGTACTTTGGCTGTTGTAGAATTGAACGGAGATATCAGTGAGGCTGTATGGCGTCGTCTTACTCAATGCTCAGCATCTGGAAGAAGGCGTGCTCCAACAAATGGTGTGACCAAGATCATAATTTGCAGCCGGTCCGACAAGATTGTAAGATTTGGAACAACAGGCGCTCTCAAGGTAGGGTTCTTAACTCAAGAAGCGTACTGGTACTTCTTCAAAGCTCTTGTGTTCGGGAGCATGGACCCAGAAGAGGAACCGGAGCTCGGGTCGTTGGCAATGGAGATCGCCACCTGCCTGAAGGGTTCCTTCATTGCCGGAAACGCCATTGCTAGGATGCTGAGAGATAACATCAGTGCAGAGTTCTGGCGCATGACTTTGTCATGTTTCGAGGAGGTTAACCAGCGATATCCATTCGTATTGGAAGCGCATCCTGTTATCAGTCCTTCACAATACAGAAAACAAATTCCCAGGTTGAATGGCTCTAAGGAATATTGCACCATTTTTAATGGGTACCAGACAGTTTCTACTCAGGATGAAGCTCCGATGATAACTTTTGCAGATGTTTTGTTGGGGAGGGTTGTGCTATGTGGGAAATCTAATGTCCTGGCATGGAGATCTACGATACCACCTTACTGTAGCTACACTTTGAGCTGTGAGATTCATGTGGTATCCTGAACAAGGCGTGTACATGAGTGCCAAGAGCAGTCATTGATGATTCCCTTCTTCTATCAATGATGATGGGTTGTTAACGTGTTTATGTATACTAGTAAAGTGCACGTGCGGCATGCACGTGCTTTTGAAAACCAAAAAAAAGAAAGATTATGTATTTGTCTACTATCTAATTAATAATATTTTATATTTTGTACAAAATATGTGGATTGGGCAAGAGAACATTGCCAAATTGAACTAAAAACTATAGTTAATTGGATCCTAACGAAATTAAGCCAGCTCAACTATAGTTAGTAGGGTAACCCCAAATTGTATATAGGCCATACAAAATACATAACTCAGTTAATCAGTTGCTAATTATATTGTGTATTATTTTTATTTTTTCCTAATTATAGAACCAAGCAATTACCAGATCCAAATCACCAATCAATTTTCCCGTGTATCAGTTGCAGGCGTGTGTTTAAAAGTAAACATGTTTTAGAAAACATTAACCATCAAATTATCGCAATCCTTTCACGTCACACAATCTAGTGCTTACATGATGTACAAGTTTACAACCAGGTCGCCATAAATGTTAAAAAAAATGGAGGTGGAGCATTGGCTTAACCTGGGCATCTGTTTGCCAACAGTTTGATTGTTTTACCTTGGAGGCCTTGCCACCTCTATTGAAGCACAACAAATTAAAGTAGGCAATGAAAGCCCATGCGATTTCGCCCTTGGTGAACCAAATCATTTTCCTTGATAGCCAGTGGGGATGTTGATCTGGCACTAAAACTTCATATGTGTGGTGTATTTTTTTTTGAATGAACACGTGTGATGTATTCTAGGTCTGTGAGGTTTGGGTATTAGATTTAAAGTATAGTATGGCAAAAGGTTAGCTTCTTGTGAAATAAATAACCTCGTATACAAAGCATAGGTAGAAAATATCATAACTGCCAAGTCATACAAAAATTAGTTTCTGGTGTTTGGTTAGCCATAATGGCATACTTTCTATTTCGCATAATGCCATGGGAAAAAATATCATAGCTGAATAATGCGGAGCACACCGAAATATGAGGATGCACATTTGCAAAATAGGTTAGAAATGCTAAGCACTGTTGTAAAGAACATGAATAGTAGAGTATTCAAATAACTTCCAAATTTATAAGAAGTGACAAAAACTAAAAGATTAATTGATTATAGAATCAAGTCAGCAAGGACTCACCCAATGTTCTAATAAAGAAAGATAGAATTGAGACACACACACCCTAGCGACCACAGGTCAACAGGAAAGCATATGCCAAGTGTGAATAATTATCTTTGCATCATTAGCGCCTAATAACTGAGAATACCATTGTCATGATTAAATCTAAACCTATGCATAATTAAAAAACATTATGATTATATATTCTAATTATAATATATACTCATTGCCCTATGAACTGAAATGTTGCTATGCATCCTAAGTATCTAACATACACATTACTGAAGGAGAAGACACACTGTACAATTAGAACTGAAATATTATAATTATGCATCCTAACTGCGTCATCAGGAGTTGCTGCTACCACGAATGAGCACCTTAACCATATGCATCCAATCCAATCAAGCTTGCTCTGCTTCAGCTAGTCTCCACTCCTTGATGTCTATCTCCTGCCACCAGTAGTAATCTTCACAACCTGGGCAGTGAACGGAAAGAGGCCAAATCCAAGCAATATGAGTCCTACTGGTGGCATGAAAGGCATTATCTTCTAAGAACCATGTGCCCTGGTAGCCAATACTTTTTACTAACCACTTCAAGAAAAAAATATTAAATCACTAAGAAATTGATAGAGTGCTTTCATTAATAAAACTCACTTCTTGTAACCGAAGCAGAGAGACTGGCAGTAATCCCGTGGTTGTAAACCATCACAAATTCAGCACCTGTGGACTCAATTGTCAAATTTCAAGAATTCTACTGCTGCCAAACTGATAAACTATATGCCGATTGATGAGAGGGTAGTGAATCATATATGAGTATGAGGAAGTAGGAGGGAAAAAACTCATGCAGATGGCAGATCGAATATGGTTCCACCCAAATTAATCCAGTGAAATCTACACAGGCCTGCACTGACATGGTACATGGAAAAAACAACGGGTAATGCCTTTGATAACCATAAATCGAGTATGTCGTGTGAAGAGGATAATGCCCGCGCTACTCCCTCCTTATTGCAAATAGATACATGTAATAACTAAAATTATGATATAAAGGAATAATCTTTTTACGCTCAATTTTTTTTTGGATGTGCATTATTTTGATTTATGGTGGGTGCTAGATACATGTGTTTTTATACCAAATGCAGTCCTTTAAGGACACAGCACTGCATAACTAAAAAAATAGGCGGCACCAGCAACAGCACAACACTAATTGTCGTCATGTGTTCAATCATCACCCCACTTATACACCAAAAATATCACCCAAGATATGCTAGCACAATTGCCAGTTCATGTGACAGCTCTGCTGCATATGGAGAACGGGAAAAAAAGGAAGTTGAAGTTTCTAACCAAACCTTTTTAGAGCAATGAAAATTGGCTAGGAAGTGGACCTGTCTGTACTTGAAATATGATCTTTTACAAAATCATTTTACACACATTTTTTTCTCTGCTTATGCTATGATCGCTGAAATAGTAAAGAACGTGAAAGAACAAGAAGGGGAAAGAACCTTAATTGCAGTGAGGACTGAGGAGCTGGTTGAGGACGATGACTGATGGACAGGACAGTCAAAAATGGCTTCAAGAACGTCAACAAGGTACCTTAATTGCACCAGCATCAGCAGCAGCAACAAATGAGGGTGATGCTGCTGATGATGGACAGAACCAACCAAATTGGATGTTGAACGAATTGGCTTCACACCTCTGTTCGGTCCATCCAATCCAAGGATACACCTGACACAATGTTTGATTGGGGTCTGACACTGCCTGCAGCCAAGGCCGAATTGAGATCCATAGCAGTTCCAATCCGGAATGGTGGTCATGATGGGGGAGGAGTGACGAGGGGCTGTGGCTGCGGTTCGGCGACAAACGGGTGCTGCAGCAGCTGCGCGGCCGTGAGCCGCCTGGCGGGTTCTTCTGCAGGTAGCAGCTGATGAATCCCCTGAACTCCTGCGATGCGGTGGGCGGCGGCATCGGCGGATCGGAGTAGCAGATGGCGCACATGAGGGCGGCCCAGTCGCCCTGCTTGTCGAGGTTCTCCCTAAAGGGGAACTTGCCGAGATAGAAATCGAGAATGTTGTCCCCCGCGTCGCCGTCGTTGAGGTCGGTGTTGATCCGCTTGGGGCTCATGTAGGCAATGGTCCCGGAGGAGTTGCAGGGGTCCATGATTTGGTTGAGGATCCGTCCGACGCCGAAGTCGGCGATCTTGAGGCGGCGCGCAGCGTCGATGAGGAGGTTGGAGGACGGTGGAGGTAGGAGATCCCGGAGAGCACCTGGCGCACGACGTCAGCGAGGAATGGCTCGGCGGCGATGCGGCGGATCCAGGGAGCAAAGAGCTACTGCTGGCCATAGAGCCTGGCCCCGACGCCCCAGGCGACGGGGGACGGGCGCGCCGGAGGATCTGCATCGCGGGGCGGCGGCTCGCGGGCGGGTGCGACGGGGAAGGGGATTTTTTCCATGCGCTACGGGCAAGGGTGCGCCCAACGGGTACAGGGACGGGTACTTGCGGGGTGGGTGAGAAAAACGATTCGTTTTTGGCAGAAACACTCCTTAAATTGCGAATTGTATGGTTATTCCACTTTTTGTCATAATACAACCTGACGGGTGGGTCCGACGTGAGGGGTAAGACAGGCCCAAATAGAGTAAGAAAAGGTTTCAATTGTTTTCGCTCCTTATAGTATAGACAGATAGATCATAAGATGATGGATAGATGTTGAAACTTTTAGCCCACCAAAACCTATCTAAGGCTGACTCCAACAACAAGAGGCAATCTTGGAAGGCAAATTCACCTTTGCCTCGCATCTACAGTTCTTTCCCTTCCCTTCGCATCCCACCTCCTCCAACCGAAATCGCATTTGCAATAGCATTTTCCACGGGGCGAGCAGGGGCGGAAGAGGTGCCGCCGGGCGCGCGACCTCTCAGCTGCTCCTCCTCCGCCGGCAACCCGTGAGGCGATGGAGAGGCGCGGCGGCGCGGCTCTGATTCTCCCCTCTCCCGACCGGCGCCCCTCGTCGCTCCCTCCGCCGGCCGCACACACGCGGCACCAGCGACAAAGGCGAAGCAGGGGAGGAACGGCGCGCGCACCTGCGGAGGGCGCAGGGGAGGGGGGAGGGAGGCGGAGCAGGAAGGGCGAGGCCGCGTCGGCCCGCCGCCGCAGCTGGTCCGCTGCACCACGCGCCGCGCCGTTGGCCATGGACTCGCTGGCGGCATCGAGCTCCGCCAGGACAGCACCGCGCGTGGTCTGCAAGCCCGCGAGGCTTCCTCTCTGCCACCCTGCAGGGAAGGAGGGAGCGCGGAGCGAGAGGTTGGCAGCAGCATGAGGCTCGCCGGCCTCCCCGGCGAGGAAGACGAGGAGGACCTTTGTGCTCGATTTCGCCGGTGAGGGACTCGCCGCGGGCGTCGACGCGCTCAAGGATGCCATCCGGGGCCTCGACGTCGGCATCCTCGTCGATAACCCCTCCGCCTCGCGGCGCTCGACTCCTGCCGGTGCTCCTCCGTCGCGTCGGGCTCACCCCTGCATCCCTCTCGACGGGGCAGCCTCCCGGCGCGCCCACGACCTCCTCCTGCCACCACGGCCTCGTCCCTTCGCGCGTCGATGTGGGAGCGCCGGCCTTGACGCCACGCCGCACCCCACGCGCCGCCGTGCCCCTGGATCGACGCTCCTGCTACTCGCCTTGCGCGCTAGCTGCCTCGACCGCGAATCTGCCCGCCTTCCGGCTTCCGGTCGTTGGCCTATGGGAGATTTGCGTTTGAGGAGAGAGGAGTTGTATTTTTGCATCTTCTCTCTCCTTCGATGCAAACTGCCTCGGCTTTTTGCATGCTCTGTTGGTTACAGTTTTGGTGACGCACAGTGCCAACTCGTGAGCCATATTTGTGTTTGCCTTTCCTGTTGGACCCAGCCTAAACATGTTATTATTCCCTACAATCCACCCATGGATCGTAAGTTTAAAATGTTGTCAATATTTTTTATAAAAAATGTTGTCAACATTTTTTAAAAAAATTTGTCAACATTTTTCATAAAAAATTAGACCAACATTTTTGAAAAATTTGGCCCGACATTTTTTAAAAAGGTTGTATAATCTTTTTTATGAAAAGGTTGGATCCAAAAATTTTGAAAAAAAATGCACCAACATTTATCAAGAAATGTTTATTATTATTTCTATAATTGTTTCAACATTTTTTAACGAAGTAATGCCCCAACATTTTTTTTGTTTTGACAAAAAGCTCATGACTCCAGAGAATCTGGGCTAGGCCGGATCGTTCCAATCCTAAATTTACATGGCACACGGCCCACATACAAATATGCATCAATTTGGGCTGTGGGTAGGCAGGTCTTCATTTCATGCTGACAAAGCAGCAGTCACGTGAATTTTTTTTAGTTTTTAATCCTTTTTAATCTAATTTATTAAAAATAACTCGTGCCCAACTAAATTTGCAAAAAGTAGCCCTTTTGGTCGCGCCAGGCCGCGTGGCGCGACTCCTCACTGAGTTGCGCCAGGGCATGTGGCGCGACTGAGGCGCCACGTCGGCCGGGCGCGAGACGGCAGGTGCTGAGGTGGCGGGGTGAGTCGCGCCACATGCTCTGGCGCGACTAAGTCGCGCCAGGCGGCGTGGCGCGACTCACTTAACATACCGGGGGGCGCCGGGCCCCTTTCTTTCTTCCTCCTCACTTCCTTTCCTTCTCCACCCGAACAGAACAGCTCCCATGGCGTCGCCCCGCCGCCGCCCCCTCTAGATCCACCCATTCCTTTGGTGGTTTCGAGTGGAAATCGGGTGGGAATTGCTCCTTGAAGGTAACTCCTCCATTTGCTCCAGTTAGTTTTTCTCGATTTGGTTGTTTTGGTAGGATTTGAGTAGCCTAGGGTTAGGTTACATTATGAGTTTGAATGGTGGTTTGAGTACGAATCGGTCACCGTTAGTTGTCTTGTATCGATGCATTGAATGATTGTAACACCGATCTATCGTGTAGTTTGCAATGCATGTTTCGGTTTCGATGGATTTGGATGGTGTAGATGTTGACTATGAACAAATGCTATGTAGGCTAATGTTTTATTGTCACTACCGTCTAGTAGTAGTAGCAGCTTTGAGTAGTATTTTCACTAGCATTTCTTTACTTATCTTTGAGTAGTAGTATTTATTTTTCACTAACTTAGAGAGCATGTGTAAATGAAATGTAGGTTAGTGTTAGGCCTATTGTATTTTGATTGATATTTGAAATGCAAGTTGTTAAATCAATGCTCATATAGTAGTGCTTGTATGATGGTACTAGCTTTAGTCATGACTTAGTAGTTTTTTTCACTAGTAATTTTTTCACTAGGTGTATGTATGTTGGAGATAGTAGTGCTCATCTAGTAGTATTTTCTTCACAAGTTGTATGCATGTTGGAGATAGTAGTATGTATCTTGGTGCTCATCTAGTAGTATTTTCTTCGCCAGCTTTTCTTATGAATTTTAATTTTACTTCACATATGCATGCAATTTTTTAGGTGGGTTATAAATTTTGTTTTCTTTATTTAGGACCATGGCGCAACAAGAGCAGTACCACCCACGGTATCCACTCCTTGAGAAGTACTATGATGACAATCACCGTGGGAGGAAGCTTGAAGAGCGTTTGGAGGTAGGATTAGAATCACTTGTTAATTTGGTGATGGATGGATTGAAATTGGATTGTCATATACTAATCATTTGTTGTCAACGTTGATATTTGTTTGCAGGTTTTGAAGCCTTTACGACCCCGCACTCACACTCCTCTACAATGGGATGATAGATACACACCTTTCATTCGCCGATCGGGTTTCCTCCCGCTTGCCACATTGATCAAGACGGGGCTCCCGAAGATGGATAATGCTGCTTTGACAGCGCTAGTGGACCGGTGGAGGCCCGAGACACATAGCTTCCACCTTCCCTGTGGTGAGATGACTATCACACTTGAGGATGTCGCCATGCTGTTTGGCCTTCGTGTTGACGGGTATGCTGTGACTGGTCACATAAATCCACAAGATTGGAGGGGCATTGTTGAGGCATTGCTAGGAGTACGGCCAGATGAACCACAAGAAGGTGTGAAGGATAGGAAAACCACTGGAGTGAATTCGTCTTGGTTGGTCCAGCACTTTGGTCATCGCCCACCACCACATGCTAATGCCCTCCAGATTCAGATGCATGCTCGTGCATGGTTGTGGCATATGGTGGGTGGATTTCTTTTTCCTGATTCTAGCGGGAATACCATATCTTGGATGTGGATACCAATGATCGGGCAAGAATGGGATGGTATTGCAAGTTATAGCTGGGCGAGTGCAACTCTTGCATGGTTGTATCGGCAGATGTGTGATGCATGCAGGAGAAGTGGTCCTAATGCTAATCTTGGCGGGTGTGCTTACCTTCTCCAGTTGTGGATGTGGGAGCGGCTTCCAATTGGTCGGCCAGAGCGCTACGCATTTGGTGTACGTAATTTGCATCTCAAATATTCTTAAGCATTTGTCCTTTGAGTTCCTATTTAGA
The DNA here is from genome assembly GCA_036936925.1 of Cenchrus fungigraminus. Lineage (NCBI taxonomy): Eukaryota > Viridiplantae > Streptophyta > Magnoliopsida > Poales > Poaceae > Cenchrus > Cenchrus fungigraminus. Next base: position 26,524,447 of record CM072774.1, on the reverse strand, counting down.
TTTGGCACTATGTTGCAGGATTTGCCATATGACGGCGAGGTTCCCTTGGCCACCGTCGGGTATCTTTGGACCAACATTGCAAGGGTCCATGGGAACCCAGGACGGCGCTATACAGACTACACCAACGGCCTGGACTGCCTTCGACCAAGTCATGTAAGTGATATACTTCACCACTACTACTTTCTTTGCTAAGGACTGTTTATCTAGGTTACAACATTTGCTTAGACAAATCAATATGTATATCTAGGTTACTTGGCGGCCATATATAAGGGATGAGATTGTTGAGGGAGAATTTAGCCCAATGTGCACAATTGATCAACATTATTGGCGTAACATTTGCCCTCTTATTTGCTTCTATGTTGTGGAGTACCATCTGCCACATAGAGTGGCACGGCAATTTGGTCATCTTCAAAACTACCCTCCAGAGTATTACAACACCAGCCACAACCTCCACGAGTATGTATTTTTCATATGTTGCATACCCTTCAAATTGTTGGTTGTCTAAGAAATTACTCACTATGTTTATTTACTATGTAAATGCAGAACTGACCGTCGCAAGCAAAGAGGTGCCAAGAATTGGCTGGAGCATCACATCCACGCGGTCAATGCATGGAATGTGAGAGCCAACAACATAGTGGGTGGGGGCCACAACACCGTGACGGTCCGTTCAATCAGTACTTGGATTGGCTAAAACAAAACACCCGCTTAAAGTTAAGGGTTGCAATGGATGAAGAGTATATTGAGGATCTACCTTCTGATCCGGAAGATGTTTTCCCCGAGTACGACGAAATCACTAGAAGTGGGAGGCAGCCAGAGCGTGGTCCCTTCAAGGATTATATTGTAAGTGATGACACTCGTGTCACTAATTTGAAGTTTCACTTGGTATTGTGACATAATGTTAATTTGTTAACCACATATAGGGGCAACAACTCGGAAGATTTGCTAATGAGGCTGAGCAAGCTTTGGCTGTCCCGATAGGATCTCCGGAGGAGGCGGGTGTGTTGAGGAGTTTTGTGCAGGTAATATCCTTTTTGTGCAGGAGTTTTGTGCTAGTTATGGATGCATGCTCAATTTGGTTATGGTGCTTTACAGAGGATCAGACGGGGATGTAGAAAAGAGGCGTTCAAGTTGAATTGCTTGGCACGACCGGCACCGGGACCCGAACATGATGCTGGACCTTCACACTCCGCACAAAGATCCACGAGACGAGCACAAAGTGCATCAACTTCAGGTGTGTGGCCTTGATAGTTGTAGGTTTGTCTTTTTTTTAAATATTGTTGGCTACATCAATGATGCATATATGGTTGTTGTAGGAGGATCTCGTCGTCGTGCACCGGGGATTGTAATTAGATCCCCTCCACGTACCCCAGAGCCGGATACCGACTCCGAGACCAGTGTAGACGATGAGCAGGGAGACCCTTCTGTCGGTCCAACTGTGATTGGGTCCTCTCAACTTGCGGGTGCTCCTCTTGGCACACAAGAAACTCCCCCGAAGCGGCGGGGGAGGCGGGAACGTGCGGATGTGGGCAGCCAAAATGTCGTTGACACGCAGCCTGGGCGGGTTCGAAAGGCGAAGAAAGTCTACACTCCGAATCCTTAGGCTTGTGCTCGGTTTGAGTGGTTGAACGTTCCTTGAGGGCTTGTGGTCGAACTATGTGGCTTGTGACCGAACTATGTGGCTTGTGATCGAACTATGTGGGCTTGTGGCTTGTGGTCGAACTTTGTAGACGGGCTTGTGAAAGAACTATGTAGGTTTGTGGTTTGTGATCGAATCGAACTATGTCGGCTTGCGATCGATGTATATATGTGTTAAATTATGTGCGAATTTGTGTTTCTTAATCATGTAAATATTTGTGGTCGTATTCTTCAACTCACTCCAAGAAACGGCACAAACTTAGCGAATCTTGAACTCACTAAAAAAAAGTCACAGACTTAGCCAATTTCCCAAACTCTCTTATCTGGATAATGAACTACGGCGGTACTGGTTTTGGGCTTTGTTTGGCGCGACTGCTTCACGAGTCGCGCCAAGACGCCTGGCGCGACTCAGTGTTGAGTCACGCCATGTGTCTTGGCGCGACTCTTGTTCGACAAATGACTTGCGGCAAAACTGGTTTTGGGTCTCCATTGGCGCGACTGGTTCACGAGTCGCGCCACGTCGCTTGGCGCGACTCTGTTCCTAGTCGCGCCAAGAGACATGGCGCGACTCGTGAACCAGTCGCGCCAATGGAGACCCAAAACCAGTTTTGCTGTAGTTCATTTTGCAGATAAGAGTAGTTCGAGAAATTGGCTAAGTTTTTTGCAGATTCAGTAGTTCATGTTTGAGTGGGTTTCACTAGGACTTGTCTTAAGCAATATAGATCGAAAATAGTTGAAATACACCAAACATTCAACATGTCCTTAAGCCACAGTGTTCAAACATTCCACAAGGTCCACGACATAAGTTCATTACATGGCATAATTAAAATAGTCGACGAGGTACACAACACAAGTTCACTACTCTGAATCAAAATCAAACAATAGTTCATCGTCACCCCAATCGTCATCCTCCACCTCAATCACTTTGGCTTTGCCCTTGTCCTTGTCCTCCACCTCTTGCGCCTTGCCCTTGCCCTTGTCCTCCACCTCTTGCGCCTTGGTAGCAAGTGTCTTTATCGCCTCCCATTGAAATTTGGTAGTCGCATCCACAATTTCCTCTACATTGTTGCTACTCTTTTTTCGTGTTGTAAATTTCGGCAATTCTCTCACAAGAGCTTTCATTGCCTGCAATTGCGCCATTTTTACCTCAATTCTAGACAACTTCAAATTAATCCCTCTTTTCTTTACCTCTGCCATTTGGAACCACTCGGCTATGGAATCCTTTGCAAATATCCTAGATGGATCAAACTCACTCCAATCACGACGCCACTTTTCCCTCATGTTACGCATGCATGTCCCTCTTCTCTCCTCCTCCTCTTCCTCCTCCCTCAACCTCTTCCTCCTCCTCTCATCCGCACTTAGTGGCGGTGGATAGTTCATCCTATTCCGCCTCCAAAATTCAATGAGGCCCTCTCTAATGCCCTCTCCAACACTAGTTTGTGAACATCCCTTCTCTCTAGCAAGTTTATCCTTAGCAATTTGTCCAAACAACTCTTTATCCGATGGAATTGGGACATCATATTTTTCTCTTAATTTATTTTTCCTCTTGGCTGTTTCCTTGATTTTCAAATACCCCGAACATTGCCCCAAATGTAGACGGAGTGCTTCCCTCCCTGCAAAGCTCTCCCAATCACATGTTCTCCCCTCCTAAAAAAATTAATGTCAATTTTTAGGCAACGTAACCATTTAAATTGGCACAACACATGGATACAAAGTTAGGAAAGTGACTTTACCCAATAATCTCCATATGAGTTACCACAATACCATCCATATCCAAGCTCAGATGGAACCACACCCTTTCGAGCGAGTATCCCACACTTGCAACGAGACCTATAAGGCTCATCACATGGCCATGACTTCTCCCCACTCTCGAATGCTTGCACGTCTTCTTCTGACGGCCAATGAGACTTTGGACCGTATATGTCCTCCTGAAAATCACATAGGGGCCATCCATCCTGCACAACAAATTAAATGAGACCTCTATATGTCAAAATATCGACCACAATGAATTTGTCGGGAAGAGCAATGATGTTTACATGTGTTCTTTGCTTGCACCGAAAGAATGGTGTGAATTTGTCGGGAAGGTCAAGATCAGGAAGTTGCAACTTGCTTGGCCTCCCACAATGACACAATGGAGGGTTGCTAACACGCTTGCATCCCGCCTCTTGTTTTTCTTGGAATGTCATTTCTGGTGGATTTGGTGGTGGTGGCACCCACCGTTTGAACTCATGATAGGGTTGCACCACCGATTCTAGCCACGGAAATAATCGGATCCTAGGGTCAAATTGTTCCGGTCCATCAATCCACTGGTGGAAAAAGCAAGGTGCTATGTTGTATTGACTTGGGCCGCCATCTTCATTAAGTATCCACTTTCTTGCACATGTGTAGAACGCCCTTCCAGCTGTTGCCTCATCCCTTGATTGCTTCACTTGAGCTGGAATGCCACAATGACACATAGGAACCGGAAGAGGCGGTGGGACGGGATCATCATGCCTGCCTCTGCTCTCCGCCATTGGCCTGAAAAAACATAAAATTTCATCAGATTATTTATACAAAAGGAAAGGACAAAAATATTATTTACATAATTAAGAAATAGAGACATGAAATCCTAAGTAGCTACCGTATGCCCGCTCCCACTAGATTGTTTCTGTCGTTCCTTCCGATGACCCTCCTCGTGGCAGATACTACATCAGTTCTTCGACTTTTCTTGGTCAAACTCCCCGGCACCGTAAATATCCCTATCGTACCCACTTGTTTGGTCCGTCTCATTGCGTAATCGCTTTTTCTTCCTCCTTCCGACACCCAGTTTCCTCTTCTCGTCATCTGGGACGTAGTCAGGACCATTGTACTCAGGCCAATGTGTCTCGTCTAGTATTGGCTCAAAACGAGCCGCCCATGTCTTCAATATTGTTTCCTTAGAATACAATTGCGTCGTGTACGCTGGTGCTAGCCAAGACACCCCTCTAACAGTGCATGCGGCTATCATATGAGAGCATGGAACATGTAGCAATTGAGGTATACAACAAGTGCAAGTCACTCCTGAGAGGTCCACCTTATATATGCGTCCGCCCGTCATCTCACCTCCAACATTCAAAGCGGAAGCTGTCCTCACTGAGTACACATACAATGTGGGATCGAACAACTCAGCCCTCATGCTCGCAGCTTTCAAACCTTGTTCGGTTAAGTGCTTCTTTGCGGCTTTACCAAAAGTATTTACCCCACGTAACCCCCTATCTATGTGGTCTCTTGCTTTTTTCCACCTATGCACAAAATATGAATTGATCTTGTAGAATGTGTACTCCACAATAGCCGATACTGGCATAGCACGGATGCCTTTGAGGACCTTGTTGAGCACTTCTGATAGATTTGTATTGTTCACACCATATCTCCAACCACCTTCATCAAATGCATTGGCCCACTTATGTTTGTTGACCATCTGCTCCTCCAACCACTCTTTTGCTTTCGGATTCATCATTTGTTTTAGTTTCTCTAGTCTAATATTAAACGTCCTCTCCGCTTTGGCTGCACACACCGATTTTAGCTGCTCTCTCACTTTCTTGTTAGCTTGCCTATGCCATATGTTCGCTGCAAAGTGTCGCATGCACCAACGACTCACGACAGGTTGGTACCCTTCCATGTAATCCTCAACCGCACTTAGTATTCCTTGATGGCGGTCTGAAACTATGCACACCTTCCTTAGACGTCCCACAACGTCCCGACGGACCAAATGCAAGAACCAAGACCAGCTGTCAATATTCTCACTTTCAACTAAGGCAAATGCAAGGGGTACCAATCTATCCTCACCATCAACACCAGTGGCAATCAATAAAACACCCCTGTACTTTCCAGTTAAGAATGTGCCATCAACACTTATCACCGGTCTGCAATGCTTGAATGCCTCTACACATTGGGGGAAGCACCAATACACCCGCTCCATTACTGGCTTCATTACACCTTTGTGGAGCTCCTCCTTTCCCGTTGTATGAGTGCACCACTTCGTTCCCGGGTTGAAGTGTGTTATTGCTTGTAGGATTTTTGGCACCCTACCGTAAGCATCCTTCCAATCACCCCACAACATGGATATTGCATGCTGCTTAGCTCTCCAGGCCTTTCCATAATTCACCGTGTAGTTGCTGAAAGTTTTGATGGATTCAATGATGGCAGCTATAGAAACATCGGGATCCTTATGAACCATGCCAGCAATCCGTCTTGAAATGTAACGAGCCGTGCATTGAGAATGTTCTTGTGCCACTTCCGACGTCCCACATGTATGAGGTTGGACAACTCTTGTGATTCTCCATTTGTTCCTATCATCAGGAAGTGGACGCGCCCACACCTTCCGAGCACAATCTAGTTGGCAAGCAACCGTGTATCTTGTTTTGGCTGATGAATGAATCACATTATATGGCCTATGGTGCCGCACCGAGTAATCCCTTAAGAAAAACTTTAATTCTTCCAAGTTATCAAATTGCATTCCCTTCGTTATAAACAATTGACCACTGTCGGGATCAACTTCAGTAAGACGTAACCCTGAATCACAATATGCCTTCCTCGGAACCGAATGGAAAACTGAAACTTCAGGTACATCAACATGTACAGCTTCCAATTGCCTCAACTCTGTTTGAGTGAATTCTGGCACTCAAAATCCAGAAAGAGTATACACCGACCCTCTAGACACCTCATCTACCCTCTCACCAAATAATGGAATCTCTTCACCCAAAGGACTAAATTGGCGTATAGGATTTACTCGAACCACAGGTGTTGGTTGGGTTGGTTGCCTAAGTGGAGTTGGTTGGCTAACTGGAGCTGGGGTTGGTTGGATAACTGGAGTTGGTTCTTCTTCTTCTTCAGAGCTCACAGATATATCATCCCCATCCTCTTCCTCATCATCCTCATACTCACCAAAATTATTGTTCAACCCACATCTATCAAAGTCATCTTCCCCATCTGAACCATAAGAACATTCCTCATCATCACCACCTTCTTCATCATCCTCATTATCATGAACCTCATTGTGTGGTACCATATCTTCCTGAGTTAAGTGTTCCATAGGCTCATCATTATACGGTGAATCAACCGGAGAGTAAACATCAACAACTAACTCGGCACAACGAACTTGAGATTCTTTCACATACTCTTTGTAAAATAACCAATCATCACCATATTTAATAGGCATCATCACATAGTGACTTCTTTTGTCACCGGAATCAAACCTTCCATGAATCCTTAATTCCTCCCCCTCATTTCCAACCTTGAACAAAGAATTCACTCGGGTTTTAATATCTTCAAATGTTGGAGGACTATCAAATCTTGCTACTTGTTGCCTCATGCTTTTAAACTCCCCATTGTCATCAACCATGCCACCCGAAAATATACGAACTAAACGATCCATCTACACACAACCACAAATTAAATTGATTATACCAACCCTCATCTCACATATCAATAGCATCTACACTATCCAACATGGAAAAGATGAAATCCTACCATGCAAGAGAAACTACACGATAAGAAGAGGTTAACATCGGCCACTTGCACGATACACTACACTTAATCATACCCGATTCGTACTCAATCATGCTATCTATCTCAAATCATACACTAAACCTAACCACCTCAAATCCAACGAAAAAGATGGAATCCGCGAAAACTAATTGGTTAGATTGGAGGAGTTACCTTCCACGAGCAATTTCCCAAACTTTCCTCTTCAAAACGGGTGAGGGATGGAGTGGATCTAGAGGGGGAGGGTTGGGGGCGGCGCCATGGGAGGGGTGAGCTCGAGTTAGGTCTTGGGAGTGAAGGGGTCAAGTGAGGAGGAAGAAAGAAAGGACCCGGCGGCCCCCGGTATGTTAAGTGAGTCGCGCCACGCCGCCTGGCGCGACTGAGTCGCGCCAGAGCATGTGGCGCGACTCACCCCGCCACCTCAGCACCTGCCGTCGCGCGCCCGGCCGATGTGGCGCCTCAGTCGCGCCACAGCATGTGGCGCGACTCAGTTAGGAGTCGCGCCACGCGGCCTGGCACGACCAAAAGGGGGCTACTTTTTGCAAATTTAGTTGGGGACGGGTTATTTTTAATAAATTAGATTAAAAAGGATTAAAAAATAAAAAAAATTCCAGTCACGTCGTCGCCTCATGGGACGTCTCTCAGCCTGCCTAGTAACTTGGAAAAGAATGATTTGAAAAAAATAAAATAGAATCTGGTTTCCAAATTAGCAAAGCAAATCTCTCGATACAGAAACTGGTTCGGTGGTAACCCAATGTGGTCATTTCCCCCCTCCAAGCTCTCGCCCCCAACATGGAGGTGCTTTTACTCTTGAAAAAAGTTGAAATAACTCATAATTTGGAAGAAGGGAGTATTTGTTTGTTTTTGTAGGATTCAAAATGTAAAGCTTTACTAACAATGTGGCCTGTGATAGCTAGTGTAGATCTTTATTACTTCTCTGTAGGTCCAACACTAACATATATGCTAAGTAGATGATCAATAAGACTTGAAGAGGTTTGGATCTTTGACAGAACCACCTACAAGTCTAGAAATAATTATGTGCAAATTTATAAATTCGTGCTCTTTTCGTTAGGAAGTAAATGTTTTTTACATAACTTATTTAGAAATGATAAATAATATAAACAAACACGCTTCTATACAATTGTTGAATACATGAGTAGAAGCACGGAATAAAACATAAGACTTTAGGGGCGCAAATGGACACTACTAGGAGGGAGCAGGCGAAGCGTGTCGTCAGTATTGGAACAACTCCCTAGGGGCTGTAGCTTTCAGCAACATCAGTGATGTAATTCTAAAATTTTGGTTTAGTTTTAACTAATGAAAAAAGTTATGTACATAACACACTAGTCATCATCAATAACTCTTATTAACAAAATGATGAATTATTTATAGAAGAAAAATCACATGGCTATATAAGTTATGTACATAACACACTAGACCTTTTGATTCTTCTGGAGACATCTTCGGAATAGTACAGAGGTTTTAGAATTTTCGAGAGATTTCAGAAATCTCTGAAACTTAACGCCATAACGGCTAGTTTCAGAAGGGGTATAAACGCCTCCTCACACCACCATATAATAGCGGGTGCAAATTGGCCCAACAATATGGAAATGCACAATTTAGTATCTAAATTTATTTCCATCACCTTTGAGTGTGTGGATTCTGATTGGTTCCTGATAACAAATGTGAACATGGATAGATATCCAACGTTATTCTGTATATGTAATGAATGAAATAAATGTTTAAGCTATGCATATATCCAACATGTAGCTCACATTATATTTATATATATGGTTAATGATGTATTTTACTATTAAGGTTGCTGTTGATTTATAGTTTGTATGCACATTTTATTACACGGGTGCATTCTATATGTATTGATTTTGGTTTTCTATGATCTCATTTTTCTAGTGCACAAATAGGGAAACAGGCAATCAACTATCCAATTTTTATTCACATTAAGATTTAGCTATGATAAACAGTGCATCCATATCCTTGTTTGATAATTTTCTATTCTCAAATGCTAATCCTAAATGTGCATAAATAGTTTTGTAAGTGAGGGAAAAATTCAGAGTATGGTATTTCTTGGAATGGAAGTCGGAATCCCTAGCCTAGGCTCATATCAAACATATCTTAGAAAAATAAAAAGAAAAACAATCAAGAATATCCTTTGCCGTTAAAAGAAAATAAGGGACACATTACAACGTATGAAATATACTACTTGAATTTCAATCATACTATGGTAAATAATTCCCAAATACAAAATCATTCCATCTAATAGTGCCTAAATAGTTTTTTAAGTGAGTGGAAAATATTGCAATATGTCATTTTCTCGAATGAAGTCCGAGTTTTAGTCCCCTAATCTACATATGATGATTAAAATCTTTTTTTACTTAAAAAATGTAGTCCTTACTAAAGGCAGTCTAGCTAAGAGATATTAGAATGATAGCAAGATCAACAGCTTTTGCTGCGCAAAAGAGACTTTACACTATTTTTTTAGTGTTCATTAGCTAAATTATTGTGGCATAGAGTAAATATTGTTTTCGAATGTCACACCATTGAACTTTAAAGATTTGTTTCATCAATAGTTACAATAGATAGGGCAAAAATCAAACCCTCATTTATTAACAAGAGCAGCAGACATTGTGTTGGGCAATTTAGATCATAAGAAATGATGTTATTTTTGATAATTGCCAATCAGAAACTTCTATACATACTCTTTTCAAGGGAACATATTGGTTTCAACAGTGAGCGTTGTTGCAAACTTGGAGTGTAGTATTGAGATAAAGGAGATGATGATCCATGTTTGTCAATCAGAGACATTAACTTTTCGTTTTTTCGCTTCTCATAAAAGGTTGTTTAGTTTACGAATTGGCTTATGATATTTTTTATGTTCTATTTGAACCTTATTATATGGCGATGCATGTAGGGTTGATCTACTACGGGTCCCTTTGGCACAGCTTAAGCAACAGCTTAAGAAGCTGTTTTTGGCACAGCTGTGCCAAAGGGATGAGAAAAACAGATTCACCCCCGAATCGCTGCCTCCCTTCCCGTGAAACGCGCTCTCTAGAGCCAAAACGCGGGGACACAGCTGAAAATAGCAGCTTCGCCCACTGTGCCTCCCGCTCCGCGCGGCCTTTGCCAGCCCTGCCCCCCGGCGGGTCGCGGGCCATGGCAGAGAGCAGCAGCAGCTCGTCGGCACCGACCATGGCGCAGAAGCAGGCACAAGAATCATCAATGGTGAGAGCCAGGTGTGGTTCGAGGACCGGTGGATGGTCGCTTCCTGGTGTGATGAGTGATTGACAACGTGGTGTGGACTGATTCTTGGCTAAGTATTGCAGGTGCAGGTTACGGCTTGACTGGTGCAGGTGCAGGTGAAGAACAAGCGTGAAAGGTCGTTGCCGGTGAGGCCTCCAGGTGTGGAGAAGACAAGTAGGCTTGGTTCGAGGGACCCGGTGGCCAGCGGGGTCAAGTGCGGGCCGCATGGTGGCAAGAACGGCAAGATGAAGTCATGGACAGTTTCTTGGTTGAGCCTCAAAACCAAGGTCGAGCCGGGACTACGTGGGAGCCGAGTCATGAGTGGTGATTGGCGGAGGCTACACCGAGTTCGCGGGGTTTCCGGTGGTTCACCAGAAAACCACTGGGTTCCTTGGTTGATCCACAAAGCCAAGACCGAAGAACCGAAGACGGAGGTGCAGCAGCTCCAGACCGGTCTGACCGGTGGGTCTGACCGGTCTGACCGGTGGGTACCGGTCTGACCGGTGAGGAGCACCGGTCTGACCGGTGTGCGACGACGCAGTCCGGAATCTTCGAAGCGAAGGACACGCGTCGGGATCGCAAGGCTTGCGTCGAGGCTAAGCAAGTTTGCGGTCGCTGGGCATCCGTCCGATGGTGCGAAGACAAAGACTTCCAATTTCGCCCTCGAGGGGCATGTATCCCTAGTTAGCTAGTAAGGGTATTTTAGTCTTTCGGTTGCCTCCATATAACCCAAGTGGTGAGAGGATGGCAGCCATCGCTTGGAATCCTAGCTCATTTGGTTTTCCTATTTTCCTTCCTATTTTCTTAGGATTTTCGTAAGACTAGCTTGAGAGCTTCATGGTGAGATCTTGTGAGAGGGAAGGATGATCGGGCGGCAAGCTAGACCTTGTATGAACCTCTTTGGTATGTATAGATGATTCGGCGTGATTCCTCAAGGCTTGGATGTGTCTTTCCCATTTCTCCTTTTTGGTGATTTTCGGAGCCCTTTCTTGGCGATTTTCTTGGAGCGATTTCGAGGCCTTTCTCTTTGGGATTTGGTGGGGGATGTATGCATGAACCCTTCGTGGTTCTTTTCCCTTTGATTCCCCTTCCAAATCCGTGAGCAAAGGGGCTCGATTTTGGGGTTTTCGTGGCTCTAGGGTTAGAGGCGTTCTTGGTGGGATTTCTTCGATTCCTTTTGATTTGACAAATTTTGGTGGACCAAATCTTGGCTATGGAGTACCCATGAGGTGTTCCTACTATCCCCAAAGTCCTGTCCAAAACCGTGGAGCGGATCGGGAGATCGGGAGTTGGATTTGGAGGAGTTGACTCGCAGGCGTTGTTCATCCCGAGCTGCCCAGGCACGACCGGTCTGACCGGTGCTCTTGACCGGTCTGACCGGTGCTAGCCCTTAGTGGGTTTTTGTCTCGGGGAACAGCCTTGTCCGTGTGGTTTTGTCCCGTGGTCCCGCTGATCAGTTCTTGGCGTGTTTGGAGTTGGTTTGATAGGTTTTGTGAGGGGTTCTTCTTCCTCACAGGTTGTGTTTCGTGGTGGTTTTTGTTCCAGGGCCTAGAGGAGTCACTGAGGCTTCCTGGAACGTTTGCTGTGTGGCTGCTGTAGCCACCGGCCTGACCGGATCTGTCCACCGGTCTGACCGGAGTCACCGGTCTGACCGGCGCAGTCCATCGGTCTGACCGGTGTAGCTCAGGCAGCAAGCCGTGCAAGTTTCCGCTGTGGTTTGGTGAGTTTTGACTCGGAAGGTTGAGTGTTGGTTCCTAGGACCAGTAGCACTCCAGTGGCTGCGTGGTCTTGACCAACTTGGGTAGTTGGGTCGGAGACGTGAGTTGGAAGCCGTGTTCGTCTTGTTGGAGTTCTCATCTCCTTCGAGAAGAATTTTTATCGGCTCCCATTCACTCCCCCCTCTCTGGTTCGCCTAATCGGTCCTTCAATTGGTATCAGAGCCGGTTCGGGTCTTTATTGACTCTTACCAGTTTAAGATCCAAAGATGGCGTACCAGGAACGGGGTTCGGGTCCTCCGCACTTCGATGGGAAGAACTACCAGATGTGGCAAAGGCGGATGGCGGCGTTCCTCCGCGGAAAGGGTCAGATCCTTTGGGATGTCACGGTGAACACAGCTTATGTTCATCCGATGAACTTCCTTGCTCCAGGATCGAGGGATATGTTCGAAGCCAACAACAAGGCTGTCGACTACTTGTTTCGTGCTCTGTGTCCGCCTGAATTCGATCGGGTTCAGACAGAGGACTTAGCTTGTAGGATTTGGGAGCAGTTGAAGGATGCTCATGCTGGGAATGCTCAGGATCAGGCTCGGATGTACGCGACTTACCGGAGAGAGTACGAGAACTTCACTCATCTCCCCGGCGAGTCCGTCGATGCCCTTTTCTAGCGATTTACGGTCGTTGTGAACAACATGAGAGCCAATGTGGACGTCCTCCCATACAATGATCATGATAGAGCCGTGAAGCTCTTGCACTCGTTGGATCGTACCGTATGGGACGGGAAGTTTGAGGCTATTGTTGAGTCCGAGAAGTATGACACCTTGATAGTGAACGAGCTGTTCTCGAAGCTCAAGTCGGCTGAGTTGGACCGTGGTATGACAGCCAAGATCGAGAGCCTGACTGATTCTCATAGTCTCGCTCTCGTTAGTGGCAAAGGAGCTAAGTCTAACGCTAACGCATCCTCCAGGATGTACTCTCTGTCTTCTTTGATGTCTTTGCCAGATGAGGAGTTCGACGTGCTTGGAGAGGACGAGCTGGCGTTGCTGACCAGGCGGTTCGAGAGGCTGCACGAGAGCCGGGTGAACACGAGGAGGACAGCACGGACGTGCTTTCAGTGCGGCAAGCCAGGACACTTCGTCGCCGACTGCCCGGAGAAGACGGAGAACAAGGACGGCTACAAGGACGGCTACAGGCACCGATCGAGCAAGGATGGCAAGTACCGATCGAGGCGCGATCACAAGCACAAGAACAAGCACAAGGACGAGCGACGGTCGAGGAAGAAGGATGGCCGCGGCAGGAAGGCCCGAGCAATGGTCGGAGCGAGCGACGTCGACTCCAGCTCCGCCTACTCTTCCTCAAGCTCGAGTAGCAGTGAAGATGAAGGTGATCGGCGCAAGAACAAGAAGTCATCCAGGAACTTGAGCGGGTTGAGCTGCTTCGCGAGAGATGGCTTCTGCGGCATGGCCCGTAGCTCCGGTAGCAAGAAGAGCCACCAGAGTGACTCGGACTCTGACTCCGAGGATGAGGTATGTGATGAGCTCTCTTCTTTGCGCAAGGAGAATGATGAGTTGGTTGACTTGCTTGATAACCGCGATCACATGCTTAGAGAGGCCAAGAAGATGAGGAAAGAGCTTAGGGCCTCACTAGAAGATGCTAGGAACCGTGTGGCTGAGCTAGAAACCTAGAACCTAGATGCTAAGCTTGAGATTGATTCGCTTAAGGCTTCTCCTGTGGTTTCTGATGAGATTGATTGCTGTGATTGCTCTGTGTACCTAGCTGATCTTACTGCTCTTAAGGATAAGCATGCTTCTACTTGTGATGAACTAGATATGCTTAGGGTTGAAGTGGCTGAGCTTAAGTCTAGACCTGCTTTGCTAGGTGCTTGCACTTCTTGCCCTGTTTTGCATGGAAAGATTGATGAGATGCATGCTTACACTGTTTCGCTTGAGGCTAAGTTGAAAGAGCCTATTCCCACTTCTTGCTCTACTTGTGAATTGCATGCGGTTAAGAATTTGGAGCTTGCACATTATGTTGATCGCTTGCAGGATGAAAATGATGAGCTGAGAAAATGTATGAGCTGGTTGTCGGGTCAGGAGCCTCAGCTCGGTATCATGATAGCGGCCTTCAAACGCTATGATGGTCAGGCACTTGGGGCTGACAAGCTTGGAGAGAACTGTGGTGAGGGAGTTGAGAGAGTTGGAGAGATTCCTATCCCACCACCAAACAGACACAAGAACAAGTTTGAGCTCAAGCCCAACCATCTCAGAAACAAACTTGACACTACTCCAGATCCACCCATATTCCCTCACCCAACAAATGATTTTCAGAAACCGGTGAAGTTTGTGAGCCCAAAGGGAGGTGAGGAAGGAGAGAAGAAGGGTGAGAAGCCGAGTGGGCAGCCCCAACCCAAGCCTAAGCCTAAGCCACAGCCCATAAAGTTCCATTGTTGGGTATTGTGGGAGAGATGGTCACAAGGATGAGTTTTGCTTCAAGAGGAAGCGTGAGGAGAGAATGGCTAGAGAGTGGGCTAACAGGGACAGGTACCACCCCTCTAATGGTGTACTTGAGCCTCGTATGCAGATGCCCAGGGCCAAGGTGATTGTGAGGACGGTTCCGGCTTGGGGAGACCGGGAGGCTGCAGGTGTTTCTGCTGGCCGAGCCACACCGGTCAGACCGGTGTACTACACCGGTCAGACCGGTGTAGGTCTGGGCAGACAGCGAGTCGGGTTTCGTGCTCGTGAGGATGCTCGGTTTGTTTCTGGAGGTCGTGGTTCTGGTGGTTGGTCTGGAAAGTTTGCAGGTGGTCAGTTTGCTAGGTGTTCTCCACCTCGTGCTCAATACGAGGGTGAGAAGAGTCGTAACTTTGAGATGGAGCGGAGGAACGATCCACGGTTTCCCTTTCGTGGTTTTCGTCCTCCTCCAGCTAGAGAGGGTTGGTTCCCTCGTGGTGGTTACCGTGGTGGTGTTCGTGGTGGTAGCTTTGATAGGCGTGATGATTTGGTTTGTGCTAACCCCACTTTGGAGCAAATGGCTCGGCACTGGTTTTACTCTTTTGGTACTAACCCCAGTGCTGAGTCATTTGTTCACTCACGTGCTCGCTTTTGAATTTCAGGTGGGAGACTTGAAGAACATTTGGTTGATTGACTCTGGTTGCTCGAGGCATATGACCGGAGACAAGGGGTGGTTCTCAAGTCTCGTCCCGGTGGTGACAAAGAAGTACATCACCTTTGGGGACAATGGGCAAGGGCGTGTGCTGTCAGAAGGTGAGATTAAGGTAAGTGACAAGATCACTCTCAGGCGTGTTGCTCTTGTTCAATCGCTTGGATACAATTTGCTTTCTGTGTCCCAGTTGTTGGATGAGGGTTTTGAGGTGTTGTTCCGGCCTGGTGGTTCTCGGATTTTAGATTCTCGGGGGGATCTTGTTTGCATGGTCGTTCCCGAGGGTCAGGTGTTTCGAGCTGATTTTTCTCAGTCTTCTGGTGTGGAGCGTTGTTTCTTGGCTGGTTCTTCGAGTGAGTTGTGGAAGTGGCATAGGAAATTGGGTCACTTGAGCTTTGACCTTTTGTCTCGCTTGAGTAAACTCAATTTGGTCCGAGGATTGCCACGATTGAGGTTTGAGAAAGAGTTGGTTTGTGCGCCGTGTAGGCATGCCAAGATGGTAGCCTCTTCTCACCCGCCTCTCACCGATGTGATGACTGAGCGTCCATGCGAGCTGCTCCATATGGACCTTGTTGGCCCAGCTCGTGTGCGATCTGCGGGTGGGAAGTGGTATGTCCTTGTTGTGGTGGACGACTACTCTCGGTATGCGTGGGTGTTCTTTCTTGAGGAGAAGGGGGAGACGTTTGGTTTTGTTCGAGATCTTGTCTTGAGGTTAAGAAACGAGAGGCACGGAGATGCCATACGAGCGATCCGCAGTGATAATGGCTCGGAATTCAAAAACTCCCGCTTCGAAACCTTTTGCCATGACTTGGGTCTTGAACATCAGTTTTCGAGTCCGTATACGCCTCCCCAGAATGGCGTGGTGGAAAGGAAAAACAGGACCTTGTGCGAGATGGCTCAGACGATGCTCGACGAGCATAGGACTCCGAGAAGGTTCTGGGCTGAGGCGGTCAATACCGCGTGCCATGTGTCGAACAGGATCTACCTCAGGGTTCACAAGAAGAAAACCTGTTACGAGTTGATGCACGATCGCACACCCAAGGTGAGTCACTTCCATGTCTTTGGTTGTAAATGCTTCATTCTGAAGAAAGGGAAGAAGTTGGACAAGTTCGAGACTAGGTCTGTCGATAGCATTTTCTTTGGTTATGCATCTCATTCTAGAGCATTTCGTGTGCTTAATCTTGAAACTAAGCAAATCGTGGAGACTTACGAGGTAACCTTCGACGAGACATAGCCACGTAGTCAGCTTGTTTTTGAGTGTGCAGGTGACGACGAACTTGGCGAGGAGATCTTTCAGGAGGAGGAGCATGAACATGAAGATGATGAAGATGGCGGTGTGATGCCCGCGGCTGAACATGTACCTACTACTTCGACGACGATCGAGAATGGACCCTCTCCCACACCTACAACGACAAACCCAGATCAAGGCGAAGCTGCTGTTGAGGGGGAGGTAGCATCAAGGCGAGAACCTCCCCGATGAGTGCAAGTGGATCACCCAGCTTCGAGAATCATCGGCGACATGAATGAACGTACTACACGGTCGAGGATTCGGAACAATTCTCATTTCGCTCATGCTGCTTTTGTTGTCACCTTTGAGCCCAAAGACATTGGACACGCGTTATCTGATCATAATTGGGTTAACTCGATGCATGAGGAGTTGGAGAATTTTGAGAGGAACCAAGTTTGGGTGTTGGTTGACCCTCCCCCAGGGTGTAAGCCGATTGGGACAAAATGGGTGTGGAAAAATAAAGAGGGAGAGAAAGGAGAAGTGGTGAGGAACAAGTCGAGACTTGTTGCTCAGGGGTACAGTCAGAAAGAGGGGATCGACTACGAGGAGACTTTCGCTCCTGTAGCTCGTTTGGAGGCGATCAGGATCCTTCTAGCCTTTTCCGTGGCTAAAGGGTTCAAGTTGTACCAGATGGATGTGAAGAGTGCGTTTCTGAACGGTGTGTTGGAGGAAGAGGTGTTTGTGAGGCAACCACCGGGGTTTGAGAGTGAGAAGTACCCTCACCGGGTGTACAAGTTGAGGAAGGCGCTGTATGGGTTGAAGCAGGCGCCTAGAGCTTGGTATGGTAGGTTGAGGGGGTTCCTGTTTGAGAGAGGGTTTGAGATGGGGAAGGTCGACCAGACCTTGTTTCTCCTCAGGCAGGGCAGAGATATCCTGATTGTGCAGGTATACGTGGATGATATTGTCTTTGGTGGCTCGTCTAACTCTCTTGTTGCAAGGTTTGCAGAAGACATGAGCAGGGAATTTGAGATGAGCATGATGGGCGAGTTGCAGTTCTTCCTCGGGCTACAAATCAAGCAATCAAAGGAAGGAATATTTGTGCACCAAGCTAAGTACACCAAGGACATTGTGAGGAAGTTCAAGATGGAGGACTCCAAGGCCATGGCGACGCCTATGAGTACGACTACAGTTCTTGATGCGGACGAGGAAGGTGAACACGTGGACCAGAAGGAGTACCGGAGCATGATCGGGTCACTCCTCTACTTGACGGCGACGAGGCCGGACATCCAATTCTCCGTGTGTCTGTGCGCTCGTTTTCAAGCGTCTCCGAGGACTTCGCATCGGCAAGCAGTCAAGCGCATTTTCAGGTATTTGCGACACACTCCCGACTTTGGCCTTTGGTACTCTGCGTCTTCTTCTTTGGCGCTTCATGGATTTTCAGACGCGGACTTTGCCGGGTGTCGGTTGGATAGGAAGTCCACTTCTGGGACTTGCCAGTTCTTGGGTTCTTCTTTGGTATCTTGGTCTTCCCGCAAACAGTCGAGTGTTGCTCAATCCACTACCGAGGCAGAGTATGTGGCCGCAGCTAGTTGTTGCTCTCAGCTCCTTTGGATCACATACACCATGAGTGACTTTGGTGAGGAGTATACCCATGTCCCACTTCAATGTGATAGCACCAGTGCCATAAGCGTTGCAAAGAACCCAGTGCTCCATTCCAAAACCAAGCACATAGAAGTGAGGTATCATTTTCTGAGAGACAACGTAGAGAAAGGGAAGATAGCTTTGATCCATGTACCCACACATGAACAACTAGCCGATATTTTCACCAAACCCCTAGATCAAGCAACTTTCACTCGTTTGCGGGGGGAGCTTGGTGTTTGTTTGATTTCTTGAGTTGGCGTGTGGGAGCTCCTTTGTAGCATATGTATAGCTTTTCTTTGTGCATTTCTTGCTTTTGGCATGGCATATGTAACATGATGTATAAGCATCTTTGTATCTTAGGTTGCATGCATTTTGTATCATATGCATTGGTTAGGAAAGGCTTCTCCTATATACATTGTTCACCAAGGAATGATATATATGTCTTTGTGAGCTAATTTGGTAAGCTATGGTTAGTTTGGCTTAGCTCTTGATAATCTTGGTTTGTATCCATTGTTGATGGCTATGTTTTTGAAAATTTCATATGTATGCTCTCTTGTGAGTAAATGTCTTTACATGATCTTGACATGTTTTAGTGGCTTGGCTATGCTTAATTTGTGGTTGGATAGCTTATTTTGATCATATGGGGCCAAAGGCTCATTTGCCATCATGAATGTTTAGCCCCCATGCTTCATCTTGTGGAGGGGCATAAGTTCCTTTTTGTCGCAAAGACATTTCATGTACCAATTATAAATCTGAAAATGAAATGTAAATTGCTTGAAAAATGTGCTCTCATGTCATATGTGCTAATTTTAATTTGCTTTGGGTGCTAAATCGTTGCATGATGCTTACCAATGAGAAGTCTCATATATAGAAGTAGGCACATGGCTCGGTGACTTTGACATGACATGAGGTGCTTGTGGGTGTTTATGATGGTCTTATGCTTAGAATGGTTGTCCTAGCATGAAGTTTGTGTGGCTTTGCCATTTTGACATGTTTTGATCATGTTTAGGACTTTGCTCATGAGAGGGTGATTTTTCGCAAAATTGCTAAATTCTATCTTAGCTTCGCCCAATGGTTGTGAAACTTGGTGATCATGAAGTTTATGTCATTACGAAGCTATAGAGTATCTAACTTGCTCGTTTGGACATGTGTAGCATCCTATGTTGAATTTTGTCTATTTGAGAAGCTCTAGGTTGCATTTTTTGCATTTTTGGCTTGATTCATGCATTGTCAACAAGGGGGAGAAGTTTGAGCATGTTTTGGCCTACTGAATGCATTTGGAAGGTTTTCAGGTGGTTTCGAGCTATTTTTGGGCTCTGTTGTGCACCGGTCTGACCGGTTGAGGTCACCGGTCAGACCGGTCAGAGTGCTGGTCCTGTTCACATGTTTCCCACCGGTCTGACCGGTGGTGTCGACCGGTCTGACCGGTCAGAGCTGAGCTGTTGCAGCTGCTCTGTTTCGTGAAGTGGTTTGCATGCATCTGTCCAGGGGGAGGTGCATTGGTTCAGGGGGAGCTTGCATGTATGCAGGGGGAGCTCTTTGTGGTTTTCGAGCTTTGGTTTGATGGTTTGTGCTCTTTGCTTGAGCATGTTTTGTCTCGGATGTGTCGAGCCGTTGCCCTTGCCTAAGGGGTCCGAGACTTGTCTTCTTCAAGTGATCTTGTTCTTTGCCTTTTCTTTGGCTTTCGATCGCTTGTTGGAGTTTCTTTTAGTCGTTTCTTTCCTTTTCCTTTTCTCTTGGTTACCAAAACGTGTGTGTTGTCAATGCACTCATCAAGGGGGAGATTGAGAGCCAGGTGTGGTTCGAGGACCGGTGGATGGTCGCTTCCTGGTGTGATGAGTGATTGACAATGTGGTGTGGACTGATTCTTGGCTAAGTATTGCAGGTGCAGGTTGCGGCTTGACTGGTGCAGGTGCAGGTGAAGAACAAGCGTGAAAGGTCGTTGCCTCCAGGTGTGGAGAAGACAAGTAGGCTTGGTTCGAGGGACCCGGTGGCCAGCGGGGTTAAGTGCGGGCCGCATGGTGGCAAGAACGACAAGATGAAGTCATGGACGGTTTCTTGGTTGAGCCTCAAAACCAAGGTCGAGCCGGGACTACGTGGGAGCCGAGTCATGAGTGGTGATTGGCGGAGGCTACACCGAGTTCGCGGGGTTTCCGGTGGTTCACCAGAAAACCACTGGATTCCTTGGTTGATCCACAAAGCCAAGACCGAAGAACCGAAGACGGAGGTGCAGCAGCTCCAGACCGGTCTGACCGGTGGGTCTGACCGGTCTAACCGGTGGGTACCGGTCTGACCGGTGAGGAGCACCGGTCTGACCGGTGTGCGACGACGCAGTCCGGAATCTTCGAAGCGGAGGACACGCGTCGGGATCGCAAGGCTTGCGTCGAGGCTAAGCAAGTTTGCGGTCGCTGGGCATCCGTCCGATGGTGCGAAGACAAAGACTTCCAATTTCGCTCTCGAGGGGCATGTATCCCTAGTTAGCTAGTAAGGGTATTTTAGTCTTTCGGTTGCCTCCATATAACCCAAGTGGTGAGAGGATGGCAGCCATCGCTTGGAATCCTAGCTCATTTGGTTTTCCTATTTTCCTTCCTATTTTCTTAGGATTTTCGTAAGACTAGCTTGAGAGCTTCATGGTGAGATCTTGTGAGAGGGAAGGATGATCGGGCGGTAAGCTAGACCTTGTATGAACCTCTTTGGTATGTATAGATGATTCGGCGTGATTCCTCAAGGCTTGGATGTGTCTTTCCCGTTTCTCCTTTTTGGTGATTTTCGGAGCCCTTTCTTGGCGATTTTCTTGGAGCGATTTCGAGGCCTTTCTCTTTGGGATTTGGTGGGGGATGTATGCATGAACCCTTCGTGGTTCTTTTCCCTTTGATTCCCCTTCCAAATCCGTGAGCAAAGGGGCTCGATTTTGGGGTTTTCGTGGCTCTAGGGTTAGAGGCGTTCTTGGTGGGATTTCTTCGATTCCTCTTGATTTGACAAGTTTTGGTGGACCAAATCTTGGCTATGGAGTACCCATGAGGTGTTCCTACTATCTCCAAAGTCCTGTGCAAAACCGTGGAGCGGATCGGGAGATCGGGAGTTGGATTTGGAGGAGTTGACTCGCGGGCGCTGTTCATCCCGAGCTGCCCAGGCACGACCGGTCTGACCGGTGCTCTTGACCGGTCTGACCGGTGCTAGCCCTTGGTGGGTTTTTGTCTCGGGGAACAGCCTTGTCCGTGTGGTTTTGTCCCGTGGTCCTGCTGATCAGTTCTTGGCGTGTTTGGAGTTGGTTTGATAGGTTTTGTGAGGGGTTCTTCTTCCTCACAGGTTGTGTTTCGTGGTGGTTTTTGTTCCAGGGCCTAGAGGAGTCACTGAGGCTTCCTGGAACGTTTGCTGTGCGACTGCTGTAGCCACCGGCCTGACCGGATCTGTCCACCGGTCTGACCGGAGTCACCGGTCTGACCGGCGCAGTCCATCGGTCTGACCGGTGTAGCTCAGGCAGCAAGCCGTGCAAGTTTCCGCTGTGGTTTGGTGAGTTTTGACTCGGAAGGTTGAGTGTTGGTTCCTAGGACCAGTAGCACTCCAGTGGCTGCGTGGTCTTGGCCAACTTGGGTAGTTGGGTCGGAGACGTGAGTTGGAAGCCGTGTTCGTCTTGTTGGAGTTCTCATCTCTTTCGAGAAGAATTTTTATCGGCTCCCATTCACTCCCCCCTCTCTGGTTCGCCTAATCGGTCCTTCAAATGGGGCGGCGGCGGAGGCACCAGACGACATTGCTCCCGCTCGACGTCGCGGCGCATCGCTCCGACCCGCACGCGAGCGTGTAGTGCGCTCTCTGACCCGCATACGCTCGTGCGCTGCGCCGCGACGTGCCGCGACGTGCGCAGCCGCGTCGCCGACCCGGGCTTCCGCCTCCGCCTCCGGCACGCCGGCCGGCCGGGAGGCCGGAGCAGCCGGAGCGCCCAGGCAGGGGAATACGCCACCGGGAGAGGTTGGAGGCGGCCGGCGCGGGCGGCAGAGGAGGTGCCGGCGAGGAGGATCGAGGGCCGGCGAGGAGGATCGAGGTGCCACAGCTGGAGGGCCGTCGGGGCGGGAGACTGGGGGAGACGGCGGCGAATGGATGGGGATGGATGTGGCCGGCGGGTGAGTGGATAGGGATGAGTGGGATGGATAAGAAGAGAAGGGTATATTAGACATTTCACAATTTTTTTCATTTTAAATCATCAGGAGAAGCTGTTTTGCCAAACGTTCTTCTGAAACGGTTTCAACTTCACCCCCAAATCCGCTTCACCAGCACAGTCACAGCCGGAGCTGCCACAGCCACAGCCACAGCCGTGCCAAACGGACCCTACATGTAGCGATGTGTTACTGACTTCTTTTGTTGAAGGGAATGACGTTGAGGACAAATAAATTAGTTCATTTTTGAACTATAACTAGCTTGACATAAGCGTCATATATGTATGGATGGGGGTAATATTTTTAGGAAAAAGTATATTTTCATCCTCAAGTATTGCAAAAGTGCGACGTTCATCCTTTATGTTTCATTTGGTGCAAATGACCCCCTTAACTATCTAAACTAGTGCACTTTTCATCCTTACTTTAGTTTAACAATGTTAACTATCATATATTAGCAGTTTAGATCATAAAATCTTCTGGCTTATTTCTGCACAATCTTTATAATAAATGAGCGTGAATTGACTTCATTAATTTTTTAGAAAGAATTTACAAAGTATCCAAATTAGACAATTTACTAAAATTTTTTGTATCCTTATATTTTCAACTTAGCATATTGCATCCATAGGCAGAGATTACTAATTACTCAAATGATTATGTGGCATAAACCGTCAACAGATTTCATCAAACCATTGTTAAACTGTAAGTTGGGATGATAAATGCACCAAATTAGTTAGTTAAATGATTGATTTGCACCAAATGAAACATGAAGGATGAATACCACACTTTTGCAATACATGAGATGAAAAATACACTTTTTTTATATTTTATTCTAAAAAATGCTACTTAAAAAAGAAGGAAAAGAAAAAGCCGGAGCATCCTTGAGTTCAAAGAAACCAGGGGATATACTACACCGCAGAAAACAAAAGGAAAAAACAAATAAAAATCCAAACAGTCTAGGGTTTTGCGTCTTTCCGTCCGAGTTATCCCCACGCCGGGACGCGCCCGGCCCTTCCCCTTCCCCTGCGTCTCGCCCCCAACCCCCCCCGCGGCGGCGGCGGAGGCAGCGCCCTCGCGCGGCGACCCGGAGGGTCTCGACGGTTGCCGCCCCGGCGTCCGTGAAGCACCGTCGCCTCGGCTTCATCCCTCCCGCGGGCCGTGGCGGCGGCTCCCTCGGCTTTGGAGGCGTCCGTGGCGGCGGAACAGGAACCCTAGCGGCTGGCGAGGTTAGTCTCACTCCCTCCCTTATCGATTCATGTGCTATTGCGCGTAGCGGTTGCCGGTGTCTCTCGCGGGGTGCGCAGGGTGTTCTTGCGAATTGCCATCTGCGGGCAATGGGAAGGGGGGAATTCGATTGATGGGGTCGGGACTGGAATTTCGAAACCCTAGATGCGTTGGTTTTGCCGTTTCGTGATGAGGCGACGCCGGTGTTATTTGAGGCGCGGCGGTGGGTCATCTTGTGGCCGGAATCCCTGTTTTACCGGGTGCCATAGATTCAAATCGCGGTCTTGCGAGGTGTGTGTTCCAATAACTGATTAGCACTAGCGGGATTAGGGTTGCTCGGCAGTTTGCAGGGTATTAAGGTCATGCAGGATTGTATTTCTGTAAACGGATTGGTGGCTCTTGATCCTCCCCTGTTGATTTTTAGGGTAGCCAGCATGAGTTAGGGATACACGTTTTCTAGATTTCCTGAGCTCTGCTGGGCAGGTAGTCCATAGCAACCCCAATTGAGTACTGAGTGGTTTGATTTAGGTTGAAATTGTGGCTTTACATGGTGCTTTAGATTCGAATTGGGTCTTGCAAGGTGTCAAATTCAGTAACTGTATAACCACCATTGGGGTTTGGTTATACATGTTGTCCAGTTGGGGGTGCATGTTGGTTTGTAGGGATGTTCATGAAAGAATTGTATTTCTGTCCATGAAGTAGTGGCTCTTGATCCCATTTGTTGACTAAATGTTGGCTTGTAGGGGCATGATTTTGCAAGCAGGCATCTACTAGCAACCTTGGTCAAGTGTCGTCACTGGCTTGAGTTAGGTTGAAATTGTGTTTTTACATGGTGCTGTAGATTGAAATCTTGATGCTCCGAGGTGTTAGGTTTTAATAACTGATTTCCACCATTGGGGTTGGCTGTACAAATGAGTAATCCGGTAGTTGGGATTGTGGTGCATGGTTGTAGGGGTAATGGTGATAGTGATACAAGGATTGTATTTATGTCCATGAATTGGTGGCTCTCGTTCAACTCACGTGATTTTGCAAGATGTTTGGGTCTCTGCTGGATAGGTAGTTGGTAGCAATATTGGGTCTTTCAGGTTGGGGATGTGGAATGCTGGAATGGAAAGGAGGATGAACTATTTTGTAGATGATCTGGTTAAATGTTTTTAACATTTTTGCTGCTTTTTATTATTCTAGTTCTATAGTTGGGGCTTTCTTTTAACAAATAGAGTCTTAGGCAATTTTGAGTAGCATGTACCATGTGCTATCAGATAATCATCACCAACTGTTTAATGTATTTGGGCATCGTTGTGCATTATTGTCTTCTAGCATGTTAGCAAACCAATATTATTTTCCATTTTTATAATAATTTTTGGAATATAGCTGCAGTGTACCTTTTTAATTTGCAGTGTGCCACATCACCTTTTTTTCTTGGCAACTGTCATAACACCTTCTCTAATCAGAGACTGACTAGGTGTACCTTCTCTAATCAGAGACCGACTAGGAGTTCAAGCAATAAATTCTTCATCAATTCATCTTGATTATAACTGAACCTACATGGCTATGGTGCCAAGTGATTCGTCACATCATGGAGTTGTGGACAATAGTCCCAATGGCTTTACCCAGGGTAGGCGTGAGGAAGACAGAAAACTTGGTCCGTCGTGGTATTTCAGTAGAAAGGAAATAGAAGAAAATTCTCCATCCAGGAGGGATGGCATTGATTTGAAGAGGGAGAATAGCCTTCGAAAGTCATATTGCACTTTTCTGCAAGACTTGGGCATGAAGCTTAAAGTGTAAGATTGGATACATTGATCTATGTTTGTTGGCTATCTTGCATTTCACGCTCTAAATTTTAAAGAACACTAATTTCAATTAAGAAATGAAGTGATACTTTAATGTTGCAGTAGAGCTAAAGTGTTTTCAAAATATATGTTTGTTCATTATCAAGTTACTTGGGCGTACATTGTCATGGTATCTACAATTGTTTATGGGATCAGCATAGTTCTTATCACGATACTCATACTGTTACTGAGAAGAGAAATTTTTGCAGCTTCTGTAATCTAAATTTTGTTACACTTGATGGTCTGGCATTGAGAAATAAATTGAGGTTTTGCTCATTTTTGTGTGCATGTTTGATCTTGGTTGCTGCATGCTAAAGCATGACATTTTCTTAAGTGGTTATACTCTTGATGCAAATTGTTAGCTAATGCGAATCCATCAATGTAGTGTTTAATGGATTGTATTATCATTGATTTTGCAGTAGTAAGTTCTTTAGCTCATCATTTTATCTCATAAAAAAGTTCCCTCCATCTGTTTGCTGTTTGTAGGCCTCAAGTGTCGATTGCTACAGCTATGGTATTCTGTCATCGATTTTACCTTCGCCAATCCCATGCGAAAAATGATAGACGAGTGAGTGTTACTCAATGGCTATTGAGTTGTTTTTTGCTGAGAAAGTTTCCCTTGAGCTTTGAGGGTGCTATTAAGTTTAGTAAACAAATGATTTGCCTTTTCCATTTTGTATGCCAGATGACTATTAACAGGATCTTTATGCTTGATAAGAGATTAAAAAACTCAAATGTTTACATTCCCTTTTTATGTTAGAAACTGAATCACTCACACTTCCAGCAGAACAGAAATTCTGAATTACTACAATCGCCCTTTCTATTAGACTGGAATAGAACATAGTAGAATAGGGTGACAAACTTGTATTAAAAGAGTTTCTTACAAGAACTAAACAAAAGTAAAGAAAAGAGAGAAAAAAGTTTAGCAAACTTATCAGTGCAAAAGATCAATTGCTTCGGAATCTAATATCCATACAGATAATTGCCACAGTTTGTATGTTCTTGGCTGGAAAAGTTGAAGAAACACCTAGACCTTTGAAGGATGTCATTGTGG
Source organism: Cenchrus fungigraminus (assembly GCA_036936925.1). Taxonomy (NCBI): domain Eukaryota; kingdom Viridiplantae; phylum Streptophyta; class Magnoliopsida; order Poales; family Poaceae; genus Cenchrus; species Cenchrus fungigraminus. The sequence continues at coordinate 26,498,051 of CM072774.1, read as the reverse complement.
TTTCTTACGAGATTATTCATAAGAAGGATCCTAATGCTGGTCAGAGAATCAAGCAGCAGAAGGTAATGGATTAGGTTGTCTTTTGATCCACAAGTATTGATTTTGTCCTGCACATATCACCATCAAACTTAATTTTTGCATACTCTTTACTTGATAACTACTATGTGTTTGACTCATCGTTTTAAATAGCGGGCTAGCACAAATAGCAGCATATTTTTTCCAGCCACTACAAGGCTATAGTGCAGCTATGGAAAATAGCTGTTTATAAAAATAATTAAAAAATACAAATAGCGGATGCACAAAAATATGGTTATTAAGATATCCGGTGAACAGAAACGTGTTTCCACTTTCCAGTGTTACAGGAGTTGTTATACTGCTCCGATGTTGTTATATTCTTGTATAATGAATTAACAAAATTAAGCTGATTATGTTTCATTTCTGTATCGAGATTCAAATCTCACCCCTGAGTCTTTACTTCTCGTTCTGTGTTTAAGGTGCACAACTAATATCAATGTTAGCATTTTACGACGCTTATTTTATAATTTAACAAAATAGAGAACATATCAGTAGTTGCTTTGTATCATCCTCAGGTTCACAATGTAATTTAAAAAATGCATTTTTAAAAGAAATTATGCTCCTGTTTATCATGCACAAATATTATGATAGTACTCTGCTTCCTGTTTGTAAACCTGTAGATTTATTTTCTGCATGCACTTGTTCATATTTAATTCAAAAGCAATATGCCCCCCCCCCCCTTTTACATAAGTGTTATTTCTACTGATCTGATATTAGTCCTTGATATTTTCTCTTGCAGGAAATATATGATAAACAAAAAGAACTTATTTTACTTGGGGAGCGAGTAGTACTTGTAACACTTGGCTTTGACCTAAATATTCACCATGCTTACAAGCCCTTGGTTGAAGCAATAAGGAGATTCAATGTTGGTGGTACAAATGCACTTCCTCAGGTTGCCTGGAATTTTGTGAATGATGGGTATGCTAATGCTACCCTTGCTGTCTTTTGCAATTGCAGTTCACAGTTGTGTATCTGCTACACTTTAAAAATGTTGTGCACTGTACAGGCTGCGAACTTCGCTTTGCCTGCAATTCGAGCCTCATCATATTGCAGCAGGTGCTATCTTTTTGGCTGCTAAATTTCTCAAAATGAAGCTTCCATCTGATGGTGATAAGATTTGGTGGCAGGATTTTGATGTCACACCACGACAGCTTGAAGGTTGGTATTTTTTGTAAAGTCTGATGAAATGTTTCCAGTTGCTCTATGTTGTTTATTGTTTCTGCAAATTGTTATCATGTGTTTTAGTATCATGAAGTTTCTAAATTCCTTCAAACCAATTCATGTGAATAAAAGAAGATTCTTTTTTTTTTATCATTGTTTCTAAAGCTGAAAATACATTTCGCCCCACATGATTTTTTGGACGTAAATAATGTCATAATACCTTTTCTGATTCACCATTATACAATACAATTTCCAAAAACTCTACATGTTAGCCATTTCCTTGCCTTTGCAGTTTTAAGGACTAAGAAAAATAGATAGAACCAGAAGTATGCATAGTTTAGCCTCATAAGCGTTGTCAAATGAGGGCTTTGCATCAGGCAATTTTCTGGACATGATATCATGCTATTCCTTCCCTAGATATGGGCTTGTTTTTCTCTAGAGAGTGCCCATGTCCAATCGTTATCTTCTTCCTCCAGCCTTTCACCTGTTTCTTCCCAAAGCAGCGCCCCACCACCACCTTGATGGGCGCGTCGCTTGTATATCTGTAGGTTCTATATACCCAGCTTGTATATTTGTAGGTTCTATGTGTTGCTATATTGCGGCCTTTTTGTTTGTGGGTTATATTGAAGTTGTCTATAAGCGAGATTTTTGTAGTGCACACATTTTTCTTCTTTTTATTATTAATGTTAACCTTTTAGAGGTATGCTATATCTTTAGAAGAGCACTGTTCCAAATGCAATTATGTTCACAAAGCAAACATCATCTTCTAGCTAAATAGTCACTTGTCACAAACCATTGTGCTTAGGAGGCCAAATACCCGACTGTTTTGTTTCCAGCTGTCAGAAATCTAGTAGCCTCTAAAGACCAGGAAGTAATTATGCACTACATGTAAATTCTTATTATCCTAATTATTAGCTACTATTATTTTATTAGAAACTATTGGCTTGTGTGTGTTTTTGTAAGGGTGTCTCCCCATTTCTTCTTAATACAAATTAGTTATTACTACCTCCGTTCTCTTTTATATGACGTTGGTTAGTTCATTTTTGAGCTAACCAACGTCATATATTAAAGGATGGAGGGAGTACTATTATTTTATTATAACAATATGGTCTGGCATGAATCTCATCTGGCAAATAAAAACATTTCTGTTGTCCATGATTGCAGAGGTTAGCAATCAAATGTTGGAGTTGTATGAGCAAAATCGCACTACACAGGCACAAACATCACAGGGAAGTGAAGCTGAAGGGAGCTCTGCTGGTGTGCGCAATCCACATGCATCTGTAAAATCTGAAGCAAACTCCAAGGATCCGTCTGCTCCTGGATGTAATCAGGCATCCAAACTGCCAAATTCTTCCTTGGCAGGTGCTCCAGGTCACCATGGCGTTGGACTCTCGAATTCAGACAAGCATATTTCTGGCCCAAAACTGTCTAAAAATGACAACGGTAACCATGGTGGCAGCAAAGATAAGAGCAGCAAGAGTGGAATTAAATCTGATGCTGTAATGGACAGATCTCATCGCGACAAAAAATCCTCACCAGGACATCATTCCAAGTCCAATCATGAGATACTTAATCCAAAGGAAGAACACCAACCACATCGATCACAAGATAACCCTAATGAAACAAGAGATGGTGTTCTTGGTGGCAATGAAGCTCCTGGTGTGTCATCCTCTATGATGGATGCTATGAATAAAATTGACAAGGATAAGGTAAAAGCAGCTTTAGAGAAGCGAAGAAAATCAAAAGGTGGAGTCGCGACAAATGTAAATGTGATTGATGATGATGATCTACTCGAGAGAGAGCTAGAACATGGTGTTGAATTGGCTGTTGAGGATGAGAAGGTCAAGCAGGATAAGAGGCAGAATTTGTCCCATGGTAGCATGCCTCCAGCAGATGTTCAACATGTTGACCATGCAATGGAGAATGGCCACAATGGTGAACAGAGTGTGGCAACGACTGCTGATGATGGGGAGTTTCCAAGGAACAGTAAAGAACAACACCGTCAACCATTTGATAAGCAAAATGATGGTTATGAGCACAAGTCCCAGCAGGATGATCACTCATTGAAGCACGACAAGGGCCATGATGATGAGCTTGCTAAGACATGAGCCAGGATGGAAGAGATGATTGTAAAATGCCTAAGCTCGAAGGTGCACAGGATAACATAGTGTGATTGTGGACCAGGTGCATTTTGGCGTGGAATTCATTGTATGATAGGTAATTTTGAGCATGTGTCTTCACCAGGGCCTGAGGATGTTGCAGTGGCAAAAAAAAAACTGCTGCTTTATGGAACATCAAGATGCCCACGGCTTTTGCGTGTATTTGTCCCCATAACTGATGGCAGTTTAAAACTGTTTCTAGATCTGCACCATGGAATATCTTGGAACTCGTGCTAGCAATATCAATGTTTCAATGAACATTGGAATATGCACTGAAACACGCTTCAGATGACAGTTGCATTCATTTCTTTTATGTGATGCTTCAATTAAAGTGATGCAAATGTTTTGATGTGGCGTAATAATCTTAGCCTGATAAGGCACATATGTTTGCTGCATTTTTTAAGTTTATCAAATTTTACCTGGTTCATAGTCTGCAGTTATTCAAATGATCTAATTGCTTTTTAAAGAGTTCAAGATTTGGCTCAAAAAAAGTTGAGTTCAAGATAATTTAAATCAGCTTATATTTTAAGCAGCTATGCAAAGTTTGGGCTACCTAGTGTTGCACTGACAAAATATATACTAACTGTAGCTCATGTTGTCTGTTTGTCCTTACTGATGTGCCAAGTGGCACTAATATCGGCAGGAAACGTTTTGATGGCTGTAAGTACAAAGTTGTAAGCCATTGTGAGACAACACCAGTTACCGTAGCAGCTACAAATGCTCATCATATAGCACACTTCTCAGTTCTCATTTCCAGATGTCTCAAACAATGCACCGTGATTTCATAAAAAGCTGAATGTACCCCAGACACCAAAAATTGGTGCAATCCACTGAGCACATATCACAATAATGGAGCTGATGAAATGCAACTACTTCCACCCTCAGGTGACACCAAAATGCAAAACCAACCATACCTTGGTCTTATCACAAATTTCTAGATAGTTCGGAGCAAACCAACCATACCTTGGTCTTATCACAAATTTCTGGATAGTTCGGAGCTATTTAGTCGTTTTCATGAAGGATTCAGCACAACCACACACTCCTTTGGATTGGGGTTGAACTTCAACATTGAATTTATGTGAACTCCAGTGAAACTCTGACCTGTCACGACCTGTCACCTGTGAAATATTATACTATCATCACCAAGCTATTATGTGTGCCAAGTATAAAACAACACAACTTTCCAACTTCCCTTAAACTATGAATTTTTTGTTATATTTGACCAACAACTTTTCCAAACTTTCTTATGAACATCCAACTTCAGTTGTAACCCAAAAGTATCTAAAGTCTTAGTGTAAAATTTCTCAAAAAATATGTACAAAGTTGACTAGTTGACTCTGTTTTCAGACTTCGCAATTTTGATGTGTTGATCTAATAACACTTAGGCTATTTCAAAATTAGATTTCTCATTTTATACACCATGGTTTGGAGTGCAAATAGTTAAAATGAAACGTATGCATTTGTGTGACTATTTCCATTTGTGTGACTATTTCATTTGAAACTGAAAGAATTGCAGTCACATGATGGAGTTTGACGAATGATCCAGTAAGCTGTAAAGAATTGCAATCCAGGAATTGCACACCATTGAGGAAATGGTATCACAAGAATTGTCCTAAATCGAATTTGATGAATGATCCAGTAAGCTATAAAGAATTGCAATCACAAGATGATAAATAGATATAATGGTATACTGTCAGCTGAATAGTATCATAACATACTCATGTTCTATTGATTTAGCTCCACATTTCTGAGTATTCAAATTATACCTTTTCACATTAATAAGCCAGGGCAACTATATCCAAACACGAACAATGCATTTTGGGTTATTAGCTTAAACCCCAAATGGCATTCAAAAAAATATACTGGCCCGGTCTCCACCTGGGGCGCGGCAATGTCACGCCTGCATTTCTAGTTTAATCGAAACTAAGAAAAAAATACCTAACTAAATACTTCCAATAATAATAATAATTCCAAAATGGATAGAAGATCCGAGGTTTTAGTATAGTCCGCAAGGACCGTGTTGTTCGCTTCGTCAGATCTTGCTTTATTATTTTTATTTTTTTTTGACAACAAACACTTCATTCATAACTTAACATCATGAAGCTGTTAGAACCATTACATTGTTAATGGTTACAAGTTGGAGTGCCTCCAGAAAAGGGCACCCATGAGCATGGCTAGGATTCACACATAATCCTGAATAATGTAACTGATTGGCCTGTAAATAAGAAACACTTTGTTTTGCTAGCAAATCAGCCATTTGATTATGTTCTCTTCTAATCTTGTGGACCGTTGTGGTTGTACCTGCCAGAAGAGTGTTGACAACTTGAGTAAATGGTTTGATCTTCCAATCCGGGGGATTGGAGTGATCTGACCCATTGATATACTCCCTCCGTCCCATAAAAAGTGCAATCCTAACTTTTGAAAAAATCCCACAAAGAGTGCAATCCTAGAAAATAGATCTAATTAGTTGCCTAATTAAACAACCAGATCAGATCTGCATGTCAAAACTTACTATATTTGGCTAACAAATGAGGGTATTAAAGTCTTTTAATGCCACCACTAATCTGTTCTAAAAAAATTAGAATTGCACTCTTTATGGGACGGAGGGAGTAGTTGACAAGTAGTTGGTTGTCAACAAGAAGATGGGCATCGCTTATGTGCATCCTGTTTAGAACAGAGGCAGCCAAAGCTAAGCCGGCTGATTCCGCCATGAGGACTGATGAAGCTTGTTGCATTGATGCCTTGATGAAGAAGCTAAAAGGAGGAGACATGTCTGTGTTGACAATAAATATGCCTATTCCTGCCTCTCTTGCTCCCACACCCGGTTGGTCCGGGGAAATTGATGCATCTGAATAGCATCTGAAGCCCTGCAGATGAGAAGGAAAGTCGACAAGGTACCTGTCCGGCACATGCCGGTGATGATGTGGTCTTGAGCAACTATCCTGGTGTGTGTCTACCTGTTGGTGTTGGGCTTGTGTGCTGGCTTGAACACCCTCCTGATTATTCTCCTCTAGTGCTTTTGCATAAGTATGCATGTGAGCCTGTGCAGCCTTGCGTACCTGGAAGGAGGTCCATGTTTTCCTCTGGAAGCGGTTATCATTACGAGCTTTCCATAAATACCAGAGAGTAAATAAAGTATTGCACAATGTGTCATCCGAGGGAGTTGGGGTAATCAAAAGGGGTAAAGCAATCTGTACCCCATCCTCCTGTTCAGAAATAGAGTGAATAGGGAGAGGAGGAGTAGAAGCCACCCAGACTTGGGTGGGAAGGTCACATTTGAAAAATAAGTGGACATCATTTTCAATCTGGCCACAGTAAGAGCAAAGGTTATCTATATGAGTTGAATATCTACCTCCTCTCTCCCCAGTTGTCAAAGCCCTCCTTATAAGTCTCCAAGCAAAAGTTTTAAGAAAAGGAGGTAATACCTTGCTTTTCCAAACCTTTTGTAGAATGAGATTTGCATCCTGAGATATACTCCTAGACCCTTGGGTAGGTAGGCTGTGACTGTCTTGTGCTGCTATGCTGTTGTAGATTGCCTTGGTGGTACAGAGCCCATTTGTTGAAGGTGTCCATCTAATTAAGAATGTCGCTATGATCTGAGTTGACCACCAGAATGGATTGGATGGCTTGAACCGCCTGAGGAGAGAATATGGTGGATAGCAGGTCTTCGTTCCATGTGTGGGTTCCCTGAATCCACAGATCTGCAACCTTTGAAGGAAGTGGGGTGTTGACCACCGGCAGCAAGAGATGGTCATGAATGTTTTCCCAAATTGGAGCCCAAGGTTCTGTCCATATGGATGTGTTGCATGCATGTATCTGATATGTGGCATTTGAGGTAAGGTGCTGTCTGACCTGCAAAACAGAAGACCAGTAGACAGATTTGGTTGTATTGTTAGGGGCTGACCAAAAGGAGGTATGAGGGTGATATTTGGCTTTCAGAACAACGGAAAGAAAATAATTTTTTTGAGTGGCAACATTCCAAGCAGAGTGAATAACAAGGCTTTTATTAACCATTTGCAAGTTTTTTATACCCAGACCACCCTCTTCTTTAGGTCTGCAGATGTCTTCCCAAGAGCGGTAAGCAATAGGGCTTGTGGCTTGCTCCTCCTGAACTCCTGCCCACCAGAATCTCTTGATGATGGTGTTAATTTTTACTATGAAAGTTTTGGAGAAAAGAACAGAAGACATGTAGTAAATAGGGATAGAAGAAAGCACTGATTTAATGTACTGGAGCCTACCTGCATGATTTAACTTGTTAGCTTTGAGGGTTCCAAATTTTGCAAAGAACTTATTGTAAATGAAATTATAAGCTCTGTTTTTGTCCTTATGACTGAAGATCATAGGATGACCAAGGTGTAAAGTGTTAGGCAGCATGTCTTGTACAGGGAAAATGGCTTTTATATTGTCTCTGATGTTATGAGGCACATTCTTACTAAAATAAATTGAAGATTTTTGTAAGTTAGGTGTCTGACCTGACTGATTGCAGAAGTTGTAGAGGATAGATTTCATTTGTTGTGCCTCTTGTGTGGATGCCTTCCCACATAAATCAGATCATCTGCAAAGAGGAGTGAGTGTATAGCTGGGCATCCAGTACCTAGAGAAACCCCTATAATTCCTCCGCTATTAACTTCGTCCTCCCAATTTCAGCCATGCCTAATCCTGACGCCCTGGTCTCTCCCCCATTGCTTGTTATCCCCCCTGATCTCCTCCTCCAGGAGTCCCTCCTGATCCGCCCTGTCCAGCCCCCACCTCGCCTATTCACGCTAACCCACCGCGCGCTGCGTCGATCTCTTCCATTGATCCAACTACTTCAACACTAATCTGACCAAATTTGAGAGATTCAGTTGCGGATGCTACACATCAACGTGCCACAGCGGCCACCTCTTCCCTGACTACTGCAAGTATGCCGAATCCGTTGTTGGTTGTCGGCCAACAAGGTACCGCTGGTGCGAATATTCACTTGGCATGGAACTGTCGTGGATCAGGAGGAAGCTTTCGCAGTTCAACCATGCTCCATCTCGCTCGCCTATTAAATTCTACTAAACCGCAGGTATGCTTTCTCTCAGAAACTAGGAACAGTTCCATCACAAAAAATGCCATAAAAAATCACTTCAATTACAAAGATGCTTTTGTTGTGCCTTCTCAAGGACAGTCTGGTGGCCTTTGGTTGATATGGAATGATGATATTGATCTTACTGTTGTCGACCATAACCATCACTTCATCTTCGCGCTGTGCATTAATAAGGCAACTATGAAACAGTATGGCTTAATTTGTATTTATGGAGACCCGCACCACCATCTCACTAGTGTTATTTGGAACCAAGTCTTGAACTTTGTAGATCAAAACAGTAGCCTTCCTATGTTATGTATGGGCGATTTTAATGATATCATGCATGCTAGTGAAAAGTTAGGTCCTAGTGCTACTAATTTTAATCGCATTTCTAGTTTCTGTAGGTATGTTAAGCAATGTGATTTATTTGATCTTGGCTATAGTGGGCCAGCATATACTTGGACTAATAAGCGTTTCTCCTCTGTTCCCACTTATGAAAGGCTTGATCGTTGTTTAGGCAATGCAGAGTGGTGTCTGGCGCATCCCAATACTACTATATACCACCTCCCTATGATGTATAGCGACCATGCTCCTATCCTTGCGGTTCTAAACTCTCAGAGCACGCGTATTAATAAGCCTTTTAGGTTCGAAAATTGGTGGCTTATGGATAAGGAATATCATCACATTGCTAAGACTAGTTGGATTAGATCATCTAACCGTGTTTTCTCGCAGAAAACTAAATTTCTTGTTGCGGATCTCAAGAAATGGAGGAGGAAGAAACCCAAAAACAGTGATCTTTTAGCCCAAATTGAACACCAAATTTTAGACCAGCAAAACCTCCACCCATCCCAACAAAACCACACGCTTCAGGAGCAGCTCCACCAACAACACCAGGACCTCATAGCCAAAGAGGAACACTACCACACTCAAAGAGCCAAAAAAAATTGGGCTACGAGAGGGGACAGAAATACAGATTTCTTCTACAAAGCAATAGTCAAAAGGAATAGGAAAATCAAGATTTCCTATCTCATTAATCCCGATGGTTCCCAAGCCACCACTCCTCAACAACTAGCAGACACTTTGGTTCAGTATTTCACTGACATTTTCTCCTCACAAAACTCATCCTCCTACGGCCTTTTCCCTCCCCACAACAACTCCACTCGAACCCAACCTCACAACCATCTCAATACTCCACCTACTCCTAGCCCCGCACAACCTACAGACCAAGTTGATGGACAACAGCAAGCTGCTCCAAGGGAAGATGCTTTCAGATACACATACTCTACCCCTGATTTGCAGGAAATCCATAGTATTATCAAGGAAATGAGGAGCAATGCAGCCCCAGGACCAGATGGTCTCAATGCCGCCTTCTACAAGGCAGCATGGCCATGGATCAAGGAAGATATTTATCAGATAGTCAAAAAATTTTATTCAAATGCTGTTTTACCTCCGGATATTAATAAAACTTTTATTACTCTTATCCCAAAGATCAGCCAGCCGACTAGCCCTAAAGACTTCAGACCCATAAGCCTTTGCAATGTCATTTACAAAATTATAATAAAAACCCTTGCCAACCGCCTCAAGCACCACCTCCCTGGTTATATCGATCAGGCTCAATCAGCTTTTGTTGCTCACAGGCATATATCCTCCAATGTAATCATCACCCAAGATTTCATTCGTCTTCATGCATCTTGTGCTCCATGGATTTTGTTGCAATTCATCATGCATGTACAGATTAATTTGTTCCTCACGTCATCAAGTGAATCTGCATTGGCATTAGATCCATTATTTATTTATTTTCTAACTTGGATCTTTTCTTATCCTGTTTCTTGCTAAACAGGATGTTAGCTGACAGCATTACAGAGTGTAAGAAATCAAAACGTACCTCAGATGCTACTGATATAAATGCAAGCCTTGTCTGTCTTGAGGTTATTTTGGGCCAATTTATATGCACCCTACTTACGTAGGATTGTTTGGGCGGGCGAGGTCGTCTTGAGGTTGTGTGCACCGTATCCATAAAACAAGTCGTTTCGGAGAACGACACGGTCTTCAAAGTACAACTTTGACTCCTTATTTTTATAAAAATATTTATTAAAAAGCTAACATATGTATACTTTTATGAAAGTATTTTGCAAGATAAATATATTCATGTAGTTTTCACATTTTCAAACTCAACAATTTAAAAATTATTCATGATTTATATTCCTAATGTTTGACTGAAATCTTGTCCAAAACGACTTGATTTATAGGCACGAAGGGAGTACTGTGACTATACACATTTGGGAGCATCAACGCAGATCAACAGAATAGTCTTCAGTCCAATACATTAATTAATCATTGATTATTGAGCTACATATATATTCTGTTCCCAACTACATACTCTGCCCCACCATCATAATTTCGCTCTGATCCCTCATGAGATATTTGACATAGCCTGCTATGGATGGTTACACCTCCAAAGTTTAGGTCATCTCTAGAGATATGTTTGTTACTCGTAAGAACTTGCCAACCATTTGAACATGTGAGTAGCTTTAAGTAATGCAGCTAATATGGAAGTGTTTATGTGAATGATTATCCACATCCTCAGTTCTCATCTTTTGCCTCTTGTTCGCACCAAAAATTGGCAGGTCTGGTCTGACCGGTCTGACCTGTGGGTCCCACCGGTCAGACCGGTGTGGTCAAAGTCTACAAAATACAATTTGGACTTCACCATTGGATAGGTCTCGTCGAGTAGATCAAGATTCATATGTGGAACGTCCAAATGGGATCTGGATGAGGGAGATATGACTTCTGCAAGATCTACACGTCGGGTGCACCGGTCTGACCGGTGCCCGTGACCGGTCTGACCGGTGCCCCCTGATTTCGAGCCAAATTGAGGAGTCCTGATAGATTAGGCTTGTAAAAGGATTTCCTTGCGGGGTAAGACCCCCCCACCCTATAAATATAAAGGGTCACGACCGATTGAGGAATATAATCACAATCGAATCTATCTTTTATCGTATGTACCTTTTCGTTCCTCTTTACCCTACTCTTCCAACCCTACCATGCTGTTCTTCCTTAATCTCCGCGATGTTTGAAGACGTCCTAGCTGGCCTGCCGAATCTAGGACAACCCTGCGTGCGCCGCCCCGACGGGATCCTGCCCGGGCGACGTTCGTTGGTCTTTCTCCGGATCTTCCCGGTGACACCGGTCTGACCGGTGACCCACACCGGTCTGACCGGTACGGCATGGAGGTGCTGCAAGGAGCTCCTCCGCGTGCTTGTTGGCTCCAAAAGGTGTCAACAAATTGGCGACTCCGCTGGGGACCGAGAAATCTGGTTGTCATGGCCGATCTATCAAGCTCCAGCAATTTGATGGCACTTGAAGGATTACCTGAAGATCTACGCAAGGACATCATCAAGAGCATACATCGTCACTGTTATCAAATAACAGAGCAGGGTGTCATCATGATGGAGATTGATTACATGAACGAGTTGAGGATGTACGATCTACCAAAGCATAGTAAGTCCACATCTAATCTTATAAGTGGTTTGCTTACATTTGTGGATGATTTACTTAATAGAAAAAATAGTGTAGATCTGATTCCCATTAATCAAGAGTCGGTTTCTGAAAAGCCGCCTATTGATATGCCTAATCCTTGCAAAACCTTGCCAAATTGTGATGTTGTTGGTCAAGAAACAAGTCGGTCGTCAGCCGAAATTGTTGACCTAAAATCCCCTAGCAAGAGCATAGAGGCTACATCTAGTACGTCGACGCTCGGGGGGCAACAAAACAAAGGCAACGGTGCCGGTTGCGCTGTGATGAGGTCTGACCGGTGCCCAAACCGGTCTAACCGGGGGGCAACCCGGTCTAATCACCTCATCTAGGGTTCGCAAAATAAATCTAAACCAAAGATGGTTAAGCCGAAAAGACCCGAGATTGGTGTTTGGAAAACAGTTGAATCTAAAGGCCGTCATAAGCATCAAAGAGAAAAGCCGAAGTCTAATGAGAAACTTCAGGCTAAGTTTCAGAGACAAAATAATGTCAATGGTGCTAGTCGGTCTAAAAATTCTAAATGCCCAAAATCTTCTCCTAAAGACAAGTTCCATAATGAGAATCGGCAGTGGAGTAACTATCACAAATCAATGTTGTTTCCTCCATATGGATCATCAATGCCTATGCCATGGGAACCTTATTTTAATATGCATTATTTTTGTCCTCCATGGTATTATAATTCATATATGCCATCTCCTCCTAGATATTTTTGTCCAGACTATATTACTTATAGAGAGCAGGCAATTAATGAGCCATCACCTATGCCTAATGACCATTTTGATCATAAGAATCTGTCAACACAGAAAAATAAGCGCAAAGTGATCAAATAAGTCTATCGCGTAAAAAAGACGGTAGATTAAATAAAAATTCAGATTTGACATTAGACAAAGAAAAGCCGACTATTGAAAAATCATCGGCTAATTCTACTGATCAAATTGCCCCCGATAATGAGCATGTCACAGATAATATAGTTGAACAACAATCATGTTTGGCTGGGGAGCAACATGATCTTAAAGTGGCCGGTTCTCAAGGCACCGATCTAACCGGTGTCTCAACCGGTCTGACCGGTCTCGCTAGTAATTCTGGTAGAGCCGAGAGTATCCCGCTAAACAGCAAGGTGGTGAAGAAGAAGCCAAGTTTTGCTGAGTTATTGTATAAATATCAGAGGATAGCCGAGCAAAAACAAAACAATCGGTTAGGAGTGCAAATGTGGAATTCTTCATCATCAAAAGCAAAGAAGCATCGACGATCATCACATTGGTCTTCATCAATTCCATCGATGCATGTGCCATGGACTGCATATTCAGGTATAAATAATTATAGTCTATACTTTTGGTATAATCCTTGGTTTTCTTTTTACAACTATCAATATGCTTGTGGTACACCAAGGAGTTACAATTGGCCGCCATGGTCAAATCAGAGCTTCAATTGTTAGTTTTGCTGTTGGGAAAGCCGAAATATTAGTTTTATACATATTGTAATTACTAGGATTCAATTTCGGTTACAATAGCATCCATATAGAGTTTACATATGGGCGATGCATTGCTGATCATCGTCTTCAGCCAATTTTGATATCTGTGAATGTTTTCTGGCACGCAAGCTTTACCAGAAAACAGGAGGGCATATGTTCGCACCCAAAATTGGCAGGTCTGGTCTGACCGGTCTGACCTGTGGGTCCCACCAGTCAGACCGGTGTGGTCAAAGTCCACAAAATACAATTTGGACTTCACCATTGGATTGGTCTCGTCGAGTAGATCAAGATTCATATGTGGAACGTCCAAATCGGATCCGGATGAGGGAGATATGACTTCTGCAAGATCTACACGCCGGGTGCACCGGTCTGACCGGTGCCCGTGACTGGTCTGACCGGTGCCCCCCGACTCCGAGCCAAATTGAGGAGTCCTGATAGATTGGACTTGTAAAAGGATTTCCTTGCGGGGCAAGACCTCCCCATCCTATAAATATAAAGGGCCACGGCCGATTGAGGAATATAATCACAATCGAATCTATCTTTTATCGTATTTACCTTTTCGTTCCTCTTTACCCTACTCTTCCAACCCTACCATGCTGTTCTTCCTTCATCTCCGTGATGTTTGAAGACGTCCTAGCTGGCCTGCCGAGTCTAGGACAACCATGCGTGCGCCGCCCCGACGGGATCCTGCCCGGGCGACGTTCGTTGGTCTTTCGCCGGATCTTCCCGGCGACACCGGTCTGACCGGTGACCCACACCGGTCTGACCGGTACGGCGTGGAGGTGCTGCAAGGAGCTCCTCCGTGTTCTTGTTGGCTCCAAAATGTGTCAACTGTCAACACCTCTGTACATGTTTTAAAAGAATTTTGCAGATAATGTAATTTGATACATATTCCTCACCATGTTCTTGTCAAATAAAACATAACGTGGTTATTTGATATTTGAATTTGCTCATCTTAGGCGAGATTAGGAATTGATCATGGGAACATACAATCCAGCACATGGACTATTGTATTGTAGTCCCGTGATACATGTCAAAATAGTTTCTTCTTTCCAGTTCTATTTATAATAGAACTGCAAAAAAAAAAAAAGAAGCAGTCAGGTGCGTTTCTTGAATATAATGGTTCATTTTCACCCATAGTACCAAATGTCAAAAGAGTATTTGTTTCATGGTGCTTGTCAAAAGTTTTGAATTCTATTGTTAGTTTTACATCAAATTAATTGTAGTTCAATGAAGAGTTTTACCAGTTAATTTCATAGCAACTAATTTTCATCAAGATTGAATGCTGATCGAGCGCTTGATTCAAGAGCTCATGAAGGGTGTCCCATACCACCCTGTCACCAAACACAGAACACGTCGTCCCATATCAGATCAGCACGGAATGCAGGCTATATATGAGCAACTCCTCTCTTCTCCCCAAGTTCACTGAAGCAGTAGTATATTGTTGGTGCGATCAATGTAAATATATATACATCCTCCATCTTGGCTTTTTTGTAAGAGCATCTTAATTTCTGTTCATCTGCGGTGTTTGAATGTCGGGTGGGCTAGCTCCTCCCACCTCCAAAAACCCAAACCAACTAATATAATCCTGATCAATGCATATATCTTTTCCTGTTGTCAAGTGCCTTTCGGCTACAACAACTAGTGCCTTAATTTCGCTCTCACAACCCCTGCATATATCTACTATATATTTCCCGCACCCATGCTCATCACTCGGATGTACATATAGACACAACTCGTGAGATGCGTTCTCATGTGTGCATCGGAATGCTGTCTTAAACTCAATATGACAATAGCCATCTCTATATCGCTCAACCAGTCCACAACTCAATAGGTTGTTACAGAACACAGGCATAGATGCAGCTGTAGAAACGTTTTCTCATGCATGTTTTGTGGTCCACAAAGCCTGGTTGCAGCCTTGCAGGTGTGGAAGGCGTCGGGAACTTGCTTTCAACTAGACAACCACACATTGGCAAGAAGAAAGAAGCAGACTGAATGGAGAGGGGGTGTGGAAAAAGCATTAAGAAATTAAACCAGCTATGTGAGAAGATGTTATGTGTGTTACCCACAAATGTCCTATGCTATTCATTTTTCTTCACTATACATATGTTTACTATTAAGTCTTCTTTTTAGTAAGGAGAGTCTGCATGTACAGTCTAATTACAGTATACGCATCAAGTTCACTATTTTCAGGTGAACTAAAGCATAATCTGGATAACTGATTTTGTATTTTAGTTGTCTTGCCATATAACTTCAAGGAGACGATTCAATTCATCTCCGCACCGTGACCACGTGCAGCACTACTAAGGCCCTAAGTTCAAATCATGAATTAATTAAGATCCAGATAGATGGGGAAGCACCCAAATCATGGGCCCTTGGGAAGAAGCAGGTGGAGCGGGGAATGGGGACTACTTCTTTGGCCTTTCTATTCCGGTGCGGGCTGTCGATTCATCGGCTCATTGCCCTTCTCTATCTGGCGATGACACACTTCGCTCACGCACCCTCACTAAGGTGAACACCGGCATATGGAATTATTTCTCTCCTTTTCAGTTCCTTAATCTAAAAAAATTTCTCTCTTTTTCAGAATATTGTGATTATTTGCATTTTTGTAATACTCTTACGGTACCTGTTTGTATATACTATTGCCATCTTGAGATTATTGATGATTATTACAGTGGCAATTTGTTGCAGACTCACCGAACACAAGGTCTGGATACCTGTTGTTTTGAGCTGATAGAACAAGCCCATACCTGATTCATCACGGAATGCAGGCTATGAGCAATGTAGCCTGGGGTTGACGATGCATGGCCCATACACAGGGACGATATACAGCACACATCAAGTGCAATGGATACCAAAACATCCCGGCTGAATCATTGAAGCCGCGCCACAGCCGCCTAGGCCAAGATCACCTTGAACATTTACCGACCTCGTAATTTTAATTTCTCACCAACCTCATGACATTATTCTTGACGGTGTATTTGTGCTCCTCTCTTCCCCCCAAGAAGTTTATTGAACTCAATTATCAATCTTGCACCAGCAGTAGTATATTGTTGGTGCGATCAATGCAAATATATTTACATCCTCCATCTTGGCTCATTATCCTAGACACGTGGATGTCATATGTCGCTTCAGCGACAAAATCTCTTCGTGTCGCAGAAGGCCGCGGGACAGGAGGGGTGCGGGGTTTTTTTCTTTCTTTTTTTCTGTTTCTTTCTTTTTTTATTTCTTTCTTTTCTTTTCTTTTCTATTTCTTTTTCCTTTTCTATTTTCTTGTTTCTTTTTCTTGTTTCTTTTTTATTTCTTGTTTCTTGTTTCTTATTTCTTTTTTATTTATATTTCATTTCTAATATTATTTTTTCTGTTTCATTTTTTCTTTCTTTCTTTTTATTCTTCTTTCTCTTTATTCTATTTCTTTTATTTTTCTTATTTCTTATTTCTCTTTTCTTTTTATTTATTTATTTTTTTACTTTCTACTTTGTTTTTTGTTTCTATTTCATTTTTTATATTCTTTCCTTTTTAATATTTTCCCTCTATTAATATTTTTATTGTTCGAGATGAGATGTAAATTTCTTCTCGCTAGAATAATAAGTTGTTCTGGCTATAAGAATCTTGTTCGGGCTATAATAACAAATTGTTCTGACCCTTATTCTGATTTGTTCTGACACTACATTTGTTTTTGTTCGAGATGACACACAAAATTATTCCGACTATAATAAGATTTTGTTCTAATAGTTGTTCTCATTTGTTCTGATACTTTTTTTTTGTTCGAGATGACATACAAACTTGTTCTTGCTATAATAATAAGTTGTTCTGGTTATAGTAATATCTTGTTCTGTCTATAATAATAACATGTGTCTGACCCTTGTTGTGATTTGTTCTGACACCACATTTGTTGTTCGGGATGACATATAAACTTGTTCTGGCAGTTGTTCTCGTTTGTTCTGGCACTTCATTTGTTTTGTTCTAACGATAACAGAATATATAATCGTAATTAAAAAATACGAATAAAAAAAGTTTATCAAAATATAGTCAAGTGGGATCTTGTTTCGAAGTTTTTTTTGTCAGAAATCTAATGGTGCGATCGGAATTTAATTTTGATGTTTGGTTTGTGATTTATTTTTAAGTTTCAATCAATGTTGCATGTAGCTGATGTCATCAGTTTTGTTTTCTTTTGTATGCATGCACTCCAACCTCCAGACCTTCAGTGACAAGATGCTATTTTGTCACCGAAGCGACAGCCAAGAGCGCTCTCCTAGACAAAGTTACAGGAGATTAAGTAGTAGTTCTGTTCTCGCAGTATAGGTCAAAAGAAAAACAATATCTTCAAAGATCCAGAAGTTAAAACATTTAAGATGATGATGAATAGTTGGCGTATTTTAAGAGCATATTAATTTCTGTTCACCTGCACTGTTTGGATATCGGGTGGGCTAGCTCCTCCCACCTCCAAAAACCCAAACTATATATCTTCTCCTGTTGACAAGTGCCTTTGGCTACAGCAAGTAATCCCTTAATTTCGCTCTCACAACCCTACATATATCTATATATATTCATACTCATGACTCGGACGTATACGTGATGTGTTGTCATGCGTGTCTCCTCTTGCACCGGAATCTTGTCAAGAACCCAATACGACAATAGCCACATCCTATAGCCCTCAATCAGTCCACGACTCAGCAGGCCGTTGCAGAACGTAGGCATGGAAGGCATCAGGAACTTTCCAATGTGAATTTCATTAATATCTAGGAAGGAAGATGCAGACAATTTGACCCTGAGAAACAATGTTGCATAATTTGAAATATGGCAACCATGCAACCAGGTGCAATGTCTCACACTCCTGGCATGCACGATCAGCGTCATTCTGATCAACAACTCGACTGGAGTGAAGATTACCATGAAAATGATGCAGACAGATAGGCTATCATACACCCGAGGTACTATTGTCTCCAACAACCAAAATTGATCTGGATTGTGGTTTGATTCCTATAAGACCAGTCTCAGTGCAGAGTTTCATGAACATAGCTACCTAGACTGAAAACTAGGTAACTGTGCCAGTAGAGTTTAATGAGGATGAAACTCTCCTCACATCCCATAAAACTCTCGCATTATCTCTTTTTCGTATGTCAGCAAATTTAGTGTTATTAAACTCATCATGAAACTCCACTGAGACTAGCCTAATTGCTTGGATTATCTTCTAGAGCTATGTGCACATTATCTCCATTTGTGGCAGCCCGGAAGAGAAACTGGTATAGAATTTTGATGTACCCAAAGTGACAAGACTAGACTAGATACATAAAAATGGTATAGCTCCGTAATCTCTGTAAAGAAGAATTTTCAAAACACTACCATGAAAGAACCAGAAATTAAAACATTTGAGACTTACAAGACTCCTTGCATAAAGAGCATCAAAATTTCCATTCACAGTTTTTTTCCCTCTAGGAACCATATACACACAGTTTGGAAGCAGAGTGTAGTACCTTCGTCCCACCATGCATCAATTAAAACCCAATCAATATCTTGTACAATGCACATTATTTATCTTATTCCAATTGTTCAGTCCGCTCTGTGAAGTGCATCAACCCTCAATTAATGTCCCTTTCTCACCCCTCCACAAATCTATAAATTCACCGTGCTCACTCGAACGCATAGCTGCAATTCCAGAGACGTTTTCTAATGCTGTTTTGCTTCATCAGACCACAGTTCGCTTGGTCCTTGGCAGTAGGTGTAGAAGGCACCAGGACCTTGATGCATGGTGCCAACCATATGGGGTGAAGAAAATTTTGTGCAAGGCCAACTCAGATGGCACACCCCACAAAAGTCGAGGCACTTCCAGATCCTATTCGCCAGAGATCCCCCATGGTGATTCTTGCATTTCGGAGGTGCGACCTCTAGAGATTACTGACAGGATGTCTGGATGACTCTCTCTGTTTCATGAGTGTCATCCTGGGCCTGCTCCACTCCTGTTTTTCTAGCTCTGCTCCACCAACTCCACCATGGAGTAGGTCTATCGTGAAGTTTATGGAGCAAGGGGTTCTGTTTGGCACGCAAACTAGCTCTAGCTCCACACACTACTACACAAAACGTTTTTAGCACCGGGCGGAACAGCATTTCCAGGTGCGGGCACCAAACCCGCTCCTAGCTGTCGCTTTTAGAAATAGCGATTTGTAGGAGCGGGTAATCGACCCACACCTGGAAATTCATTTCCAGGTGCGGTTGACGCCGTAGTCCGCACCTAGAAATGTCCTTTTCCAAGTGCGGACAACGAGATGAACCACACCTGGAAATGCATTTTTCAGGTGCGGATGATAAATTTTGAATGTTTGAAATTAAAATTTATTGAACTTGTTTCCCGCCAAAATTTTGAACATTTGAAATTCAAATTTTATGAAAGCGACATGAAATCTAAAGTAAGCATAAGTACAATAATATGAAAAGAAATCCATATACATATCGATCTATATCATTACATCCCATTGATAACAAGTTTTTTCCACTGCCAAAGTTTAGACATCACATCATGACGCGCGGTATTCTTGACTCTCCCACTCACGTAGGCTAGCAAATTTGTCTTCAGTCGCCAATATATGTTCAAGGTGATAATATCTGCCCCTAGGATTTATCACTTCATGCATAAGGTAACGGCAGAAATCCGCAGTTACTTTGAGAAGGTCTCTCATGGAGTATTACGTCACGAGGTCCGATGTCAATCTACAATACACAAACAATATAACAATTGTTAGATCATGCAAAATGCGCATATGTATAGTGTATATACATCCTGAGACATGAAAGGTAGTAGGTCCTTACTCGTTCAGGATCACCCTTATATCTCCTAAGACACTTCATCATTTCCATCAGGTAAAACCCGCAGTATACACTGCCAAGTGGTTGCTTGTGGCATGGAAAGTTTGTGCGAATATTCATTTTTTCTGGGTAGGCAGGATTAAATTTCCCTCCTTTCTTAATGTAGTGTTGGTAAGACCTATTTAGAAAAAAACATAGAAGTTATTAGTTGCCAATCGATGTTTAGAATGTAAGTGTGACAACAGAAATACACTAACTTTTGAAGGATGTCTATGAATTCGTTGAATAGGTCTCTACGCCAATCCAGTGAGTCAAATACTACCACTCGTCCCAACTTGGGGTCTATAAGAAATAAAATCCAGCGATTCTTGCATACATGTTATATAGGTTTTTTAATCTTTTGAGGCAATGTGGTAGGGCGCCCATATGTAATCTCTATCTTGCCACTTCAAGAACATATGTGTCATGTAGGATGCAAGACGCTTCATAGTGTTTATATGCCCAATTCTTCGCTTCTTCTTTCTTTCCGTAGTTGTCTTCAAACCTTTTAGTTCATCATGATCGTCTTCCCATCGGGTGGGGTGCATATGCCTGTCTTCGGCAATAACAAAAGGATCCAAAAATCCAATTTTCTACTTTACAAGATGTATTTCTTCTTCTTGCATCCTATACAGCAAAGCTCAGATAATTAGTTATGCAAACCGTAAGCCTTACACACACACAAGATATTATCATGGATATGAGACACTTACATGCACCACAATCTGATGACTTGTACATCTATCATTTGTAGGCAGAACAAATCATGGAGGTCATGAAAATCTAAGTTGATTTCTTTTGCTTCTGGAATAAGTGTAGGTCCGAACACATCTAATGGGTATCGTGCCTGGAGGCCTCTAAGCCCAAGAGAACAAGCCCTCATATACCAAGCATGCATCCGTTTCATCTCCCATGGAACTTCTACGAGTGCCCAGTCGGGTAATAATGGCATACCCCATTCATATTTTAAAGGGCACACACCAGGTATGTCCGGTATTTCATCGACTCCAATAGTCTTCTCGAAGTTTGTGTCAGTGCGGGGTACCGAATATCCTGGTCGTTGGATCGTTGGCATATTGACAGACGGCGTGGTCGTCGTGTCGTGTTGCTTGTTCTTTGATTTGGTATTACTCTTATGCCACCTTGCAGCGATTTCTGATCCTTCCGAATCCTTCACATAAGCCCGTATCATTCGAGGCACCATTTGTGGTTGTGATGCCTCTTTTCCTTCAGATCCCGAAGCTGCTCGTGGTGGTGTGGGCATACGAGGTGGAGAATCTTGAGCAGGTGGTGTGGACACACGCTGCGGAGATCTTACAGGAGGTGGTGTGGACACACGTTGTGGAGATCTTTGTTGACGGTCGATTTTGGTACACCTAGCTATGAGTTTACCGTCAACATTTGGACATATTTGATATTCTAACTAATGGTACTAACCCCCCGGAGGTATCAAGTTCACTCTTGCATGTCGATTTTGGAGTTTATTGTTTACGTAGGAAACTAACGTTAAAGAGGAGACTTTCGGAATAAGTTCATCAAGCACTTCAAGAGAAGATCATGAAGCCCGGCACAAGTCAAGACACATCATGAACATGACTCCAAATGGCCCAGGGACTGAAGCATGAAGCCGTAAAACTCCAGGGACCTGAACAGAAGATGTTGAAGCTTGCGCGACAAGGAGCTCTATCTAAACCGTGGAGAAGACGACGTCAAGGGCCCACATGCAGAAGGGAGCAAGTCAACAATTGACCGAGAAGCGTCAGGGAGCGAGATGGGGCCGAACCGGGCCTGGGCCGGTCGGCCCAGGCTGGTCGGCCTGGCCTGTTCTGGGCCCGGTTCGCGACTCCCTTTGACCTAGATGCTCCTCTATAAATTGCCTCTGCCTCCGCCGGCCGCCACATCCATCCATCCATTCATCAGAGAGCCGCCGACACGAAGGAGAAGCACCGGGAGGAAGCCGACGGCCGCCGCAAGTCCTCGAGTTGCCTAGGAGATGGCTTAGGCCATGCCCTAGCCGCCATGGTTGGCCCTGCGTGGTGAAGCCATGGTGGAGTTCCGGAGCCGCGACTTGAATTCATCAAGTCATTTGTACCTTCAACATTCAATGGTGATGTAATCATATCTTGTCCTACTTTGATCTACATCGATGAGTGTTTTATCCATATGTGTAGCTAGCATATGATTTTAGTAGGAATAGGTCTAATCGTGGTGGTTAGTCTATCTCTTGCGGATACATCGTTGTAGTGCACGGACTGAGGTTGTCGTTCGGTGATGAATATCCTTGCGTAGTGACACTACGGTGGAGGAGAAAGCGGCGAATGAACGTGTATCGGACCACTCCATATCGGGTTACTCCATATCGAGTGTACTCCTAATCATAGTATAGGTTTAGATTGGTTTGTCACCTTGGCCGGAATGGCAACAAGAAGACGATAGGCTAGGGTTACCCTTTGGTGTTTACCTTTATGGCTAGGTGGATGAGATCCATACATTCCCTCGTGTTTGTATGTTACCTTTATGCAATCAACGCTTCATGATAGGTTAGATCATTAGATTAGATGGATAGCTTTAGGAGTTTGCTTCCGATTCTTGGATTGATAAATCTAGGGAGGACCCTCCTTGGTGAAAAAGGCACCAAGTCACCCGTACGCTTGCGGTGAACTTGAGCACGGTTTTGCACCGTCAACAAGCCCCTTTTTCTGGCACCATTGCCGGGGATCGGCAACTCGAACCTTAGGGCGATCTATCTTACCTTTTTAACTAACCCTAATTTTATTATTACATATATCCTGTGTTTCTTGTTTGTGTCCTTGAATGCAAGTCAAACCCTAGACACAAAGCGATCGAGAAATTTTCAACATTCGGACTTCGACAAGTCCAACCTCGCTCAACCAAGTTGACGGCTACGCAAAGGTTTGCTCTTTAGTGGTAGGTGCTAACCTTGGTTAGTGGCCCAACATCCGCTATTGAGCCCCCACCCAAAGCAAACGAAGATGAACAAGCGATGGTAATGACTTTTGAAGCCAAGGGGTGCGTGACATGGTTCCCTAGAAGTCTACAAGATGAAGACCACACGTACATCTCCGGATCGATGGACAAAAGATAAACGATGTCATCGAGATGTTTTGCACAACCTCAGCAGAAAACAACAAGATATATTTCGATTTTCAGAAGCCCCATGAAGTCTACGTTCCAACGAATCAAGCGGCAAGGCAATCGGAGGTTCCTACAAGCGGATATGGCCGAATCACCGAAGGTTGCACGTGCTGAAATTCTGGACAGCAAGCAATGCTGAAGTGAAACAGCCATAGGTCCCTCATTCGGACTCCGATTAAGGCGAATGAGTACCCGTTGGAAAGGTAATTTTATAAATTTTTCAATAGAACTATATTTTGGTATATGTTCTGTTTTGGATGCAGGGGTAAATCCACGAAGAAGAGGCAGCAACAAGGTGATGACGACAAGATAGAGGAGATGGACATGGTGTCAATAAAGAGAAGATGGGGCAACGGTTCCATAACACGTACATGATGAAATTCAGAAGATAAGGACTAAAACAAACCCTCTGGAGCTTGGATGAATGAAGACATAAGAGGCACCACTCAACGCATGATGATGTTGGAATTGAACCGCTACCGATTTCATAAGGCAACATCAAGCTGCATGGATACTTTGGATTCTCGCACAAGTAACCATGGCTTCACGACGATGGAAAGGTATGTGAGAAAGTCAAGCTCTATGACTTTAAATGAAGCGCTTTGCGGGAGGCAACCCGATCTTTTTATATATCTATATAAACTATGACAAGTCTACATTGTGTTCTTTATTTGAAAACTTCAAGTAACATCCTACCAATGCTCTAATAAATGTCACAACCACATTATGTATGCTTTAATAGATATTGAGTGAGCACTATGCTACTTGATTTTTGGAAAACTTGTAGACCCCTTATTTTTGTGTGCTTATTATTGTTTAGAGTCTTTTTATTTGTGTCTTTTTAGAGAGAAATATAAAGCATGATCCCTTTTGATTCTAAACTTGTGGCTAGTTAACTTAGGTTAACTTTTGCTTTTGGTTTAGATCACCACCATATAATGTCATGTCATTTTGTTTATTCATAATCATGTTGCACTTCTTTCCACATTGTTCTCCACCCTTGCATTTTGTTGCATGACGCATACCATATTTAAAACCCTTTTGTGAAAAAAAATCTCATCTTTGCCTAAACCTTCCTATCAAACCATACCTAGCACCCAAGCCAACAAAGGAAGGATCAACTTGTGACAAGACCAAGTTTACCTCTAACCCTTTGTCTAATTAAAATTTTGACTAGCCTCATCCTAAACCCGTAGGGAAAACCTCTCATACCTTTAGTAATCCTAAAACCATAGGTTTGTTTTTCATCCAAAAAATCTAACCTTTGTTTTTCTTTTCTTCTTTTTCAAGACCTCCTTAGATAGAATTTCTTCACCCGACTTATCTTTTCAAAATTCTTATCTTAAGACAAAAATATAGGATACCCATAAGCCTTACCTAAAAACCTTGTTACCATGTTTAATTGGGTCTTTTGATAAAAGATTTTGTTGCCAAGACTGTGCCTCTCATAAAGTGACTTGCTTATCTTTATTGAGGGGCGACATCGAAAGCCTTTGCAAACATTGCTGACCCTTTTTACTAACTCCTTTGCATTTGCATTTTGCATCAACCCCTTTGTTCTATCATGCATAGGTTAGCTTGGCTTCTTCGCGAAACTTTTTCATGAATGCTTTATTTCCATAATGGTGCTTCGCGCGCGCGAGGCATTTTCTTTTGTAATCTTGTGTAAACGTGGTATTTAGATTTGATTACGGACAATCATCATTTGAGTTTCTAAAGCCTTGTTGATTTATATTGCATTAGGTTGGTTTATAAACTTTGCAATGCGCTTTAATTTTCTTGCGGCATGAAGAGTTATTAACCTTGAAATGAACATGGTGTTTTGACCTTTGTTAAATCTTTATGGTTATATAGAAATAAAGCAATCTAGTTGTAAACATGGTGTTTAGAACTTGGTGCAAACATTGTCATTGTTTATATCCCTTCCTTTCATTTGCATTTTTTCACCTACACGCACGTACACCCATCAGGTTCTTCTTTTTCTTTTTACTAGGTAAGCTATGCCACAAGTTAAGATCTTAGGGATGTATTTGGTTTGTTGGCAATTGTTTCTACTCCCGACCATCACCCGGGGTAGAATGTGTATTTGATTTGTTTTGCAGGCATGACGAGGTGTTCCCATGAGTTCTTGACCATTTGCAATCAAGATCGTTAGTCATCTATAAGGCTTGAGAAGGAAGTCGCTGTTTCCATCAAGATTTGAGCACATGTTCAGAGATGTACAATGGAAGGAAAGTTAATATTCAGAAGCTCCTTCAAACCCTCTTTCCAATGCATCAAGAATCATCAATTTTGAAGACCCGTACAAGGAGATATGGCAGAAACATTGAGCGCTGCGCGGTCTGAAATCAGCTTTGGACAGATTGCATCGCTGGAGTAAAAAAGACACAACTCTCTTGTTTGGAACCCGTTTCATGCGAGTGATAGCTCGTTGGAAAGATAATTTCATGAACTTCAACTTGGAGGGGTGTTTCAGTACATGTTCTGTTCTAGAAGTAAAATAAAATCTGTGGAAGATGAGGCAGCGACAAGGATGGGATGGAAGTCGGTGATGACGATATGATGAAGGATTGGAACCATGACTTGATGATAATAAGAAGAAGTTGAAGGAAAGCTAAGCAATAAAGGCAAAGAAGAGTGAAGATGATTTTCAAACACATGGCAATAGGGAATTACGAGCGATTCAAGTTCTTCCACACTTAGCAACATGCTAAGCATAGGGGAGGATTTGAAGGACGAAAGGGCAAGGCCACGTGGAGTACAATGATCACCTTCACCACAAGATGCTCATCATTCATTACGAGCATCGAAAAGGACAGTAACTCGCCCTTAACCTTATCTTTGTTCTTCTCCTTCTAAATGCTTGCACATATATGCTTTCAACCATAAACAACCTTTGTATTTATCTCTCGATCAATAACATGGCTACTAGGAGGACAACCTAGGTTTGTTAGTTTTACGTTTCAATAAATGAATCACCATCTCTTTTGAGCTTACCACGATGATATCATTTGTATGCCTTGCTTATGGAAAAGTGATGAAAGTTGTCACTTTGTTTTAATTGCATGATATTGTATATGACTTGAATTTTTGCTCTCTATTAAAAGGAAATTAATTAAATACCGACTCTTTCATTTGTGGAGGTTAAATGACTAATTTTTAGGACCCACATACTTTATGTCGCTCTTTGATTTAAGTTTACCGATGACCTATGCCTTGCACTTGTTTTATTTAAAATTATTATGCTATCTACATTTGTGAATCTCTTGCAAGGCTCTACCTACCAAAGCCTATACACATACAAGTTCTTTCATGATGTAACCTTTAGTTTGCAAACTTATATCTTGATGAGTTGGATTAGGATTGATTTCTATGGTACGAGACTAAGAAGCTGGTCATTCCTTTGCGTATCTTTTTCATGCTAGCCATTTTTGTCCATGCATTGTGAGTTTCTACACTGGAAACTTCACAAACTTCGCTGGGCATCCACCCTAAACCCAAAACATCTTTTTGTGATTACTTCCTTGACCACAACCCAAATTGAGTATGGATGATCTTTCTACGAATTTTCTGAAGATTTTCTGGCAAGATTTCAAGACATATAACATATGGAGGGACTCATCAATGCAACTAAGTCATGCGGAGTTTCGACATGGAGGATGCCCTTGAAGATTTCAAAAGATTTATAAAGGAATACAAGGATTTTGTACTTCTCTAGCAGCCATTGGTCCCCTCACTTCTATGCTCGAGGACGAGCAATCATTTAAGCATGGGGGAGGACTGCTATAGCAAGTCCTATGTTGCTTAAAAGTTCGGAGGGGCATAAAAAATGATGAAGAAAAAAAAAGAAAGAAGGAAAGAAAAAAAAGAGAGAAGAAAGAAAAAAAACAAAAAAAAAGAGAAAATAAAAATGCTCCTCGGTTCTTTTTCGCTTTCATTTAAATCTTAGAGAGCTTTGAAGACAAGTCCATACTCAATCTTTCCAACCATGTGCAATCCGATAACGAGAACTTCATTCGTGTCTCAGGATCACCCATTTGCCACTTGCACATGTCCACCTTTCTAAATGCGTGTGTTCCATCTCTCTCTCTTTCCAACATTTATTTTCCATGACCTTTTTGACTAGTCTCGGTAAATCCAATAGATCTCTCTCTTAGTTTGACAATATCTCAATTATAATGTTTTGCTAGAATTGTTTTTACCTACCAAGCTCCACATAAGCTTTCCACTTTCATATATGAGTAGAATAGGTTGAGAATAATCTAGTGTAGGCTTGAGTGACTTGACGAGATGAGTGTTCCCATGAGCTTTTGCAAGAGAACCTCACTTATGTTAGATGTGCAACTTTTTGAAAACTCTTCACGATGCAACAAGATAAAGGTTTAAAGTTTGCTTAAGTTTGAGAGCACTATATTTGTTTTATTGTGGCATGTTCTTTAATGATAGTCTATCTTCCATGATGAATTAGCCAGTCAACACTTGAACCTTAAATGCTAAATACTTGAGAGAGCAATATGTCTTGTTGTGTATAACTAAGTGCAGGGAAGACATTGAAGGGCAACGCTGATTTCCAAATTAAGCAAAGATCTTGGACTTGCTCGGGGACGAGCAAGGTTTAAGCATGGGGGTATGTTGACGGTCGATTTTGGTACACCTAGCTATGAGTTTACCGTCAACATTTGCACATATTTGATATTCTAACTAATGGTACTAACCCCCCGGAGGTATCAAGTTCACTCTTGCATGTCGATTTTGGAGTTTATTGTTTACGTAGGAAACTAACGTTAAAGAGGAGACTTTCGGGATAAGTTCATCAAGCACTTCAAGAGAAGATCATGAAGCCCGGCACAAATCAAGACACATCATGAACATGACTCCAAATGGCCCAGGGACCGAAGCATGAAGCTGTAAAACTCCAGGGACCTGAACAGAAGATGTTGAAGCTTGCGCGACAAGGAGCTCTATATAAACCGTGGAGAAGACGACGTCAAGGGCCCACATGCAGAAGGGAGCAAGTCAACAATTGACCGAGAAGCGTCAGGGAACGAGATGGGGCCGAACCGGGCCGAAACGGGCCTGGGCCGGTCGGCCCAGGCCGGCCGGCCTGGCCTGTTCCGGGCCCGGTTCGCGACCCCCTTTGACCTAGATGCTCCTCTATAAATTGCCTCTGCCTCCGCCGGCCGCCACATCCATCCATCCATTCATCAGAGAGCTGCCGACACGAAGGAGAAGCACTGGGAGGAAGCCGCCGGCCGCCGCAAGTCCTCGAGTTGCCTAGGAGATGGCTTAGGCCATGCCCTAGCCGCCATGGTTGGCCCTGCGTGGTGAAGCCATGGTGGAGTTCCGGAGCCGCGACTTGAATTCGTCAAGTCATTTGTACCTTCAACATTCAATGGTGATGTAATCATATCTTGTCCTACTTTGATGTACATCGATGAGTGTTTTATCCATATGTGTAGCTAGCATATGATTTTAGTAGGAATAGGTCTAATCGTGGTGGTTAGTCTATCTCTTGCGGATACATCGTTGTAGTGCATGGACCGAGGTTGTCGTTCGGTGATGAATATCCTTGCGTAGTGACAATACGGTGGAGGAGAAAGCGGCGTATGAACATGTATCGGACCACTCCATATCGGGTTACTCAATATCGAGTGTACTCCTTATCATAGTATAGGTTTAGATTGGTTTGTCACCTTGGCTGGAACGACAACAAGAAGACGATAGGCTAGGGTTACCCTTTGGTTTTTACCTTTATGGCTAGGTGGATGAGATCCATACATCCCCTCGTGTTTGTATGTTACCTTTATGCAATCAACGCTTCATGATAGGTTAGATCATTAGATTAGATGTATAGCTTTAGGAGTTTGCTTCCGATCCTTGGATTGACAAATCTAGGGAGGACCCTCCTTGGTGAAAAAGGCACCAAGTCACCCGTACGCTTGCGGTGAACTTGAGCACAGTTTTGCACCGTCATCAGTCTTTCAGGAGGTGGTGTGGACACACGTTGTGGAGATCTCTCAGGTGGTGGTATGGGCATAAGAGGTGGGGATCCTTGTATAGCTGGTGGTGTGGACACACGTTGTGGAGATCTCTTAGGTGGTGGTGTGGGCATAAGAGGTGGGGATCCTTGTATAGCTGGTGGTGTGGACCCACGGTGTGGAGGAGATGGTGGAGCAGTTGGCAACGGTTGCTCCATAGATTGCAGAGGTTGTGTTGGAGGCAGAATGATATCTCGTTTATGCCACAATATTATACTGTTGAGGCTTTGACCGAGAACACAGATACCCTCTGCTGTTGGTATGTCTATGTCATGATCTTCAAAGTTTGGATTAACTTCAAGCACCTGTACGCGTGCATAATGGCGTGGGATTTCTTTCCCGTCAAACAATCCGCCACCGGGAATCGCAAGGCCCGAGGCAACCTGCTTTGTCTTGCCAGCTCTGCCAACCGGAATGTGCAATGTGCAAGGAGTAGTGATGCATATAGAATCAACTGGGTATGGTTGTGCCGTCGTGGAGGCAACACTGCTCGGAGAGAATGGTGAATTATTATCTCCTTGAGATAATTGCAACAGAGCGATTGGTGTACCGCTTGCTTGCTGCATCTGAACCGCTGCATTAAAATAAGCTTGAAATTTGTCCACAAAAACTTTCTCTGCCGCCGCTTGGAAATCCTCCTTGAAACGGCAGTGGCTCCTGTAGGTAGCTCTATCCCTCTCAAACCCATCCCTGATGCTCAACTTCGAGGAAACCCCTCTAATGCGACCCCCATGCTCTTTCGTCCCAAGGGCTGTACTTAGGACGTCTCTATCCCTGTTGGGTACGAAGTCTCCTTTCCTCTGAGCCTCGGAAAGGTTCATTATCTTTTCACACACCACATTGGTTACTTCATTTGCAAAATGAAGTTTACCATCAATAATTTGAGGCTCCCTCGCTAGGAGCCACTGATAGCCATGTTCATCCAGGCCTTCAAAAGGGTCGGGTTGCCCAGCGGCTATTAATGCATCCCTAGTCTGCCGCCACTTTTCCTGCTTCCCTAGGTACCCACCCGGTCCAAGACGAGGTCTATGTACGTTTTTCTGCGAAAGTGCACTCTGTCTCTGGCTCAGGGCTAAAGCTTCTGGAGTAGTCTTTTGCCTGACAAACTCATTCCATTGGGCTTCGGTGACCCTTCCATATTTCTTTTTTGCATCATCATATGTTGCACCCTTCTTAACAAAGTCCCTATTCAACTCACCCTTCCATCGGCGGAAACTTTTGCCGAGTGCCTTCCTAGCATAATGACGTATCTTTTCTCTGGTTGTTTGGGACTGAGGCAGCAGAAAAGTTTGCTTCAACTTGGCCCACATTTCGCCCTTTAGCCCCTCAAAACTTGGAACCAATCAATGATGGTTGGATCCACGGCATACTCTGTTTGTATTAATGCTCCTATGGCATAACGAAACTTCGTACGAACCAAAGGAGGATCCACGGGCTCTCCAGATGGGCTAATACCCTCGACTGACCACTGGCCTTTGGGGTATTTGTTTCTTCCTCGTTCACCTCGCTTTCTTTTATTTTGACTCTCAGAGGTCGTCGTCATCGCAGTTTCAGGACCTGAGGTGCCACATTCTTCAATTTCTTCTTCTGGGGGGGGGGGGGGTTTACGAGGTCGGCGGCGCCGCTGCCTCGTGCTAGGTTGAGGCATCTATATGAACCATAGGTAAATCAATTCAAGGTCATTTCAAATAAAAGTAATTGACCTCACTGACACTGCAAATGGTTTAGCATTACCTCCGGAACGTAATCAGGATCATTGTCCGTCCGTTGTCTCGGGGCCATGGGATGTGGATCTATTGGATCTTGCCAAACACCATCTACGAACGTCCCGAGTCCTACCTGCGGTCCATCCTCATTTTCATCTTCAAAAACCATCTGGTCTGCAATATTGTTTAGTTCTTTATGTTGGGACAACATAAACTCGTCTTCGTTCACAACGTCCCTTCGTGTATAAATGGCGAACCACTACGACGATCCATCTGATTAACAAAATCATAAGCTAAGTTTAAATCTAAATCTAAATTGAAATTGAAATTCAAATCTAAATCTAAATTGAAATGTAAATGTTTGTTTCTATGGCATTATTGTTGCTCCATTAGTTCATGCAAATCTGTTTACTGTGTTTAATTTGGTTAAAAGGTGGCGCATGCTACTAAAACACAGGCAAATATGCTTATTTGATTGGATAATACTTCAAAGAAGAGGACCCAAAATTAAAATATTCCTCTATTTCAACTTGCATGTATGAAATAAACCTGGTGCCGCTTTTAACAAAAATGGTCTCATCCCAATTTCAATTTCAACATATAACAACTATACCATAAATTGAATTTTACTTAGCAATTTCAATAGCAACATATAGCAGAAAAGGCCCCTGAATTTTACTTTATTTGCATTGCACTCTAAATTGAAATATAAATCTAAATTGAATTCTAAATCTATATTGAAATCTAAATGTAAATTGAAATCTAAATCTAAATTGAAATCTAAATTGAAATCTAAATCTAAATTCAAATTGAAATCTAAATTGAAATTGAAATTCAAATTTAAATCTAAATCTAAAAAAAAGCTAACGTCAGCCATATGGTGGCTGACTTCAGCTCTTCATCTTCCCAACCGGCCGGGGTGCGGCGCCGGGGAGGCCGCGCCGAGGAGGGCGGGGACGGGGAGGGCGCGTCGTGGAGGTGGCACCGGGGTGGACGCGCGGCGGAGAGGGGGCGGCGCGCGGAGTCGACGGCGTCGGGGGTGGCTGTGCCGGGGAGGTGGCCGCGGGGGACGCCGGGGAGGGGCGGGGACGCCGGGGAGAGGCCGCGGGGGACACCGGGAGGGCGGGGTCGTCGGGGCGGCCGTGGCCACGGGGAGGGCGTGCGGTGGAGAGGGGGCGGCGGAGTCGACGGCGGACGGGTGTGCGGCGGCGGAGAGGGGGCGGCGGAGTTGACGGCGGACGGGCGTTCGACAGCGGAGAGGGGGCGGCGGAGTCGACGGCGGAGAGGCGCGGCGGGGCGCGTGCGGCGATAAGGCGCGGCGGCGGCGGCGAATTTGGGCAGCCTGATGGCCTCTTCTCGCGCGAACTCTGAAAAATTGCCTAAGTGTTCGTCTCCCGTGCATATATAGGGTTCCATTTCTAGGTGCGGGCGGCCGCGTCGCCCATACCTGAAAATCGTTTTCCAGGTGCAGGTGACCTGTCTGGCCGCACCTAGAAACCGATTTCCAAGTGCGGGCAGCCAGGTCGCCCGCACCTAGAAACCGATTTGCAGGTGCGGGTGATGCTCCTGCCCGCACCTAGAAACATTTTCTCTTTTTCTGTATTTATAGTTCAAATTAATATTTGATGTATTAAATGACCTCAAATGAAAATTTAGTGAACTAGAAAGTTTTATGTCTTGTTAACATCTACAAGTTTGGTACATATTTTGTATTCATCTGAGATGCGTGTCAAAAATTTGTGTTCAAATAGTACGTCCACAGATGTAGTAACAATTCAGTACACATGTCTCACTTTTACTCAAAGAACCACAACACACATCCATATTCTTAAAAAATCCACTAATTCCATTTTTACTAGTTACTTTATATATGATTCTTAATAATTCCACTAAAGGCATTTTATTTTGTTAATTTATATTTTATTTATTAAGAAATCCACTAATTGCATCTTACTCCCTCCGTCCATGAAAACATGCAATTCTAGCATTTGAATTTTGTCCACAAAAGAATGCAATTTTACCCTTTCTAGACTAATGTGGCAACTTCATATGGTCCGGATCAAATAAAAAAATGACAGCAAAGTCCAAAAGAAACAAAATTGTGGTAAAAGAAAGGGCCACATCATTCTTTCTCATCTGTACCACAGTAGCAAGGGCATATTTGTCTTTTAATCTTGTTATTGGGGGTGTGTGCAAAAAGCTAGAATTGTATGTATTCTTGGACAGAGGGAGTATTCACTAAGAAATCCAGTAAGTAGCTACATGACATGAGATAATTGAATTCAAAGTACATTAGTTCAAATGCAAATTACAAAATCCAATTAATTGAACTAGCTATATTATTATGCGGTAACAATTCTTGATTCTCCATCCTTCCGTGACTAGGGATTTTCATCTTTCTTTATGGTAGGTTCTAGACTCAACATCTTCTGAGGTAGATCTGTGAAAAGGCTCATGTCATTGCACTCATCATTGTACTCTTCAATGTCTTCGACTCCATCAACCCTTATTACTTCTTGTTTTCCAGGCACTACAATATGATGTGTTTTTGTTTTGCAGGCTAGGGTCAACAATATACATGACTTGTCCAACCTGTGAACCAAGTACCCATGGGTCATCTTTGTGACCAACATTTTTGAGATCGACAATTGTGAGCCCGTAGCTGTCCACTTGAACACCTTTTGGGTGTTTAACCCAACGACACCGAAAAACAGGGAGTATAATATTAGATCCACAGTGCAGTTCCCATATATCATCTATGACACCATAATATGTAGTGCTTACCCCTTTGGAGTCGAAGCCATTGTTACAAACACCGCTGTTCTGAGACACAGTCTTCTTGTCCTTCGCGGAAGTATAGAAAATATATCCATTAATATCATACCCATGCCAGGAGGTGACCTGCGAAGAAGGCCCAGATGCCAATATTTTGATTGTTTGCTGTTCCATGGTGCCCCCATCTGGTAGATTTAGGTCCTTCAACCATGTTGACAAATGACGCATGTGCTCCCTCAAAATCCATTCTTCCGAGCGGCCATTGCTTAGATCACGAATCAATTTCAAGTGTTGACTGACTAAAGGTGACATCATTGTTAGGTTTTGCATCGCACATCCATGGGCTTGTTTCACAGCTTCAAAGTCCGAATCAATGAAGGTTTTCCTCCATGCAGTGCCGATCCCTTGCAACTTGCCCGCAAATCGCAGTACCAGCAAACCAATCTGTACTTTATCCTTTAGGTAACCTAGGCAAGATTCAATGATTTCCTCTGTATTGTATCCCTCTACCATGGATGCCTCGAGATAAGCACGATTCATAACAAACCGGTTGAGAATTGACATGAAACGTTCATAGGTCCACATTTCGTGTAGGTAAAGTGGACCCAGTGTGCATATCTGATCGACCATGTGAATCATGAGATGTTCTGTAATATCGAAAAATCCTGGAGGGAAGCACATCTCCATCTGCACCATAGTCTCTGCAATAAATTCTTGGATATCGTTCAACTCATCTTCATCGATAACCTTTTGAGAAATTTTGGTGAAGAAGTAACATAATCGAGTGATTAACATCTTCACATATACCGGCTTGATCACTCTAATTGCAATTGCCAGGAAGATAATAAGCATCACATGAGCATCATGACAGTTCCACCCTGATAGCGAGAGATCTTTCATTGAGACTAGTTTTCTAATGTTCGATGAGAACCGGCTTGGTACCTTAATCCCCCGTAACGATTCACAAACTGCCTTCTTCTCAGCTAGTGTCAAATTGTAGCTCGCCAGTGGTAGTTCGTATCTTCCATTCCCCTTATCGATAGGGTGAAGATCTTCTCTGATATCCATTGCTACAAAATCTTGTCGTGACTTTAAGGTATACTTTATGTTGGCTGATGTTTCGTGCAGGAGACCAATTGTGTTACCAAACACATTCTTCTTCAGGTGCATACCATCGATGGCATGATGGACCTCGAGGTCTGGCCAATACGGCAAGTACTTGTAGAAGACCGACATCTTCTAGAATGGCACACCTTCAATAGGTGGCTTATCTCTATTTCTCTTCTTCCCTTGTTTTGTTATCTTCCCATAAGGCACTTGGATGGCCCTGACCATGTTCAAAATTTGGTGGCCATCTTGTTTTGCAGCCACAGATCCTATGTTGGCCTTACCACTAAAATAGTTATAGAACTTTTTACTTCGAAATTTGTGCCCTTCCACCAAGAAGCGCCTATACCCAAGGTAACCTACCTTTCTAGAACCATCTAGGAAAGTCCATACGGTGTCACCAATGCAAACTGCACATCCCGTCTTACGTTTCACCTGTCTCGACAACACAAACAACACTTGATAATCATTGATGGTGACAAAGATAATGGCTCTTAGAGTAAATTCCTTCCTTATGAAACCGTCCATGATTTTGATACCCTGCTTCCATAAAGTTTCCATCTCTTGCATCAAAGGCTCATGGAAAACATCAATATCAATACTAGGAGCCTTTGGTCCTTGGATCATGATGGATAGGAAAAGGTACTTCCTCTTTTGGCACAACCATGTTGGCAAGTTGTACATCGTCAAAATCACTGGCCATGTGCTATGAATGCTGGTCCTTTCACCGAACGGATTCATTCCGTCAGTACTTTGCCCAAATCGAACATTTCTTGGTTCCTCTCCTAATTCTGGATACTTCTGATCGTGCTTCTTCCACTGCTTAGCATCAGATGGATGTCGAAGCTTCCCATCACCCTTCTTGCGCTTATCTGAAGCCCACCATGTCATCAGTTCAGCGTCCTTCGGGTTTAAGAACAAACGCCTAAGGCGATCCGCAACAGGGAGGTACCACATGACCAAGGCAGGAATTTTGCCGGTTTTTTCAGAACCGCCTATAGTCGTGTCTTCTTGCTCAGCAGCATCATTAATTGATGCACCCTTCCTGCTCCTTTTACTCCCGGCAGTTATGCCATCATCAACACATGACCTGGTATTCTTTTTGTATCGACTAGCTGAACAAACAGGACATTTGTCCCAGTCTTTAAAAGTATCCCCACGGTACAAGATACAATGGTTTGGACATACATGAATTCTTTCGACGCCCATCGTGAAAGGACTCACAAGCTTCTTTGCTCGATATGTGTTGGTGGGCACTTTATTCGGCTTTGGAAGCAACCAACCCAACACATGTAGCAGATCATTAAAACTCACATCGGACCAGCCGTGCTTGGCCTTTAGAATCAACATCTTAAGTACGAAACGAAGTACGGTCCAATGTTTTGGGCATCCCTTTGAACGTGGGTACACATTCTCCTCAGCTGCTTTCTTCACTATCTCGAACTTTTCTAACCCCTTCACACTACCAACCAATATTTCTTCCTTGGTGTTACGCAACAACTGGGTCAGGTAGTCACTGTCATCCAACTCATCACCATCGGTACTATCATAACCGTCATCATCATTGCCACCATCATCAAAACCAATATCATTAACACCATCAGAGAATTGACCATCACCATCATCATCGCCGCTACCCTCACCAGAACTATTACCATGAACATCATCAAACATGGCCCCAAAGTACTGTCTTGCATGATTTCTTCGAGGGGATTCAGAGGAGGTGGTGCATTATTATTCCTTTTCTCACCATGAGATGTCCATATCATATAGTTTTCAACGAAACCATTCATCAGCAAATGCGACCTTATCGAAATTGTTTCATTGATATTGAATACCCTTATGTTTTTGCATTTTTTGCATGGACAAACCACCACCTTTTTCTTCTCAACCACAACATTAATCTCCGCGGCCTTAATAAACTTGTTAAGTTCTTCACGAAAATGTTCGCTCATTCTTCGGGCTTCGTACATCCATGTCCTGTCCATGTCTCTGGAAAGATTCAGAGGATATGAGAAAATCAAATCCAGATGTCATAAACATAAAAGTTCACCTGATAATAATAATCTTATTATTCTCGTACCTAATAATAAATATCTTAGTCAATTTGTATTTAATAAAAACATATGAAATATAGATTTTTGCAAATTCATGAAACATATCATTCTTGTGCCATTATAGAAAAAACAAATTGTCTTCTCTCTACTCCATATTTGTGGCACTATAGAAAAAACAAATTGTCTTCTCTCTCCTCATATGAACCTAGGAAAATTCATCCTTCATGTATGAGGGCTAAACAACAAGTTGAACTCAATTGACTAGATAATCTTGCTCTCCTACCTAAATAGCACAATTTGACCCAAGAGTTTGAGCTAAAAGAGGTCCAAAAGCTCTAATCCACACCTATGAAGTTCTAGACCTATATGC
This sequence comes from Cenchrus fungigraminus, assembly GCA_036936925.1. Classification (NCBI taxonomy): domain Eukaryota; kingdom Viridiplantae; phylum Streptophyta; class Magnoliopsida; order Poales; family Poaceae; genus Cenchrus; species Cenchrus fungigraminus. Next base: position 26,460,549 of record CM072774.1, on the reverse strand, counting down.
ATGTCTATTGAGCCAAAAAAAACTATGCATAAAGCTTCAAAGAGACAAAGAAATGAGAATAACTAACCTCCTTTAGGCTCTAAGTCCAAAAAAAAAGTTGAAAACATCCCCCCTCCTTTTTCTATTTTGGCGATTTTCGGACAGCCCCCCGAGGTACTGGTTCGGGTGCTGCGCCTGTCGGGAGGAAGCGGACGGTCGCGCAGATCCCTTTTGTCAGTTTTTTGGGAGCGGGTGACCCCGTCGACCGCTCCTACAGAATGTTTCCAGGAGCGGTTGACGTTCTCGGCCGCACCTGAAAATGATTTTCAGGAGCGGGTGACGCCGTCGGCCGCTCCTGAAAATGGGACCAACTTTCAGGAGCGGGTGACGTCGTCAGCCGGTCCCGAAAATACTCATTTTCAGGTGCGGGCGACGGCGTCACCCGCACCTAAAAATGGTTCACCATTTTCAGGAGCGGCCGACGACGTCACCCGGTCCTACAAACCACTTAATAGGTGCGGGTTTCGTAGCTACAGTGTCACTTCGATTTGTTAGATGGGGCGGCAAATCCACCCGCTCTTATTAAAAAAAATCGACTGGCTCTTACAAATGTTTTGTGTAGTAGTGATAAACAAAAGGTTTTGTCGGGAAAAGTCTAAAATGCCCCTGAGAGATGGGCCCACATGTCAGTCTCCTATCTCTCCCCTCTCTCTTCTGCTCATCGCCATGGCGCTGTGGCCGATGGGATGGAACGACGCCGACGCGAGGGAGGAACGACCGTGGCCGGAGAGGATGAGGAGGACCGTTGCGGCTCGTCCTCGGCACCACCTCCGCGCTCACCGTCTCCGGCGCACCTCCGGGCTGGACGCGGCGGATCCATGGAGGCGGACGCCGACGGGAGGGAGGGAGGGACCGGGGCTGGAGAGGATGAGGAGGGCCGCTACTGCTCATCCTCTGCGCCACCTCCGTGCTCGCCGTCTCCGGCACGCACCTGCGGGGCTGGGCGCGATGGATCCATGGCGCCGGCCGGCGGCGCGACGGGAGGCAGGGAGCGGCGAGCGCTGTTGGCGGAGGAGGCGGGTCACTGGGGAGGAAACGCGAGCTCTACGGCTCGTGCTCGGACGGCAGCCTCCCTCCCCCTCGGCCCCGATCCGGCTAGCCGCCGCAGGGACTGGCGGCGCGGCCTGGATCCGGCGAGCACCGCAGGGGCAGGGCGCGCGCGATTGGGATGCCGGATATGGACGTGGTGACAGCAGCACCGCTACTCCGGCGATGGGCGCGTGTGCAGCTCCCGCGGCGGACGGGGCGGCGCTGCTGCTCGGTGGGGGACGAGCAGAGAAGAGAAGTGCTGCGTCGGTGGGAGAAGAGAGAAAACGAATTGTTACATTGTGTAATGAGTGGCAGCGGTGGGTAAATACTTCCTAACTCCATGAAGACATAGGAATCTCTGATTTCTGGAGTATCTCTTGAGGAGCTCCCTAAAAAACGTGGAGTTGGGCCTAAACTCCACCTTTTTCTTGGAGCAGCGTTTTTAGAATTGGATGTGTTTGGCTGTTTGATTTGGGAGTAGAGTAGTAAAATGTGGAGCAGAGCAGTTTCAAACACGCCCTAAATGTATCGCTGATGCTCTTGAAAGGAAAGGATGATTATTGCTCGCACGCCTTAACCCCCTATATGCTACTTTAAGTTCATTGAGAACATAGTGAATTATGAAGATCTCGTTTGATATTTTGTGGAGATGACTTGGATATATAGAAATAGTTTTTTTTGGAGTTCACTTTGTAAAAGATTTTTCATGATAGTTGGACGTCAGATACCACACTTTCATGCTAGCTTTGGCTACTTTTATTGTTCGGAGCTCCCATGAAAATTTTGTTTTCTAGTGGTGCTCGTATTGGCGAAAGGCTGGGATGGAAATAGTGACATGGATGGTTAGTTTTTGACACGTTGAGAGGTGGGTCCAGGAGGTGTCATATAAAAGGGAAAGAGAATATGATTTGCAATTAACATATCTGTATGCCTCTCCTTATCCCTGATATATTTCACTTGCACCACCTACAAATATAAATATTTCTTGCCCCAGTTGTTTGGGTGAACTAGGCCAAAGCTCTCCTACTCCATGGATGCCACAACCAATGTTCTATGCAGGAAACTTCTCGATATAATTATCTCCAGCCATTTACGATATTATGCTTATCAGCTCACTACCAAGCGATCAATCTAGTTTTGGGCATGGAGGGCATCTGGAACTTGCGAAGAACCTAGGCGCGCGTTGCATCGCTGTTCACCGTCATGATGTTTGAATGCTACCACTCTTGTAACAAGTTGCAACCAATAAGCAAATTTGAGTATGCTTGTAATTTTTGCAGTCATATGCGTCTCTTTTGAAAGATTTGAAGCCAATTTTTTCCATTATAAAAAAAGTAAATTGTTAAAGTATGATATTAAAAGAAGAAGAAATGAAAGTATACGAGATTAAATAATTCAGATGAAAATTTTAAAGCATTGTCCATTTCACATATTGACAAGATTAAAGGTGCAGTTGGCAGTGCCATTCTTCATGGAAATAATCATCTTGATGAGGTGGACTACATGGATGTCGAGGAATTGATCTTATTTTCAAAAACTTTGCCCATGGACCTGTTTCATATATCCCATGGACCTGTTTCATAATAAAATATAGAAAGCCGAGTGTCAACAGGTGGCACTCGGCATCTACAATATATTCACCGAGTGTATTAGGTCCAACACTCGGCGTCTACCTGTTCGCCGAGTGTCTGCCCAGGACACTCGGCAAAATTTGATTTCTTTCTTCCCCTTGGCTTCAAACTTTTTCTTTAGTTCTCATACAACATGTGGTACTCCATGTCAAAATTTGGTATTTTTTTGCATTTGTTTGCTATATTTAGTTAATTAATAGCATTTCAAGTAATTTTTAAATCATGTCAAATATGAACTACAAGTGATTTAAATAATAGAAAAATGTGTACAAAATTGGTATTCATTATTATTCATCCCTGTTTGAGGCATAACCATTTAAATAAAAAGGAATTTTGAACATCTTGTCGAGGAAACACGGCCATTAATGTGTGACCGTATGATTTAATTTTTTTAAAAAACAAATAAATTCTGAAAATCAGCAGATTTGTCATGATGCGATGATATCATACATGGAGCCCATGGTAAAAATTTGAGAAGGTTTAGAACATTTTGTCAAATACAATGTTTAGAAATTGAAGCATCTCAGAGGAAGGATCGTAGCGTTGAGCAGGATTCAATGAGATTTGGAGTCCAAGTGACGGCCTAATTGTCATTTGACAACAAAACTTTGTTTATAGGCAATAGAGAACAAACATTGCTTCATGTTAGTTTTTGGTAATTTTTTGAAACCGTTTGACAACTTTCATGTATTAAGTGCCCCTGTAGAATTTTAATTCATATAAATTAAATTTGAGCTATAAGTGCATAAGATAATTGAATTATATGGGTAGAAAAATTAAACACATATTATTGAGTGCATTTGACAAGGTATTGTTCAATTAATTCATATTAATTCCAATTTGTGTTATGCAAAAGAAAGAGAAGAAGAAGAAAGTTGAAAAAAAACATTCGCCGAGTGTCATTGGTCCGATACTCGGCATCTACGAGGTATTCATCGAGTGTCTTGCGCCCGACACTCGGCATATACTAGCTAGTCGCCGAGTGTCTTTTGGAGGACACTCGGTGTATACCTGTTTTCCACGTCACTGATCCACACCTCACAATAGGTACTCTTCCATTGGTCAAAAAACTTTCACCCAGATCCCTATCGGATAAGGCAGTAGGCTCGGCTCGGCTCGCTCCTCCCTCCCTCATCTCCCTCCTCCCTTTCTCCTGCCTCCCTCCCTCCCGCGGGCTACAGGCTCGGCGCCGGCGCGGCCACCGCGGCACCCGCGCGGCATCCCCTCCCGCGGCCGGACCTGGCGATGGCGGCGGGCGGCCTTGAATCGTCAGCACGGGACGACGGCGACGTGACCTCGGCTCGCCGGCGCGGGCTCGACTCATTGGCGCGGAACGGCGGCGGCGCGGCCTTGACTCGTTGGCGCAGGACGGCGGCGACGCAGCCTCGACTCGCGGGCACGACCTCGACTCGCTGGCGCGGGACGACGCGACCTCGACTCGTCGGTGCGGGATGGCGACGACACGGCCTCGACTCGTCGATGCCGGACAACGGTGGGTCAGGCTGGAAGGCGCGGCCTTACTCCTCCTCCTCCTCCTTGAGGCGGGGCACCAACGGTGGACGTGCATAACAACACGGCTTGGAGGCAAAAGAGCTTTGCCGAGTGTTGGCTGTAGACACTCGGCGAAGCCGCTGTCACTGTTAACTTTCGTCCTCCAGTGCTGCCGTATGTGAACATGCATTCGCCGAGTGTCTTGGCCGGCACTCGGTAAATAGTTGCTGAGTGCTCAACGTTCGACACTCGGCAATGATTCCTTCGTCGAGTGGACGACACCGAGTGTTACACTTGGCGAAGTGTTCGCCGAGTGTTTTCGGACTTCGCTTAGTGCCTCTAGGAGACTCGACGTGTTTAGGGTTTCCCGTAGTGATTGGAGTTCAACTTAGATGACACGCACAAACATACGTGAATATCTTTTTTCTTCGCGAACAATCTCATTGACAGCAGTCCCTTTGTTCCTCGTAAGACAAATTTGGATCACTGTATAGTAGTGCTGTATACATGAGTAGATATAGTTTCATCTTAGCCCTATTAATCGAAGGAGATGATCCAAGAAGAACTAGGAATGCAACGATGACATTAATAATAATATTATTTTTGTACTGCATGCTTATCTGATTATCCTTACAGCAAAGGATCACGTAGGTTAAGAAGTACATCATCGATGATTAATTAATTCATCCTTGAAAAGGTATGTCATATGTATAGATAAACTTTAGAATCAAGTGAAGTAGTTCTTCCAAGTTTTGATTTCCTGACATAATGCATGAAGTTGCCAACGATATATGCATCTGTGCTCCTTTCATTCTCCAAAATTATTGCAGTTGTATATCGATCTCAACAGTTAGTCACGCACCAGCGCGCTAGTAGTACTTTGCATGTGGTACCAATGTAAATATGTTTGTCTTATCTTATTGTCCATGTTTATTAAGACGTTTATTAATACCATTTAACTGTCAAGATCCACTTCATTTCATCTGATCTGCACCTTGTCAAGGTCACACTACATAAATAATAGGCAAAATTTGCCACAGGAATATGCAAAGTGAAAGCGTTTTTGCTGTGGCACAGTGTTTCAAAAGTGATATGCTGGAGGATACTGCATTTTTGTGGCAATCTTCTGGAGGCCACCACATCATTATAATATTATTTCTTACCTGAGAAGGAGAGAGAATAGTTAGGAAATGTCTTTTTTGCCCATCGATCCACTCGTTAGATCTTTCTTCCTCCCCCCTTCCCTTTTCTTCTTTCGTCTTCCACCACATGTCCACACGACATGGTGGCCGTCGCTCCTCGCTGACCATGCTGCTTGCTTGGCCAGCTAGGCTGCCATGCATGGGCAACCGCGCTAGCCGCATTTGACTGCAGCCATGGCATCCTACCAGGGGAGATCCTGTGCCTCCCCGCGGCCCCTACTGCCACCATGGTACCACCGCTGCCTGTGTTCCTCTCCACGACCAAAGAGCCTCCTATTGCTTCCTCGCGACCACCACCACCCATGCCCCCCCAAAAGGTTGCTAGTGCCTCCAAGGCATGTGCGGATGTGCCTCCCCACCGGCACTCTGCTCGGTGCCGCGCCCACACTCGGCCATGGTTCCATGCTTGGCCGCTCCGATTTCCTAGAGCTTGGCTGCCACATGCTGACATACGTAGGAGACAACTGTGGAATGGCGTAGGTCGACATGCTTTGCAGAACAGATGGATGTGCTTGGGAGGTACTCAAGCTTACCGATAGCACACCAGCAGGCCCCGAAGAAAAGGGGGGTAGGAAGAAGAAAGAAGGGGAGCGAGGGAAAATGAAGACATTTCCAAACTAGTGGGACCAAGGCCAAAAAAGGCATTTCCTCACGTGTCTATCCTCCTCAGCTGGGGGATAATATTATAATGGTGACAATATCCTCCAGCAAATAGGCATAGACAAAATTTGCCAAAATAATAAGTAGTTTACCGAAGTTTACCCACATTTCCACATCTGACCTTAAATTCCAACAGACTATAGAAAGAATTTGACACCACACATATGCCAAAAGGACTGTATGTAGTTTTTTTGAACCAACTATATGTGGGTTCTTTAATGTTATAAATGATGACGAATAATCGAGGAAAGCAAAGAAATCAAACCGCAACAGAGACACAAGATTTAACGTGCAAAACCCTCCCGACACGACAGAGACACAAGGTTCTTTAATGCAGCTCTAGGTGATTCATATATATCGGGTCACAACTCTTTTTAAGTTGTACCCTGTCGGTTTGGAAGGCATTAGGAACTTGCTCATGAGCTAGAGATCAATATCCTGTAAGGAGAACACAGAGAATATGACCAATTACAGGGGCCACACATAAAAATCATCAGAAGCTATCATATTTATTTCACACCGGCGACCGAGCTGCAGACATGCTTGCTACAGGGTTAGCTCTGTCTCGACTATGGGTATTCCTGGAAGCTGTTCTCAGATAGGGCACTTTCTAACTAGTATCTTGCATAGGAACGGTAGGAGCATATAACCAAAACAATTTGACAGTTACAATGAGTTTGATTATATTGAGAGTCCAGACTGATAAATACATTTATGGTTATATTCTGGGGGAATTGAACTTACCCATGCAATTTATGTAGGGACAATATGAACTGTAGAAACTCTGGATGGCTCAACACAGATGAGACAGCCACCAAATTAAAGTCGATGCCGTTAAAAGTAAGCTTTACCAGAGAGAAGAGTACAACCTTGTACATACAAATTCTGAATTTGAGTCATAGAAGTATAAATACTAAGCAACAAAATTGATAGATCAGCTATGCCTGTAGGATGCATCTCAGTGCTTAGAGTAGGTCGCTAAGAAATTATTATATGGGCAGGTGGATGACAATCTAGTCTTCGCATTAAGGGTCATTACCATGTCTGCTTTCTTCTTCTTTAAATTTCTCTCCCTATCTTCACTAATAAGGCTGTGTGTTCCCAACCAGAGACCGGGAATTTGCATGTTATGTTGTTTTTATTTTGATGCAACATTCTTGAAATTAATAAAACTTCCCATATCTAAAAAAGCTTACAGGATGAACATGACAGATGCATATAGTTAATGTCGATGCATGTTACAGAAAGGCTGATCAGTTGCGCGGGCACCCTGAACCACAATATATCATTTGAATCCAATGAGCCCTAGATGGTAAGTGATCATGATCTTCTTGGGCACACCTTCCACTAACCTCAATATATCTATAGCACGGGTGTGACATGGCATGTCGTGGCAAGTTGAGTAGCTATGTGAGAAGAGAGCACCAAACTCATCTACCACAGGCTCTGTTCTTGTCTTCTAGCTAGCACCACTTGTAAGTGTCCAATATTCCTGCTCGGGTATATAAACAAAAGTTATTTTGCCACATTAGAGCGGTTTTGGTGCCTCAGTACTAGAATGTTTAAAACTAAATATAATTTATCCCCTTTACACCAGTGGAATAAAAACGTAAACGATCTCCTCTCAACAAGATCTTGCGATGTGGAGGAGTGTGATTCCACTTGTGGTAGCTGGCGATGGTGGCGAACTCATCTTTTCTTCTAATTCCGATTTGGGGTTCAATTTTGCTCTTAATGCCACTTGCACAAATAAGGACTGATGAAAATTCCAGCCAAGGAGCCTCGTTACCTTCAGATCTGATGAGCTCACCTACATTCATCTTCCCTGCCCTAGAGGGCAATGAAGTGATTCTTCATGGTCTCGATTTCTGGGTGAAATGCAAGAAGTTCTCGACGTAATATGTATATGAGCTTCTTTCTTTCTCAAGAGTTCTTGCATGTTTATCGACCTAAATCTCTATGGTATGTGCGATGAATGTGAATATGTTTACATCTTGCCATATGGGCTCATTATTCTCAACTCTGAAGACGTTTATTAGTACTTTTCCACCGATGATTCCACCTGACCTACACCTTATCAAGATGGATTGAAGAACCTTATTATGCAGACAAAGTAACTGTACTGATCCTTACATATACAGTTTTCCAGCTTTTAGATCTTAATTTCCATTAAATTATAGAGTAGTAAGTCAGCCCCACCCACCTCCTACAAAAACCCAATAAATATTTTTTCTATGTGTTACCCCCTGTTGTTCTGTCCTCTCCACCTTCTCACCCTTGCACACATCTATATATATTTCCAGCACCTGCTTTCTCGGATGAACTTCATTGGATGCTTGTTAATCTCCATCTCCTAATTAAAGTGCTTCATCAGGCCACAAATCTCTTGGTCCTCAATTCCTCCTAGGCTATAGCCACTAGCCAGACTGCCAGAGCTGTGGAAGGCATTAGGATCTTGCTAATGCACTACACATGGACCTTGTGGATGATGCAGGAGATATCTTCGCAGCCATCAATCTTGTGACTGTGGGACCAAGACGCAAACTCTGCATTTCCTAATGAACTGGGCCTTTCAACTGTACAGAACTATCAGCATCTGTTTCAACAACTGTTTCCTGATATGGCACTTTCAAGCTAGGGTTTCTCTATTAGTTAATATCATAAATCATTTGGCAGCTACAATTAGGTTCATTAAGACCTCGAGACTGATAAATACTTTTCCGGATATTGGGACCGTACGGGGTCTAGAGTTTTTTTTTGTGTGTGGGTTTAACACAAATGATCGCGAGACACCCAGAAATTAAAGCCAATGTGTGTACCGATCAAATTAATTTAAGCTTACCCAGAGAGCAGAATGACCACCATTACATTCGAATAACAGTTGTGGGTTCATTATGTAATTAGAGAAATAGGAGCCCCAAACTTGTTTGCTGCAGGGGTGTGTTGTACACTACTAGCACCCCTTGCAATTGTTCTCTGACTTTATGCCTAGAATCTCACGCAATGCAAGTATATAGCAAAATCATTTGGAGCTACCATTTGGTTACCGGCCAGAGTCGATACTAAATGGCTACCCTTTTTATGTTCACTCAACAAGCCTATAACAAACATGTCCTGGAATCCTTTATCCACACTCGGGGTTGCCTATGTGGAATATATATGGGCACGATGCTTCTCATATCCTGCCTTACTTGGACTCACCAAAACCTAATAATTCTTGCCTTATCACTCTATTATATACCCTTCAAATTGAGTTGTGCCTCCTTGATCAATCCACACCTTATGACACTATGGTAAATATTTTCATAGCTTTCTTAGCAATCATCATGAAATTGGAAGTAACTATCTAACAAATTTGGGAATAACTGCAACTATATCTAGAAATTTGGGAAAACTCTAAGGTTGTAGTAAGCGCCAAATCTGATTTTTGCATCTCAAGATCCTCTGTCGATGACATTGCTAGTTCCCTTAGCGATAATTCTTCATCTTCCATTTGTGAGCTGAACAAATCCATCTAGGCACTAAAAATAAAAATAAAAACACAAAAAATTCTACACAAAGGTTAAGTGTTAGCGGGTTCAAGCACAACAAACTATCTTCTTCCTAGGCAAAAACGCCAGAGAAGCTTGTTGACAGCTCAATAGCGCGTCAATTTCGATCCGCGGGCGCACGGGTTGGTTGTAACTTTTCCCTTAGAGTACTCCCCCAAGGTTTATCAATCCGTGGAACAAGTGGGATGTTGGCTTATACCTTGTACTAATTTTACTAACTTGGCAGGTAACTAGAAAGACCTGTAGCCTAGTGATTGGTAGGAAGGATGATGATATTTTTTTGCAGGATTTTAGGTTGTGGATTAATTACTTAAAACTTTAGGGCACTTTTTAGTTAAAATACAGGGACAGTGGATTGATCGTGACAAAGCTGGGGGACTTTCCTGCAAAATTTTAGACTGTGGGTACGTTTGCGGAAAGCTAAGGGTCTTCTCCGTAAAAGTCTGTGGACCGTGTGTTAATTTTTGTAAAGCTCGGGTTTATGGGAGATGCATTGATCGCAGGTTGATTATCATAAAATTACCTGAGAGGTGGCTCGATTGAGTGAGACATCGTCAAATTATCTGAGACAATGGCTTAAATAAATGGTAGTTATGTAAAGCTTGAGGGGGCTTCATTAAATTATCGGAGCAGTGGTTGGAGTATAGTTTATTTTCGATAAAGTGAGAGGTGGCTTAAATGAATGGTAGTTATGTAAAGCTTGAGGGGGCTTCATTAAATTATCAGAGCAGTGGTTGTAGTACCGTTTATTTTTGATAAAGTTTGAGGAGGATTTTGTAAAATTGGCAGTCCTTTTGGCATTTCTTCAAAGCTCGAGGGGGTTTCCATAAAACTTCCTGAGAGGTGGTTTGAGCAAATGCTATTTCTGGAAAGTCCAAGGGGGTTTCCATAAAATTACTTAAGTGTGGGCTGAACTACATTTTAAAATCATAGTACAAGGGTTTTTTTGTGAAACTGTCAAGCCTCCTAGATGGATCCGAGCCATCCACACGTTATCCAACGGCCGTGGAATTCCAGCTGGCGTGGTGCAGTGGGAGAGCAAAAATTTTTAGGGTCTTCTGCGTAGAAGTCTGTGGACCGTGTGTTAATTTCTGTAAAGCTTGGATTTATGGGAGATGCATGAATCGCTGGTTGATTATCATAAAATTACTTGAGAGGAGGCTCGATCGAGAGAGCACTCTTGTGTACTTTCATTACGCAACGGTAATCAACTACCTCGTTAACACATCTATATCAAAGCATCCATAAAGTTAAGCTAATCACCACGATTTCCATAAACCCTACTAAGACCACATATTGTACACACATATGTAAGTAAAACATTGCAAAGACATAGACCATGAAGCATTGAAAGTCATAAGATTCATGTAGCGATTACATATCAAGGATCCATCTAACTCTAGGGATGAACGAAGAAATTACCTCATCATCTTACAAGGACTGAAGTACCTAGGGGACTCTGGAGAAGGTCATCGATGAAGATGGCGGCGAGGAGGCTTGTGAATACCCTCAGCCGACGGCTTGGAGTGTTCCTCTCGCTTCCTTTCCTCCGCCGGTGTAGATCCTTGTGACAACTCATCTAATCTCTATCCCTCATCTTGTAGCGGTGGTTTTTGGGCAGTGGCTTTGTTGAATTTAAATGCCCCCCTTAGGGGGCAGGGGTTGTATTTATACCCTTGGGGAGCCTTTGGTCGTGCTCCACCTCGCCTTGCATGAGATCCTAGCTTGAGAGTTGAGAAAACTTGCTTTCCATAAAATCAACCTCGGACAGATTTTCCTGTTACACAACCCTTCCTTACCTACGGACTTCAAATAATCCAAATTCGGGGTCTAGATTGTGTGGTATGAAATTATCTCAAACTTTGGTATTCATTGCTTTTCTTGGAAACGAAGATAAGATCCCGAAATGGTCTCGGAAGATAATCTGTCAGATTTCGGACTTGTCTGCGCTGTAGGTATTTCGGGGGCTATATCTCCTAACTTCTTGATCAGAATTAGGCTTTCCATATGTGCAAATCGAAGATCTCAACAAGGCCCACAACTTTGATATTTAATATTTTGCCACTAGAGGCCGTTTAGGTCTCCAAATCTGCATCAAGAGATCATGCTTTCATGGGTTGCGCGAATATCTAGAGTCTGGTTTATCTTGGAATTTCACTTGCATTGAGCTTCTTTATCCTCTCCAGACTTGTGTTATGAACTTCACCCAAGTGTGCTTATTTAAAAGCCAAAAACCTGTGTAATTAAGCACACATACTCCAAAAACACATGCCAACTTGTCGTCATGAAGTTAGGATATTTAGTTATGATATTATATTCTTGCCAACATTTGAGATAAATCGGGTGCTAGGGGTGTCGCTAACGAGCGTCAACACAACCCGACACGACCCGAACCTGACACATGATCAGTCCTAGTTGGGAAACTAGAAAAGCCCAACCTAATCTTCGTCCAATATAATAGAGCTAAAATTACTACCATAGGATATGATTAGGAATTTATAATGTACACATGCAAAACTACTAAGTTTAATTCATGATTTAATTTGCAGCAGGGGCTGCAGCATTGCATATACGGCTATCGAAGGCCCAGAAGCAGAGGCAACAATTAGGGCCCACTCCGCTGTTCATTGAACTTTCTCATGCCTAGACATATCTATATATTTCCCGCACCATGCCCCTAGAGTGTTCCATAAGTCACAACTCTCTGTCCTCAAAAGCTATAGTCTGTAGGTGTGGAAGGCATTGGGAACTTGGTAATGAGATACGTAGTCAATTCTGGGAGGGGAGAGACAGATGATTTGATGGGAAGCATAGCTGCCGTATGTCTTAAAATCAGGCAAGGAATGAGCAACATGTCACTAAATCCTGATAATATTTTTAATTATGACGCTTCGCCGGTCGCCGCAGCAAAATTCTTGCTCTAGAGGTTGTGTTCTAGAAGTTTAGCAACTCCTGTGTATTTTCTTTGAAATTTTACCTTAATTTCTAGCTAGTATCTTCCACGAGTATACGCACGAGGTTATGTTCTTTGAACGTGTGAGAATCTCTAAGAAATTATGGCAGCTATGTGAGTCTACAGTGTACTCTGCTTTCATCTTTCTCCTCTGTATATGTTTACCATTAAGCCTTCTTGTCAGTATGTACTCTCTAATTACAGTTTGTGAGTACAACGCAAGTTCACTATGTTTATGTGAACTAAAACATAATCTGGTTAAATGGTTTTGTAATTTTGGTCGTCTTGCCACTAAGTTCAAGAGAGTGATTCAATTCATGAGTTAAGTTCCAGCAGCTGCAGCAGCCAGCACTGCATACGGCCTCAGAAGGCCCAGCAGCGGAGGCAAAAACTTCTTTTCCGCAATTAATTGCACTTTCTCACTCCTACACACATCTATATATGTCCCACACCATGCTCTCACTCGGAGGCAACTACTCCTTTGGCATGTCACTAATATCAATCTAGTGTGTTTCATCAGGGCACAAGCTGTAGCCTATAGGTGTGGCAGGCATTAGGAACATGATAAGGCGTCACAGATGAGGCTCGGGGCGATGGTGACCGCTGAGGGGCGATGCGGAGGCAATCGACGCCAACAGCGTCTCACCCTCGCTCCCACGCCACTGGCGGCCATCACCAGAGGAGGGGAGGCTAACAACGAATGCCACGACAACATCAGCGGCGGCGACATCGACGGAGCTGGCGGCGATGGCGGCGACATTGATGGTGGCGACGTCGACGGTCACAGCAGCGGCATCGACTGCGGCAACGCCAACAGTGACAGCAGCGACATCGACTGCGGCAACGTCAACGGTGACAGGGGTTGACGGCGGCCACCTTGAAGTCGACAGTGACGGCGGCGGAAATGTCGACGGCAAAAACATCGGCATCGACTGCGGCAAGAGGTCGACGGTGCCAGCGGCGATGGCAGCGACGTCGATGCAGCTGCCACCATTGATGGAATAGATGGTCTCTAGGCCCTCCACAGCGTGGTAGTGATGCCCATGGAAATTTGGGTCCCACGGAGAGTAAACAGGCATCACCTAGGCAGAGTTGCAACGTGAAGAAAAATAGACACCGAAGCTATCTACTTTGTTTGGACCCACTTGAATACTTTACAGTACTGTCTACTCCTTCCTCCTGACCAGCGCATGAGCTGCATAACAGCACAAATGATTTTTTATGAAACGGGCACCGGCGCAAGTAGATGCATCGCTCCCTCTTTTCTGGCATTGCTCAAAATAAGCATCAGCGGCTGCAACGTGGCAAGTGATGCTCTGATCCTCTCTCTCCTATCTGGGCATCACTTGAAGCACACACTGTGGAAGGCCTAAGCCCACAGCTCCTCTTGTCACATGGCAAATTTTTCCGGAATTGCAACTGAAGAAGTTGAGTCATGAGAACCGAACGTGGACATAGCACCCAAAAGTTCTAAATCTGACACCGTTGTGTGATGATTTTTGGAACGAAATTGGATTTCCAAGAGGAACCAGGTGGTGGGAGCATCAGGATCACCGATCACGATCCTGCGATCCAGCTGCCCAACCATACCTCAATCGAACAGCAATCCCCATCTGTTTCTCCTCTGATCGAACAACTGAATCCAGGAACAGCAGATGCATTGCAGTGATCACGGACGCTAGGACGTGCAATTCCACGAAGAGAAGTTGTCATTCGTCCTTGGAAGGGCCCGTTGCCACGGCCACGAACATCGACGGCGGCGACGTTGGTGGCATACATGCCGCCGGAGCGTACCGGCCATGTCGATGGGACACTACCCAACAACATGCAACGTAATCAGCGGGGGCATGAAGATCATGACGAGCAGCGTAATCATTGGTCTTTTCAAAATTCAAATGACAAAGCTGTGGATAGCCACAAATTGTTGATCGAGCGAGCCAAAGCCTATGGTCGATCATGTCCTAGTTTGTCATGGAAAATAACATAGTGGTCCACCACTCAGCAAAAAACGGGGTCTAGCGTCTAGGGCACCAGACCTATCGACGCCTTCGCAGCATATAGCTTCGACACAGAACCACGCCGCCGCCCGTCCCACCTACGCCGCCATGGCAGCGTGGCAGCCTGCACCGCAGCCACCGCATGGTGCGCCGCCACCACCGCACACCTCATCGCCGAGGCGCGGCATGCCGCCTCCACGGAACTGCCAAATTTGGCAAACGCAAAATCGACCTCATCGTCAACTGCCTTGCCGTGATATGGATCAACGTCGGGGTGGGCAGTCCTATAGTCGGGGACATTGTCCTGGACGTGGAGATCAACACGATGGTCTTGGTGGTGCTGGACATCAACACGTAGAACCAATGGTTACAGGTCGTGTTGAAGCACCAGGGTTTTGGCAATAACAGTGTGAATCAGCAGGGTTACCAAACTCATGGGCCGGAGCAAGCACAGGCTGGTACAGTTGATACTGGATCAACAAAAGCAAAGAAGTGACCATACTGTTGGAGATGTAAGTGTAGCGGCCATACGGTGGAAGGGTGTAAAGCAGACCTTGATTGCATCATTTGCAACAAGAACAACTCGCACATCTCCGCTAAGTGTCCGATCCTCAAAATGCCAAAACCGAATGCAACCTGTTTTGGTTTCGGGAAAAATGATATGGGATTTCTTCGAATGCCAGATTTTGATTTCAAGTTGGAAACACCAGACCCAGCACCCACATCTCTAATAAAGGTTACAGGTGGTAAATTGGCAGCAGAAGTCGTCGAAACTGAACTTGCAAGACTCACACGTGCAGACTGGAATTGGTATGCTCTACCACATGGTGAAGACTCATTCTTAGTCGCATATCCTTCAGAAGAGGAGCTGAAACACATGAGTGATATTGACTTCCGGTTGAAGAATCATGGTGAAACACAGACCATCTCTGAATGGGAGGCCACTGGCGACATTGTACCCAGATATCAACTAGACGAATTGTGGGTACATGTCACTAGAGTCCCGCATGCATGGAGGCACTATCTATGTTTCTGGGCTCTAGGTACTGCCACAGGTGTGACTTTGGAGGTGGACATGCTTACATACAGAAAAAAGTGTCATCAGAGTTCGAGTCGGGATGCCGAATAGAGGGTTGTTGCCCTTTTCCACAGAGCTTGTGTTTGGAGTAAAAGGATATGAGGTGACCTTCACACCGGAGGCAAACGACTTTGAACCAGCAATGAACCTTCGCATGTTGATCGCCTGGGAACCATAATTAATGAGCTGTGGTGTTTGCAAGAATAAAGTTATTGTTGGGTGGGTTGGAGGCTTGGAGCGGACTAGACATCTATTTTCATTTAAACCACTTCTTCATCACTCGTTCATGAACTGTTTAAGGAATGCACTGCTATTTTAGTTGCCCTGGTTACAGCCATAAATAGAAATTGATCCAAGGAGAACTGGATCGGAGATGCTATTAATAATAATCCATGTGGTACTAGCCGCCTATCTGATTACTCCCTCCGTCCCGCAAAGAGTGTCCACTTTGACTTTTTTCAGTCAAACCATTTCATGTTTGACTAAGTTTATATAAAAATATATCAATGTTTTTGATGTCTAACAAGTTTTATTAGATTCATTATGAAATATATTTTCATACCATACCTATTTAATGTTATAAATATTCATATTCTTCATTATAAACTTAGTCAAACTTCAAATAGTTTGACTGAAAAAAGTCAAAGTGGACACTCTTTGCGGGACGGAGGGAGTATATGCTAATTATGCTTACAGGGAACAGCACCGAGCTCAAAACTCAAAAAGAAGGTTATCATAACTTTTCTGCGTTTTCATCAGACTTTTTTTTTCGACCAATCGTTTTCATCAGACTTCACCACCAAAGACACAGGACTTGGCCACCAGAGAGCCTATTTCGTTTAGCGTGATGAAGCCTGGCGTGGCATGGCCTGGTAACGGAGCCAAGGAGCATGGGTTGGACTGTTGATGGAGAGGGTGCATGCGGCAACCGACTGCCAGCTCTGCAAGCTACCTTGCGGGACTGGTCTGTTTCGGTTTAGGTGCCTCTGCAGTGACCTCTAACATTAATATGAATTAATTAGCATGTTCTAGCTATGTTGTCACACCCTGAAATTCTCAAATTTCAGGATGAGAATAGGAAGAAAAAATTAAATAACGATTTTCTCTTAATTCTAAAATTTTTCCCAACATTTATTTTCTTTAAGAGAATATAGTAAAAAAATATTTGTTTGCTTTTCTAAAATTAAATAAGTGACTTGGTGTTTGTTGCATACATTCTGGTGCATTTATTTTGGTTGTTTAAATTCAAATTTGAATTTGAATTCAATTGCTTGATCTCCTTTTGAAATTAGCAAAACCTTTTCCTTTCCCCCTCTTCTCTTTTCTTCTTTTGGCCCATCCTAGCTCGCAGACCGTTGGAGCCCAGCTCACTCCGCAGCTTCACCGCAGCCCATCCTTACTGTGCAGCCCAAGAGCTGGAAGTCCGGCGCCGCTCCCCGAAGTCTCCCGCTAATCCCGCGCTTAGCCCCTCGGCTCTACAGCCCACCAGCTCAGCGGCCCAGCTCGGCCTGCTCCGCGCTCCCCCGCGCGCAGCCGCTGACGGGCAGGACCCGCCTGTCATCCCCATCCTCCCGCCCGAGCCGAACTCAAGCTTGAGTCCGACCCCCGGCCGCGCCGCACCCCGCGCCCCGCACTATCCCCTGGGCCCGCACGCCGATGCGCAACCCCCTCGGCCTATACAAGCCCCACCGCCACCTCCGCTTTGCCCCTTTCGCGAAACCCTAGCCACAGAGCTCCCGCGCCGCCGCCCGCCGAACCCTAGCTCGGCCGCCGCCATCGATCTCCGCCGTCACCACCTCCCCGCCGACAAGGAGACCGCCCGGAGCACCGCAAGGAGGTAAGGAGACCATACGTGCCGCTTGTTCATGTTCTTGTGCCCTGTTTCGCCCGCACACGCTCGCCGGAGCTCCGCAACGCCGCCGTCCGCCTCGCCGAGCTGCATGCCGACGTCGTCGCCCGTGCGTCCGCCCTAGTGCCCTAGATCGTTCCCGCGTGTCACCCGTTTCACGCCGGTGCAATCCGCGCGCGAAATCAAGCCCTCTAGCTCGAGTTCGGGTCACGCCGGTGAGTTCCCCGCCCCGTGCCGCCGCTCGCTGTCGCGCCTTCGTCGCCTGTGCGTCGCGCGCCGCGCCGCGCCGTCGCCAGCCGTCCGATCTGGATCAGGCGATCCAGATTAGATCGGACCGGGGTCAGTACCGGTCAACCCTAGCCGCACCGTGATGTTTTGCAAAAGAGACCCTCGGTTTCTTCAGTTTCACAGATCGATCCTCTCGTAGTGTAAAGATCTTTACCGATAGGTCCTGTTCTTTATGTTTTAAACCCTAGTTTTTATAGTTTTTCCACCCGAGGTCTAGCCATAGTGTTTTTGCACCGCAGCCCTTATGCTTTTATGCATAATTATGTTTAGGCCCTCGGTTTCTTGCTGTTTAGCCCCTGTAAGCTTAGATTTCCTGCAGTTTAGTCCATGTATCTTGTTTTAGCTGTAGAATGCACGTTTTAGCTCCGTTTTTAGCGTTCTTTATATCCACGCGATCGTAGCGAAGTGTAGAACAGTTTTATACCTCTGTTTTGTTATGTTAGTACTGTTTGGTGATTGTTTCTTATTTTATTTCATTTTTTCCTTGTATGTGTATGATGTGGTGCGTAGAAGACGAACCGTACTTGGAATACGCTGAAGATGAAGATTTTCAAGACCTTGAGCACTAGCAAGCGTTGGTAGAAGGCAAGTCCTTGCTGCATCCCCGTTTATCCTATACAACATGCATTTTAATTACACTGTTTATTTATTTATTGCTTTGCATTAATATGAAGGGTCCTATGATTTAAGGTTTGACTAGCTTTGTTTATCCCTATGCCTTGATCAACCTAGGTTTATGTTCTCGTTGGGTAGATCTTGCTTAGTTGCTAATCTTGGGATTGAGGTGGTGCCCATGAACAACAATGTTAATTTTGCTTTACTTATGTTATACCTTCATTAAACAAGATCACCTTTGTTAATCGTGAAGGACCGAACTGGCGACCAGAGAGGGGGGGAGTGAATGGGAGCCGATAAAAATTCTTTTCGAAGGAGATGGCTACTCCAACAAGACGAACACGGCTAGCCAAATCACGTCTCTGACTCAACTACCCAAGTTGGCCAAGACCACGTAGCCACTGGAGTGCTACTGGTCCTAGGAACCAACACAACAACCTTCCGAACCAAACACACCAAACGTACAACAGAAATCTGCACAGCTTGCTGCTTGTGCTACACCGGTCAGACCAATGGCCTGCGCTGGTCAGACCGGTGGACAGAGCCGGTCAGGCCGGTGGCTACAGCAGCTGCACAGAAAACATTCCAGGAAGCCTCAGTGATTCCTCTAGGCCCTGGAACAAAAACCACCTCCAAAACCCAAACTGCTCAGGAAGAAAAACCTTCACAAAGCCAAGCCAAACTCCTCGAAACGTGCCAAGAACTGACCAACAACAATTCAGCCCAAAGACACACGAACCAGGCAGTTCACCCGAGGCAAATCCCACAAAGGCCTTGCACCGGTCAGACCGGTCAAGAGCACCGGTCAGACCGGTCACGCCTGGGCAGCTTGGGATGAACAGCAGCCCGCGGGTCAACTCCCTCAAATCCAACTCCCGATCTCCCGATTTCTCCACGGATTCGCACAAGACTTTGGGGATAGCAGGAACACCTCATGGGCACTCCATAGCCAAGATTTGGCCCACCAAAACTTGCTAGAACAAGAGGAATCGAAGGATTTCCACCAAGAACGCCTCTAAACCTAGAGCCAAGAAAACCCCAAAATTGAGCCTCTTTACTCACGGATTTGGGAGGGGAATCAAAGGGAAAAGAACCACGAAGGGTTCATGCATACATCCCCCACCAAATCCCAAAGAGAAAGGTCTCAAAACCACCACAAGAAAATCACCAAGAAAAGGCTCCGAAAATCACCAAAAAGGAAAACGGGAGAGACACAATCAAGTCTTGAGGAACCACGCCGAATCATCTAAACATACCATGAAGGTTCATACAAGGTCTAGCTTGCTGCCCGATCATCCTTCCCTCTCACAATATCTCACCATGAAGCTCTCAAGCTAGTCCTAGAAATTCCAAAGGAAAAATGGAAGAGGAAAATAGCAAAACAAAATGAGCTAGGGTTCCAAGAGATGGCTGCCATCCTCTCACCACTTGGGTTATATGGAGGCTAGCCGAAAGATGAAACTACCCCTAAGGTCTAATACTAGGATACACACCCCCGAGGGGCACTTTGGGAATATTTGTCTTCGCACCATCGGACGGATGCCCGGCGACCGCAAACTTGCTTAGCCTCGACGCAAGCCTTGCGATCCCGACGCGTGTCCTCCGCTTCGAAGACTCCGAAAGCCGTCGTCGCACACCGGTCAGACCGGCCTGATGCTGCTGCACCTCCGTCTTCGGTCTTGGCTTTGTGGATCAACCAAATAACCCAGCGGTTTTCTGGTGAACCACTGGAAACCCTGCGAACTCGGTGTAGCCTCCGCCAATCGCCACTCATGACTCGGCTCCCACGTAGTCCAGGCTCGACCTTGGTTTTGAGGCTCAACCTAGAAATCGTCCACGACTTCATCTTGTCGTTCTTGCCACCATGTGGTCCGCACTTGACCCCGCTGGCCACCGGGTCCCTCGAACCAAGCCTACTTGTCTTCTCCACACCTGGAGGCCTCACCGGCAACGACCTTTCGCGCTTGTTCTTCACCTGCACCAACACCAGTCAAGCCGCAACCTGCACCTGCAATACTTAACCAAGAATCAGTCCACAAAACGTTGTCAATCACTCATCACACCAAGAAGTGACCTACCACCGGTCCTCGAACCACACAGGCTCTCAATCTCCCCCTTGATGAGTGCATTGACAACACACACGTTTTGGTAACCAAAGAGAAAAGAAAAAGAAAAGAAATGACTAAAAGAAACTCCAACAAGCGATCGAAAGCCAAAGGAAAGGCAAAGAGCAAGATCACTTGAAGAAGACAAGTCTCGGACCCCTTAGGCAAGGGCAACGGCTCAACACATCCGAGACAAGACACGCTAAGCAAAGAGCGGCAAACCACCAAACCAAAACTCGAAAAACCACAAAGAGCTCCCCCTGCACATGCAAGCTCCCCCTGAACCAATGCAACTCCCCCTAGACGAATGCATGCAAACCACTTCACGAAACAGAGCAGCTGCAACAGCTCAGCTCTGACCGGTCAGACCGGTCAACCTTACCGGTCAGACCGGTGCCCAACATGTGAACAGGACCAGCACTCTGACGGGTCAGACCGGTGACCTCAACTGGTCAGACCGGTGCACAACAGAGCCCAGAAATGGCTCGAAACCACCTGGAAACCTTCTAGATGCATTCAGTAGGCCAAAACATGCTCAAACTTCTCCCCCTTGTTGACAATGCATGAATCAAGCCAAAATTAGGAAAATTCCAACCTAGAGCTTCTCAAATAGACAAAATTCAACATAGGATGCTACACATGTCCAAATGAGCAAGTTAGATACTCTATAGCTTCGTAATGACATCAACTACAAGGTCACCAAGTTTCACAACCATTGGGCGAAGCTAAGATAGAATTGAGCAAATTTGCGAAAAATTACCCTCTCATGAGCAAAGTACTAAACATGAGCAAAACATGTCAAAATGGCAAAGCCGCACAAACTTCATGCTAGGACAACCAATTTAAGCACAAGACCATCACAAGCACCTCATGTCATGTTAAAGCCACCGAGCCATGTGCCTACTTCTATATATGAGACTTCTCATTGGTAAGTAACATGCAACGGTTTAGCACCCAAAAGCAAGTAAATCAAGCACATATGACATGGGAGCATATTTTCCAAGCAATTGACATTTCATTTTCAGATTTATAATTGGTACATGAAATGTCTTTGCGACAAAAAGGAACTTATGCCCCTCCACAAGATAAAGCATGGGGACTAAACATTCATGATGGCAAATGAGCCTTTGGTCCCATATGATCAAAATAAGCTATCCAACCACAAATTAAGCATAGCAAAGCCACTAAAACATGTCAAGATCATATAAAGGCATTTACTCACAAGAGAGCATATATGTGACATTTTTCAAAAAGCATAGCTAGCAACCATAGATATAAATCAAGATCATCAAGAGCTAAGCCAAACTAACCATAGCTTACCAAACTAGCTCACAAAGACATATATATCATACCATGGTGAACAATGTATATAGGAGAAGCTTTTCCTACACAATGCATATGATACAAAATGCATGCAACCTAAGATACAAAGATGCCTTTACATCATGTTACATATGCCATGCCAAATGCAAGAAATGCACAAAGGAAAGCTATACATATGCTACAAAGGAGCTCCCACACACCCAACTCAGGAAATCAAACACACACCAAGCTCCCCCCGCAAACGGGTGAAAGTTGCTTGATCTAGAGGCTTAGTGAAAATATCGGCTAGCTGGTCATGTGTGGGTACATGGATCAAAGCGATTTTCCCTTTCTCAATGTTGTCTCTCAGGAAATGATACCTCACTTCTATGTGCTTGGTTTTGGAACGGAGCACTAGGTTCTTTGCAACACTTATGGCACTTGTGCTATCACATTGAAGTGGGACATAGGTATACTCCTCACCAAAGTCACTCATGGTGTATGTGATCCAAAGGAGTTGAGAGCAACATCTGGCTGCGGCAACATATTCAGCTTCGGTAGTAGATTGAGCAACACTCGATTGTTTGCGGGAAGACCAAGACACCAAAGAAGAACCCAAGAACTGGCAAGTCCCAGAAGTGGACTTCCTATCCAACCGACACCCGGCAAAATCCGCGTCCGAAAATCCATGAAGAGCCAAAGAAGAAGACGCGGAGTACCAAAGGCCGAAGTCGGAAGTATGTCTCAAATACCTGAATATGCTTGACTGCTTGGCGATGCGAAGTCCTTGGAGACGCTTGAAAACGAGCGCACAGACATACCAAGAATTGGATGTCCGGCCTCGTCGCCGTCAAGTAGAGGAGTGACCCGATCATGCTCCGGTACTCCTTCTGGTCCACGTGCTCACCTTCCTCGTCCGCATCAAGAGCTGTAGTCGTACTCATAGGTGTCGCCATGGCCTTGGAGTCCTCCATCTTGAACTTCCTCACAATGTCCTTGGTGTACTTGGCTTGGTGTACAAATGTTCCTTCCTTCGATTGCTTGATCTGGTGGCCGAGGAAGAACTGCAACTCCCCATCATGCTCATCTCAAATTCCCTGCTCATGTCTTCTGCAAACCTTGCAACCAAAGAGTTAGAAGAGCCACCAAAGACAATATCATCCACGTATACCTGCACAATCAGGATATCTTTGCCCTGCTTGAGGAGAAACAAGGTCTGATCGACCTTCCCCATCTCAAACCCTCTCTCAAATAGGAACCCCCTCAACCTACCGTACCAAGCTCTAGGCGCCTGCTTCAAGCCATACAGCGCCTTCCTCAACTTGTACACCCGGTGGGGGCACTTCTCACTCTCAAACCCCGGAGGCTGCGTCACATACACTACTTCCTCCAAAACACCGTTCAGGAAAGCACTCTTCATGTCCATTTGGTACAATTTGAACCCTTTAGCCACGGAAAAGGCTAGAAGGATCCTAATCGCCTCCAAACAGGCTACGGGAGCAAAGGTCTCCTCGTAGTCAATCCCCTCTTTCTGACTATACCCTTGCGCCACCAACCTCGACTTGTTTCTCACCACCTCTCCTTTCTCTCCCTCTTTATTTTTCCACACCCATTTTGTCCCAATCGGCTTACACCCCGGTGGAGGATCCGCCAACTCCCAAACTTGGTTCCTCTCAAAATTCTCTAACTCCTCATGCATCGAATTGACCCAATTATGATCAGATAGCGTGTGTCCAATCTCTTTGGGCTCAAAGGTAGCAACAAAAGCAGCATGAGCGAAATGAGAATTGTTTTGAACCCTCGACCGTGTAGTACATTCATTGATGTCGCCGATGATCCTCGAAGCTGGGTGATCCACTTGAACTCGCCAGGGAGGTTCTCGCCTTGATGCTACCTCCTCCTCAACAGCAGCTTCGCCTTGATCTGGGTTTGTCATTGTAGGTGTGGGAGAGGGCCCGTTCTCGATCGTAGTCGAAGTAGTAGGTACATGCTCAGCCACGGGCACCACACCGCCATCTTCATCATCTCCATGTTCATGCTCCTCCTCCTGGAAAATCTCCTCGCCAAGTTCCTCGTCACCTGTACACTAAAAAACAAGCTGACTACATGGCTGTGTCTTGTCCAAGGTAACCTCGGAAGTCTCCACGATTTGGTTAGTTTCAAGACTGAGCACTCGAAAGGCTCTAGAATGAGACGCGTAACCAAAGAAAATGCCATCGACAGACCTAGCCTCGAACTTGTCCAACTTCTTACCTTTCTTCAGGATAAAGCATTTGCACCCAAACACTTGGAAGTGACTCACCTTTGGGGTTCTACCATGCATCAACTCGTAGCAAGTTTTCTTCTTATGCACCCTGAGGTAAATCCTGTTCGGCACATAGTACGCGGTATTCACCGCCTCAGCCCAGAACCTTCTCGGAGTCCTATGCTCATCAAGCATCGTCCGAGCCATCTCGCACAAGGTTCTGTTTTTCCTTTCCACCACGCCGTTCTGGGGAGGCGTATACGGACTCGAAAACTGGTGTTCAAGACCCAAGTCATGGCAAAAGGTTTCGAAATGAGAGTTTTTAAATTCTGAGCCATTGTCACTGCAGATCGCTCGTATGGCATCTTCGTGCCTCTCGTTCCTCAACCTCAAGACAAGATCTCGAACAAAACTAAACGTCTCCCCCTTCTCCTCCAAGAAGAAGACCCACGCATACCGAGAGTAGTCGTCCACCACAACTAGGATGTACCACTTCCCACCCGCAGATCGCACACGAGCTGGGCCAACAAGGTCCATATGGAGCAGCTCGCATGGACGCTCCGTCATCACATCGGTGAGGGGCGGGTGAGAAGAGGCTACCATCTTGGCATGCCAACACGGCGCACAAACCAACTCTTTTTCAAACCTCAACCGCTGCAATCCTCGGACCAAATTGAGTTTACTCAAGTGAGACAGAAGGTCAAAGCTTAAGTGACCCAACTTCCTATGCCACTTCCACAACTCACTCAAAGAACCAGCCAAAAAGCAACGAGCCACACCAGAAGACTGAGAGAAATCCGCTCGGAACACTTGAGCCTCGGGAACGACCATGCAAACTAGGTCCCCTCAAGAATCCAAAATCCGAGAACCACCAGGCCGAAACAGCACCTCAAAACCCTCATCCAAAAGCTGGGACACGGAAAGCAAATTGAACCCCATCGATTGAACAAGAGCAACACGCTTGAGAGTGACCTTCTCACTTACCTTAATCTCACCTTCTGAAAGCACACGCCCTCGCCCATTGTCCCCAAAGGTGATGTATATCTTTGACACCACCGGGACGAGACTTGAGAACTACCCATTGTCTCCGGTCATATGCCTTGAGCAACCGGAGTCAATCAACCAAACGTTCCTCAAGTCTCCCACCTCATCCTCGGAGTCGGAGTCTGAGTCGCTCTGGTGACTCTTCTTGCTGCCGGAGCTACGAGCCATGCCGCAGAAGCCATCTCTCGCGTAGCAGCTCAGCCTGCTCAAGTTCTTGGATGACTTCTTGTTCTTGCGCCGATCACCTTCATCTTCACTGCTGCTCCAGCTCGAGGAAGAGTAGACGGAGCTGGAGTCGACGTCGCTCGCCCCGACCATCGCTCGGGCCTTCCTGCCGCGACCGTCCTTCTTCCTCGATCGTCGCTCGTCCTTGTGCTTGTTCTTGTGCTTGTGATCGCGCCTTGATCGGTACTTGCCGTCCGTCCTCGACCTGTTCTTGTAGCCGTCCTTGTAGCCGTCCTTGTTCTCCATCTTCTCCAGACAGTCGGCGACGAAGTGTCCTGGCTTGCCGCACTGAAAGCATGTCCCTGGATTCTTCCTTGTGTTCACCCGGTTCTCGTGCAACCTCTCGAACCGCCTGGTCAGCAACGCCAGCTCGTCCTCTCCAAGCACGTCGAACTCCTCGTCTGGCAAAGACATCAAAGAAGATAGAGAGTACATCCTGGAGGATGCATTCGCGTTAGACTTAGCACCTTTGCCACCGACGAGAGCAAGACTATGAGAGTCAGTCGGGCTCTCAAGACGGGCAGTCACACCACGGTCCAACTTAGCTGACTTGAGCTCTGAGAACAGCTCGTTCACGGTCAGGGTGTCATACTTCTCGGACTCAAGAATAGCCTCGACCTTTCCGTCCCATACGGTGCGATCCAACGAGTGCAAGAGCTTCACGACTCTATCATGATCATCGTATGGGAGCACGACCACATTGGCTCTCATGTTGTTCACCACAACCGTAAACCAATGGAAAAGGGCATCGACGGACTCGCCGGGGAGATGAGTGAAGTTCTCGTACTCTCTCCGGTAAGTCGCGTACATCCGAGCCTGAACCTGAGCATTCCCAGCATGAGCATCCTTCAACTGCTCCCAAATCCTACAAGCTAAGTCCTCTGTCTGAACCTGATTGAATTCGGACTGACACAGAGCACGAAACAAGTAGTCGACCGCCTTGTTGTTGGCATCGAACATGTCCCTCGATCCTGGAGCAAGGAAGTTAATCGGATGAACATAAGCTGTGTTCACCGTAACATCCCAAGGGATCTGACCCTTTATGCGGAGGAACGCTGCCATCCGCCTCTGCCACATCTGGTAGTTTTTCCCATCGAAGTGCGGAGGACCCGATCCCCGTTCTTGGTACGCCATCTTTGGATCTTAGACTGGTTAGAGCCTCGAAAGACCCGATCCGGCTCTGATACCAATTGAAGGACCAAACTGACGACCAGAGAGGGGGGGGGAGTGAATGGGAGCCGATAAAAATTCTTCTCGAAGGAGATGACTACACAAGCTCAAAAGGAGTAACTTTGGTAGCACCATGTCTAGAAATACGATGAGCCCACAAAGCTTCAGATAATACCTAATGCCATCTTTTAGGATTGTCTTCTATCTTCTTCTTAATGAGCTTAACTAAAGTTTTATTGCTAGACTCGGCTTGACCATTAGCTTGAGCATAATTTGGAGATGAATTGAGCAACTTAATACCATAGGAATTAACAAAATCACGCACCTCTTTAGCCACGAATGAAGTGGCTTGATCCGTAGTTAAAGTCTGCGGAATACCAAACCTATGTATGATATGCTCCGTAATAAACCCAATTACCTCCTTGTGTGTCATGTTCTTGAGAGGGATTGCTTCAGTCCACTTGGTAAAATAATCAGTAGCCACAATCACAAAGCAATACCCTTTGGTCGACGGAGGATGTATCTTGCCAATGAAATCCAATCCCCAATCTCTGAAAGGCCAATGCCTGATAATCGGATGCATCAACGCAGCAGGCACTAGCTGAACATCTCTGTGCTTTTGATACTCATCACATCCTTTGTAGTACCTAAAACAATCGGCTATCATAGTAGGCCAATAAAAGCAAGCTCTCCTAAGGAGCCACTTCATCTTGGGAGCCGATTGATGAGTTGAAGGACAGAAACTGGCGACCAGAGAGGGGAGAGTGAATGGGAGCCGATAAAAATTCTTCTCGAAGGAGATGGCTACTCCAACAAGACGAACACGGCTAGCCAAATCACGTCTCCGACTCAACTACCCAAGTTGGCCAAGACCACGTAGCCACTGGAGTGCTACTGGTCCTAGGAACCAACACAACAACCTTCCGAACCAAACACACCAAACGCACAGCGGAAATCTGCACAGCTTGCTCCCTGTGCTACACCGGTCAGACCGATGGCCTGCGCCGGTCAGACTGGTCACACCGGTCAGACCGGTGGACAGAGCCGGTCAGGCCGGTGGCTACAGTAGCTGCACAGAAAATGTTCCAGGAAGCCTCAGTGATTCCTCTAGGCCCTGGAACAAAAACCACCTCCAAAACCCAAACTGCTCAGGAAGAAAAACCTTCACAAAGACTAGCCAAACTCCTCGAAACCTGCCAAGAACTGACTAGCAACAATTCAGCCCAAAGACACACGAACCAGGCAGTTCACCCGAGGCAAATCCCACAAAGGCCTTACACCGGTCAAACCGGTCAAGAGCACCGGTCAGACCGGTCACGCCTGGGCAGCTTGGGATGAACAGCAGCCCGCGGGTCAACTCCCTCAAATCCAACTCCCGATCTCCCGATTCGCTTCACGGATTCGCACAAGACTTTGGGGATAGTAGGAACACCTCATGGGCACTCCATAGCCAAGATTTGGTCCACCAAAACTTGCTAGAACAAGAGGAATCGAAGGATTTCCACCAAGAACGCCTCTAACCCTAGAGCCAAGAAAACCCCAAAATTGAGCCCCTTTACTCACGGATTTGGGAGGGGAATCAAAGGGAAAAGAACCACGAAGGGTTCATGCATACATCCCCCACCAAATCCCAAAGAGAAAGGTCTCAAAACCACCACAAGAAAATCGCCAAGAAAAGGCTCTGAAAATCACCAAAAAGGAAAACGGGAGAGACACAATTAAGCCTTGAGGAACCACGCCGAATCATCTATACATACCATGAAGGTTCATACAAGGTCTAGCTTGCCGCCCGATCATCCTTCCCTCGCACAAGATCTCACCATGGAGCTCTCAAGCTAGTCCTAGAAATTCCAAAGGAAAAATGGAAGAGGAAAATAGCAAAACAAAATGAGCTAGGGTTCCAAGAGATGGCTGCCATCCTCTCACCACTTGGGTTATATGGAGGCTAGCCAAAAGACGAAACTACCCCTAAGGTCTAATACTCGGATACACACCCCCGAGAGGCACTTTGGGAATCTTTGTCTTCGCACCATCGGACGGATGCCCGGCGACCGCAAACTTGTTAAGCCTCGACGCAAGCCTTGCGATCCCGACGCGTGTCCTCCGCTTCGAAGACTCCGGAAGCTGTCATCGCACACCGGTCAGACCGATGCTCCTCACCGGTCAGACCAGTACCCACCGGTTAGACCGGTCTGACCCACCGGTCAGACCAGCCTGATGCTGCTGCACCTCCGTCTTCGGTCTTGGCTTTGTGGATCAACCAAGGAACCCAGCAGTTTTCTGGTGAACCACTGGAAACCCCGCGAACTCAGTGTAGCCTCCGCCAATCGCCACTCATGACTCGGCTCCCACGTAGTTCCGGCTCGACCTTGGTTTTGAGGCTCAACCAAGAAACCGTCCACGACTTCATCTTGCCGTTCTTGCCACCATGCGGTCCGCACTTGACCCCGCTGGCCACCGGGTCCCTCGAACCAACCCTACTTGTCTTCTCCACACCTGGAGGCCTCACCGGCAACGACCTTTCGCGCTTGTTCTTCACCTGCACCAACACCTGTCAAGCCGCAACCTGCACCTGCAATACTTTGCCAAGAATCAGTCCACACAACGTTGCCAATCACTCATCACTCCAGGAAGTGACCTACCACCGGTCCTCGAACCACACAGGCTCTCAAATCGGAACATGGAGAACCACCCAGGAAAATCGTACTACCACAAGACATATGGCTCTATCTTGGCCAATTAATTAGAAACTTTAGTATGTAGTATGCTTTACATGAAAGGGGTTGGGGGCTGACGGTAGATGGTGTATAGCCCGGCCCTCAGACTGATCTACTCTATGGTAGCTTCGCAGCTGAGAGAGGTTTATGCGCTGCACTGATTAGGTAACCTAGCGAGCAGCCCGTGCTAGGGAATCTTTGTAAAGGCCTCGTAGCGTCCCTATGCAATCACACCTCGGTAGTGGGGTATGGTGCCTAGCTAGCACCGCATGGTTGGGTCTAAAGTTCTTCGGGACTTTTACGCGACTTGTGGGTAAAGATGTACAACCTCTGCATAGTGTAAAACTAACTAGTTAGTCGTGCCCACGGTCAAGGGCGGCCTGGACCCTCACATTAGTAAACTATGGAAGATGGACTAAACTTGTTGCATTTACTTTCAATCATATTGATGATGCTTATGTTAATCTCTAGGTTGGTATAAACTTACATTGCTAGTAATTCTGCTTGCTTAATAAAACTTGACCAACTAAAATGCTGACCTGCCAGGTAACCACAAGCTTCCACCATAAAACCTTTGCATGTTGTTATAGCGTTTTCTCTTGTTGAGTACGACATGTGCTCATGCTTGTTGTTATTTATACTGCATCTACACAAACCGGCTGCTGCTCATACGGTCGATTTGAAGACTTTTTCTGGAGAGTTCGACGAGTTCTAGGCAAGCGTGCCACCAGTCAGCTGTCTGTGGAGACGTCCTTTTCCGCTGCTAGTACTCGCTTTTGTTACGATTATGAGACATTCTGTCATGTAATAAAGTTATAATACTCCCTATATGCTTTTACACTGTGTTTTGGTATTCACTAAGTCGATGCATGTGTGAACTTTGATCCTGGCGCACATGTATCGATGCATTCGAATTTGCCTTTAAATTCGGGTGTGACAAAGTGGTACCAGAGCCGTGTTGACTGTAGGACGTTAGCCTAGTTAAAAACTGGTCGAAAATGAAGGATTTTATAATCTGAGAAGCCACACTTAATGCTTGCTTTATTAAAAAAATATATTTTAATCTGCTTATCCTTGCTTCTACCTCGCCCTTGTTATTCCAATTGTTTTATCTTGTTTTTCGTCTCTATCGGTTACACTCCTGGTTCCTGCACTTTCTTTAGCTTGTAGAACCTTTTCTGATCAGTACCTTTTGCCTTATCTTTAGATGGTTTGTGACAAGAGGACTGCCCGCATGAGCTCCATTCCCCAGTACCTTTATGACCAGGATCACTACTACCGGCCTGATGGTGACGTTGATAAGGAGCTAGAGGAAGACCCGACGCTTGCTGTGGCAGCACCCGCAGTCGCACCTGCCCCAGCACCACCAGTACCACAGCCCGAGCCCGTTGCGAAAGTAATCTGGACAGTGAGCTCGTACAAGAAAGATGGAAGAGGCATCCTGATGGCTGACAATCTGAGGAGGACAGTGTATCGCCTGGGTTATGGTGTGGAACCGACCTACCAGTGTGAGATGTGGACCCATCCTTGGTTTGAGCCTCACTGAAAGGTGACAGTGATCGTTTATGAGATGGTTCTACGCTATGGACCGAAGGAGGTATCCAGACAAAATGACGTTGCTACAAGGGACACCATGAATGCTGGGATTGCTGAAGCTGCTAGGAGAGCACTCTATGTTCTCTCTCACAAGGAGCGTGCTGAGTTGGCACACACTCGCAGTTTGTACACACCTTACAGAGCAAGTGGGGAAGCCAAGACTTACATTGCCTCAGCTTCTGGCCACAGCCCCACCTTGGACAACCTCCGCGAGTTTCTAGCTGTCGTCAACACCACTTTGGATGACACCAACAACATGCTAGCAAGAGCTCAATAGAAGATCTGTACAATGGAGGCACAGAAGTGTAAGTTGGTGGCTACCCTGAAGAATTAAGACCCCGCTGTGATCCGAGATGTTGGTGTAGAACCTCACCTCTCTCCAGCACCAAAGAGGCCCCGCTACGACTCCCCCGACGCCCGCACTGAAGATCTTCCTTAGGATCTAGGATCTTTAGGCTTTATACTTATGTAATCGTTAGTCACGATCGTCGTTTAGGTGTGCTTAGCTTAGTGGTGTGTTTGAATGCTTGATCTTGTGTTAATGGTTGATTTGGATCTTTGCTTGAGTGCAATGTGTTGTGGATTGATAACCACAATGACATTGGTTTAGTAATAAAGTTTGCTTAGTTGGGTTTAAGTTCTTTCTCAACCACCTTAATCTTGCACAATCTTAATCCTTTATCTATCTTTATTTATCTATCATGGAGATCTTCTTGGTACAAAATCTGTTCACGTCATTCTCTGATAGAGCAGCAGTGTTTTAATTATATCTGGAGCTACAGAGCTCCGATTGATGCAAAACCAGTTGGATTAGTTCACAAATTTGATAAGTGATTTTCTGTCAAACATTAATCCCCATACAATAAATATCCTGGGAGTTATGCACTAAACATTGGAGATATCAGAATCTGTCAAACTCTGCTGACATAGTTGACTTCATTATTTTATATCTGGAGTTATAGACCTCCGTTTGAGGCAAATACAATTGGAGTAGTTCAGTAAATTGATACATCATGTCCCAGTAAATATTTCATAATTTTTGGTTACTCACACAGGGAGTTATACCTGTTCTTTTGTGACCAACAGAATCTGTCTTAAACTGGAAGTCTGCACAGCTTTATCTTTTGAGCTTTTCTCTTTGTGCAATCATCTAAGTCAATGTTCCTAACACTCAGATGGTGAACACCAGGTCGGATCAGGAGTTGACCAGCCCCCAGTGACACGCTCAGGAAGAGGCAGCAGCTCAGGCAGTGAACAACAGCCAGGACAGATGGATCCAGCTATGCAGCAGTTCATCCAGACTCAGACCCAGCTTCTCCAGAACTTGATCAACACTGTGGACAACCTGCAGGCCCAAGTAAACAATCCACCTCAGCAGCAGCAGGCGCCCAGGGACAAGCACAGGGGGTTCATGAGCCATCGTCCACCAGTGTTCACACATTCTGCAGATCCGTTGGAGGCTGATGACTGGCTGAAGACGGTGGGAAAGATGCTCAATACCACTCAGTGTGATGATAGAGAGACGGTCCTGTATGCTTCAGGACGACTTCAGGGGACTGCAGGAGCTTGGTGGGATGCTTATGTTGCTGCCCATGCTACACCAGATGCTATCACTTGGCAGGAGTTCACCGCTAGTTTCAGGAATCATCACATACCTGCAGGCCTGATGAAACTAAAGAAGAAGGAGTTCCTTTCTCTCAACCAGGGAGCAATGTCAGTGGCAGAATTCAGGGACAAGTTCATTGAGTTGTCTCGTTATGCGCCTGAAGATGTGGCTGGTGATGGGAAGAAACAAGAGCTATTCATGGAGGGATTAGCTGGACCACTTCAGTACCAGCTTATGTCTCACACTTTTGCGTCGTTTCAGCAGCTGATGGACAAGGCTATCTACTTGGAGTCAAAGCGCAGAGAGTTGGGAGATCTGAAGAGGAAGGCCACCACTCTGGGACAGTCAGGGAGCAACACTCACCCCCGTTTCATTCCACAGCAGAGGACAACACCCCATGTTGGAGGTTCAGGTGGTAACCCTGGGCAGAATCAGTTTCAGCGTAACAATCAACCGTTCAAGCACCCTATTCAAGAGTTACAGCAGTCCACTCCACAGATCCCACACCCCAGTGACCAGCAGACTAGTCAGAACACCCCAGCGCGAACCCCAGTGAGACCTAGTGCACCCAACACTCCTGTTGGTAATACTTACTTTAAGTGTGGTGAGACTGGTCACTATGCCAATAATTGTCCCCAGAGGAGCGTGCAGAATACGCCAGTGCAGAGTCACCAGATGAGGAATGGAAACAAGACCCCGCAAAGCTCCCAGGGACAACAGAACACCGCACGTGGCAGATTGAACCACGTATATGCAAAGACCGTGTTTGGTATGTTCTTCATCAACACTGCCCCCACATCGGTTCTATCAAACAATTCTCAAAATCTTTCTTAGTTCTTCCGAATCTCGAGGACGAGATTCCTTTTAAGGGGGGTAGATTTGTCACACCCTGAAATTCCCAAATTTCAGGATGTGAATAGGAAGAAAAAATTAAACAACGATTTTCTCTTAATTTTAAAATTTTTCCCAACATTTATTTTCTTTACAGAGAATATAGTAAAAAACATTTGTTTGCTTTTCTAAAATTAAATAAGTGGCTTGATGTTTGTGGCATACATGCTGGTGCATTTATTTTGGTTGTTTGAATTCAAATTTGAATTTGAATTCAATTGCTTGATCTCCTTTTGAAATCAGCAAAACCTTTCCCTTTCTCCCTCCCTCTCTTTTCTTCTTTTGGCCTGTCCAACCTCGCAGCGCGTTGGAGCCCAGCTCACTCCGTAGCTTCACTGTAGCCCATCCTCACCGTGCAGCCCAAGAGCTGGAAGTCCGGCGCCGCTCCCTGAAGTCTCCCGCTAATCCCGCGCTTCGCCCCTCAGCTCTACAGCCCACCAGCTCGGCGGCCCAGCAGCCGGCCCAGCTCGGCCTGCTCCGCACTCCCCCGCGCGCAGCCACTGACGGGCGGGACCCGCCTGTCATCCCCATCCTACCGCCCGAGCCGGACTCAAGCTCGAGTCCGACCCCCGGCCGCGCCGCACCCCACGCCCCGCGCTATCCCCTAGGCCCACACACCGATGCGCAACCCTCTCGGCCTATTTAAGCCCCACCGCAACCTCCGCTTTGCCCCTTTCGCGAAACCCTAGCCACATAGCTGCCGCGCTGCCGCCCGCCGAACCCTAGCTCGGCCGCCGCCATCGATCTCCGCTGTCACCACCTCCCCGCCGACAAGGAGACCGCTTGGAGCACCGCAAGGAGGTGAGGAGACCTTATGTGACACTTGTTCATGTTCTTGTGCCCTTTTTCGCCCGCACGCGCTCACCGGAGCTCCGCAACACCTCCGTCCGCCTCGCCGAGCTGCATGCCGACGTCGTCACCCGTGCGTCCGCCCTAGTGCCCTAGATCATTCCTGCGTGTCACCCGCTTCACGCCGGTGCAATCCACGTGCAAAAGCGAGCCCTCTAGCTCAAGTTCGGGTCACGCCGGCGAGTTCCCCGCCCCGCGCCGCCGCTCGCCGTCGTGCCTCCGCCGCCTGTGCGTCGCGCGCCGCGCCCCGCCATCGCCAGCCATCCGATCTGGATTAGGCGATCCAGATTAGATCGAACCGGGGTCAGTACCGGTCAACCCTAGCCTCACTGTGATGTTTTGCAAAATAGACCCTCGGTTTCTTCAGTTTCACAGATCGATCCTCTCGTAGTGTAAAGATCTTTACCGATAGGTCCTGTTCTTTATGTTTTAAACCCTAATTTTTATAGTTTTTCCACCCGAGGTCCAGCCATAGTGTTTTTGCACCACAGCCCTTATGCTTTTATGCATAATTGTATTTAGGCCCTTGGTTTCTTGCTGTTTAGCCCCTGTAGGCTTAGATTTCCTGCAGTTTAATCCCTGTATCTAGTTTTAGCTGTAGAATGCACGTTTTAGCTCCGTTTTTAGCGTTCTTTATATCCACGCAATCGTAGTGAAGTGTAGAACAGTTTTATACCTCTGTTTTGTTATGTTAGTACTGTTTGGTGATTGTTTCTTATTTTATTTCATTTTTTCCTTGTATGTGTATGATGTGGTGCGTAGAAGACGAACCGTACGTGGAATACGCTGAAGTTGAAGATTTTCAAGACCTTGAGCAGCAACAAGTGTTGGTAGAAGGCAAGTCCTTGCTACATCCCCGTTTATCCTATACAACATGCATTTTAATTACACTGTTTATTTATTTATTGCTTTGCATTAATATGAAGGGTTCTATGATTTAAGGTTTGACTTGCTTTGTTTATCCCTATGCCTTGATCAACCTGGGTTTATGTTCTCGTTGGGTAGATCTTGCTTAGTTGCTAAACTTGGGATTGAGGTGGTGCTAATGAACAACAATGTTAATTTTGCTTTACTTATGTTATACCTTCATTAAACAAGATCACCTTTGTTAATCGAAACATGGAGAACCACCCAGGAAAACCGTACTACCACAAGACATATGGCTCTGTCTTTGCCAATTCATTAGAAACTTTAGTATGTAGTATGCTTTAGCTGAAAGGGGTTGGGAGCTGACGGTAGATGGTGTATAGGCCGGCCCTCAGACTGATCTGCTCTATGGTAGCTTCGCAGCTGAGAGAGGTTTATGTGTTGCACTGATCAGGTAACCTAGCGAGCAGCCCGTGCTAGGGAATCTTTGTAAAGGCCTCGTAGCGTCCCTATGCAATCACACCTCGGTAGTGTGGTATGGTGCCTAGCTAGCACCGCATGGTTGGGTCTAAAGTTCTTCGGGACTTTTACGCGACTTGTGGGTAAAAATGTACAACCTCTGCAGAGTGTAAAACTAACTAGTTAGCCGTGCCCACGGTCAAGGGCGGCCTGGACCCTCACATGAGTAAACTATGGAAGATGGACTAAACTTGTTGCATTTACTTTCATTCATGTTGATGATGCTTATGTTAATCTCTGGGTTGGTATAAACTTACATTGCTAGTAGTTCAGCTTGCTTAATAAAACTTGACCAACTAAAATGCTGACCTGCCTTGTAACCACAAGCTTCCACCATAAAACCTTTGCATGTTGTTATAGTGTTTTCCCTTGTTGAGTACGACATGTGCTCATGCTTGTTGTTATTTTTATTGCATCTACACAACCCGGCTACTGCTCAGACGGACGCTTTGAAGACTTTTCTCGAGAGTTCGACGAGTTCTAGGCAAGCGTGCCACCAGTCAGCTGCCTGTGGAGACGTCTGTTTCCGCTGCTAGTACTCGCTTTTGTTACAATTATTAGACATTCTGTCATGTAATAAAGTTATAATACTCCCTATACGCTTTTACACTGTGTTTTGGTATTCACTAAGTCGGTGCATGTGTGAACTTTGATCCTGGCGCACATGTATTCAATGCATTCGAATTTGCCTTTAAATTCGGGTGTGACATATGTGTATTGCACTGACAACCTAAAACCTTTATTTACAAGTGTGCTAAGACTTGCAACAAATGATGCCCAAGACTTCTTTGGTCGGTGTCCTGTATGGTTCTATCTTCTCCGCTGTTCATTACATTTTCTCATGCCTGCACATATCTATATATTTCCCACACCATGCTCACTCCCTCGCAACTCTTTATTTCCATTAATTGGATACTCGTGAACATACATCTCTCCTAGAGTGTTTCATCAGTAACAACTCTCTGCCCTTAAAATATGTAGTGTATAGGAACTTACACTACTAGAGAATCGCACATATATCCCAGGTCTGATTTTTCATTTGTACCGGGTATTTTGCCCCCCGGTACAAATAAGGACATTTGTACCGGTTGGAGCCACCAACCGGTACAAATGTCCTCTCACAGAGGCTCGGCGGGGCCTGACACAACCCAACCAGCACAAATGCCTCACATTTGTACCGGTTGGTGGCTCCGACCGGTAACCGGTACAAATGTATGCACATTTGTACCGGCCCGTGTCTTGGCCTGGTACAAATGTGCAACGGCTATAATTCCTTCTTCTTCCCCCCTGCCCGAGCCTCCTCCTCACTCTTCTTCTTCCTCTCTCCAACTCGAGCTCCCCCTCCCCAATGGTGCCCTAGGGAGCTTTTGCCCGATTTGCGATGATTTCTCCACGATTTCACTCATTGAAGTGGTGTAGATGTTAGTTACTTCATCCCCCCTTGATATACAGTTGCCGTTTTATGTTTTATGCTTTTTACTTAAAATATTCATGAAATGTTTTAATGAGCTAAGAATGATGATTTTTTATTTAAATCCATATTTGTCTATGTTCTAATAGAAAGAAGGTGTCATGATAGATGTATGAGACGTTGTATATGTAGATAGATTTTTTTCAATTTATTTATTTATATTTTCATCATTAGAAAATTAGTTTACTCAATAGAAAATTGATTTTCCTCATTAGAAAATTAGTTCCTTATTGGAAAATTAGTTTACTCAATAGAAATTTTATTTTCTTCATTAGAAAATTAGTTTCCTTGTTAGAAAATTAGTTTGCATCATTAGAAAATTGATATAATTTTGCCGAATTATATAATGTGCATTTTACATGAGCACTTGTTGCAAGATAATGATATATTTTGTCTGGTTTCCTTTTGTAGATGGATCGACAATGGATGTACTCGGACAAGAGGATCTCGTCGGATTACATTAAGGGACTGAGTGGATTTCTACAAGTGGCTGAATCCAATAAGCCCTCGTTTGGTTTCATTATGTGTCCGTACAAAAAATGCAAAAATGAAAAGGATTACTCATCAATAAAGAGTCTTCACAATCACCTATTCAAATGGGGATTCATGCCAAACT
Source organism: Cenchrus fungigraminus (assembly GCA_036936925.1). Classification (NCBI taxonomy): domain Eukaryota; kingdom Viridiplantae; phylum Streptophyta; class Magnoliopsida; order Poales; family Poaceae; genus Cenchrus; species Cenchrus fungigraminus. The sequence goes on along the minus strand of CM072774.1, from coordinate 26,422,943 downwards.
ATTTTGTATGGACAAAGCATGGCGAAAGAGGGGTTATAATGGAAGATGACGAAGAAGAAGATGACACTATTCTTGACTGGTCTCAAGGTGGTGCCTTTGCAGATGAACCAATGGGAGAGGATATGAAGAAATGGGAGAGAATCAAGGACCAGATGATGCTCTCGGTGAGGTGTTGCGAGAGGCAAAGGAAAATTGCGGGGAAAAGGTGAAGGAGTCAAAGAAATTTGAACGTATGTTAGAAGATCACAAGAAACCGTTGTACCCAGATTGCAAAGAGGGGCACAAGAAGTTGGGTAGCACATTGGAAATGCTGCAATGGAAGGCTAGTAACGGGATTTCTGACACGACTTTTGATGAGTTATTGTTGATCGTGAAGGGTTGTTTGTCCTCTGGGCTTGGAGGTAGAAAAGATACATGCGTGCCCTAATGACTGTATCCTGTACCGAGGTAAAGAATATGAGAAATTAGAGGCATGTCCCGTGTGCGAAGCACAACGTTATAAGATCTCACGAGATGATCCTTGTGATGTTGAGGGGGTGAAGAAGATTCCTGCGAAGGTGGTGTGGTATTTTCCAGTGATACCACGGCTGAAGCGTCTATTCAGGTGCAAGGCCAATGCAAAGATGATGCGTTGGCACAAAGAGCGTGTACCGGATGACAAGATTAGGGACCCCGCTGATGGGTCGCAGTGGAGAACCATTGATAGAGAATTTCCTGAGTTCGCAAATGAAGCGAGGAACATTCGGTTTGGTTTAAGTACGGATGGATTCAATCCATTCGGTGAATTTAATAGTGGTCAAAGCACTTGGCTTGTTACCTTATGTATGTTCAACCTTCCTCCCTGGATGTGCATGAAGCGGAAGTTCATCATGATGCCAATTATCATCCAAGGCCCAAAGCAGCCAGGCAATGACATCGATGTGTACCTAAGACCGTTGATTGATGAGCTTAAAACGTTATGGGCGAAAGAAGGTGTACCTGTGTGGGATGAGGAGGAGTAAAAGACGTTTAATCTACGAGCATTGGTGTTCGTAACCATCAATGATTGGCCAGCACTTGGTAACCTATCAGGACAAACAACCAAGGGATTCCAAGCATGTACAAACTGTTTAGATGATACTTGCAGCATGTATCTAAAACACAGTAAAAAGGTTGTATATTTGGGCCATCGTCGATTTCATCCTCCTAAGCACCCGTTAAGAGAAGAAGAAATTAAGCATTTCGAAGGTGTTGGAGAAAAACGTAAGAAGCCCTTGCACCGTGATGGTAAACTTGTATTTTCTATGGTCAAAGATTTGAAGGTAGTGTATGGGAAGGGTTCTGGTAGCCAATCTATTCCAAAAGATAAGGATGGACATGCAGCTATGTGGAAGAAGAAGTCAATATTTTGGGAATTACCTTATTAGGAAATCCTTGAGGTTCGCAACGCAATTGTATGATGCATGTCATGAAGAACTATTGTTTGAACTTGCTTGGCCACCTAGGTGTATATGGAAAGTCAAAAGATACAATTGAATCACGTCGGGATCTTAAATTGATGAAACAACGAGATGGTCTGCATCCGGAAAAGAGAGGTAAAGGAAATAATTACTTGGCCCCTGCTAGTTACACCCTCAGCAAGGAAGAGAAGAAGAAGATGTTTGATTGCTTGAATAGCATCAAGGTCCCGACGGGATACTCCTCAAATATACAGCGGCTAATAAATTACAAAGAGAAAAAATTCACAAAATTGAAGGCTCATGACTGCCACGTGTTAATGACACAATTGCTGCTTGTTGCACTAAGGGGTATTCTACCAAATCATGATTACCATATAAATAACCCTAGATGTTCTACTTAAGAAGGATTTTGTATGAACAGAAAAAATTTATTTGTAATTGTTGCAGTGAAGGAAAAAATAATGCTCATGAGAAGATATTACTTGTTGATGATAATAAAGTTGTCATTTTGATTGTGAAATGTATTTTTTGCATAGTATATATGAAAAGTAAGAATACTAAGATTTTTCTGCTATTTTTTGCGTTGTATAAAATTTATAATAAATAAACTAGAAATTTAGGATATTTAAAGTAAATTAAAAGGGAAAGCAATGAAAAGCACATTTGTACCGGGCCTCCTCTTTCCCCGGTACATATGTGCTTTTCGTTATGGCGCGAAACGAAAAGCACATTTGTACCGAGGCAAGAGGAGGCCCGGTACAAATGTGAGCATTTGTACCGGGGCAAGAGGTGCCCCGGTACAAATGCCCACATTTGAACTAGGCCTCCTTTCGCACCGGTACAAATGTGGGGTGCTATATATGCCCCTTCTCCTTCTTCCCCTTGCCAGCTTCTTCCCCTTCTTCTCCAGAGCGCGCCCACGTACGCCACTCCTCGCCGGCCCCGCCCCCGCCCCCAGATCCGCCCACCGCCGCCCTACGCGCGCGCGGTCCGCCCCGGCCCTCCGCGCCCGCCGTCCGCCTCGGCCCCAGCCCCGCCGTCTCGGCGCGCGCCGTCTGCCCCGGCCACTGTCTCCGCCGCCGTCCGCCGCCCCCGCTGTCGTCTCCGCCGTGCCGTCCGCCCCCGGATCCGCGCGCCCCCCGTCGTCTCCGGCCGTCGTCGCCCCCGCGCGTGCGTCGCCGTCGACGCCGCGCCCTCCCGACCGCGCCCCGGATCCGCGCCGTCCCCGACCCCGGCCACCATCTCCGCGCCTTCCGCCCCCGCCGCCGTCTCCGCCGCGTCGTCCACCCCCCTGCGCCACATCCACGCCGGCAGTATGGCCGGCCGCCGCCCCGCCCCGCCGTCGCCATGGGGGCTGACGTCAGCCCCCTTTATAAATTATTTGTATTTATTAATATAAAATTTGGTTTAGATTTTGTTATAGATTTTAATTTATAATTAGATGCTATTTAGAATTTAAATTTAGATTTAGATGTAAATGTTATTTGTAGAATTAAATTTAAATTTACATTAAATTTAGATTAAGATGTAAATGTTATTTGTAGAATCAAATTTAAATTTAGTTTCGCTCGACTCGACACGTTAGACTCCGCTCGATATGTTTTTTACTCGCTCGATTTAGTTTCCCAATCCATTGAGTGACTATGACCGGCAAGTACTAAAGACTCAATGCTTGAAGAAGAAAACTGTATCTAAAGTTCCTCAACTTGGGACCCAGTCAAAGCAATCTATCCCCGACCTCAAGGTGCTTTCAACATTTGACCAGCAAGTGTCTGAATTTAACAAAGACACAGGTCCGACTGCAGCTCAAATTCGAGGGGAGGATGCAATCCCAACTCATGAAGGGACATATAGGGCAACTAGACCACTTACACCATATGAGCAACAAATGCCTGATTTTGCCAAATCATCGGGTCTGACTGCAGCACAACTTCTAGGGGAGGTAGAAATTGCGAAGCATAAAGGGGCAAATATACCGGAGTATGTGCCTGGGCGTAAGCTTGTGTGGCCGCGATTGCTCCAGTATCTTCCAACGAGGATGTATGAATTGCACAAGTAGCACATGTCCCAAGCTGCCGCCGGGATGGAGATGCTCTATGTTCGTATTGAGGACCATCATTATTTTCGTGGCCAAGAGGTCTTCACTATTCCAATGGAGGAATTCTGGTTCCTATTCAATATGGATGCACTTGATGTCTCATTCGTCAGTTGCTGGACTCTGTAAGTGTTTATTCTACTATAAGTTAAAAATCAATGCTCTAGGCACTTTATCCCATATCTAAACTTCTATATTTTTTGTGTCATACAGTTTTGAGATGCAACGTACCAGGAGGAAAGGAATCATGAGTGTGGGCTACATGGATCCTTTGATGATAACTGAGACCACTTTCAAACTTAATGAGACGGAAACACTTAATCACATCATCAACTATCTAGACAAACACCATGATAAGGCTTGCATAGAGCTGCCATACAACTTCGGGTGAGCAACGTGTATCTCATCTCCTTATCTTTTTCAAAAATTACATTGCATATTTTAAGAAACTAATACTTCTCTGCATCTATGGACAGCTTCCACTGGATTCTCTTTAGTTTTTGTATGACGCGAAGCAAGGTCTTTGTCTTCGACTCTTTGTACAAGACTACAGATAAAAGGAGATATCAAGATGTCGTAGAGTTGATTAAAACTGCATGGACTTGTCTTTGTGATAAGTACCCCGGAAAGTTCCGCAAAAACCTTTATGTTCACTATGATTGTCCAGTACGTGTCTTTGCTTATTCTTCAATTCTTACATTACAATAAAAAATTATTTCATGACTTGGTTTTCCCATATGTGCAGGTCATGATGCAGCCTTCTGGCACCAATCTATGTGGATATTATGTGTGCGAGTTCATGCACCGTCTTACAGCTTGCGCTGATGGTGGCAAATTCGAAGAGAATGTGCGTGCACACACAATTGCGACTACACATGTAGTTCTTATTAATTGTTCATATTCTCCGATCCGGTTCTTATTCTTTTGTTCATATTCTTTGGTAGATTTCCAGCATCAAGGAAACATTCCTCGAGACAGAACAAATGCGATTGATACAAGAACAATTATGTGGATTTATTCTAGACGATGTTATTAGTCCAGGGGGAGAGTTTTATGCTGGCTTATCCTCCGTTGTTAGTATACCAGCGACGACCGGGGAAGGGACAAGTCAGAACATGAAGGAAGCATCTGGAAGTAAAGACAAAGGCCAAGCATCTGCAAGCAAAAATTAAACTCTGCTAACATTTCATCCAATGTATATTATAAATCTAAATTTCAGTGCGCACAAAATGCTAATGTATAATATTATTTCCAAAGTTCTTCAATTTCAGAATTTGAGATGATATATTCTACATGCATTCATATATATTTATTTGTATAATATTAGAGATAATATTATACAAATAAATATATACAAATGTATGTAGAATATTATCTCAAATATAACATTTTATATGCCACACGACTTTATATTACAGCGTATTACGATTAGTATTAGTACTTTAAGAAAATACGTTAGAGAAAAGAAAAACAAAAAACAAAAAAAAGCATTTGTACCGGGTGGGGGCTCCGCCCGGTACAAATGCCCCCCTGCCACGTCGCCGGGTGGAGGGCATATTTGTATCGGACCGGGGCTTTGCCTGGTACAAATGTGTGGCATTTGTACCGGGTATCCCCCGGTACAAATGCTCGACCACAATTGTACCGGATGGTTTGTACCGGTTTAATACCCGGTATAAACGAGGGTTATGAACCGGTACAAAAGGCCATTTTTCCGGTAGTGTTACTAATGACATACATAGTCACATCAAGGAGGGAGGACGCAGAGGATTCGACAGGAAATCTGGCAAGGACTGTGCAACCTGTCACAAATTCCTGATAGGATTGTTAGATTATGGTGGAGCGCACATCTCCGCCCCCAAAATTCTATCTATAGAGGTTGTGTTCTAGATGTTTAGCAACTGTTGTATGTTAATCATGACACTGTACCTTAATTTCTAGCACGAGGTTGTGTTCTTTGAACGTGTGAGAAGCTCTGTGAGAAGGTGTTATGTGTGTTACCCACAATGTTCTCTGCTTTCATCTTTCTCTTCTTTACATGTTTACTTTTAAGTCTTCTCTTTAGTAAAAAGAGTCTGTATGCTCTCTCTAATTACAGTATGTGAGTGTACAACGCAAGCCCACTATATATTTTCAGGTGAACTTAAACATAAGCCGTTTGGTTGACTGATTTTCACTACCGGAAAACAATTTGTCGCCGTGTGCTGACACACGGCGACTTACCGCGAATTCCGGTAGTGTTTGTATATTTGGTCATCTTGCCACTAAGGTCAAGGGTGACGATTCAATTCATCTCTGCACCATGACCACGTGTAGCACTATTAAGTACAATACATGAGTTAAGTTCCAGCAGCGGCCGCAGCACTGCAAACGGCCTTGGATTCCTTTTCCACAACTGATATCACTTTCTCACTCCAACTAGGCAACTCTTGCATGTCAACAATATCCATCTCTCCTAGTGTGGTTCATCAGGCCACAAGCAAGCCGTAGCCTTTTGGTGTGGAAGGCATTAGGAACATGCAAATGTGTCACATATAAGCATCACTAAGGGAAGACGCAGATGATTTGACTGCGACACAGATGTCCTGCGTTGTATATATCAAATCTCTGGCAGCGACCATCTCACCCAGCATAAACACCTGAGAGTAAGATATTTAGACGATTACCAGCATTGCTCGTTTTCAGTAGTAACTGGCCAAAGATCTTGGAGCAACTTTGGAGGTCCGGCTTCGAGTTGAAGTTTTTCTGGTATATATCATGCCAATGATGTACGAAACAATTATTTGATTTTGGTGCCAATAATGCTTCTAATGGGATGTCACATTTGATGCTCGAACTGGAGTTTCTAATGCAATTATACTGAGCATTGGTTTGGTGGGACGTACACGTACGTGATATCTTTCTCTCCCAAGCAGCCCTCTCTTGTCTCCATTCTCCGTTCCATCTGCATGTCAGCAATTTTCTGAATTGTTTATTCAGTAAGCATCGAAGCCTGAACAATCATTGGTGGTAGAGAATTGGTTGCTCAAGCTAGCATCAATACTCAATGGCCACATAGATGTCCCAGTTATCGCGCAAATAGAAATAGAATCCCAATTGCCGAATACAGCCTGTTCCAGAAATGATTGTCATTTCACTTCCTGATAAACAATTTTAACTGAATACATAAAAAATATATTAATATTTACGGTACAAAATTAATGTCATATTTTCTAGTTTTTTAAAATTTATTTAATGATTTACATATTACACATATTTTCTACAAACTCAGTCAAACTTGTGGCAGTAAACCAACAACGACAATCATTCTGGGACGGAGTATGCCCAAATTGCAAGTCTAAAAACGTCCACAGATGCCTAGTCACCGAGGAGTAGTATTCCAGCACGCAACAGTGCAGGACTGCAGGCAGGTACGTGGTGGGACTGAGTACTCCTCCGTCCCCAAATAAGTGTCATTTGCACTTCATTAGAAACAACTTTGACTAATTTATATATATTAATACCTATAACACATAATTAGTATCATCAAAAATATATTTGAATCTAGTTTCTTAACAAAATTTTTTGGAGACACAAATGTTGCACGTATTTTCTATAAATTGAGTCAAACTTGTGGCACACACACCAACGATGACACTTATTTTGGGACCGGCTACACCACAAATGTTGCACGTATTTTGGGAGGGAGTAACTAGCTTTGGTTGCTGAATCAACTAAATAACTCAGACCGGCTACACCATCTTTATCCTAGTACAACATTAAATCCATTTTTATTTCCATCTCTCATATAAAAAGCCTCTTCTCTCTAACTCTTCTCCGGTATCTTTCCCCTTTTATCTCCATATATACATCCATTATTCACAATCGCATATGCCCAGCTAGGTATGAGAGGTGTCATCAAGCTAAGCAACCCTTGTCGGTCATCAGCAGTTTTGAGCAACGTTAAAATTGATTTCACCATTAAGGATGGCCACGCATTAGTCCTATCTCCCTGCGAGTAGGGTTTTTCTTACCGTCCGCTACCGATCCGGATACCGCGGTAACCGGTGTTACCGGTCCGGCCCGGTATCGGTACTGGAAGGTTTCAAACCTCTCGAATTCAAAATTTTCAAATTTGAATTATAAAATTGAAAAATAAAAAAAATTCCTAAAAATACTTCAAGGAGCGTAGTATCTAATGGTGTCAAAATTTTTAAAATATTAGTGTATTTAGTATTTTTTTTGCAGGCATCCGAAGTTCAACACAAAACGAAATGGCACACAAGAGTCGTGGACAACGTGAAACTACGTTGAATATTGATCTTTTTTGGTCGTTTTACGTTAACATGTGCATAGGTCATGCTGAAAGTTTCATTAATTTCACTTCGCACAATTTTTGGGTAACATCATTTCAAATTTTATTCCTTAATGACCGGCTAACCGCTCCTACTGCCCGACTAACCGCTCCTACCGGTCGGTTAACCGCTCTAACTAACCGGTAGCAACTGTTTGCACTTCTGGTTTTGGTTTGGATTTTGAATTTGTTTGGTAATTACCGGTAATAACTGTGGTAACCGGACCGATTAACCACTACTGCCGGCCGGCGGTAAGGGGTCACCGGTCGGTAAATTTAACCCTGCCTGCGAGGGGAGCTCATACCCTCTCGAAATGTGCAAAATTTCCTTTTAGCATCAGCACTTGCAAAATTCATCACATGATTGGGGCATGATCTCTATGCATATATAGAAAAGGATCTTTTCCATAGACAAGAAAATGGAACAATTGAGGGTCAAGCAAATTTGAAGGCCTAAATTACCCGCTTCTTAAGGTTTGTTTGGGGGACCTGAGGAAAACTTCTTTACCTTAGAAGAGACTAGGACTCATGATATCCCCTAGGTAACAACTTCTGAAAAAAAAATACCTCAGGGCTCCTTTCAAAGAACAGGAGATTTGAGATGCGGTTTTTAAGATGGGACATACTAAAGCTCCGGGCCCAGATGGGTTTCCGGTTGAGTTTTATCAAAAGTTTTGGGAGGTCAGAAAAAGGGATTTGATGCGGTTGTTCCATGATCTACACTCTGGATACCTTCCCATTTTTTGCCTCAACTTTGGAGTTATAAGTCTATTCCCCAAAGTTAAGGAAGCAAACATAATTCAGCAGTACAGACTGATTTCCTTTTAGCATCAGCACTTGTGAAATTTATCGCAGGATGGAGTCATGATCTACATGCATATATCTAGGATACCACACTCATATCAAATTATCTACATGCTTGCGGGTTTGTGAACATGCGCACATTTTGTTACATTTGTACACAGAGATTGGCCATTTCCTTCCATGCTTATACGGTACTACCTTGGGTTCCTTTTATTTGACGTTCCTGCCCGGAAAATAGAACTAAAATTACTGTCTGAAACTTCAAATATATTATTTTAAATTTGTCTTGTACATTATCTTGATGATTACAGGATAAAGCATGGGCATCTAATATAATTAAGAAAATTGCTTAGTAATTTTACAGGCCCATAAATGAACCATTATGAACTGTCCCAGAAAGCACCAGTGAGAAGGCTGTTCCCCAGCGCACATCATGTGGTGGGAGATGCTTTTCCTTTCTGCATTCTTCTAATAATCCTAGCAATCATCTAATTCTACACTTAGCTCTTCCTGGCCAATGTCCCGCAGATTATATTTCTACAAATTCTCCGAATTTCATCTGTTGGCATCTTCTAGGAGCCATACCTCCCTGATCCAAACTCCGAACTAGGGAAACCATGTGTCCCATTAATTGAATCGACAAGGGCTATGCTTTTGCAACCTCCATTCAGCAAATTGGCTTTTGTATCTCCTTTGGTTCATGCTATTCTTTTGCTTCTATTGTTCTAACTAACCTGGGCTCGTCTCAGGAAAATCTCGAGTGTCAACACACTTTGTTCTCGCCAACAATCTTCTCGATAGTGATCGGATCCTTTGGTATGACTTATGCGTAAGACACCTCCCAGTTCGTACCTCTTGTAGGAGGTGAAGGTACCAAGAACTTGTGAACCATTTGATGCGTGTTTTTCACCACATACTCCACATTCCTCTTTAGCATTTGTACATGTTTACTACTGTGTTATCTTTTTAGTTATGACTCTCCGTATTCTGTAAATACGGTATGTGACAGACAACATAGGCTGGCTATTTTCTGATCGAACAAAGCATAATCTAGTTCATTGATTTTGTATTTTGGATATATCTTGCCATCAAGGTGAAGGTGATGATATGAAATTAACCATGAAGAGCAAGTACATCTGCAGCAGTACGAGCCCGTTCTGTTGGCCAAATTTTTTGGGGAAAAAATTTTGAGGCCCCTTTCAAAGCCTATTATGAGGAGTAAACATAGATTAACGTCTGGCGATTTTAGGGGTTATGAAATGAGTTTTGTCATTAATCCACATTTAGTACTCCTAATTATTGGTGTGACGGGTAGTTGGGAAAACTTTTGGAAAGTAAACAGGGCCGCCAGTCCACAACTAATTCCACTTTCTCAACCCTCTAGGCCTCCACATATCTATATATTTGTTGCACCATTGCTCATTCTGAGGAAACAACTGTAGATGTAGATGTGGTCAGTGTCCATCTCCTAGATGTAACCTATAGGTGTGCAAGGCATTAGGAAATTGTTACTGCAGTGTAGATCTCCGCCAGTGAGGGAAGGATGCGGAAAATGTTACGTCAAAGGAAAGTGCAGTATATATTTTACCTGTTGCTCCAGGAAACTTCACATGTTTTTGTTTCTTCCATGGGCATGTACAGGGTCACTAGGTTAGGGATCAAAAAAGCCCAAAGTTGTCCTCATCCAGCAGAACTAAAAGTTACCACAGTTGGAGACCTGTTGTTGCCAATATAGGGACTTTTCCAGCTCACTTGGCACCCATTGTTGTAACCCATCAACAATAGATCAGAACATATTTTTTTGCGTAACACCTAGCAGTTGTGTTCCCTCCTTTTGGAACATAATCTTCAGCTCACTTGGCTCCACAGACCCTAGTTACGCTAACAACCAGGTGGTGGCCCCTGTTAGGAATTGAATGTATGAGGAATTGTACGAACCATTTGAACCTGTGAAAATCTCTAGGTAACGCTGCTATGCAAGAAGATGATATGTTTTATGTGTGTTATCCACAGTAATGTCCTCTGCTTTCATCTTTCCCCTCTGTACAGGTTTACTATTAAGTATTGTTTTTATTACCAGAGTTTGTACCATCTAATTACAATATGTGAGTACAACACAAGTTCGCTATTTCCTGGTCAAATAAAACAAGCTGTACCACTGAGCTCAAAGAAATGATTAGTTATCGATCAGATCATGAACTAATTTGCAGCAACCCTACGGACATGTTGAACAATTTCTTGCATACTTATACTTGTATGGTTGAAATTGAATGAAAGGGAAAGTGTTGTATGTAATTTGTATAGGACATTTTCTTTACAAACTATTACACATGAAAACGTGGACATGGAAAAAATTGAGGAAAGCCCAGAAAAATTCGTAACACCCATCAACCTGTCCCAATAACGGAAGGGAAGAAGGAAATAATTGCTACAAGAAATCGAAATTAGCACCACTATTAATAGAAATTTTTTCTGGCAATTTTTCACTATATTCATGATGTTTTTTGCCATCAAACAGATCCCCAGCAGATTTTGTACCTACAAATCAACGCCAGTTGGGAGACCGGAAAAGCCCAACGTCATCTCCATCCAACAGAACTAAAAATCACTACAAGAGGAGATGGTTAGGAATTTATAATGTGCACGTGAAAAACTTCTAAATGTTCGATTCATGAATTAATTTGCAGCAGAGGGGGAGCACTGCAGCAGCATTGCAACAATAAGGTCCAAGACTCCTTTTGCACTGCCTATATATTCTCTCCACTCCGCAGTTCATTTCACTTTCTCACGCCTCCGATGCAACTATATCCTTTTGCAACGGATACCCGTGAATGTCCATCTCTCCAAGTGTCCTTCCATCTCTGTCCTCAAAAGCTCTAGTCTATAGGTGTGGAAGGCATTAGGAACTTGGTAGTGAGATACAGAGTCGCATGCAGGAGGGAATGCGCAGATGACTTGACATGGAGTATATCTGCCGCATGTCTTAAAATCTGGCAAGGACTGGGCATGTCTTAAAATCTGCCCAGGAATGCCCGTCGGCCGTCGCTGCTGCAAAATGCTTGCTCTAGAAGTTGTGTACGTTCTAGAAGTTATGCAACTCTTGTATACTTTATTTGACATTGTACTTTAATTTATAGACAGTATCTTCCACAAGTATATGCACAAGGTTGTGTTCTTTGAAAATGTGAGAAGGACTAAGAAATCAAGACAACTATGTGAGAAGATGTTATGTCTGCTACCCATAATGTTCTCTGCTTTCAACTTTCTCCTCTGTACATGATTACTATTTAGTCCTCTTTTTAGTAACCAGAGTATGTATGTACTCTCTAATTACAGTTTGTGAGTACAACGCAAGTTCAGTATTTTCAGGTGCACTAAAACATAATCTTGTTTATTTTGTATTTTTCATCTTCTTGCCCACTAAGGCTGAGTCCAACAAGCAAAGGCAAAATCGGAGAGGCATCGGTGGGTTTGCCTCACCTACAGGGTTTCCCTTGCTGTTGCAAAAAACGTTGTCTCCAACAGCCCACGCAAAAAAAAATCCACTGCCCTGTTCCTATCCTCCAGTCCTCCCTCCCCCAGCAGCTCGGCCGCGCGCCAGATTCCTCCCCCTCCCTTCCTCTCCGCTCTTCCCTCACCTCTCATCCGCGGCGGGAGAAGGCGCCGGGGGCGGCGGCGGCGGTCGGCGCGGCCGCGTCAGAGGGGCAGGCGCTGCGACGGCCAGCTGCCTGCTCGATCCGTGGCTTGCCTCTGCTCCACAGCCGGCGGGACCTCCTCACGGCGTCCGGCGGCGTCCGGCCTCGCTCTCCTCGTGGCGTCCGGCGGGACCTCCTCACGGTCAGCCTCGCTCCTCCCTCTCCCTCCCCTGCGGCGGTCTTGAGCTCGGAGGCGGCGGACCTCGACCCGCGTAGCAGTTGGTCACCATCGCCGGAGCTCCCCTCCCTCCGCCGCACCGGCCTCAGCGCTCACCTCCAGCTGCCGAAGCTCCATTCCCTCCGCCGTGCCGTCCTCGGTGCTCTCCCCCGGTCGCCCGAGCTCCTCCCTCCCTCCCCGTGTCGGCGCATGGAGCCGGCCTCCTCTTCCCCTGCTCATATGCGTTCGAGGAGAGAGGGAGTGCAATTTTGCATCTCCTCTCTCCTTCGATGCATTTTGCCTCCCTTGAATGCCTAGTATGTTGGAGTGGATGCATTGCGTGAACAGTTGGTGTTCAAGAGGCAAAATTGCATTTGCATTGTCTGTTGGACCCAGTCTAAGTTCAAGGGAATGATTGAATTCATGAGTTAATTGCAGCCTGCAGAAGCACTGCATACAACCTCGGAGGGCCAGCGTAGGCAGTAACAAGGCCCAAGACTCCTTTTACGCAATCAATTCACTTTCTCACTGCTACTAGACATATGACATATCTATATTTTTCCCACACTATGCTCTTACTCTGACGCAACTACTTTTGCATGTCAGATGATTTAACGGAAAGCTGATGTCCCGCATGTTCTCAAATCTGGCAAAAAACGAGTAATCCAGCACGGTACGGTACGGTGAGCATCCTTGCCTCAAATCTCTTGCTGGTCATAGAGGGTGTATACGAGAATTTTAGCATCTCTGGAATGCTTTCTCGATCAGACACGATACTTCAATTTCTAGCTAGTATCTCGTGCACGAAGATATGTACCAGGAAAATTTGGCAGCTCACATTATATTGCTTGAGCCTAGAGTCTACTCCCTCCGTCCGGCAAAGAGTGTTCGAACTATTTGAAGTTTGATCAAGTTTATAATGAAGAGTATCAATATTTATAACACTAAATATGAATTCTATGTGTAGTGCACCCCTTGCCTTTCACAAGCAAACTTAAAACTTCAGATATACGGCCATGAATTCAATTCACTTTGTGACCTCAAAATGAGCTAGTACCTCTCATAGCAGCCTCATCACTGACATATCTTCATATATATCTCATCCTCGCAGTTGTTATTTCTAATGTCACTCGCTCACTCTCCATATTTATATTTCCTCCTCTAATGGCCCGTCCATATACATACAGCTCCAGCGATGTTTTCTCATGCATATCTCATGGTCCAAGAAATAGTTGTCAATATCCTTTGTCCTACAATTAATGCATGCTTAGTTTGCAAGCCAGTTGGTCCTTATTGGTTGCAGGTCTTTTGCCAGTTGGACCCCTTTGCCGAGAGATTTTTTACCATGAGGGTTTTGCTGAGAGTAAACCAGCCTTTGCCGAGTGTATCGGGCACTCGGCAAACCCGCTGTTTCCCATAGTGTCTGGAAGGCATCGAGATCTTGCTTTCAACTAGATTCACACTTGAGGCACCATTTGAACCTACATACCAATGAAGAAACTAACACATGGAATTTGTAAATTACCGCATCAAAGTTTCTTGAAAAACATCCTGCGTGTAATTGGTTATGATAGCATTTTTGTCACCTACCATATGGTTGGTTGGGAGAAATATTTTAGGAGATGCATGTGGAGGAACAGAAAATTATCGAGCATGCAATAATTTGGAGATGGTAAAATTTGTTACTTCCAAGAAGTATCTTTATGTGATAACATTAAGGAATTTCAAATGCCGTTGGGCCATACATTTTGCTCGACCACTACTGCTGCCCGCTTATTGTGGTGCAAGGTCGGTGGTAGTAATGTCTGACTTTTCATCCTTTGGAGGGAGTGTATGCATCCATGTTTAATAAAATGTATGGTCCGCTTTGGAGGGACCATACATTTTGCTCGACCACTACTACCTCGCGCCACCTAATATAACTTCTACTCGTGGTGAAACTTCTCAGTATAATTAAACTCCTACTATATATCTGTTACACGCATTAGGTGACTACTGAGGTCTCACGATGAGCAACCACGAACGAACGATTTTCTCTGCAGTAGTAAAAAGGTCTATGTTCCACATGTTTCTTAGGAGTAGCTATCTTTAATTTTATACTGAATCTGCTAAATAACACCGACCGGCAGCCACCAGCAATTTTCATCCCCATACAACATTAACTCCATTTTCATTTTGCAGGCCAATGCATTCCATTATGACAAAAGCCTCTTCTGTTTAACCCTAGCTCGTATTCTCCTATTAAGGTATCTTTATCCCATATCACTATATACATCCATTCACAATTGCATGCCCAGCTAGGAATGCAAGGTGTCAGGAAGTTAAGCAACCCAGCTCAGCCAGTTCGGGCAACGTTCAGATAGATTCGACAGGCGTTGCATTTTGTTCTTTTTTTCCGAATTACACAGTACATCGGAGACACTCACAACGTATGCATACGCGCAAACCCTACCCCTAGGAGCATCTTCGAAGACTGGGCCGGCAAATCCTCAAGATTGACGAAGTCACCACAGGAGTCTCGATGTCGACGGGAATGTCGCCTACCACTGAAAGAAACATGCCGTTAAATCCTAAGAAATTCGCTCCCACGGAGAGTCGAACCCAGAACCTGAGGTGCTACCAGGGCTCTTGTAACCACTAGGCTACAGGCCCTTTCGCGCATTTTGTTCATTAGAATGGACGCCCATTAGTCTAATTGTTACCCGCGGAGAGTCCAGATCTTCTTGGAAGGTGCAAAATTCATATAAGTTATCCACATGCATAGATCCGATCACTGCTAGGAAATTTTCTACATGCATGCATCCCGTCAATTGCAGAATCAGGATATGTAGTCAATGCACAAACGGTGTTTTTTCAATCTTTCCTAGGACATTATCTCAAGAAATATTTACACATGGAAACATGGGCATGGAAAATTTTTTTAGGAAAGGATCAAGAGAAATCTGTAACGTCCATTGTGCAGCCCCAATAAGATGGGAAAACCAAATATTCCTATTTTGTATCTCACAGAAGATATGATAATAACTACTAGAAATCAAATGTAGAAACATCTGTGATTCCAAGGCACGTGACAACATATTGGACTTTTTGTTAGAGATGTAAATAGCTTATTACTCATTGATTTTGGAGCAACTTCCCGGCACCAATTAACAGCCCCATCCCTTTTGTGACCCAAAACACTCATATATATTTTCTGCTCTTAGGTGTCTGTCATGGGTGCTGTGCGCTCTACACAGTAGAGCCAATCGCAGCGACGTATACAACAAGCACTATTCGTAGTACTTCCATCCAAAGTCTTCTTGATTTGGATAGATCCAGTGCAGTGTCATCTAGCTTACATCATAGAGTATCTTCATTTGGATAGATACAGTGTAGTGTATGTTGTGTCATCCAGGTATGGAAGGGATCAGGAACTTATGAACACGTCGCATGTTGATCGCCTGGGAACCATGGTGAGATGTAGTAGTGGCCAGAAGTCATTGTTGGGTGGGTTGGAGCGCTCACTAGACATCTCTTTTCACAAAAGCAGATTCTTGTTAAGTCCCTTCCACAATACCTCAGGGACACTGTGATGTGAAAAAGGTGCCGATAATTTAGCAACCGAAATGCTGTTTTAGGTGCTCATCTGGTTACAGCTAGCCAGACATAGAAATTTCATTTAGCCCTACAAATCAAACTGAGATGATCCAAGGTGGAGAACTGGATCGGAGATGCTATTAATAATACTCCTTGTGTGGTACTAGTACTTGCCTATCTGATTATATGGTAATGAAGCTTACATCAAAGAATCACGTTGGTTGAAAAGTGCATCATGGATGATTATTGATTCATCCCTGATATAAGATTCGTCATACTTTTTATTTCCTGACGAAACGCATAACTTTGTCGACGTAATATATGAACATTGTTCAAGTCCAAGGTAATTGTTCTAAAACTTGACTGAGTCTCCTACCGAAGTTTTTATTGGGTAAATCATCATTAAGTACAGCCCCACAGCAGCAAAGTTTTTGGGTTCTAATCATCGTTGCTCTTTTTGGTTTTCCAACGAATATTACAGTGCCAAACTTTCATCCTGGTGGAAATAATTATGCACATTAAATAAAAATGTATACTCAATTAGTCAATTTGCTACGAGCTCGGGAGTCCCGCAGACCTCAGGCTCGCCGCGTCTACAACTGCTACGAGCTCGGGCTTGACTAGATCCGGCGTCGCCGCACACAGGAGAGGAGGGCCGTCGAGGACCCCGAGCTCCTCCGCCGCCACTTGAGCTTGCCGCTGCCGCTGGAGCTCGGGCTGGCCACTGTCGCCGCGCAGAAGATTGAGCTACCCCCGCCACCGCAGTCCGTGCACAAGCAGGTCGTGGCCGGGGCCGGCGGGCGTGGGCGACATCCGGTACATGGTGAGCTTCTCCGGCCTCGTCTCGAGCGTCGCCCAGACCGTGCTCCGCCAGCCTCGTGGATGTCCTCAAGACCTCAACGCGCGCACCGGTCCTCGCCAGCACGTCGTCGACGAGGTACACGGGCCGGAGCCGCGACGCGACGTACGCGTACGCGGCGGCGGCGAGTGCCGTGTTGGCGCGCGCAGCATCCAGGATGGCTGGGGCGCCCCCAGCGAGCGACGATAACGAGAGCTGGGGCACGACAATGATACGCAAGGAAGAGACTGCGAGAGAAAACAGAGGAAGGGAGTGCGGGAGATAACAGAGGAAGGTGTGAGAGATGGGGTAAAAAACAGAGACAGACATGTGGACCCATATGTCAAATTAACAGTAGAGGATGTACTATCTAATTGGTCAAATTATATAGTGTAGTGGGCACTGGTGTATCGAAATTTATATATGAGTTAAGTTAACTTTGCTCATTATGTAGTCATATGTTCCACTCCAGCCCCGACACACGACTAAGATTCATTCTACACGTTAAGTGGCCCAGTGGACTAAAGTTTATCTAGATAGGGTGGAAGTAAAGTTAGTACACACATGGAAATAGTTGAGTTCCCTACAAAATAAAACTTGAAAATATCGGTGGCCTTTGGAGCTGCAGCTATAAATGAAATAGAGTTCCCCTTATATTTGTAGTAGTAGGAGAGGAAGATGACGGCTGACTTACAGGAGGTTGGGATCAGAGTGTCGAGGATTCCAAAATAATTAGGGGGTGTTTGGAAGTCTTGTTTTATGACAAAAAATGATGTAAAATACCCACCCAACAATTTTACTGTCGGAACAGAAATATAATTGGTTGACTCGGCAGGCTTAACATCTCTATCTACTCTTAAAAAGTTTAGAAACAAGACTAAAACATCGTCGAAGTATTTTACCCCCACTTCAGCCTTGTTCGGTTGACACGATTTTGACCCCCAAGGGGATTTAACCGAGGGAGGGAGTGGGTGTATCCCTCCCATGTCACCCGAACCCTGTTGGGCTAAATCCCCCTCTCCCTCTAATCCCTTTCTTCAAACCATGTCTTCGGTTGTGTCTTGGGTTAATGAACTCAAGTACTCAACAATGCACATGACCAGTGCTATACTACCAAAAAAAACACCCGTATCAAATCAGCACAAGAGACAGTACAACATCCAGGCAACTTGAGTATACAGAATTGCAATGACTTGGTGTTTAATTATGCAACATATACAAGGCCAATGATGAAAGGAATAAATTGATGGAAGTCAAAACGAATTGAAAAAAAACACATTCACAAAGGCCATACGGCATATTACAGCTTTTAATCATACAACATTGCACATGTCAAATGCCAAAGGCGAAAACTGATGCTGGTCTACTTTAACTCTGACTTCTACCCACCTTTTCCACTCCTCGGGAATCAAATTGTCTGATACAGGCCACTGCACATATAAGTTAATTTTAGAATGTACTCAGAACATACCTGGAATACTAAATTGGAAGAGTCCAAAGAGCTACAGGTACCAATTACACCAGCAGGAATATATTGTTCTTAGGAAATGCGATCTGAATAATAGTCACTTACCAAAGTGCTTTTCTAATGTTCCACTTTCTTGTGCTATATATCAGTAGCAAGGAAAATCAAACCGAAGTGACCCCCCTTCAGCAAAACTAAACGTACTTCTCACAGAAGTACAACCTCCAACAGGAAACAAGACCAACAGGTGGGTAATAACAAGTAGGTGTCAATCAGAGCTTATGAATTGAAGATACTTTCAGTGAGGTGGTTCGACTAAATATAGCATAATTAATTAGGAAGAAGGTATTACTCATGATGTAACTAGGAAGAGTTTACATAAAAACACATGAATGAGGTCATTAGAAAAAAAATATAAGTAGTCACTGTAATCAGCACAGGGCACATATGTTAGATTGAACAAGAGTTGCATATGGCAAGAAGCTGCTGGTGATACAAAGCTAGGATATCAGCTCAGAACTTTGAGAATATGAATGTTAGGCACAAAACTAATAAATAATGGCCAAAACTAATCTAGTTCATTCATTTATATCACTTTACAAAAATCTAGATGTAGCAGGACCTATGTATTTCAACTGCCATCATTTCAACTTGCAGGATATGACCATATGTTATGATAGAGCAATAAAGTAAAGTGATTTATTTCTCTGCATACATGTTTAGCACCAGTAGCTCTCTGAACTTTCTGAACCTAACTCATCAGCACTGCTACTTTAGGAGAGGAGATGGGAAGGAAGGGAGCATACCTCCTATGCCATCTCGCTTTTGTCTACGGAACAATCATCTTAATTTTAAAAAAAAACAAGAATCAGTTTTGTCTATGGGACACTAAAGAATCTGAAAAGATAAGAACAATCTGCTCTCCCCAATGGAGTAAGGACAAGAATGTACACAGGTACAATATTGAGTGCTACTACGCCTAATCATATGACAGACAGATCAACATATGACACTAAGAATAAATGAATAATACATTCAGTCAATAAAAAAAATGCTGCTAAATTGCTGTACATGGAACAGCTGGGGATTAGTGAGCATGAAGCAGCTGAGGAATTTGCTCAGGACATGTATTTGTCAAATCTACTTAGAATTCGCCAATCAAAAGACATGCATGTCTATTCACTCATATATTGTAAATCTGTAAGCACGGCATATTGTATCATCATCAAATGCACAACTATCATTAGCTAAAGAATCATATATCACACACATATCTACGAAAAATCCTACTGAATTCTCATGTACAGAGATGAATTACTAGTACATCTACAAGAACTTGTAAACGAATCAAGAACCACTGCATCTGCAAGGGGTGTCTACACTAGATCAAGAACTTATAAACGAATCAAGAAATACTACATCTACAAGGTTGTTCTTCATGAATTAAGAAACCCTAGCAAGTACGGTAGAGAAGAGGAGAAAGGCGTGGATGGTTGACTCACCAGCGAGAAGACAGTGGCCGATGGGGATGGGTGCTTGAGGGAAGAAGACCGCGTCAGCGTTGCCGTGCCGACCTGCCTTGCCGCCGTCCTGCCCTCGCAGGGATCCACCGCCGCCGTCGGTAGGGGGCTCGCCGTCGGGAGAGGGAGGGAGAAGTCGCCGACAGGAGGAGGAAGGGAGGGCTCGGCGACGGGAGCAGGGAGGGTGGGAGGGGTCGCCGGTGGTAGGGAGCCGCCGCCGCGCCACTGCCGCCGCCGCGCCGCCTAGGAGTCGCGCTCGCGCAGGAACGACGAGAGGATTTTTCCACGCGAGTTCCACGCCGAGTGAGTCGAGGATTTTTTACCGGCCAATTTTGAGGGGTATGAGTGGTTTTGGGCCGGGATTGGGCTGGGGTTCGAAACAGAGAGGGGTTAAACGAACATCGACTTTTTTTGGGGGCGGTATTGATCCCGGGCCGGGGTACCCCGTGGGTCGGGCTGTTTTCCCGGCCGGGGAGGGCGTAACCGAACAAGGCCTTCACGGGTCAGCCACTCCACCCACGGGTCCGCTCCCTTCCCGATGTGTCGCCGCTCACCCTCTCGCCCCTGTCCCCGGTTCGGTTTTTTTTATGCACTCCCTCTCCCTTTTTTCTCATGCCCACCCCTCGGACAGTGGACCGCAGTGGACTGAAGTTTAGCTAGATAGGGTGGAACTAAAGTTAGTATACACATGCTAATAGTCGAGTTCAAAATTTATTTCCTGGTCAAATAGCCTTGTTTGGATCAGCAAGTTTTTACTATTTACCCATCACATCAGATGTTTCCATACTAATTAGAAGTATTAAATGTAGATTAATAACAAAACCCATGTCATATCCGTCAGTAAATTCACGAGACGAATCTATTGAGCTTAATTGGGCAATGATTAGACAATGTGGTGATATAGTAAACATCTTCAAAATGATGGTTTAATTAGGCTAATAGATTCATCTTGTGCAGCACTACTACTAGGTTTAGTTCATGAATTAATTTGCACTACTACGACCTTGGAAGCCCCATCTGCATTGGCAACAAGGCCCAAGACTCATTTTGCACTGTCTTGTATATATGTTCTGTCCTCTCCGCAGTTAATTTAACTCTCACATGTGCTCATGTCTATATATGTATTTCCCGCACCATGGTCACTCGGTCCCAACAAGACTCCTTTTGCATGCATGTCAATAATATCCACGTCTCCTAGAGTTTCATCAAGCCACGACTCTTTGTCCTCTTAGCTATAGTCTATAGGTGTGGAAGGCATTAGGAACCTGCTAATGTGCTATAGGGTACCACCCCGGGGGGAAGACAATTGTGATTTGACGTGTGTTATCTCTGGCTTAAATTCCAGAGAAGAATATGGTTATATTAGAGCAACTCCAACAGTTTGGCAAATCAACTTGGCATCCATCTAATTTTGGCAAAACAAGAAAAATTGACCTCCAACAGTTTGGCAAACCAACTTGGCAAAAATAGAAACTTGACAAAACTCGCGCGGATCGTGGTTGCCATCATCGTTTCCCTGTAGGTGGGAGGGTGAAAAAAGAAATAAAGAATAGAGAAGGATTCCTGATGTAAATTTTTAAGAGGTGGAAGGGCACAAACATAATTTTGTTTCTCTCTGGATTCCTGATGTAAATTAGATCTGGATTTGGCAAGTGAATTATGCCAAACTGTTGGAGATGAACTCTTTTTTTACTTTGCATATCTTTTTAGAAGTTGGCAAAACACAAGATTTGCCTAGTAAAATTTGGTAAACTCTTGGAGATGCTCATATATTATGGCGGCATGGCGCTGCATGCGTCCTTGCCGCAGTCTTGCCGCAATATCTGGCACAATGCCCAAAAAACTCTTGGCAGCTCACCAGTTTGCTACTTGCGAACGGAGGAAATGAAGTTAGAGGCATGTGTTACGTGAAAAGTGATGATATGGTTGATAGATTTGCCGGATCGACTAGGAGTAGATCGAGCGGGTAAACACTGTGAATGACATACCTTGGACTCTTTATTCTTCCCTGGTTCTGTCGATGGAGGTCTGCACTAGGCAGCGACGCGCAGTGCAGGTCAGGGACAGCGGCGGTGAGGTCCTGTGGTGGCGTCGGTGGGGCATCCCGTTGCTTCAGCGTGTCCCTGTAGATCGGACTAGGGTTTTGGAGTGGGGAACGGCAGTGGCGGCGAACCTCGTCTTTTGAGCTCGTGGCCCCCACTCCCTCTTATAGCGTTGCGCGACAGGGGCCCACCAGCCTTCTAACGAGCTGGGCGTCCCCGATCCGGACGCGAGTCAAGGGCCCAATGGGCCGTTGGGCCCATTGGTGGAGAGATCAATCTAACATTCTCCCCCTTGATCTCACCATATACTTTTAACTTCTTTTCTCATTCCATTACAGATCAGTGTATAGAGCATGTTTTATCGTCACGGTCAATCTCGATTCTGTCAATCCCCGATAGATTCAACAGCTACAATACACATCTCTGTACTTAAACAAATTCTTTAGCCTTGGGCCCTTTTATTGTCCGAAATCGTAAACTATGCCATAAACCCATGTCGCATTTGTGTTCTCTATGCGCACTGGGTGATATACTTTTCGTAAGAGGATCCTCAAGCACTTGCTTGTCTCTTATATGCGCAATATCTTTAATATGATTCCGGACTTACTCCTTTACAACATATAACTTTGTGTCAATGTGTTTGGCAGCACACTTGATTTGTTGTCATAGGAGTGAACTACTTCAATGGTTATTGCTGTTGTCAACCATTATCAATTCCAGGTACAGGTTCCATCAACCATTTTGCCTGTCTCTCAGCCTTGTATCATGCTATATCATATCTTTGCATCATTTGATGCAAATTGTTTTACCCTTTTGGAGCTTTTCCACACAAAAACTCCAATTGTGAAAGTTAGCGACAATTGTGGATTTCGCTACACATTTCACAAAATTATCTTTGTACTCACAACCTTTTGAGAGCACTTGATCTTTTCAACTTAGCATGAGGCTGATACACTTAATTCCATTCCAGTGATCTATAGCTGGATTGGACATTGCCAAAACAACCCGGATATATGAACTATGTCAGGGTAAGTTCTATCTTTTCCATTCATTAAGCTTCCAACAGCTGAAGCATATGGTACCATATTCCTTTAATCCATTCCATATTGATTCTTGGAACATAAAAGTTCTCAAAACCATTACCCTTGACGATGGGAACAGGCGTAGGTTTACTCGCATGCATACTATATTTCTTTACAACTTTTCTAAGTATGCCTCTTGCGATAGTCCTAATACCCCTTTTCTTTTATCTCGGTGAATCTCGATCCTTATAATTGAGAGACATTCATCGAGAACTTTGAGGACAAGAACCCCTTCTTCTTTTACAATAGATTGACATCATTGCTACCATGCAAGATGTCAACCACATGCACGATCAGGAAATGAATTTTTCCATTCTATAACTTTGTACAAATGATGTCCTCTTGTTCTCTTTTAAACCCAAAAAATTAACAACAAAGTACTTTATCTTTGAATGTTATCATTCGTAAATGATTTCTTTAGGCACAATCCCTTTTCTTCTTTTACTTACATGACAAAACCCTTAGGTTGTGCCATGCAATACTTTCATCTGATGTAACTCAGATCATGATGTGCCACTAGATTCATTATAGTCCATTCATTATCTTTGCACAAAACTTTTTATTTTAAGATGCGCTTTGCTTATTCACATGTTCCCTTTGGAGTCACGTCACGACTTGTAGACCCATTACAACCTACTATTTTGGCTCCATTGAGAATTACTTATAAGTCCCAAGCTTCCTCGAGATTCATCAGTTTCATTTCAACGAACAAGCGCTTCTTATGGTTTTAACACATGAGGTGGAATAAACCTCAATGTGAACTTTTCTATATTACAAACTTTGCAACCATCAGACTTTTGACTCTTTGAGACCTACTAGAGGACTCAACCTCTGGCACATTGTGTGCCTCAACTTTTGGTACATCTACCATATGGGGCTGCAGCAGCTCTCCCCATGTACAATAATGAGTTTCAATGTCTCCTGAAGGACAGGTTCCATATCATCTACCATATTGTTGCCACGAGTGTCGAGCGAAATAGCTACCGAATCATCAGAGTGGGCACATATACCCACTTCTCCTCGAAGTCAATTTCTCAAGCTCCCCCTTATTGCTCTCATATTCCAAAAAGACAATGTATCTCGTTAGAAATAAGAGAACCTTTTCTTTTATCTGAATTGCCAAAAGAATGGCTCCCCAGATCAGCCTTTTCTTTCATCCGGATGGCCAACAAAATGGCTCCCCCAGATCTTTCCATCTATATAAAAAAATGTATCTTTAAACTTTCTCATTTGGGTTTGTTCTTTCACCGTTTTTGTCACATCGCTATCATCCTATCAAACTTATAAAAGTCCAGGATTTTAGCTATTCCTTTTCTTTAGGGGTACCGTTCTTATGACTGTCGTACTCCCCCAGACAATCACATTTATCCTCTATAGATCACACTCTAAATGCATAGTATGCATTACATTTCCTGAAGTATAGGGGATTTTCACCTTTTTCACCTTTCTCCCCCTCGAAATGTGGCATGAACTTTCTTGCCACAATTTCGAAAACCATTCAGGACTATTGTTAGTGAGGAAACTTTGAAGAAACTTTCATTACTTCCTTTATCTGTATGATTATATCACACAAAACAAGGTTGTTACTTAACTCATATATGGGAGTACACTTTTCCTCATTTCACTTCAAGAACTCAACAGAGTCCTTTATATCAGTGCTTTTGAAAACTCAAGCAACTCAAGCTTGTATATCATTCTTTATCTTTAGGTTCGCATATTACCTTTTATTCTCTTTAAACTCATAGAGTGCTTAATGACTATAGTACGATATGTACAATCGATACTAGAATAGCATAAGAGCTACTCCAAAAAATTCTCTTTCCCAGTGTGGGATACACAATAAGCACATGAGTTATTATATCTTTCTCCCGCCATGCAAGATGAGTCCTTTGCCAAAACTTTTCCCGCTATGTGGGATTGTCCAACATAAGCATTGTGCCTACTTTAGCCCATAAAGCGAGTATTTTCTCAGAGCCTTTCCCGCCATGCGGATATTATTATGAACTTTTCTCGTCGTGCGAGAGTATCAAAAACTTTCCTCTCCATTCAGGTAATTCCCTGGAAGGGACATGCATGCCAAGATTGGCTCGCATTCAATCATCAAATTCAAAAATAAATATGAATAAACTGTAACACACACATGCTTAATCCAACATCGGTCAAATTAAACATGCATATGAATTATTGCAACTTTTATGATGATGACTGAACTGGAAATAAATTCCTCTTCATAGAGAGTACATGAAAAACATTTCTCAAGACTCTCAATGATCTATCTCTTTTCTAGGATTAATATCCAAGAATCTTTACTTTTGAAGCCATTCTTTTAAAGAGAACACAGTCCCTCATATTATGACATTCTTTCTTTGTCATCTCCAGAGTCACAAGTGCTGAGCTCACTTTTCTTAATGCTTTCATGAATGAAAGCAGAAAGATCTTTTCTCTGAGAAAATATTCAATAATAATCCAAACCTTAAGCTTATGAATCTTTTAGAACTTTGTGTTCTATTCTATATCACCGTTGGGCAGAAAATAGAATAAAACATTATTCATCTATATTGATTCCAAATCATCATCGACTGAATTAGAATTAATCCATCATATCATAATATTGTCATCATCAACGTTGGTCAGAAAATGACAACATCATGAAAATTTATATTTAGAATTAATACTTATCAAAAGTATTTATAAAATATCCTCTTTGTTCATAATTGAGTAGAGACATAAACTTTGTACAAAAAATTGGCAATCGAAACCAATGTTACTTTATCTTGAACTTTATGCAGCGGAAGCTGACTTTAACTTTAACGTGGATATAACCCACAGGGAAAACTTTTCAAACTGTTCTTACAATTAAATCTTCTCGTTGGTTCCAATTTAATTGAAAGACAAGTATCATTACACAACAGAAACAAGAAATAAAAACAACATTTCTTGATCTTTATTCTCTGAGAATTGATCATTTTGATGCAAAATTCATCAGAAACTTTAACTTTAAACATAAGACACATATAATTATAATATTGTTATCATCAACGTTGGTCAGAAAATAACAATACCATAATTAACTTTAAATAAATATGTTTCTACTCCACTAATTAAAATTTCCCGTTGGTTCCAATTTAATTAGAGGGTGAAATTTTCACTTTGCAGTGGAAAACTTTTCTTTCTTTTCAGAAGCAATCACACTTCTAAACTTTTCTTTACACCGGTTAACTCTCTAAACAATTTATCCCGTTGGTTCAAAATTAAGTAGAGGTTAAAACCTTGACAAACTTTCCACAACTTTGCCTTGAATTAATATTCCATCAGAATAATCTTTCCTTTTACATTATTTTTCTCTACTCAACTTTTCCCTTTAATTTAATCTTCAAATTAAAATTAAAAAAAGGAACAACACTTTAAACTTTTGCAGTGGAAAACATGAATAAAATTCATGAAAAACATACTATTCAGAAGCAATATGTTACTTTTCTAATCTCTAAGCAATTTTCCCGTTGGTTCCAATTGAATAGAGATCAAAACTATACAAAATTTCATCAAAATACATACACATATGCTTCTGAAACTAAGTAAAACAATTAATAAATGTCACTGTTTACAACTATTCTTTCGGACCGATGAGGAAAAACCAGCCCACCTTCGTTTCCCACGCGTCCACTGGGCCTGGGCCCACAAACCGACGGCCAGGCCGCCGAAGCGGCCCACGCGCCTCTCCCGCCTGGGCCGAAACAGGCCCAAATTGAGCCGAGCGCCAGGAGCCGTCCATCACCGCCGATCTCGATCTGACGGTCCTCCACGCCTTTCGCAGGAACAAAACGCCGGAGCACAGCTCTTCCCCGTAACCCTAGCCCCCTTTCTCTTTCTCCCCCGCGTCTTTCACATGCAGTCGGCGGCGGCGGGGTGGCGCGGCCTGTAGCCGGCCGGCGAGGAGCAGCACAGCGCCGCCCAGCACGAAAGGCTGCGGCGTCCGCCCCTCCCTTTTCCTTCTTTCTTTTCTTGCCCCTCCCCCTCTTCCCTAGCCCCCGCACCATGCGAGATCCAGAGAGCGGCCATGGCGGCCTGGAGAGGATGGTGGCCGGCGCCGCCGCTGGCCCCCTTGCCGACGCGCGTTCACCCAAGAGTGAGCGCGCCGCCATCGAGCGGCTCAGTGGTGGTGCCTGCGGCCCTGTCCCTCGCGTCGTCCATGCGGCGGAGGTCCCGCGAGCCCGTGACTCGCTGTCTTTCCATGCGAGCGTCAAGGAGACGCCGGCGGTGGTGATGACGGCGGTAGGCCCCAGTTAGGACCCCTTCTCCGCCGTCCTTTGACTTTTGGATCTAGGGTTAGGTCTAGGGTTCTGACTTTGCACTATTTCGATTCGATTCGAGATCGATTTCTTGTTCCTTTCTTTTCCCAAGCAAGATCTACAACCTAGCACGGCTTTGATACCATTGATAGATTTGCCAGATCGACTAGGAGTAGATCGAGCGGGTAAACACTGTGAATGATATACCTTGGACTCTTTATTCTTCCCTGGTTCTGTCGATGGAGGTCTGCACTTGGCAGCGACGCGCAGTGCAGGTCAGGGACAGCGGTGGTGAGGTCCTGTGGTGGTGTTGGTGGGGCATCCTGTTGCTTCAGCGCGTCCCTGTAGATCGGACTAGGGTTTTGGAGTGGGGAACGACAGTGGCGGCGAACATCGTCTTTTGAGCCCGTGGCCCCCACTCCCTCTTATAGCGCTGTGCGATAGGGGCCCACCAGCCTTCTAACGAGCTGGGCGTCCCCGATCCAGACGCGAGTCAAGGGCCCAATGGGCCGTTGGGCCCATTGGTGGAGAGATCAATCTAACAATGGTCCGTAAAACAATTTTGCATCAGGGTAGAGGCCGGATTTCATCCATAATCTTAAAAAAAATCAGGCTAACTGGGACGAGAGCACCCATGAAAGTCAGTGCACGGACACAGCGTAGCGTATTTCTGTTGAAAGATCTACAAACTAAAAATATTTGAGATGAAAAACTACATCCGTTGCCTTTCACAAGTAAAGCATGATACTACGGTTGTTCTAGTGTGAAACTCCCATCCCAAAACAAGGTTTGCAACCTATAGCCAATCCTAGCATGATACTACTCTAGGAAAGTAAAGGCAAGCAAAGATTGCAAGAGAGTAAATGTGGATACGTAAAGGGGATGAGAGGAAGCAAACTCTCGACACGCGATTTATCCCGTGGTATCGGTAGGCACTAAGCCACCCCTAGTCCACGTTGTTGAAGCACTCACACAAAAGTATTGCTTCCCGGTCACCAAGTCTCTCCCAAGAGCACCACTTGACTCGCCACAAAGGCTCGCCACTTAGGCACTTGCCAAGCTCCCTTGGTCACCTTGATGCCGCGTCCACTAAGGAGCTTCTCCACTTATGAAGGGGGTCTTCACGTCCCCCGCACAAAGTGTCCTCGCCACTCCACACCAAGCCGGAGGGTCGAAGACGATTGCCGGTGAGCCACTTAGGCCCCAAGGCTTCCGGCGCACCTTGTACAACTTGATTCACTCAAGAATCACCTCACAAGGTTGGCACAACCTTGCACTCACTCAGCTCTAAGCTAAGCTTAGCACTAAGCACACACACAAAGCATGTGCAAGTCGGATGATCAATTTAGCACTTGGATGGATTGGATATGATCTTCTAGGTGTCTTACACTACTCTGCACTTCCACACAATCCAGCAACCTCAAATGGGTGAGTAGAGGGGGTATAAATAGCCCAAGGCACCCAAAAAACCGTTGGCTAACGGTCACTGAAAAAGGTAGCGTCGGATGAACCGATGCTATCATTTCAGGACCATCGGTTCATCCGGTGCCCCATCCACGTCACTTAGCCATTGAGATCCTCTGACACAATTGATCTGACGCTATACACTGACGCACCGTCGGTTCATCCGGTGCTGAAGGACTTCTCGCCAAAACCTTACTGTTCGCATCTTAGAGACCGTCGGATGAACCGCTGCTCCACCGTCGGTTCATCCGGTGCTGAAGCTCCAGTCTTGGCGCGCCTCTGTCTTGATTCAAACTGAGCATCGGATAGACCGACGGTGTCCCCACTTAGACCGTTGGATCATCCGGTGCTACTGTCTTCTGCAGCTTCGCTCCCTTCAATCATGCGACGCTACTAGAATATGGACCTCGGTTCATCCTTCGGTGCCAATTTCGTTTGGCCTTCTGCGTAGTGTACCAAGTGCACCGACGCTTCTTTCTAGGGTATCGTCGGTTCATCCGACGGTGCCTTTACTTTTTCTTTCCTTTCTCGTTTTTGACCCTTGAAAAATAAACTATCTTCTCAATTTGGCATGTGGTATTTTTGCATCCTTGGGACCTAGAAATGTCTACAAAGACATGCTAAACAATATGGTTAGTCCCATTGATCATGTTGTCATGAATCACCAAAATCATACTCGAACTAATGGCATATGAGGCTGTTCGCTACAGACTTACTTTATCATCAAAGGTATTTTAAATATAACTTGACATTTTGCATATTTGCACCAATTCTTTGAATGAGACGAACAGTCAAACATTGTGATCAAAAGTCAACAGTGCCAAGTAATTTGGAACGAATGGAGTATATCGTGCTTGTAGTTGTTATTTGTAACAATGTCAGCGTCTCACTGTTCATACTTATATGTATCTCCTTTCTCATGGCCCGTCCATATACATATATAGAGCTCCAGTGATGTTTTCTCGTGCATGTTTCACGGTCCACCAAACAGTTGTCAATATCTTTGTCCTACAATGCTCAGGTACTGATGCAAGCCAGCTGGGCCTTATTGGTTGCAGGTCTGGAAGGCATCGAGATCTTTCTTTCAACTAAGATTCTCGCACTTTGGCAAGTAGAGACTCAAACTTTATAAAGGGATGGCCATTCCAGTGCCTGGTTTTTGAAGATATCGATACAATTATGGAGTGACCTATGGTGCAATATGGTGCCAAAGCATGCGTTCCCTGAGTTATTTTAATTTCATTTGCAAAAAAGAAACAAAAAAAACCAAGAATGTTACTCATGCAGGCCGCCAGAGCAACTGAATAATACAATAAACTTATACGGCTGGATCGAAGACCGGGGATGTTTGGCAATATATTTGGGGAACGTTCTTCTATAGCTCAAACAAAGCCTATAGGTTCATGAATGGACACTCCTAAATACATCCACCATGCATATAAATGGCTATGGAAAAGCAGTTGTCAACCTAAACATAAAGTGTTATTTTGGCTACTTCTCAAAGACAGATTTATACAACAGATTTGTTATAGAGGAAAACGATGATTTTGGATAGTTATTCTTATGTACTTTGAAACAACACCACACCTGTTCCTCTGGTGCCCTTTCTCAATGGAATGTTGGAGCAGAATCAACCTTCTCTTAAGAACCGAACCAGGCAGCCTTTGTTTATGGAGATTGTTATACATATGAATTTAGGAAGGAGTTACTATGGTTTTACACAGAGCAAAGAAAAGTTATTTCCCAGGAATAGAATTATGGATAGCCAGCATGTTGTGATCTTTTTGAAGGGTTTCTTTCCTGTTTCTTATGTTTTTCTCTTTTAAAAATGTCATTAACCAGTAGGGGCTATGCCCTCATAAGAAAATGGGACTGTAAAATCATATCATGGAATATGGACACTACATTGTGGTCTCTGAAGAACAACTTGAGGCACCATTTGGACCTACCCAGCAAGAAACTCACTTCATAGATATATGGCTATTTTTGGTAAGGGTAAATAGGTAATTTTTGCAATTTTTTAATAAATTTGGAAACCTCAGGCCGAGAAAAAAATTCGTTTATGCCACAAGGAAAATTTGAAATGAAAAAATTTTGTTTTTGAAATTTGAATTGAAAATTTTTGTTTTTGAATTTTGAAAAAAATGGCCATACCACCAAAGGGAAATGGAAAACATTGGAAAAAATCGATTTTGAAATTTGAAAAACTTTGGCCATACCACCAGAGGGAAATGAAAAAATTGATATATGCCACGAAAATTTGAAATGAAAAAATTTGACAATTTTTATTTTTGAAATTTGAAATGAAAAAAATTGAAAATTTTCATTTTTGAAATTTGAAATGAAAATGGCCATATCACCAGAGGGAAATGAAAAAATTTTAAATGAAAAAATCATATATTTTGTTTATGCCACCAAGATAAAACTTCCAATAATACCCCTATACCACCTATGTATACAACCCTATACCACAGGTGCAAGTTGTGGTGGTATACAATTAATCTCAGTCGTCGAATCCTTTCATACTGATCCTTTCCCAAAAGTGGTATAGGGTGGTATGGTCCACCGTAAAAGAGTCCGATTATTTATAAGGTACGACATGAACGTTTCTTGGAAAACATCCATATTTTTTATCCTTTGGGGGAGTATTTAATTAATTTGTGGTGAACCAGCTGCACCTATCCATGTTGGGTTTTTTTCATCAAACAAATTCCCCAACAGATTCCTTACCTATGAAAGAAATAAACGCTTGGAAACTTCACACAGTTTTGATTTGTTCTTTTTTGGTCATCTTCGTCTGATAGAACTAAAAATCACTACAATTGGAGCCCTGTTGCAGACAATAGGGGCTTGTATATATCTTCCACAAGATGGGAAACTTACGTATTTTCAAGCATACTATTGAGTATTGAGCTGCATAACTAATCTTACCCACCCTCTTAATTTCACTCCAATTCCTCACCCAGTCATATATATATATAGGTCAGCACTATTTCGTACCCTGGGTATTCCATACCCGAGCCGGGCTCCGACGCGCGTGTTCCCTTCGCCCGCGTCCACCCTCCCGTCCTTCCCGTCTGGTTTTTGTCCGGTTTTCGCGGGCAGTCTCCCGTCCAACTTTTTGTCCGGTTTTCGCGGGTCAGGAGATGGTGACCTTCGAACGGAACTACAGAGTGGCTCTACCTTCTTTTTTTTACCAACACAACTGGTTTTTTCCCTTCACCGTTGCTGGTATTTTTCCTTTCTGCTCGCAACACAGATTATTCAGGTATTTTACTTTAAATCTTGGGGTGTTTATGACCAGCCAAGCAATTGATGATGCCACAAATTAGATATAAAAAATTACAAAAACAAAAATAATGATTTTATGACTAGTGAACCACCTCGAATTTAATAATCACAAAACATGAGTACAAATTGGTATTGCATTGACCGTGTACAAACTGTCTACATGACAACTTTTACAAGACTACTATATTTTGCTTTTCCATTGACTATTTTTGTACACTAAAATTGCTACTTCATTTTTTTCAGCAATCCACGTCAAGCATGGCCCTCCGGTTCTGCTGATCTGCGTCATTAGCGCTTGGCAGGACTGACTTGTACCCCTATCAAACATCACTGTTACTTCCTTGTATATGCTGCAGACACTGGAAAAATTATATAGAAATAGAAGGAAACTCATGCAAATAATCCAAAACTGTGGCGACAACAACCATGCATGTAAATAAGAATCATGAAAACATTCACCTTTGAATGGCCATGGATTAATGGAAATCAAGATTATCAAGAGTACTCCAACACGGCTGCAGACAGCATGCCCGGCGCCACTGACTCATAACTAATATTATTTGATTGACAAGAAAAAAACTGTGTTGGCAATGATAATCTGAAGCATTAGCAGAAGACAAGCTGAAGATATGCTACCATGTCGTATAGCACTAGGAAATGAGTGGCATAAGTGGCATTCTTATGGCTACAAAGTTATAAACTGATGTTGACTGTACTAGGCAATAAAGCAAATGATGTGACTATGATTTCAGGAAGTATCAAGTAACAACCTTATATCATTCTCAAGATACCAAAGGTAGCTAAGGAATTATGAACACAAATTTCGAGCAGCAATTTCAGGAACACATATTTATAAAGCTTGATCAATAAACAAAGGGTTCAGCTGTACTCATTAGAAAAAATACTGAAATGCATATGTTGTTTTCTGGAAAAAAAAAGATTAGCACTTCTAGCTCACATCAAGCATGGAAGTGCATCACAAAAGGGCGTACCCAGAGAGAAAACTCCCACACAAGGTGGGTTTACTCTTGCAAAATTATTTTAAAATTCTGCAAAGAGGCTAGTTTAAACCCAGGACCTCCGGCTTCAGGGCACAAAGTGCATCACACCAGGCAACAAATTTCTTTTGCTGAATGAACTTGGCATTGATGTCAATGGAAAAAATTTACTTTGACTGGTAAGTATGAAAGATGTAACATCCTAAATTCCTAATAGAATAGTATTCTGAATCTAATACTCACACACTTCCAAGAATTAATTGGAAATCTGATAACACATTCTAGCTTATCTTTTGTATTGGCCTCAAAATCAACATAACCTGGGAGATTTCATCACAGCATTGTAATTGGACTAGCTACACTGCTGTATCATGGTGCACCTGTTTGCCTGTCATTAAAAAGGATGTTGCACATTTTCTTAATGTAAATTCAGAAGTATGCATTATGCAAGAGCATAAACATTATTAAGTATACTAAAACAGACCAGGTGAAGTGTGCTTGAAATTGATAAGAATTAGAGAAGATAAAAAGTTGTATGAAGTTTCAAGTGTGTACATACTGAATCGCGTACCAGTTATAAATTTATAACCAAAGTGCCTGGTAGGGGCAAAAATAAGTTTTTGGAATGCAATATACTACTCAGTTCACAACCAGCTCACAGGCTAAGCAGCTGGCTAGCAGCTCACAACTCACAATCACACTGAGACACTAAATGTTTTCCACTTGTCTGCTACAAATAAACTAAATTATTAATCCACAAGTTCAGCAAAATCTTCCAAACTAATTCTTACTAATCTAGTAGTGATATTAATGTCGATACAATGGTGATGATGATCAGACCACCCATGGAATCATGGAAAGAATTAACCAGCCAGCAAATAGAAAAATCCACTTTTGAGCACATGCTCCACTGAAATTTTACACAACTGATTAACAACTGAAAGGCCGTGACCTGAAATGAAATCGATGATACAGCTAAACAAAGACAGTACAACGGATGCTACAACTGAAAATGCATATATTCTTTCTGCCGGTCATATCAATTGTAATGATGCAAGGTGGTAAATAGCTATTCTACAATGATGGCCAAATCATCTCATGGTCATGAAAGATGGGTGCTCTGTAATTTTGATGCATCTATTTTATCAAGAGCCAGCAAATTCTATTTGCACACAGACTCCAATGGCATAAAACAGAGCATAATGATGAGGAACAATGGTTAGCATCATCTGACAATAAAATGTTATAGAAACTTACTGACAAGCTATCAGAATTTAGAACACATTATGGGAAATCAGAACGCATAGATACTAAAACTTTTTCTATAGCCATAGCATCAATACTCGAACTAGGGAGATCACAGGCTTTGTGGATTATCTTGTTGCAAACATTCCAAGGAGGTGGAAGCAAGTATGTACTGTTAGATAATTTATTGGAGTGCCTTTGTTATTGATTTCAGAGCTCGCAAAGCTGAGAGTGAATATTTTTGAACAATTGAACCGAAAATTGATATAATCAAATGAAGATACGGAACTGGTGTAAAATCGAAATTGAGATGATATGGCTACTACAAGAATTTTGTATTCCTCATGGCTAAAAATGAGATGATATGGCTACTACAAGAATTTTGTATTCCTCGTGGCTAAATATAACAACGGAGAGAAGTTCTAAACAAAATGGAAGTGTGGCAGAGCAAAAATAATAATCCAAAGGGAATCAACTCCTAATCTATGGGAATTGACCTAAGGTTGAATGAGTACGAGTTCTTTTTGTGACTGCTCACCTCTTGAGCCTAAGGCCGTTGGCCTGAATGGAGACATTCCTTTCACATGAGCACCAAGAACTGTAGCAACCGCAATGCTCTTGCCCACCTGTCGATGGATGGCACGAGCTGAACAAATGCGCCTACAGCGTCGCCGTCTCGGAAGAATTTGTGTCTCCTGCAAAAAACAATGGATATGCACAGGAAGTGAAGGGCGGTGAACGAAGTGGGGGATTTTTGCAAATGGAGTGGGGATCTTGTGCAAATGATAATCAGACAGCTAGGCTTACCAGAATTACTTGACAACCCATCACGACTTGATCTCCCGTGCGCAGATCAAGTTAGGAATTTAGGATCTCTCGGTTGCCTGTGACCGAGACCTGAAGTTTCTGATCTAGCCCCGCCCCCCGGCCGCTCGCTCCAGAAGCCATGTCAGACTGTTGGGAAGGGGCAGCGGAGAGCAGGAGGGGAAAACAACGCTCTAGATGGAGGCTCTCCCGTGGATCCATGGTGCCGCCGCCAGCTCGGACCTTTCTCCATCGCTAGTTTCGAGAGGTAGCGGAGGACCTGGGCAGCGGCAACGGGAGTGGGTCACTAGCGGGCAGACGGCCGGGGGAGCAGCGACGGGACGGGATCGTCGGCGGGCGGCGGCGGTAGAACGGGGGCACAGGTGGACGGGGGGTGTGGGCGACGGCAGCGGCGGAATGGATTAGGCTCGGGCGGTTTTCTGGACCCCACGATATGGAGACGTGGGTGGGATGCGGAAGGGCCGGCCGGGGAAGAAAAAACGCAGAAAAAAACCAAACCGGGTGCGGGAGAACCGGACAGGGTGCGGGGGGAATCGGGGGAGAGGGTGTCGCGCACGTTCGAAGATGGCTAGGGTATGGAATAGTTATTCCATACCCTAGGTATAGAATATAAATACCCTATATATATATATGTGTGTGTGTGTGTGTGTGCGCGCGCGCATAATCTTAGACTCGTATGGATGCTTAGACCTGCAGGTGATGCCTAATGTAACATCCTTTGTTCTCCCAAGTAATGGTCTCCAGTTGTTGGCCATGTAGGAACTGAATGTACCAGGAACTTACAACCATTTGAACGTGTCAAAAGCTCTAAGAAAGGCAACTACGGGAGAAGAGGTTGTGTCTGTTATCTACATATCCACAAGATCCTATGTGCAGGTTTACTATTATGTCTTCTTTTCATTTTAAGAGAGCCTGTATGTACCCTCTGTTGAAATATTAGTCAATTTCCAGATTAAAACCATAATACAAATCATGACGAACTGAACAACTAGATTAAACATGTTTAGCAAACTCAAATCACATATCATAGCAACTAGTGTAAGCATGATTCGTACACTAGACAGATTAAGCA
The DNA here is from genome assembly GCA_036936925.1 of Cenchrus fungigraminus. Lineage (NCBI taxonomy): Eukaryota > Viridiplantae > Streptophyta > Magnoliopsida > Poales > Poaceae > Cenchrus > Cenchrus fungigraminus. The sequence goes on along the minus strand of CM072774.1, from coordinate 26,386,713 downwards.
TGATGAATAAATGAAAACCACAATAAAGTGAGAGTGTACCCAAAGGCGGGGCGATTGCCGGGGACAATCGATGCGCCATTATCCTCTGGATTAGTCATACTAATCGTGGGAGGACCTCAGTTGATGTAGTCGTACAATGTCGATGCAGGAAGATGTACGCAGTGTAGTCCCTCGAACGACCGCCAGGAAGTAGTCGTACAGTAGGCTATCGAGATGTAGATGAAGTAGTCTTTTGGGAGCAGTCGCGCGAAGAGCGCTTCCCAAAAACCTTATTCGCCTTCTCCCGGTGCAGGATCACAAAGACGACAGTTCTGGAGACCTGCTCACCCAGTCGCTGGTGCACGCAAACGATCGGGCTGGAGTCTTGGCGACGGCGGCGTAGCAGCAAGAAGAGGCAAAATATTATTTTTACTACTTTAGGATTTTCTAATTGAAACTCCCAATTGTAGTTTTTGTTGTGTCTTTCCTCAGGAAGTTTGGTACAAATATATAGGAAGGAAAACTCCCTACCTCCATATCAACTAGCAATATGGTACTAATTGATGTTGCACCTCCCACCTCTACTAATGGGCTTAAACATTAAATTCCAAGTAAATTGATGTTGCCCCTCCCCCTTTGAGATTTATTAGAATTTCTTCATATGAATTTTATTTAGGGGAACTATTCATATATAAATTCCAACAATCCCCCACCAGATCTCAAATGCCCATTTAGAGATTTGCCTGTTCTCACTACTATTCAATATACCAGTGTTTCGGCAAAGACTGTTAAGTTGAACTTCCGCCTAGAACTTCAAGTTACACTTATCCACAATTTGAACAATGGACTACGCCTTGAATTGCAAGTTTTGTGCGAACAAGCTTTACTCAAAGCCAAACTAGTACTTGGCTGCTAGTAGCCTTACCCCGTGGGTGGAGCATATACGTCATACTCCTTAGTCTCTTCATGAGTTTACTAGAGATCACCCAAGTCTCATAGACTGCGACGTTTAACAGTCAAGCTCATATAGGTATGTTCTTTCAAGAATGCTCTGTAGGACAGCATCTTCACTCGTTAAAGTCAATAGAACATATTAAGGCATTCTTGCCAACCTACCACACAGTGCCTCAATTGCTCTGAGAGTATTGCATCTTCACATAGAGAGGGTTATCAATATACTCTCCTCAATTTACTAATAGCTTGTTCTTCCCAGGTCCTTAGTCACGGGATCTCCGATCAAAAAGGTTGGGTTACTACTACTGTAAACTCACATGGGTCTCATACACATCTCCCTAGATGCAATTTCTATCACATTCCGTGATAGCCCTTTTGTAAAGGGATCTGCCAAGTTTTTGTCTGTTTGTATATAAGATACAGTAATTACTCCGGAGTTTCTCAACTTCCTGGCAGTCTTCAAACGTCTTTTAACGTGTCTTGTTGACTTCGCATTATCCTTAGCACTTATTCACTTTAGTGATTACTGTTTGATTATCACAGTTCATAAGGATAGCCGGTATTGGTTTTTCAACCACCGGCAAGTCAGACAAGAGCTCACGCAGCCACTCTGCCTCTGCAGATCCTGTATCCAAAGCTGTAAGTTCAGCTTCCATGGTTGATTTAGTCGAAATAGTCTGTTTGCAAGACCTCCATGACACTGCGCCACCTCCAAAGGTAAAAACATACCCACTAGTGGCATAGATTTGATCAATATCAGAAATCCAGTTCGCATTACTATATCCCTCTGGCACAGCTGGGTGCTCGGAATAGTGAATCCCATAGCTCATCGTACCTTTAAGATAACACAAGACCCTTTCTAGTGCATGCCAATGATCATCACCCGGGTTGGACATGTACCTACTCAATTTGCTCACAGCAAAAGAGATATCCGGTCTAGTTGCGCTAGCAAGATACATGAGTGAACCAACAATTTGAGAGTACTTCAATTGATCTCTGGTATCCTTCTTGTTCTTTCGTAATGTCACACTAGGATCATAAGGTGTTGGAGAAGGCTTGCTGTCCATATAGCCAAAACGGCTCAAGACCTTCTCAACATAGTGAGATTGTGATAGAGTAATCCCACTCTCTTCCTTAATCAACTTGATGTTTAGAATTACATCAGCTTCTCCTAGATCTTTCATGTCAAAACTCTTTGACAAGAATGACTTGACTTCATTTATAATATTCATGTTTGTTCCAAAGATTAGAATATCATCAACATATAAGCATAGTATAACAAAATGACCCCCACCATGTCGATAATACACACACCTATCAGCTTCATTAACAACATAGCCTGCACTAGTTAAAGTAGTGTCAAACTTCTCATGCCATTATTTAGGTGCTTGTTTCAAGCCATACAAAGATTTCAATTATTTGCACACCTTCTGCTCTTCACCTTTTACTACAAACCCATCAGGCTGATCCATATAAATCTCCTCACCCAACTCTCCATTAAGAAAAGCTGTCTTCACATCCATCTGATGGACGATCAGACCATATGAGGCAGCCAAGGATAGTAGTACTCGAATAGTGGTCATTCTAGCAACAGTGAATAAGTATCAAAGAAATCTTCGCCTTCCTTTTGAGTATAACCCTTAGCCACAAGTCGAGCCTTGTACATGTCAATAGTACTGTCAGGCCTAAGCTTCTTTTTGAACACCCACTTACAACCAATTGGTTTACAACCGAATGGTAGTTCCGATAGCTCCCAAGTTCCATTAGAAAAAATCGAGTCCATCTCACTACGAACTGCTTCTTTCCAATCATCTGCATCTGGAGACGCATATGCCTCTATAATAGAGGTAGGAGTATCATCCACAAGGTACACAATGAAATCATCACCAAAAGATTTTGCAATCCTTTGTCTCTTGTTCCTCACAGGAACTTCATTGTCATCCTTCTCAAGTGTTTGCTCAAACGACTCAACAGGAGACTCGATAGGTATAGTATTATCAGGAGCTATTTCAGTGGAAAATTTAGCATTACTACGAATATCTTTCATAGGAAAAATATTCTCAAAAAATGTAGCATCACGAGATTCAAAAATTGTATCAACATGCATATCAGAAACTTCAGATTTTAATACTAAAAATCTATAAGCAATGCTATTGTGAGCATATCCTAGAAAGACACAATCTACCATCTTTGGTCCAAGCTTGCGCTTCTTTGTAATTGGAACATTGACTTTCGCTAAGCATCCCCACGTGCGCAAGTATGAAAGTGATGGTTTCCTTCCAACCCAAACCTCATATGGTGTTGTCTCTTTACTTTTGTTCGGAATTCTATTCAGGACATGACTTGCAGTCAATATAGCTTCCCTCCACCATGCCTTAGATAAACCAGCAGTATCTAACATGGCGTTCACCAAGTCAGTCAATGTGCGGTTTTTCCTCTCGGCAATCCCGTTGGATTCAGGAGAATAGGGAGGTGTCCTCTCGTGAATAATACCATGTTCTGCACAAAACTCATAAAATATTATAGGAAAATATTCACCACCACGATCTGACCTTAGACGTTTAATCTTTCTTTCTAGTTGATTTTCAGCTTCAGCCTTAAAGATTTTAAAGTAGTCCAAATCCTCATCTTTAGTTTTCAGCAAGTAAACATAGCAATATCTAGAAGCATCATCAATTAACGTCATGAAATATCTCTTTCCACCTTTAGTCAACACACCATTCATCTCGCATAGATCAGAATGTATGAGTTCTAGAGGTGCCAAGTGTCTCTCCTCCACTGCCTTGTGAGGCTTTCGAGGTTGCTTAGATTGCACATAACTATGGCACTTAGAACCTTTGGCAATGATGAAATCTGGTATTAACCGTAGGCTAGACAAATGTGACATCAAACCAAAATTCACATGACATAAATGTGAATGCCAAATACTCGAATTATCATTAATTGTGCCACAAATATGATTGACTGACTTATTACAAAAATCTGCTAAACTTAGGCGGAACAAGCCTCCGCAATCATAGCCTTTACCAATAAATTATCCATGCTTAGACATAACTACTTTATTGGACTCTAACACTACCTTAAAACCATCTCTCAATAAAAAAGAAACACTAACAAGATTCTTGCGAATAGTGGGGACATGCTGCACGTTTTCCAGCTGCACGATCTTGCCTGAAGTAAACTTCAGATCTACCGTACCAACACCACAAACAGAAGCATGTGATCTGTTCCCCATCAGTACGGAAGAACCTTGGAGCAATTGGTAAGAAGAAAACAAAGAGACGTCAGCACACACGTGAATATTAGCACCCGTATCAAGCCACTAACTAGGTGATTGAAATACTGAAAGTACAGTAGGAAGATTACCATACCCGTCATCAGTACTTGATGCAGTCATGAGGTTGACCTTTTTCTCTTTACGGTCTGCACGCTTTGGACAATCCTTAGCAAAATGACCAAGTTCACCACATGTGAAACAAGGCATCTCAGACTTGTCTTTCTTGTTCTTCTTAAAGGTAGTAGTTGTTTTGGCATTGAAAGGCTATTGTTTCCCCTTTCCTTTGTTCTTGCCTTTGAAATTTCTCTGGACAAAGTGGGCGCTAGCGCTATGTTCCTTGTTCCCCTTATCAGTATTGTCTTTAGCCCGAGCCTTCTCCTCAACATCAAGAGATTGAATCAAGTTTTCAACCGTTATCTTCTGTCTCTTGTGTTTAAGGCTTGTGGCGAAATTCCTTCATGGAGAAGGCAACTTTGCAATAATGCAACCAGCCACAACTTCATCGGGAATAACATACTTAAGGAGTTCAAGTTCCTTAGCCAGGCGTTGTATCTCATAAGCTTGCTCGACTATGGATTTGTTAGCAACCATCTTATAGTCATGAAAGCTCTCCATGATGTACAATTCCTTGCCTGCATCTGAAGCATCATAGGTAGTGTTCAGATGATCCCACAGAGCCTTTGCGTCTCGTATATGCATCATTGAATCAAATAGATGATCCGAAAGCACATTACGCACAGCTCCCACAAAGATATCATTGGCTTTCTGGAATTTACTCTGATCCTCATCAGAGATGTCTCCCTCAGGTAAGCAATCTTTGACCCAGAAAACTTCCATGACCGTAAGCCAATCTGTGACCTTGACAGACCACCTCTTGAAGTGCGCACCAGAGAATTTCTCCGGCCTCAGCGCATCAACAAAACTAGCCATACGTACCGGAAAAGACCTATATTAAGGTTTTCGATTGTTGAAATATTAGGCAATTTCCAGATTAAAACCATAATACAAATCATGACGAACTAAACAACTAGATTAAACATGTTTAGCAAACTCAAATCACATATCATAGCAACTAGTGTAAGCACGATTCGTACACTAGACAGATTAAGCATGATATGAATAAATAAAAACCACAATAAAGTGAGAGTGTACCCAAAGGCGGGGCGATTGCCGGGGACAATCCATGCGCCGTTATCCTCTGGATTAGTCATACTAATCGTGGGAGGACCTCAGTTGATGTAGTCGTACAATGTCGATGCAGGAAGATGTACGCAGTGTAGTCCCTCGAACGATCGCCAGGAAGTAGTCGTACAGTAGGCCACCAAGAAGTAGATGAAGTAGTCGTTTGGGAGCAGTCGCGCGAAGAGAGCTTCCCAAAAACCTTATTCGCCTTCTCCCGGTGCAGGATCACAAATACGACGGTTCCGGAGACCTGCTCACCCGGTCGCTGGTGCACGCAAACGATCGGGCTGGAGTCTTGGCGACGGCGGCGCAGCAGCAAGAAGAGGCAAAATATTATTTTTACTACTTTAGGATTTTCTAATTGAAACTCCCAATTGTAGTTTTTGTTGTGTCTTTCCTCAGGAGGTTTGGTACAAATATATAGGGAGGAAAACTCCCTACCTCCATATCAACTAGCAATATGGTACTAATTGATGTTGCACCTCCCACCTCTACTAATGGGCTTAAACATTAAAGCCCATTATGGAACACAAATATTGGGCCTTTAAGATTTATTAGAATTTCTTCATATGAATTTTATTTAGGGGAACTATTCATATATAAATTCCAACACCCTCTGATCACAGTATGCGAGTACGATGCAAGTTCCCTATTTTCTATTTTCAGGACCACTAAAACGTAATCTAGTTAACTGATTTTGTATTTGTGGTGGTCTTGCCACCAAGTTCAAGGAGATGATTTTGATTTTTGAATCGACCCGGATCTCGTGCAGCACTCTAGTAGAGAAAATTTTGTAAATATTTAAGGCATATCATACTCCCCCATCAAATCATTTTATTTCATGATTTTTCTATTCCTTACCATGTTCATTCTTTGATGTCATATTTTGAACAACAATATCATAGTTAAAACACTACACTAGAGGTTGTTAAATGATGAAGAAATCCGACATTAAAAAATAACTAGGGGCAGACATTACAGAGGTGGGTAGGGGGATGCCTGGGTGGATAGCTGAGCTTGATCTCAGTCTGGCGACCCGGGTTCGAACCCCCGCGGTGGCCTCTCGCTAGCGCAGAGGGAGTCACCGGCTGGGAGTATCATAGAGAGAACCCGGTACCTAGCGTCGTAGACGCAGGGGGCTACGCTAGCCCCTGGCCCCTATTTAGACATTACAGAGGTGTGTCGGTGGCTCCAGTAGCAACCTTGTTCTACTGATTACTATCGACGTGCCAATTATGATCCATTAATTGGTTGAAAACAACAAATGGACCAGCCCGAGCTCAACAAATAATACTAGCTGGGGCACAGCAACGCCAGACCATTGGTTTTCTAGTGATGTGCTCTCTCCGTTCCAAAATGCCGGTCTTTTGACTTTTCCAGATACATCCGTCCTTAAATTATACTTGCTTTTAACATAACAAAATGAATGTATCTAGAAAAAATCAAAATGACAAGTAATTCGGGACGGATTGAGTATGAGATTGCGTGGTGCCCCGCGTCCATAAGAAGATACCATCGTTATGGTTATCACGTTGTTGCCGAGTTTGAGTTTCTAAGATTCTTTGTAGCTCGCACGTAGTTTAATTATTTCTGGTGGACACCCGGTTCTTACTGAATAAAACTAGAACCAATTTTTTTTAATATGTTAAATGGAGCACGAGATGGGATACGCAGCGAGCATACATTCATCAATGCTCTAAAAAACTATACATGTGCCTGCTTCACGATCTGATATAGTCCTACTTAATTAGATATGCAGATCGATTGTGTACTGTGAGTGTATTTATTTGCCTAATAATGCCAACAACAGTTTAATAACATCCAGTATAAAATTATATTGCCTAGTTAATAACATATCCAAATGCAGTGGCCGATCGCTTGATGCGCGGAAGCACCTATGAAAGGGACAGTTCACTAGAGGAGACCAATCAACCAAATCCCAAAACCAAGACGTAGCGCTATAGCACTCAACGTTCTTGTGCGGCAGGTAAGTTAGGTTCAATGGCAGGTAGTAGCAGCAGGAGCATGCTCTCGTCGGTGGTGCTTATGGCAATCGTCGGGGCGGCCATGATCGCCGCCTCGAGCTTGGAGACGGTGACCGCCGCCGCTGATGATGATTGCAGCCTCTCCAAGGACATGCTAACCAGGTTGATGTCTCAATCCAACTGGACGAGTATAGTTTTTTTTTCTTTTTTTTGTTTTTCTGCCTATGATCTCCCAGGATTGTGGTTTTGTATTTTTTTCCTGCTATATTAATGAAAGACGCACTATCTTATGCGGTTCGTTTAAAAAAAAGGTGAGTTGGCTTGAACAAAGCTTAGAGAGGAGGTACAAATCCCTCTGAATTCTTCGACTGCTGCAGTGAGCCATATTCTGGAATTTCTGTTTCAGGGAACCTCAAGTGAAGGATTTTTTTTTAATTTTTTTAATCATTTTGCAAAATTATACGATCGTTTGAAAATTTTGCAGATTTGGCAACCAACCGCCGTGCGCCACGGCGGCCGCCGTGGGCCACGGCGGTAGCAACTCCAACCGCCGTGACCCACGGCGGTAAGGGGGCCGACCGTTGGGAGCGGGCCCCGCGGGAGCCTACCGCCGTGGGCCACGGCGGCAGCCGCGCCTGTATAAGGGGCGACGGCGGCCGCTGTCCCCCCACCCCTGCCGCGCGCCAGCCTCCCCACTCCGCCGCCCCCTCCACTCTCAGGTATGTTTTCTTTCCTTTTTTTAGTTAATTTAATTAGTTTAGATTTAGAAAATTAGTTTATAGATTAGAAAATTTAGAAATTAGTTTAGATTTAGAAAATTAGTTTATAGATTAGAAAATTAGTTTATAGATTAGAAAATTAGTTTAATTTGTAGAAAATTGTAGAAAATACTTTTATTTGTTTAGAAAATCTAGAGAATTAATTTATCTCGTTTCGAAATTGTAGAAAATACTTTAATTCATATAAAAATTCTAGAAAACTTATTTATCTGTTCTAGATATTGTAGAAAATGAGTTTATCTGTTTTAGAAATTGTAGAAATTATCAAAATTACTTTAGTTTGTTTAGAAAATGTAGAAAATGAGTTTATATATTTTAGAACTTGTAGAAAATACTTTTATTTGTTTAGAAAATCTAGAAAATTAATTTATCTCATTTCAAAATTGTAGAAAATACTTGAATTCGTATAAAAATTCTAGAAAACTTATTTATCTGTTCTAGATATTGTCGAAAATGAGTTTATCTATTTTAGAAATTGTAGAAATTATCGAAATTACTTTAGTTTGTTTAGAAAATGTAGAAAATGAGTTTATATGTTTTAGAACTTGTAGAAAATACTTTTATTTGTTTAGAAAATCTAGAAAATTAATTTATCTCGTTTCGAAATTGTAGAAAATACTTGAATTCGTATAAAAATTCTAGAAAACTTATTTATCTGTTCTAGATATTGTAGAAAATGAGTTTATCTGTTTTAGAAATTGTAGAAATTATCGAAATTACTTTAGTTTGTTTAGAAAATGAGTTTATATGTTTTAGAACTTGTAGAAAATACTTTTATTTGTTTAGAAAATTTAGAAAATTAATTTATCTCGTTTCGAAATTGTAGAAAATACTTGAATTCGTATAAAAATTCTAGAAAACTTATTTATGTTCTAGATATCGTAGAAAATGAGTTTATCTGTTTTAGAAATTGTAGAAATTATCGACAATACTTTAGTTTGTTTAGACAATGTAGAAAATGAGTTTATATGTTTTAGAAAATGTAGAAAATGAATTTATCTCGTTTACACATTTTAGAAATTGTAGAAAATTACTTATCTGATTTTTATAATTGTATATTTATTTTTTTATGCAGCTGCAGCTATGGACCAGACTCAGGCTCAGGCTCAGGCCCAGGCTCAGGCAGAGGCTCAGGCTCAGGCTGCTTGTGCTGAGCTCGAGGCGTACGTGACGCCTCAGTTGCTGGACAGGGATATCGACCGCAGGCACCGCTCGTTCTTGTCCGCCGTCCTCGGAGAGGATGTTGGACACGTGCGTTCCCGCACTACGCGCACGTTGCTGCCGATCCACGACCGCTGGGTTCCCAAGTACGTGAACTGATGTTGTGTTATTGTTTGTACCTTCATTTATCCTTTTGTTGTAACTAATAAATTACGTTATTTGTTTCAGGCTACGCGCTGCAGGACTCCTGCCTGTAGCGCGGTTAGTCCAGGGGGACAGCCAGCGCGACGCGATTCCTCGGAAGGATCGCATGACACGCTTCCAGTTCGACTTCTCCCTCCTCAGCGCGCTTCTGGACCACTGGAGGCCGGAGACTCACACGTTCCACTTCACCGTCGGCGAGATGACGGTGACTCTTCAGGACACGTCGCTGCTGATGGGCCTTCCTTGTGAGGGCGAGCCGCTGAGGGCTGCGGACATCTCCACCGAGTGGCGTACGGAGTTCCTCGCTCGGTTCGCGAACGTTCCTCGGAACGATCGCGCCCCGGCCCCGTACCAGCAGTTCGCGAACGCTCACGGACCCACCTTGACTTGGTTGCAGCAGTTTAGCGTACGTACCTTTACCTCATATTTCTCTTCGGTTTTGATTATACGGAAACAATAAAACTAACGTTTGATTTTGTTTGTGCAGGCTGATTACCTACCAGATGACGCCGAGCAGGCGACAGTCGACAGGTTCTTCGAGGCGTACCTGTTGTGGCTGTTTGGGTTTGTGTTGTTCTGCAGTTCGCAGGGTGACGCGGTGGCGAGGTACCTGATCCCCCACGCTCGGAGGATCGCCGATGCGCCCTTGGACGCCGTGCCCCAGATCAGTTGGGGCAACTCTGTTCTTGCGAGCGCGTACAGGGGGCTGTGCTCGGGGGTGTTGAAGGGTCGTTCGGCGGAGCCGATCCTTCTCGGCTGTCCTCTCCTTCTTCAGCTCTGATGCCACGAGCGGTTTGCGATTGGTCGGGCAGTCGTTCCCCTCTACGCGTACGAGCCCCTGCCAGAGGGTCACGACCCGCGCGACCGTTTCACCATGGGCTCGTTGTGGTGCATTCGGAAGGTAATTAGTTACCTTTCACTTTCAATTTGTCTTTCCATTTCGTCTAGTTTGTTCAATCGACATTTAGGGTTCACATTTGGTTTGTATGCAGACCTCGTACGCCCACGACCAGACGAAGAGGGCGTACAAGGACTTCGTCGGGCAGTTCGACGCTCTCACGGACGCGGACGTCAGGTGGACGCCCTACTCAGAGGAGGCTGTCGCGGTCCGCGCACCACAGGGGCTCTCGACTTTGTGCTTCCGCGACCACCAGTACTAGATGACGAGGTCCCCGTTACTGTTCGACATGTACGTGGAGGAGTACGCCGTCCACAGGGTACTGAGGCAGTTCGGCCGCTACCAGGAGTGGCCTGTGCCTGTGGTGCACACTGTTCCGAGCGCCCACCATAGGTGAGTTCTCGTAAATTTTTAAATTTAATTCAGCGTTCGAAGATTTCAGACGATGACAAATATGTTTAATTCGTCGTAGGTGGTCGCAGAGGGGAGTTGCGGGCCGTTTTTCCTGGGTTGAAAGGGTGCAGCTGTACGTGGACGGTTGGGCTACCGCGTTGCAGAACGTCGTCGAGGAGGACCGGCCCCACGACAACACGGCGTGGAAGGCGTACATCCAGTGGTACACCCCGAGGACTCGGTCGCGTGTGATGTACGTCCCACCACAGCCTGCAGCGCCGGTTCCGGACACGGCGAGGGTGCTTGCTAGTACCACGTACCCGGTTCGACGGGATCAGCACTACGACGCGGCGGTGAGTTTGAAAATTCAACGCCTTTCCCTTATGGTACTTTACATTCTACCATTTACTAATAATTTCTTTTGCAGTTCGACGTGATTGCGGACCTTTCACATATTGTAGAGGACTCGACGGCGAGGCTGAACCAGATGTCACACCAGGAGATCGCGGAGACGTTCCTCAGGATGGGTGCCATCACCAGGAGGTTCCTTACCGCGGTCAACTACCGCGGCAACCCGGCTCTACCACTGTTTCCACGGTACCCCCAGTCGTCCTCCAGCTCCGCCTCGACTGGTCGTTCCCACGCGGGGCCGTCGTCCTCGTCACGGCCACCCTACCAGGCAGCTTTCTACCTGGCGCGCCCTCCGGCGCATCCTCCCTTGAGGATGTCTCCGCTAGGGGGGCCTCCTCTCAGAGGTCCTGCACTATGAGGGCCAGGACCGGCACCACGAGGACCCGCACCAGCACCAGCACCAGTACTAGCAGCACCAGCAGCAGCACGAGCAGGAGCACCGGTTCCTTCCTCGTCCCTTGGCCCTGCTCTTCCGTCAGGTATTGACCACTACTCTATGTCGAACCATATACCATACTAGATTGTATTAATTAGGAAACGTGATTTAATATTACTATTTCTTCCAGTTTACGACTCCAGGGTCGACACTCCTGACTCCACCCTCGGGGACCAGGCCGGAGCGTCCGGGTCCGGCTTCGACGACTTGGCCATCGACTTCGACTGGTTGCAGGGTTTGCAGTCGCCGGACGAGCTCGCAGGGTCGCAGCTTGGAGGCGCGCCACCCACGTGGACTCAGGAGGGAGCAGGGACGCAGCCAGGAGGCTCCCAGCTGCCAGGAGCGACCGGTGGGGCACAGCCTGGAGCCTCGCAGCTGCCACGCGCGAGCGGTGGGCCGCAGTCGTCTCCAGGAGGCACGCAGCTGCCCGGCGCGAGCGGTGGGGCACAGCAGTCTCCAGGAGGCTCGCAGCTACCAGGCGCTAGCGGAGGGCAGCCAGGGTCGTCCCACGAGGTTGCAGGGTCGACGGCGGCGGTGGCGACACCGCAGCCGACTGGTGATGCTAGGCGTCGACAGATCCACCCTCCTGACCCGTTGACGTACATTCGCGAGCAGACGCACGCCGCAGCCCGAGCTGCCAGGCTGCTCAAGAAGGCCAGGCGATGCTAGATTAGGTCACTGTTATATGTGATCATGACTATTTTTTAGTATGTCACTTTGCTTTTTCTTTATTAGAACTTAGTGTTTTTTTCCTTATATTAAAAAACAAAAACAACCGCGGTCCGGTAGTTTGGAGATCGTGTCCTGAATTTCCCTAGTTAATTTTCTAATAGATTTATTAAAGTTTTATCAGTTTTATCAAAAAACTTAAATGACTCCAGCCGCCGTGGGCCACGGCTGTTGTTCCCGGCCGCCGTGGCCCACGGTGTTTGTTCCCGGCCGCCGTGGCCCATGGCGGTTAGGCCCAACCGCCGTGGGCCGCAGCCAACCGCCGTGGCCGGCCTTCAACCGCCGTGCGCCACGGCACCAAATCTGCAAAATTTTCAAACGATCGTATAATTTTGCAAAATGATTTTAAAAAATAAAAAAAAATTCCAAGTGAAGTCCTGCACCAGCAAGACGTGCTCCTTCTCGGCCGGGCAGATGGAGAAAGAGGTAGACGACTGCTTGAACAAGTCAAGAACTCTGGGCCACTCTACTCCCGTCTACTGCTGCGGCCCGGCGGGAAAGTTTGGGTCAGGCTGCATCTGCGACGTCGAGAAAATGATCCGGGCCAAGGGCGGTTCTCTAAACACCGAGCATTCTTGCGGGTTGAAACGCCCATTCGGCCGCTGCCCCAACTAGCAGCCCATCGACTTCAAAAAAAAAAACTAGCAGCCCATCAAGCAAGAGTGTTTCCTGTCAATTCAAGCCCTGCATTTCCTTCAGCACGTAACGCATGTATCGCGCAAATATTTCTGCCTATGTTTGTTTGTGGCGTTTGGAGTGGTTTCCCTTCTGTTCGGTCAGTGCGTTATTCTTGTGTTAAATAATAACTGATACCTTGCTTGTGTGCCGGTATGAAATACTGCTATGTTTATTTTCTCCGTCCCAAATTGTATATTGTCTTGGTATTTTCAAAGATCACAATTTTTGTTAAGCATCCAGATATATGCATACTTGTGTCTATAATTCTAGATACATTATGAAAATTATGAATCTGTTTTGCCAAAAACAATTTACAATTTGGAATGAACTATCAATAAATTTGAGCAGTAGAGTTATGTTTATCCTACCTTCTTCATTCCTGTTTAAAAAAGCATGCCTGCTGGTAGCGGCTCCTAGGCGAAAGATTGCATTTGTGGACACCTCAATTGTCAGGTGTAGGACTACCACCCACACTTGAGGTGATTCACTTACTCATGTCAGGCAGCAGCAAAGCAGCAGGCATACACAAACACTTCAAACTATACTTTATACTAGCCAAACAAGCAAGTAGTTATGCAGAGCATAACTATATATATATATATGACATTCAGTTCCAGACTACTTTCCATCTAATAACTCGCAGGTGGCACCAAGTGATTACTTTTCCATCTAATTTCCAAAACTACACCTCTACTAGTTGGGCGGCTTGAAGAACTTGAACTTCATCCCGTTGCTCACGATGCCCCAGACGCCACCCAGCGAGAAGGCCAGGCTGAAGGCGGTGCCGAGCAGGGCAAGCCCCCAATTGAGGTACCAGCTGAAGCTGAGCCTCTCGGGCTTCTTCACGCGGATCCACATGAAGCACGGGTACGCGAAGGTCACCGGCAGCGTGAGCCCGCCGAGCAGGCCGGCGAGGCTGGAGAGGAACGGCAGCGCCACGCTGATGAACAGCGAGAGGAAGCCGTAGAAGACCCTGAACCCCGACCGCACCCACGGCGAGCACGGCCGGTTGGTCCGCCCCGTGTAGTAGGCCTCGAAGCTGTCGAACACCGGCATGGAGTAGATCTGGAAGCTGCTGAGGCAGTTGAGCACGACCAGGAGGCACGTCGTCGCCAGGACGCCCCGCGGCGTGTCGTGGCTGTGGAAGGCGTAGAGCGCCGCCAGCATCCCTCCCGGCGGCATCTGCATATACAAGGGGTGGTTCCAGGGATCGTTATTAGGTGCAGAACACGGTGAAGTCAAGGCTAATCTGATTAGCAAAGCTGAAGCAATTTTGTGATGTGTGCTTGCCATGTTCCCATAGGCCCAATAGCCTCCGATGGCGACGGGGAAGAGACACATTGCGATCAGGAGGTACGCCACTTTGGCCCCGCGCCACATTGGCACATGTGCTGGATGCTTGAAAGTCGATGGCATTGTCGCCTGCATGATTTCGACGAACAATTCACACCAAATTATAATACTGATGACGATCAATAATGCAAATGTCACTCGGTTCAGTAATGAATACTAACCTGTATTTCCAGTGCGAGATTGTGTCCTCTGAATGCAAATGCTACTATTCCGAGGGCGTTCAAGGTTGAGAATAAGGATGTACCGAAAGAAGGTGATCTCGCTGGGTCATACGAGACTGTTGGTGGCCGTGGTTGGCTGACTGAGAGAACCCAAGACATGGTACAGTACATTATCGCAGTCGCACCACCGATGAGCGAGAGCCCAGCGATGGAATTGAGATTTGGAAGCTGGGAAAGAATTACTGCCAAGGATGTGAACACCAAGTACCACTCGACCGTCGTAATGGGACTCGGCGAGCAGAGTGGGCCGCACACTATTTGGTAGAACAGCTTCATTGTCTCCCCTCCAATGAGTATCAACGCGGTTGCAGTGCCCGCTGACAGATAGATAGTTGGGAAAAGAGACAGCCACATTCCCAGTTTTTCTCCTGGATGAATAATGTACACTGTTCAGTAATTGGTGCAATGCAAATCGTTTCTGTCTGGTAAAGCCAAATTAGTAGCTATCAACGGAACAGAACAGTAGAGCATCTAGCCACACTGCATGTTCTTATTTTGGTGTACAGAGGCAAGAATTATTCAGACTACATAATTAATGTAATGGTTTGATAAGAAGGATCATAGTTTTTCAGTGGTAGCAAAAGGCACCACATCTCTACGGTACTGTAATGACATGAGAGCGATATGTTATCCTGACAGAAGGAGAAGCTCAGGATCATGATCCAAATGAGTAGAAAAACAAAAGAGCGTTCCTAGATTAGCCTGGCACTACCCCATCAGCCACATTTCACCTCCTATTATGAAGCAGGACACTGTCAAGAGATTCTTTCCAGCCTACATGACAGAGATAATACTTGGGCAGAGGTGACATACAGTGGACACCAATCTATATATTGCAGACATGTCAGTGAAATTCATGAATCTAGGAATCAGAAGTAGTTGTCATGAACTGGCAAGAATAGTTGACAGAATGTCTCACCAAATGCAGCCTGTGCAAGCTCCACATATCTGTTATACCTCCTGCCTGGCACAGCCTCATGAAGCTTCACTAGGATCCAGAGTGTGTACAGTTGCCAGAAATAAGCAATAGTCAAGGATATTATCCCCCAGCTCCTGTAGAACAGAATGTAATGAGCAGTAAAATGTCAGAAATGGATCTAAAAATTCAGCTATAATGTCAGATTGATTGCGTAAAGGAACTATCTGAAAGTCTGAAACCAATTCCAACTCGACCCCATAACCAATGATGAAAAAGAAAAGCATAATAACACTCATAGTTGCATGCATTTTCTTTTTCAAATTGGCGCATAATCTTATCCATGTGTTACAACTTACAAGTACTGCACATTTTTATTGGAAATTCATCTAATTAACTACAAATGAAAAAAGTGAAACCAAATGAGACTACTATCTTTATCTTTGGCCAAAACTGAATGGTGGCTCCAGTTTTACCAAGGCGAAGAATCATATTCTACTGACGTAGAGGCCGGATATTGTATCCATTATCTGAAAATATAACTTATATCGGGAAAAAGTTATCATAGTGGTTTTCGCTGGCGGACCTGCTGGCTCCCTCAACCATGTTGAGCCATTGACACAGCCAACGCAGAGCAAGCATGAAACTAAAAAACAAGGCTCCAACTCACCACACAAAATCACCTTAATTAGATTCCTAGTAGTATTTAAAATCATCAAATTTTCTGTCCCGGGCAACAGGTTTTGAAACGGGGATTATGCCACTCACTGTGCAACTCCTACCGCAAATCCAGGCGCCATTAGCAAGAGCAGAGCAAGCACAGCAACAGAGACAAGGCAAAGAACAGAGCAAGGACACATGTATGCATACCATCCGAGCGCCGGGAAGGCGAGCGGGAGGAGGAGCGCCTGGAAGCCGAGGCCGGCGTTGAGGGAGTGGAAGGCGGCGTAGCGCGCGTTGCCGCCGCGGCTCTCGGTGACGGGCAGCCAGGCGTCGCGCGGGTCGAGGCGGGTGAGGTGGCCCACGTCCTCCAGGTACCCGCGCAGGCCGTCCACCACGCGCCGCCCGGGCGTCCCGGCGCCGCTGCTCTTGCCGCCGCGCCCAACTCCTCCTCCCCCTCCGCCGCCGCCGCCGCCGGTCGGGGTCGCCGCGCCCTCCGGCGTCGACAGCCCGTGCGGCGTCGCCGGGATCGACACCAGCTCCGGCTCGCTCGCCGCCCCCTCCGCCGCCGCCGACGTCGGCGTCGCCATTGCACGCGCGCGCAGTGCTCTGTGCTTGGCGCCCGGAGCGAGTTCTTGGAGCGCGCGGCGCGAGGAGGGAGTGGAGTGAGAGTGAGTTCTTGGAGCTCGGGTTGGGTGGGAAGGCGAGAAAGGAAAAGGTGGTGGCGCTGGGGGCCGGGGGGCATGGAGTGCGGGGACAGAGGAGGACAGTGACTTCCGTGTCGGGGAGGACAGACAGAGTGAGAAATGAATGGTGCACGGGGAGTGAGGGAGACGACTTGACTGCGGAGAGAGAAGAGGGGTGTCGTGCATCCTGCTCCTGCGCGCGTGTACGAGAGAGAGGAGACTGTAGCCTTGTCGTGGCGTGCGTGTCCGTCCGTGCTTGGAGCGCAGCAAGAGCACGGTAGCCGCGGCGAGCGGGGCCGACAGGGCGGCGACTCGATCGGGTCTGCATCAGCTTGCTTGTCAACAGGGGAGCGGCGGCGAGCAGGGCTTTGCGTGCGCGCATTTTCACCGTGCAGTCAACTCGGCAGGGGATTGTGCCGGCTGCCTTGCCGTCGAGGGTTGCGTGCCGCCGGGGGAGGAGCAGGGGTTGGACTGTAGGGGGCGACGGCACGCGCGTCTGGTGCACAGCGGAGGAGTGCCATTGGCCTTCTCTGCAATCCTTGCAGCCATGGACGGCGCTGCTCTGTTTCGGTGTCTACGCATTCAATTCCTACATTGGAATTAACTTTTTTATAACCAATCATTTGAATTAGTTGGTTTGCTCTACAGGCGACAACGCGAAATCTTCGTTCAAACAATGTGACTTACCGGCTTGACCGCTTGACCATTCTACATGACGACGAGTTGACGGCCATGGGTACCAAGATCTTGTAACGTGATCTCAAAAAAATATGACCATCATGGCGACATTGTGCAGGGAACATGGCCGCCTAAGACCGACTCCAGCGGATGCTTGATCCGGTTCTGCATCTTCAAAACGGAGAACGAACCACCACTGTTACGCCTCCAACAGATGTTGCATCTGATTTTTCATTTTGCAGATACTACCCTTTCGTGCCCCATTCTCGGGATTTCTCTCTTTTCTTCATCCCAACTACCACCGTCTCCCACCTCCCTCCCTCGCTTCCGTTGTCGTCCCTCGCCTCCCTCTGTCTCCTCCGCACCACCCGGCGCAGATCCAGTGGCGGTGCTCCGAAGGCGGGTCCCTTTCCTCCCCTCTCCTCCGCCCTCCTCATCTTCCTCCACCCCCGTCGAACACCTTCGGGGCGCCGCGACCGCGGTGAAGTCCGCGGCGGCGCGACGACCTCCTCCAATATACCTGAGCATTTTTAGCCCGGCCTGGCCCGGCCCGCCCACGGACCTTACTGGGCAGGTGTGGGCACAGATCTTGCAGCCTGCGAAAAAATCTTGGCCCGAGCCCAGCCCGAAATGCTGTTTTTAGCTATTTTACACTGTAAAATGCGTGGGCGGCCCGCCCAAGCCCGGGCCCGGCCCGAGCCCGGCTCGAAAATATAGGCTCGACGCACCTAGTGGGACGGTCATGGGCAGGAATTTCTCGGCCCGAAATAACCGGGGTTTTTTGGGCTCGGCCCGAACCCGGCCCGACCCGCTAAATGCTCAGGTCTATCCTCCAGTCAGACACCCACCCGCTGCGCCACCCAACGTCACCGCCCCTGCTCCTCCCGCTCTGCGCCGCCCCATCCCGTCCCGAGCTCCATTGCCCCTCCATTCTCTGTCTGCAAGAGAATCGAGGGCCGCACACCCACCTCGCCCTCCACCGGTCGCCCCTGCTCCTTCCTCTCCCGGCGCCCGCGAGGCCCGCCGCCGCCTGGTGTTGCTCGCGGGCAGGCAGGGGAGCTCTGTCGCCGGAGATGGGGAGGACAAGCCATGGTGGCCTCCAAGAACTCGGGCACGGCATTGCCCTTCCTCGCCTCCTAGGAGCCGGCAAAGGCATCGAGGACCTCCGCCCCATCGACGCCCGGCGGCATCTCGAGGTCCTGGAATGAGAAGTCGGCGAGGCCCGCCGCCGCTTGCGCCTCCTCCTCGTCCGAGAAGCCGGTGAGGCCCGCCACCGCCTGCGCCTCCTCCGCTTCCTGCCCCTCCTCCGGAAGAACCAGAGTCGTTCGCAGTGCTCGTCTCTGTGTCGACCGCCTCTTCCACATAGGCGGCGCCGAGGCCCGCGGCGCGCGGTGGTTTCGGGAAGCCCTCTGCTGTGACCACGCTGCGGAGATCTCCGCGCTCGTGTATTGCCTTCGCTACCGTCATCGGCTCGCCGAGGCGGGGAGATGTGCGAGGGCTGCCTGTCCTCAACGAATGAGAAGACAAACGATGCAAGGGAAAAAAGCGCCACAACGCTGTGTTCTTGTTGCAGAGCTGCAAGTTGGAGTTCGGCCGGTGGGGCGCATATCGGATGTGGGTGAAAGCGGCCCGGGATGCAGAGAGGCGGCAGCCTCCGCTGCGCGCGCGACGGCCACATCGGCGCAGAGCCCGCGGCACCACGGCTCCCCTCGACGCGGGATCCGGGGCCCACGACGACGGCTTCCCTCGTCGCGGCAGGACCTAGGGTCCGCAGTAGTGGCTCCCCTCGGCGCGGCGGCATCCAGGGTGTGCGGGAACCCCAACAGTCGGAGCAGGATGCGCAAGGGATGTGCACGCCGCTGGAGTGCTCATGTTTTTGCAGTGCATTTCCTTCTCTCACCTATGCTCATAACATATGTTTTGAAGATGCAGATCCACATCCTTGCTGTGGTCGGTCTAAACGTGTAAGCCATTTGTTCATGTATGATTTTGGTGATTCATGCAACATGGTCAATTTGACTAACCATATTGTCTAGCATGTCATTGTAGCTATGTTAGGTCTTATGGATGCAACCACAGTCAAAGCCAAAAGATATCGTAGCAAAAATCTAGAGATAGTATAAATTTTGCATATATAAATGGTGGGTCAAATAGAAGAGAAAGCCACCATCGGATCAACTGACGACCTCGATTCTAGTTGTGTCGGGCTAATTTTTGTGGGCGCGGGAAGACAAGTTGACACCATCAAACCATCCGTAAAAGCCAACAGAACCTCCAGAAACTCCTCAAGCTATAGGGACCATCCGGCCAGGTAGCACAGACTGTCCGAGCTCCACGGACCGTCCATCCCTTGCACACGGACTATCCGTCAAACACCTCTAAGCTGGAAAACAAAACTCACACGGATCAAACAGTGCGGCTCAAGAAATCCTGAAGAACAACCGACGAACTGGGAACCCACGGACCGTCCATATGGATCTAACGGACCGTACGTCGGGTTTGCAGAACACGAAATTGCACAACCCCGAGTCAACTCTCTCCTTCCCTTCACCGGATCTCCCAAACCACTCGATGGATTAAGCCCAAAATTTAGGTGAAGTAGAAGCGTCTCTAGGAGATGCTATACCTAAAACCTCATGGCCTCAAACCCACTAAAACGAAAGGAATCGCAAATCTCGGGGATGAACACCTAGAGTCGAGTTCATGCGGTAAACCACGAATCGATGGTGATTCCCGATATTTGAGGGGTCAAGATCATCCACAAAGAGGCACAAGGCACTCACTCATGACCCCCTCAAAGAAATCCGGAGAAAAACACCCTCAAAATCGACGAACGAAAATCACCCAAAAATAACTCCGAAAATGACACAAAATCAAAAAAGCTAAGAAGGAGAAATCATCGCAACGCCATATTCTTCATTAGATCCAGAGGTTAGATTCTATACAAGATCATCTATCCTATGGGGAAAGGAAATGAGAAGCAGTCTAGACGGATGAGTTACCATCCACCCGCTAGAGCTATATATATGAAGTCTTCTGGTGGAGGCAAATGACCACACCACTCCTACAACATAAATAGAAGATACACACCCCTCAGGGGCACTTTGGTCAATAAGTGGATATTCCCATCGAGCAGACATGCATCCACCTCCGTCTTGCTTCCCTTTGACGCAAGCCCCACAATCACACTGCATGTCCCCCGCCTCGAAGCTTCCCGACGCGCCTGGATCCCGTCTCCGCCACGTCGAGTCTTCAGCCTTGGCTTTGTGGTGCAACCAAGGAACCCAACGGTTTTATTGGGTAAACCGTCGGAAACCCCACAGACTTGGTGCAGCCTCCACGCCAAGCTCGTCTTGATTTGGCCGCCATGGTCGTCCTGGCTCGGTGTTGGTTTTGTGGAGTAAACCAACAAACCCCGCGTGCAGACTCCAGTCGTGAGATGCTACCCTACACCTACTCCATGTTAACGACTTCGTCTTGCTTTTCTTGCCACCATGTGGCCCGCATTTGATCCCGTCAGCCACTGGGTCCCTTGAAGCAAGCCTAATTGTCTCTCCACTTCTCGGAGGCCCTGCAAGGCAAGACCTTTCGCACTTGTTCTTCACCTGCACCAACGCAAATCAAGCCGTAACCTGCATCTACAATACTCAGCCAAGAGTCAGTCCAGACCATGTTGTCAATCACTCATCACTGAGGAGCGACCATCCACCGGTCCTCGGACGCTCCTGGTCCTCAGGACTACTTAATGAAGTAGACTGTCCTAAAAATTAGGAAAGATGCATCATGCCTTAGTGGTGAAAGAGCAAGAAAAAAATATAATGACCTTGTTCCAGTTTTAAAAAGAACTTCATGATGGCATGTACCATTAGCTTTGATCAAGAATTCATTAAGAAAATATAATGTACCAACTCCCATGGCTCCCATGGCTTTTTGAAAAATGATGAAAATATTTTCTACTCGTTGTAAAAATTACGAATATGAACATACACTGTTCAAAAATTAATAATGATGGTATGTACCATTAGCTTTGATCAGGAATTCATTGTTCGTTTAGACCACCACTTGCTTTGATCATGAGATAGCCATTCAAGAGCAGCAACTCCAATTCTCCAAAGAACATAGTGGAGTGGAGTCAACAAAAAGAAGTCCTCCTTAAAGGAGCACATATCCATCCAGGCACGTGCTTGATTTCAATTGTGAAAGCAACTGTGTATAGGGAGAAAATAGAACGTGTCATAAAACTAAAAGTACATGTTGGTAGCATCATAATTCACCTTTTATCAGGAAAAACTTCAATCTAAACACACTTGCCAAGGCCAAAACATTTCACAGGCGCGGAGGCGGACCGACGGACGACGTACAAAAACATTGACGTACAAAGCGGGAAGAAAAACTCTATCTTTCTAGGAGTAGAGATATATAGATATAAATTATTGAGAGAAGAATCAAAGAATACAATACCATAAAGCACACTTAATTAATTATATGGAATATGCATGGCCAACGCGCCATAAATAAAGATATATAGATATGGATACGGATATAGATATATGTAGATATATAGATATAGATAGCTATAATGATATAGATAGATCAAAAAGCCAAAATCTACAGGGGGCCAACTTCCAGGGCTCATGCAATTGCCAGGAAGCCGGCGAACGCCAGAAGCACAAGGACAGGAGCAGGCACCGTGCCCGCCGCCTCCCCAGTCGGCTTCGCACCAGACGGCGACGGGGCAGCCCCTCCGCTGCTGTTCTTAGCCGACGAGCCGCCGTGCGCCGGCCCGAGCACGCTGCCGGAGAGCACGAGCCTGCCCTTGGCGTTCAGGTTCTCTTCGTCCAGCGCGTGCTTGGACGGCGCGCCGTCGGTGACGGTTGACCCCACGTTCCAGATGTGGTTCACCACTTCCATCCCTTGCTGCAGTCGCAGCTTGCCGTAGAGCCGCATCTTCCCGCCGCTCTCGTCGGCGGCGAGGTCGGTGGCCTCGTACGCGATGGGCGTGGAATCCCCGCCGAGCGCGCGGTGGCCGGTGAGGTTGTAGGTGTTGACGACGAACGCCGGCGGCTGGCCGCGCTTGAAGGCAACGAGCGCCTGCGCGCCCTTCATCCCGTCGCCCGTGGGGTTGAGCGCCCACGACACCCACCCGGTGCTGTTGGCCACGAACGCCAGGGACAGCAGCGCGGTCTTGGCGTCGTAGGTCCAGTGCAGCGTGGCGCCGAGCTTCCCCAGGGCGGCGCAGTGCGCGTAGTTCCTGTTCGCAGGGAGCTTGTCGTCAGCACAGCTGCCGGCGGCCGTCGACGCGGCGCGCGTCGTCGTTGCCATCGATGACGCCAAGAGGAGGACGACGGCGGCCAGGAGGAGGGTGGCGCCACGGAGATGAGCCATCTCGCAGACTCGCACTCGCACGGGGTGGAGACTTGAGAGCGCGTGATGGAGAGCGAGCTCTGGACGTTTGATTTATATAGCGAGTTGGGGGTGGTGGCAAGTCCGAGGAGGCTGCAAATGCAATGCATGATGATATATGTGTGTGGAATTCTAGATGTTTTTTTAAAGATTTGGCTGCACAACGGGATATTTTTTTGACCGTTTTGGAAGTTGAATTTGTAATTTAAAACATAATTGTCGCTGTTTCAAATTACTATTCTCTTTGGTTTTTAGACACATCATTTTTGTCATGTATCTAGATATATATTTATGTGTAGGTGCATAGCAAAAGTGATGTATCTTGAAAAGTCAAAATACATTATTTATCTAGTATCTGGACATCTACTCATGTGTAGATGCATAGTAAAAACGATGTAACTAGAAAAACCAAAACGAACAGTAATTTGAAAAGGAAGGAATAGAGTAAAATACATGGCCGGTCCTTAAACTTGTCTCACCGTGTCACTTAGGTCCCTATACTCTCAAAATGCATATTTGGCTCCTTAAACATGGGCTCGTGTGTCATTTAGGTTCCTATACTCTCAAAATGCATATCTAACCTCTTAAACTTGGCTTCGAGTGTTATATAGGTCCCTAAACTCTCTAAAATAATTTTCATGTCAATGAAATAGATAAAAACTTCATTTTATATAGATACAATTTAGTTATAGTAAAATAAAGTGAATTCTGGGTCAAAGAATATTAATATGGTGAACCCATAAATATCGATGAACTTTTACTTTTAATTTAATATCTTAACTTGCTAGGTGCTTATTACATGCATATTACACTATTATTCTTGGTAGATGTTCGAATTTAAACCACGTGTTGCACTTACTAAACAAAATTAGGGGTTATAAGATAAATTACATATCAAATTTGGAAGAAGCTGACGGGCAAATAAATTAAGTCTGGTTGTACCAATAAAAATAATAGCTTGCTTGAAGGCTTGAAATATAACATGTTCTATTAGTGGAAGAATACGACATTTCAAGAGTTTAGGGACCTATATAACACCCAAAGCCAAATTTAGGGAGTAAAATCTGCATTTTGAGAGTATAGGGACCTAAATGACACTCGAGCCTAAGTTTAAGGAGCCAAATATGCATTTTGAGAGTATAGGGACCTAAGTGACACAGTGAGACAAGTTTAAGGACCGGTCATGTGTTTTACTCGAAGGAATACTAGATAAATACTCCCTCCGTGTCGAAATACTTGTCGCCATTGACTTTTTATTACAACTTTGACCATTCGTCTTATTCAAAAAATTATGCAAGTTTCATCTATTTTCTTTGCTACATGCTTTACCATTGTAGGTATTTTAAGCTTGATATATCCGTTTACATATTTGCAATAATTTTTTGAATAAGACGAATGGTCAAAGTTGCACAAAAAAGTTAACAGCGACAAATATTTCGATACGGAGGGAGTATATGCAAAGCATACGTCCGTGCACAGGCTTAATAACGGTAAGAAGTTTGCTTCTTCCCTTGGTTGCATCACCGTTTGACACATTTCATTTATTTAAGTGCTTGTTCATATCTCAATTCATGGTTTATAAAGTGTCAGTTCTGATAAGGATGTCATCATGTTGGATAAACACTGAGTCATAATCTTTTTTAAGTTGCAATTCGCTCCCAACTCAACTGCTACGTTCGGTTCGGATTCATCCGAGACTCCAGCACAGTTTCGGTGATATATATCTCTCATACGATGTTGAAATGAGGCACTCTTTAATGCGTTAAGAAGGGGATGACGACGCTGTCGTTTTAATTCTAGTCGTCGTAGCCTTAAAACATTCATGGATCATTCTGTGTGATCACAACAAGGTGTTGTGTCATCTTTTTATTAGACCAACTTAGCTTTGTATCGAGTTAGGCCTTCAGTGCAAGTTGTGGGCGCCCCCCTTGTTGCCCTAGTGCATCCCCTTGGAGATATAAACTCTGTAGCTGCCGCCATATTAGACTCAGGTTTTGTTTAGTTCAAGTTTTCGAAGTCGAAACTGTGATTGATTTATTGTAACTGTGGTGACAAATCCTCTTACAGTGATCCATGACCTCTATTCTTATTCTCCTCGACTGTTACGATAAGTCCTTTCAAACCGAGTGCTCGAACTCCTTTCCAATTAGCTTCAATTACATATGCAATTCAAATTGCGAGTTTATCGTTCTCTTGCTTGTGTTCTCGATTGCAGGAAATGCCTTCTTGACAAGGTCAATCAAGTTTGCCTTCTTGACGAGGTCAATCAAGTTGTTCTCAAATTCAATACACTAATTTGTACTCTTGCAGGGAAACCCTAGTGCATATTTAGATGATCATCTTCCCCACACGTTGATATGGTTGTCTATGAGAAAATGAGGGATGCATTAAACATTAAACA
This sequence comes from Cenchrus fungigraminus, assembly GCA_036936925.1. Lineage (NCBI taxonomy): Eukaryota > Viridiplantae > Streptophyta > Magnoliopsida > Poales > Poaceae > Cenchrus > Cenchrus fungigraminus. The sequence goes on along the minus strand of CM072774.1, from coordinate 26,361,329 downwards.
TTCGATCGGGTTCCAACTACTGACAATTTAAGGATGGATTACTGGCTAGCTAATCATCAAAGAGGAAGGGGTTGAGGGAGAGAGGAAGATGGAGAAGGAATTTGTTGGATTCCTTGATGAGGTCAATGCAACCATCCAAGACTTTCTACAAACCTCAGAGAGATAGTGAGTGAGATGGGATAGAAGCTACATGGGCTGCATGACTATCGTCCCAGCACCTGTTGACCTTGTTTAGTTGGGCAAATTTCTACTATTCACCTGTCACATCGAAACAAAAGATACCAATTAAGATTATTAAACGTATTTTAATGAAAAACTCATTTCATAACTCCGGATAAATTCGCGAGCCGAATCCAATAAGCCTAATTAGGTCATGATTAGATAATATGGTGCTACAATAAACATTATCTAATGACGGATTAATTAAACTTAATATAGTCATCCCACGATTTCTCGTCCATTCGTGTAATTGTTTTATAATTAGACGACATTTAGTTCTCTACATAACATCTTTCTAATGCTACAATGAATTCAACTAAAGCAACTAAACAAGGCCTTAATTTGACTTATACTATGCAACTCTTGTCCTCATAAATGGAAATTGAAAAGTGGGAAAGGCCGGAGAAATTCATGTTGTACATTGAAACTGAATAAAAGTTAGGCCACTGATGATGCGATGAACCCGATCAAATCGCCCCCCATCCCAGGCCCCCTACACAGATCAATAATGGTCACACACTCTCATCGCAGTTTCAAGACACGACGATGATTATGAGCTCGCGTCGCATGCAATGCAGCAATCACGGGTCTCACCAACTACATACTGCAGTGGCGCTGCAGTTCCGATCAACAGCCAACGCTGGCAATCATGAGCGAGCCCTTCAATCTCTTCACGGCCCAGCCGCCCGGGTCACGTCGGATTGGCGTTCTCACCCAATTCGGGCCCGCTTACTCCTCACGCCGGACCCACCATCATATATTTAGGGAGTGGAAAGGGTGGAGGACCCATAGAAATCGCAATTGGGAGAGTGTTTCTGCCAAAAACGATTTGTTTTTCTTACCGAGCGCTTTTCTACCCGCTGCGTGTACCCGCCTTGACGCTGCACCCTTCATTGACTGAGTTACCCATCCAAGTACGACCCGACTGTTGGCATTTCTTAACGTCGATGCTAAGTTATGAGTTCCTAGCAACGATGCCAGAAATAACCAAATGGTAATCCTAACGATTACAAGAGTCCGCAAGCGCACGGAAGTACCATTGTAGCATTTCCCCAAAGGAGTATTCCAAAGGGTATCGAATCCAAGGAAGGCTGGGTGGATTAACAAGTTCAACACTATTGCAAGGAGTATAAATCATAGACGGGAACAAACCAGACACTCAAGTACAGGGGTGAGGTATAATAGATAAGAGGGTAGTGTGAACACACAAACACACTCTCTCTAAAGGTCCTAGGCTTAGGAGGCAACATACGAGTTAGTTCTAGGTTCTAAAGTACTAAACACACAAAGTTAGTCAGACGAGTTAGATACACACTAGCATTGCATGATTGCTGGCTCAAGCACCCAGGTACAAACGGGGAGCTAACCTCCTGCGTCGCTTACGCACGAGTCCGGTTGTTAGACTTTAGACTCCTACAGCGTATCCGAACGTGGGGGATTCCAGAAGGGTCCAACGGCTGTCACCACCGCGGCCTACCCCAAGACAAACCGTGGGATACACTCGTAAGCAACGTAGCTACGCAACCCAAGCACCACGCTTACGTTGTTAGCAGGACCCTGACCGGCCTGGGCTATTGTGACCCAGGTCAGAGCCGCCAGATAAACCAGCCAATTACACCGAGTACCGTAGCTTAAACACGAACTTCATGCAACACGACCATGGGATCTAACTAGATCAAACTAGGCTAAGTACACAAACGGATTTGTGCTTTCCTATGTCTATTCAACAAGATCAAAGGGTCGTGTTCGTGATGAATACAAGCCTCTAACTTATGAACAAACACCGAAAACATGTATAAGTCACTCGTCAACTGGATCGAAAGGCCTTGTTCATCAAGAACATGAGCCTCTAAATGATGAACGAGCGAAGAACACATGAACAAATCACCCATGTATACAAGCACAACTTTATATGAAATAGCTGAATAACTGAAGTAGATCAAAGTCATACAATAAAATAAAGATACAAGAGAACTCATACTTAGATCCCAAAGTAGACTTGGAACCTGAAGTAGAACTACTCTAGCCTACCTCCTAGCCTTAGAAACCAAAAGTGAGAGAGGAGGAGTAAAGTGTGTTGGTAAGAAATGAACCCCCTCCCCTTCTATTTATAGGCCTGAGCACCGGCGCAAGAAGGAGTGAAACACCCCGGGAACAACCTTTAGGACCAATGGACAAGCGCCACGTGGAAGCCCACGATCAGCCGACCCAAGGTCGGTTCGGCCGATCCTAGGGTCGGCCGACCCCAGGTGGGCCCCACTCGGGGTGTGCTTCCTCGGGGTGGCTGTCCTGTGGGCCCTTAGGTCGGTCCCCGGTGTACACGTGCTCTTGAGGCGGTTTAGGCACTCTGGTGGGCCCATGGATCCATGTGAAGTCCACGTGTCACGCTCTGATTCGTCGGGGCTTGCCTCTCTTGGATCGGTGACATGGCGTGCATGCGTGGCACATGAGGTGGCTTAGCTTGCATGCATGACACCTGAGGTGGCAGCCACTCCTTGAGGTGACGTGGTATGAATCATAGAAGGTGAGTTTGCCACTTCTTTTATGCTTATTTTCCTGCAATCACATAATCTCCAAGGACAAGTGGAACTACATTATTCTTAACTAAAATGCGTGTAAGAAATGCCTATTGCTCCTTTATTCATGAGTAAATTGACGGCTAAAGTAAGCACTTAACAGCCGTCAACAACTCCCCCAAGCTAGCCTCTTGCTCGTCCCGAGCAAGACACTTAGGACTTAGGTTGGTTGATCAGGAGTTGCTACTATGTTGTATTCCTAGTTTATGACGAGCATACGACTAGGTACTCTATCAAGGATTGAATAAGTTAGCATTAATCTTACCTTACGCTTGATTGATATGGGGCTTGTAGCTTCGCCTGCCTTGGGCGGTTGAAAGATAGAATGGTTGTATAGAAATTACTAATCACAAGTACCTTGATCAGTCGTCGATCCGGAGGTTTTGCAAATTTTCGCAAAGAAATCAAAGTTCCTCGAATGATACTCTCAGATCGCTCATTGTGTATGACTCCTCACCAAGGCATTAAATTGCCTTCTTTCTCCACCTACTCCTAATATGCTGATATGTGGAGCTGTAGGTAGGGAAAACGTGTGGCATACCTATTTCTCATATATTGTCGAGTCGAAAACCGGATCCTTGGGAGCAACAAGTCATACAACCTGACCAAGATGTGCATGTGTGTGTATATGGTGGATGTAAGAGGAACTCCTTTTTGTACATGATTCTCTCTTCTCCTTTTAAGATTTTTTTTGAGACTTGGGCTATGTTTCTTTATTCTTTTCTCTTTCTTTCTCTTCTTTTTCTTCCATGCTCTTGAGCACGTGTGTTTTTTTATATAGCCCATAGTCCTTGCTGAATATTTTTGGAGAGAGAGAGTAATCATAGAACACTGCGCGGAGCTTTATTTGTGGAATGGATGGGGGATGGATGAAATGATGGGTGCTAACTTCCGGTGTAGAAGTTTAGCATTTAGTGGCTGTGTACGTGATCTTGATCATGGGAGCATGACAAGTTTCTCGCCGAGGGTCACAACAATTCGACAAGACTCAATGAAGAAAACAAGTAGCATATGTGGAGGCTAACAACAGCTAGGATCTACATATGGCTTTGGATAGGAATTTCTCATCATTGAGGAACTTATCATTTTGTTTTTCAAAAGAAAACTTCGGATATCAAACATCACTTAGCACAAGCTCATAGCAACCATATTATACCATATCATACCTCTCAACAACCTAGGCAAAGGTCATGCTTTTTGCTACCCACAAGTTTCAAGCTAAGGTTTGATCATGCAAGCCAACTAACTCAAAACTTAAATAGGATACTAAGTTGTAAGCAAGGCATACAAGAGGAATAAACAGAGCAACTATTCATCATTTCAACCATGAAGAACAGAAAGCATTCTTACCACGCATATGAAAGCAAACTAATTTAGGAGAGCAAATAAATATTTTTGGTCTTTTTAATTTTGCAGATTTTTATGTGTTTTTAGCATATGAGATTCTGAAAATAAAGATACAAGTTACCTCAGAGTGGGGGTCCTCCCCCAAGCTAGCTTCAGGCTCACTACTGTGGAGGGGGAAATCCCATCCACCGGTAGTAGGCCCTCTGCTCCTCCAGCTGCTGCTGCTGTGCCAGCTCGATGGCATGTAGTCTCTCGCCAGACATCCGCTGCCAATCCCGGGTGGACTCGACGTGCTGGTGCACGGTCTCCTCCATGTCACCGACTCGGATGTTGAGCTCGCTCATCTGCTGAGTGAGGGTGGCCCCACGAGATGACAAGCGCAACCCGGACGACGAAGACGTCGCATCTCCGTAGGCAGTACCAGCAGGGACCGCCCACTCGCCACTGCCCGCGCTAGCCTAAGCTGAGCTACTCGTACCCTGCTGGTACATGGGTTGGTCCCAACTGGGAGCATATCCGGGAGTAACCCCAGGCATGTACTCGGTAGAGGTCCATGTACCAGACAGAGGTGTGGTAGGCTGAGGCTGTGGCTGAGGCGATAGCTGCAGGGATGGCTGTGGTGGCGGCTGTTGTGCTCCGGCTGCTCTCCTCGATGCACTCCTAGTTACCCTGTCACCAGAGACACTAGAACGACGAGGTTCCTCGAGAGGAACGGTTAGTGGCCCCTGGCCGTACAACCTGAAATCCGGGTTAGGTAACCGAATTTGGTTTGTATGGCCCGGGTAAAAGAAAACCAAAGAATCATCCGGACTCTTCTTAAGAATATGCCCCTGAGTCAAATAAGCCTCGTCGATCTGAGTTCGGGGATTAGCAATGGAGGGCACGTTGGGCCCTTGCGTAATCCCAAGATTCGTGACGATGTGAGAAATCAGAGACGTACACTCAATAGAACCTGTCATCTTAAAATTCGTTAACCACTGCCGAATCATAGCTTGCACAGGGGAGATCTTGATTCGTGTGACCGCGGCATATAAGATCATCATCTCGTCAGTGCGCACGGGTCGTACGTCATCCCTTGGAAAGAGAGTGACGGCGAGCCACTTGTGCCACAGTCGGAGAGTGGGATGCAAGATATCATTGCACCTAGGTATTAACTTGCCGCGAACAGGCCGACCAGAGATCTCTTCCAAAAAACTCTCATGATTGGAACCAGCGCAAGCTTGCTCAAGAGAAATAGCGCAGCGACGATGAAAACCGAGGGTGCGACTAAGATCTTTCCATGAAACTTGATACGAAACTCCATGAAATCGGAATGAAATACCGGACGCATCCTGTTGAAGAGTGCAGAGGAACTGGATGGTGGTAGGTCTAGAACCAACCTCCTGAACTGGGACAAAACCTTCCCATCCTAAAGCTTGCCAAATGGAATCAAACTCGGAATCCATACCTATTTTCTCGAGAAGGTCCGTGTAACATCCCGTATTTTTACGAGGTGTTTTAATATGTGAAAAATGAGGATTTCAAAATTTTTGGTGAAAGTATGTGCACTTTTAAAATCTATAAGATTGTCTTCTCACCTTATCCCAATTTCCTAGATTTATTTTGAGATAAATAATAAATTTAGGATTTATAAATGTTAGTGTGAATATTTGGATTTCATTTGAGTGGAGTTCAAATCTGAATTCAAATTCAGATTTGAATTATATGAATATGTGTGTGTAGAAAAATAGGGAAAACCTTAACCTTGTTTTGGGCCTTAAACCTCGCTGTTGAAGTTCATCGGCGCTCCCTGAACTTCATGAAGGACCGAAACTGGCGACCAGAGGGGGGGAGTGAATGGGAGCCGATAAAAATTCTTCTCGAAGGAGATGGACACTCCAACAAGACGAACACGGCAACCAAGCACGTCTCCAACTCAACTACCCAAGTTGGTCAAGACCACGTAGCCACTGGAGTGCTACTGGTCCTAGGAACCAACACACGGCCTTCCAAACCAAAACTCACCAACACGCATAGCGGAAACCTGCACGGCTTGCTACCTGTGCTGCACCGGTTAGACCGATGGCCTGCGCCGGTCAGACCGGTGACACCGGTGGACAGCGCCGGTCAGACCGGTGGCTACAGCAGCCACACAGCAAACGTTCCAGGAAGCCTCAGTGACTCCTCTAGGCCCTGGAACAAAAACCACCTCCAAAACACAACCTGCAAGGAAGGAAAGCCCCTCACAAAACCTAACAAAACAACTCCAAACAAGCTAAGAACTGACCAGCAGGACCAAGGGACAAAACCACACGAACAAGGTCGTTCCACGAGACAAATCCCACCAGGGGCTAGCACCGGTCAGACCGGTCAAGAGCACCGGTCAGACCGGTCGCGCCTGGGCAGCTCGGGATGAACAGCGCCCGCGGGTCAACTCCCCCAAATCCAACTCCCGATCTCCCGATTTACTCCACGGATTCGCACAAGACTTTGTGGATAGTAGGAACACCTCATGGGCACTCCATAGCCAAGTTATGGTCCACCAAAACTCGTTGAATCAAGAGGAATCGAAGGATTACCGCCAAGAACATCACGAACCCTAGGACAACAAAAACTCCAAAATTGAGCCCCTTTGCTCACGGATTTGGGAGGGGAATCAAAGGGAAAAGAACCACGAGGGGTTCATGCATACATCCCCCACCAAATCCCAAAGAGAAAGGTCTCAAAACCACCACAAGAAATTCACCAAGAAAAGGCTCCGAAAATCACCAAAAAGGAGAAACGGGAAAGACACATCCAAGCCTTGAGGAACCACGCCGAATCATCTATACATACCAAAGAGGTTCATACAAGGTCTAGCTTGCCGCCCGATCATCCTTCCCTCTCACAAGATCTCACCATGAAGCTCTCAAGCTAGTCCTAGAAATTCCAAAGGAAAATGGAAGGGGAAAATAGCAAAACAAAATGAGTTTGGGTTCCAAGAGATGGCTGCCATCATCTCACCACTTGGGTTATATGGAGGCAACCGAAAGACGAAACTACCCCTAAGGCCTAATACTAGGATACACGCCCCCGAAGGGCCTTTTGGGAAAATTTGTCGTCGCACCATCGGACGGATGCCCAGCGACCGTAAACTTGCTAAGCCTCGACGCAAGCCTTGCGATCCCGACGCGTGTCCTCCGCTTCGAAGTCTCCAGACTGCGTCGTCGCACACCGGTCAGACCGGTCAGACCCACCGGTCAGACTGGTCCGATGCTGCTGCACCTCCGTCTTCGGTCTTCGGTCTTGGCTTTGTGGATCAACCAAGGAACCCAGTGGTTTTCTGGTGAACCACCGGAAACCCCGCGAACTCGGTGTAGCCTCCACCAATCACCACTCATGACTCGGCTCCCACGTAGTCCCGGCTCGACCTTGGTTTTGAGGCTCAACCAAGAAACCATCCATGACTTCATCTCGCCGTTCTTGCCACCATGCGGCCCGCACTTGACTCTGCTGGCCACCGGGTCCCTCGAACCAAGCCTACTTGTCTTCTCCACACCTGGAGGCCTCACCGGCAACGACCTTTCGTGCTTGTTCTTCACCTGCACCAACACCAGTCAAGCCGCAACCTGCACCTGCAATACTTAGCCAAGAATCAGTCCACACCACGTTGTCAATCACTCATCACACCAGGAAGCGACCATCCACCGGTCCTTGAACCACACAGGCTCTCAATCTCCCCCTTTATGAGTGCATTGACAACACATACGATTGGTAACCATAGAGAAAAGGAAAAGAAAAGAAACGACTAAAATAAACTCCAACAAGTGATCAAAAGCCAAAGGAGAGGCAAAGAGCAAGATCACTTGAAGAAGACAAGTCTCGGACCCCTTAGGCAAGGGCAACGACTCGACACATCCGAGACAAAACCATGCTCAAGTAAAGAGCACAAGCCACCAATCCAAAGCTCGAAAACCACAAAGAGCTCCCCCTGGACACATGCAAGCTCCCCCTGAACCAATGCAACTCCCCCTGGACGAATGCATGCAAACCATCTCGCAAAATAGAGCAGCTGCTTCAGCCTTGCTCTGACCGGTCAGACCGGTGGACTAGATCGCCCAGCACCTGGGAACTCACACCGGTCAGACCGGTGGATGACACCGGTTAGGCCGATGACCATCTGGGAACTGCACGAGCTCAAAAATAGCTCGAAACCACTTGGAAACCTTCTAAATGCATGCAGCAAGCCAAAACATGCTCAAACTTCTCCCCCTTGTTGACAATGCATGAATCAAGCCAAAAATAAAAAAATGCAACCTAGAGCTTCTCAAATAGACAAAATTCATCACAAGATGCTACACATGTCCAAATGAGCAAGTTAGATACTCTACAACTTCGTAATGACATCAACTACATGATCACCAAGTTTCACAACCATTGGATGAAGCTAAGATAGAATTGAGCAATTTTACGAAAAATCACCCTCTCATGAGCAAAGTCCTAAACATGAGCAAAACACGTCAAAATGGCAAAGCCACACAAACTTCATGCTAGGAAAACCATTCTAAGCATAAGACCATCATAAACACCCACAAGCACCTCATGTCATGTCAAAGCCACCGAGCCATGTGCCTACTTCTATGTATGAGACTTCTCATTGGTAGGCATCATGCAACGGTTTAGCACCCGAAGCTATATAAATTAAGCACATATGACATGGGAGTACATTTTCCAAGCAATTTATATTTCATTTTCAGATTCTTATTTGGTACATGAAATGTCTTTGCGACAAAAAGGAACTTATGCCCCTCCACAAGATCAAGCATGGGGGCTAAACATTCATGATGGCAAATGAGCCTTTGGCTCCACATGATCAAAATAAGCTATTCAACCACAAATTAAGCATAGCCAAGCCACTAAAACATGTCAAGATCATATAAAGGCATTTACCCACAAGAGAGCATATATGAGACATTTTTGACAAACATAGCCATCAACCATGGATATAAATCAAGATCATCAAGAGCTAAGCCAAACTAACCATAGCATACCAACCTAGCTCACAAGATCATATATAGAACATCATGGTGAACAATGTATATAGGAGAAGCTTTTCCTACACAATGCATATGATACAAGATGCATGCAACCTAAGATACAAAGGTTCCTATACATCATGTTACATATGCCATGCCAAATGCAAGAAATGCACAAAGGAAAGCTATACATATACTACAAAGGAGCTCCCACACACCAACTCAAGAAATCAAACAAACACCAAGCTCCCCCCGCAAATGAGTGAAAGTTGCTTTATCTAGGGGTTTGGTGAAAATATCGGCTAGTTGGTCATGTGTGGGTACATGGATCAAAGCTATCTTCCCTTTCTCCACGTTGTCTCTCAGGAAATGATACCTCACTTCTATGTGCTTGGTTTTGGAATGGAGCACCGGGTTCTTTGCAACGCTTATGGCACTGGTGCTATCACATTGAAGTGGGACATGGGTATACTCCTCACCAAAGTCACTCATGGTGTATGTGATCCGAAGGAGCTGAGAGCAACAAATAGCTGCGGCCACATACTCTGCCTCGGTAGTGGATTGAGCAACACTCGATTGTTTGCGGGAAGACCAAGACACCAAAGAGAAACCCAAAAACTGGCAAGTCCCAGAAGTGGACTTCTTATCCAACCGACACCCGGCAAAATCCACATCCGAAAAACCATGAAGAGCCAAAGAAGAGGACGCGGAGTACCAAAGGCCGAAGTCGGGAGTATGACGCAAATGCCTGAAAATGCGCTTGACTGCTTGCCGATGCAAAGTCCTCGGAGACGCTTGAAAACGAGCGCACAGACATACCGAGAATTGGATGTTCGGCCTCGTCGCCGTCAAGTACAGGAGTGACCCGATCATGCTCCGGTACTCCTTCTGGTCCACGTGTTCACCTTCCTCGTCCGTATCAAGAGCTGTAGTCGTACTCATAGGCGTCGCCATGGCCTTGGAATCCTCCATCTTGAACTTCCTCACAATGTCCTTAGTGTACTTAGCTTGGTGCACAAATGTTCCTTCCTTCGACTGCTTGATCTGGAGGCCGAGGAAGAACTGCAACTCACCCATCATGCTCATCTCAAATTCCCTGCTCATGTCTTCTGCAAACCTTGCAACCAAAGAGTTAGACGAGCCACCAAAGACAATATCATCCACGTATACCTGCACAATCAGGATATCTTTGCCCTGCCTGAGGAGAAACAAGGTCTGATCGACCTTTCCCATCTCAAACCCTCTCTCAAACAGGAACCCCCTCAACCTGCCATACCAAGCCCTAGGCGCCTGCTTCAACCCATACAGCGCCTTCCTCAACTTGTACACCCGGTGGGGGTACTTCTCACTCTCAAACCCCGGTGGCTGCCTCACATACACTTCTTCCTCCAACACACCGTTCAGGAAAGCACTCTTCACGTCCATTTGGTGCAATTTGAACCCTTTAGCCACGGAAAAGGCTAGAAGGATCCTAATCGCCTCCAAACGAGCTACGGGAGCAAAGGTCTCCTCGTAGTCGATCCCTTCTTTCTGACTATACCCCTGAGCAACAAGCCTTGACTTGTTTCTCACCACTTCTCCTTTCTCTCCCTCTTTGTTCTTCCACACCCATTTTGTCCCAATCGGCTTACACCCTGGGGGAGGGTCAACCAGCTCCCAAACTTGGTTCCTCTCAAAATTCTCCAACTCCTTATGCATCGAATTAACCCAATTATGATCAGATAGCGCGTGTACAATGTCTTTGGGCTCAAAAGTGGCAACAAAAGCAGCATGAGCGAAATGAGAATTGTTCCGAACCCTCGATCGTGTAGTACGTTCATTGATGTCGCCGATGATTCTCGAAGCTGGGTGATCCACTTGCACTCGCCGGGGAAGTTCTCACCTTGATGCTACCTCCCCCTCAACAGCAGCTTCGCCTTGATCTGGGTTTGTCGTTGTTGGTGTGGGAGAGGGCCCGTTCTCGATCGTCGTCGAAGTAGTAGGTACATGTTCAGTCGTGGGCACCACACCGCCATCTTCATCATCTCCATATTCATGCTCCTCCTCCTGAAAGATCTCCTCGCCAAGTTCATCGTCACCTGCACACTCAAAAACAAGCTGACTACGTGGTTGTGTCTCGTCGAAGGTTACCTCGCAAGTCTCCACGATTTGGTTAGTTTCAAGATTGAGCACACGAAATGCTCTAGAATGAGATGCATAACCAAAGAAAATGCCATCGACAGACCTAGCCTCGAACTTGTCCAACTTCTTTCCTTTCATAAGAATGAAGCATTTACAACCAAAGACATGGAAGTGACTCACCTTGGGTGTGCGGCCGTGCATCAACTCATAGCATGTTTTCTTCTTATGTACCCTGAGGTAGATCCTGTTGGACACGTAGCACGCGGTATTGACCGCCTCAGCCCAGAACCTTCTCGGAGTCCTATGCTCGTCAAGCATCGTCCGAGCCATCTCGCACAAGGTTCTGTTTTTCCTTTCCACCACGCCATTCTGGGGAGGCGTATACGGACTCGAAAACTGATGTTCAAGACCCAAGTCATGGCAAAAGGTTTCGAAACGAGAGTTTTTGAATTCCGAGCCATTGTCACTACGGATCGCTCGTATGGCATCTCCGTGCCTCTCGTTCTTCAACCTCAAGATCTTGAACAAAACCAAACGTCTCCCCCTTCTCCTCCAAGAAGAAAACCCACGCATATCGAGAGTAGTCGTCCACCACAACTAGGATGTACCACTTCCCACCCGCAGATCGCACACGAGCTGGGCCAACAAGGTCAATATGGAGCAGCTCGCATGGACGCTCCGTCATCACATCGGTGAGGGGCGGGTGAGAAGAGGCTACCATCTTGGCATGCCTACACGGCGCACAAACCAACTCTTTCTCAAACCTCAACCGTGACAATCCTCGGACCAAATTGAGTTTACTCAAGCAAGAAAAAAGGTCAAAGCTCAAGTGACCCAACTTCCTATGCCACTTCCACAACTCACTCGAAGAACCAGCCAAAAAGCAACGCTCCACACCAGAAGACTGAGAGAAATCAGCTCGGAACACTTGACTCTCGGGAACGACCATGCAAACTAGGTCCCCTCGAGAATCCAAAATCCGAGAACCACCAAGCCGAAACAACACCTCAAAGCCCTCATCCAACAACTGGGACACGGAAAGCAAATTGAACCCCAGCGATTGAACAAGAGCAACACGCCTGAGAGTGACCTTGTCACTTACCTTAATCTCACCTTCTGAAAGCACACGCCCTCGCCCATTGTCCCCAAAGGTGATGTATGTCCTGGACACCACCGGGACGAGACTTGAGAACCACCCCTTGTCTCCGGTCAAATACCTTGAGCAACCGGAGTCAATCAACCAAACGTTCCTCAAGTCTCCCACCTGAAATTCAAAAGCGAGCACGTGAGTGAACAAACGACTCAGCACTGGGGTTAGTACCAAAAGAGTAAAACCAGTGCAGAGCCATTTGCTCCAAAGTGGGGTTAGCACAAACCAAATTATCACACCTATCAAAGCTACCACCACGAACACCACCACGGTAACCACCACAAGGGAACCAACCCTCTCTAGCTGGAGGAGGACGAAAGCCACGAAAGGAAGACCGTGGACCGTTCCTCCTATCCATCTCAAAGCTACGACTCCTTCCACCCTCGTATTGAGCACGAGGTGGAGAACGTCTAGCAAACTGACCACCTGCAAACTCTCCATGCCAACCACCAGAACCACGACCACCAGAACCGAACCGAGTATCCGTACGAGCACGGAAACCGAACTGCTGTCTGCCCAGACCAGCACTGGTCTGACCGGTGTAGTGCACCGGTCTGACCGGTGGTGCTCGGCCAGCAGCACCACCTGCCACCTTCCGATCTCCCCAAGCCGGAACCGTCCTCACAATTGCCTTGGCCCTGGGCATCTGCATACGAGGCTCAGGTACACCATTAGAGGGGTGGTACCTGTCCTTGTTAGCCCACTCCTTAGCCATTCTCTCCTCACGCTTCCTCTTGAAGCAAAACTCATCCTTGTGACCATCTCTATCACAATACCCACAATGGAACTTCGTGGGCTGTGGCTTAGGCTTAGGCTTGGGTTGGGGCTGCTCACTCGGCTTTTCACCCTTTTTCTCTCCTTCCTCACCTTCCTTTGGGCTTACAAACTTCACCGATTTTTGGAAATCATTTGTTGGGTGAGGGAATATGGGTGGAGCTGGAGTAGTATCAAGTTTGTTTCTGAGATGTTTAGGCTTGGGCTCAAACTTGTTCTTGTGTCTGTTTGGTGGTGGGATAGGGATCTCTCCAACTCTCTCAACTCCCTCACCACTGTTCTCTCCAAGCTTGTCAACCCCAAGTGCCTGACCATCATAGCGTTTGAAAGCCGCTATCATGATTCCAAGCTGAGGCTCCTGACCCGACAACCAACTCATACACTTCCTCAGCTCATCATTCTCATCCTGCAAGCGATCAACATAATGTGCAAGCTCCAAATTCTTAACCGCATGTAATTCACAAGTAGAGCAAGAAGTGGGAATAGGTTCTTTCAGCTTAGCCTCAAGCGAAACAGTGTAAGCATGCATTTCATCAATCTTTCCATGCAAAACAGGGCAAGAAGTGCAAGCACCTAGCAAAGTAGGTCTAGACTTAAGCTCAGCCACTTCAACCCTAAGCACATCTAGTTCATCACAAGTAGAAGCATGCTTATCCTTGAGACTAGTAAGATCAGCTAGGTACACAGAGCAATCAACACAATCAACATCATCAGAAACCATAGGAGAAGCCTTAAGCGAATCAATCTCAAACTTAGCATCTAGGTTCTAGGTTTCTAGCTCAGCTACTCGGTTCCTAGCATCTTCTACTGAGGCCCTAAGCTCTTTCCTCATCTTCTTGGCCTCTCTAAGCATGTCATCACGGTTATCTAGCAACTTGCCAAGACGCACGTTCTCCTCATGCAAGAAGGGAAGCTCATCATGTACCTCATCCTCGGAGTCGGAGTCCGAGTCGCTCTGGTGACTCTTCTTGCTGCCGGAGCTACGAGCCATGCCGCAGAAGCCATCTCTCGCGTAGCAGCTCAGCCCACTCAAGTTCTTGGATGACTTCTTGTTCTTGCGTCGATCACCTTCATCTTCACTGCTACTCGAGCTCGAGGAAGAGTAGGCGGAGCTGGAGTCGATGTCGCTCGCTCCGACCATCGCTCGGGCCTTCCTGCCGCGGCCGTCCTTCTTCCTCGACCGTCGCTCGTCCTTGTGCTTGTTCTTGTGCTTGTGAACGCGCCTCGATCGGTACTTGCCGTCCTTGCTCGACCGGTGCTTGTAGCCGTCCCTGTAGCCGTCCTTGTTCTCCGTCTTCTCCGGACAGTCGGCGACGAAGTGTCCTGGCTTGCCGCACTAAAAGCATGTCCGTGGATTCCTCCTCGTGTTCACCCGATTCTCGTGCAGCCTCTCGAACCGCCTGGTCAGCAACGCCAGCTCGTCCTCTCCAAGCACGTCGAACTCCTCGTCTGGCAAAGACATCAAAGAAGACATAGAGTACATCCTGGAGGATGCGTTAGCATTAGACTTAGCCCCTTTGCCATCGACGAGAGCAAGACTATGAGAATTAGTCGGGCTCTCGATCTTGGCTGTCATACCACGGTCCAACTCAGCCGACTTGAGCTTCGAGAACAGCTCGTTCACGGTCAGGGTGTCATACTTCTTAGACTCAAGAATAGCCTCAACCTTTCCGTCCCATACAGTGCGATCCAGTGAGTGCAAGAGCTTCACGGCTCTATCATGATCATCGTATGGGAGCACGGCCACATTGGCTCTCATGTTGTTCACCACAACCGTAAACCGCTGGAAAAGGGCATCGACGAACTCGCCGGGGAGATGAGTGAAGTTCTCGTACTTTCTCCGGTAAGTCGCGTACATCCGAGCATGAACCTGAGCATTCCCAGCATGAGCATCCTTCAACTGACTCCAAATCCTACAAACTAAGTCCTCTGTCTGAACCTGATCGAATTCGGACTGACACAGAGCACGAAACAAGTAGTCGACCGCCTTGTTGTTGGCGTCGAACATATCTCTCGATCCTGGAGCAAGGAAGTTAATCAGATGAACATAAGCTGTGTTCACCGTAACGTCCCAAAGTATCTGACCCTTTCCGCGGAGGAATGCCGCCATCCGCCTCTGCCACATCTGGTAGTTTTTGCCATCGAAGTGCGGAGGACCCGAACCCCGTTCCTGGTACGCCATCTTTGGATCTTAGACTGGTAAGAGTCAATGAAGACCCGAACCGGCTCTGATACCAATTGAAGGACCGAAACTGGCGACCAGAGAGGGGGGGAGTGAATGGGAGCCGATAAAAATTCTTCTCGAAGGAGATGGACACTCCAACAAGACGAACACGGCAACCAAGCACGTCTCCAACTCAACTACCCAAGTTGGTCAAGACCACGTAGCCACTGGAGTGCTACTGGTCCTAGGAACCAACACACGGCCATCAGAACCAAAACTCACCAACACACACAGCGGAAACCTGCACGGCTTGCTACCTGTGCTGCACCGGTCAGACCGATGGCCTGCGCCGGTAAGACCGGTGACACCGGTCAGACCGGTCGACAGCGCCGGTCAGACCGGTGGCTACAGCAGCCACACAGCAAACATTCCAGGAAGCCTCAGTGACTCCTCTAGGCCCCGAAACAAAAACCACCTCCAAAATACAACCTGCAAGGAAGGAAAACCCCTCACAAAACCTAACAAAACAACTCCAAACAAGCCAAGAACTGACCAGCAGGACCAAGGGACAAAACCACACGAACAAGGCCGTTCCACGAGACAAATCCCACCAGGGGTTAGCACCAGTCAGACCGGTCAAGAGCACCAGTCAGACCGGTCGCGCCTGGGTAGCTCGGGATGAACAGCGCCCGCGGGTCAACTCCCCCAAATCCAACTCCCGATCTCCCGAATCGCTCCACGGATTCGCACAAGACTTTGGCGATAGTAGGAACACCTCATGGGCACTCCATAGCCAAGTTATGGTCCACCAAAACTCGTTGAATCAAGAGGAATCGAAGGATTTCCGCCAAGAACACCACGAACCCTAGGACAACGAAAACTCCAAAATTAAGCCCCTTTGCTCACGGATTTGGGAGGGGAATCAAAGGGAAAAGAACCACGAGGGGTTCATGCATACATCCCCCACCAAATCCCAAAGAAAAAGGTCTCAAAACCGCCACAAGAAATTCGCCAAGAAGAGGCTCCGAAAATCACCAAAAAGGAGAAACGGGAAAGACACATCCAAGCCTTGAGGAACCACGCCGAATCATCTATACATACCAAGCCTTGAGGAACCATGCCGAATCATCTATACATACCAAAGAGGTTCATACAAGGTCTAGCTTGCTGCCCGATCATCCTTCCCTCTCACAAGATCTCACCATGAAGCTCTCAAGCTAGTCCTAGAAATTCCAAAGGAAAATGGAAGGGGAAAATAGCAAAACAAAATGAGCTAGGGTTCCAAGAGATGGCTGCCATCCTCTCACAACTTGGGTTATATGGAGGCAACCGAAAGACGAAACTACCCCTAAGGCCTAATACTAGGATACACACCCCCGAAGGGCCTTTTGGGAAACTTTGTCGTCGCACCATCGGACGGATGCCCAGCGACCGCAAACTTGCTTAGCCTCGACGCAGGCCTTGCGATCCCGACGCGTGTCCTCCGCTTCGAAGTCTCCGGACTACGTCGTCGCACACCGGTCAGACCGGTGCTCCTCACCGGTCAGACCCACCGGTCAGACCGGTCTGATGCTGCTGCACCTCCGTCTTCGGTCTTCGGTCTTGGCTTTGTGGATCAACCAAGGAACCCAGTGGTTTTCTGGTGAACCACCGGAAACCCCGCGAACTCGGTGTAGCCTTCGCCAATCACCACTCATGACTCGGCTCCCACGTAGTCTCGGCTCGACCTTGGTTTTGAGGCTCAACCAAGAAACCGTCCATGACTTCATCTCGCCGTTCTTGCCACCATGCGGCCCGCACTTGACCCTGCTGGCCACCGGGTCCCTCGAACCAAGCCTACTTGTCTTCTCCACACCTGGAGGCCTCACCGGCAACGATCTTTCGCGCTTGTTCTTCACCTGCACCAACACCAGTCAAGCCGCAACCTGCACCTGCATTACTTAGCCAAGAATCAGTCCACACCACGTTGTCAATCACTCATCACACCAGGAAGCGACCATCCACCGGTCCTTGAACCACACAGGCTCTCACTTCACCGCCGGCCCGTCTAGGCCGCAGGCCTGCCAGCCAGCCTGTTTCCCACCTACCTCCTCTCTCTTGTCTCTATGACATCGGGGACCCGCCTGTCAGCGCCCTTTCTCTTTTCCCCTTCCTCTCTTATTTTTCCCCGTGACGCCTCGCGTGGGACAGGACGGCCGCGCCGTGAGCTCGGGCGCGGGGACCTCCCATGGCCGCCGCCCTCTGATGCCGGCCACGTGTCCCGGAAGCCGCATCCTGACCGCCCACGCACCTCCAAACCCTAGGGCGCCGCCCTTTAAATGCCCCAACCGCAGTCACCTCCCTGACCTAGCCGTCTCTGGGGTATTTTCCCTAAATCCACCAGCGCCACCATCTGTAGGAGGGGGAAAGAACGAGGAGGAAGGGAGGAGAAGGAAAGGAGGGAAGGAGCGCGCCTGGAGCAGGAGCCGTGGAGGAGCCGCCGGCGCACCGACCCGAAGCTGGAGCCGCCGCGCGTGGACCTGCTCGGCCTCATCCGCCCGGCCACTGCTCCGAACCACGACACAGTAAAGCCCGGCATCGGGGGCCGCCTTCGCCCAGGACGTCGTCACCGTTGGGAGCCGGAGTTGCTGCTCAAGGGCGCCGCGCCGAGTCGTGGACGCCGTCCCGGAGCTGCTGCGGGCGCGTGAAGACTGAAGCCGTCATCGCCGGGGACATCCTGAAGACAGGAAGGAAACGTAACGTCATCCCTGAACACCGCAAGCCGTGGACCGCGACGCCGAGACCAGAGTGCCGCGTCGCCCACCAGTACCGCGAGCTCTGTCCCGTACCGAGCTGGCCTACTCCGCCTCTTCACTGCCATTGCCGCCGCCTCCAAGGACATCAGGTGAGCGACACCGCCCCACTCGCTTGCTGAGGAACCCGGCCTTTGCGCCGAGGGGAGAATCGTGCTCACCTGTGATGGCTACACCTGCTTTGCAATGCGCCGCCGCGCGAACCGCCGTCGCCTATGTTGCCGGTCTTCGAGCCGTGCCTTACGCCTGGAGGTGCTGCTGCTGTCGTCAAGCGCTCGCCGCCACACAACCCATCCTTGGTCAAGCCTTCACCTTGTATCCGCTCGCTACCCGTTTGTGTCCACGCCAGAGCGCTGGAAAACCGCCGTGCTCGCCGGCGTGACCGTGGCAGCGCTGCGAGCTCGCGTTCACCCTACCTCCACACGCGTCCGTGCCGAGCCGCTGCACTGCGGTCTCGCCGCGCCGCTGCCTTGAACCGGCCAAGGGCCATGCTTTTCCTTTGGTCGCTGCTTGCCGCCCGCATAGCCGTCCTGTTGCTCGCGCAGGCGGAGCCAAGCCCTTGCCTTTTGTGCACGTAGGGCCGTAACCTCGCCTTGCCGACGCGTCACCATCGAGCTCGCCGCCGTGGGTCTACCGTTGGCCTGTATGCTTGCGCACACACATCCGTCACCGCCGAGCACTTGTGCACAACTCGTAGCTGGTCTGTGTTCCTTGCCAAGCTGCTGCCAAAACCCGGCTAAGGCCGTGCCTTCCTGCCTCCTAGGAGCCTGCTGCTGCTTTCACCCGCATCGCCTACAACCTGTTCGACACAAGGCCCAAACACCAACAGTGAGCCTGTAGGTGAGCCAAGTCCCCACCTTGCTGTCCTCATGTGTGCCGGCCTGCGTGCCGAGGAGCTGTGTTGTCGCATCGCTGCAACCCGCCACCGCTTGTGAGCCGGTCTTCGAGCCGTGCCTCCCTTTTCTTGAAGGTGTCGCTTGCCTTCACCGCCGCTAAGCCCTTGCAGTTGTCCGCCGCCACAACCTCGCATAGTTGAGTGCTCGCGTGTGTGCCGCAGCCATGTTGCGGCTATGGAACACCACATCGCTTTGCACGTGCTCCTAGTCGCCAACCTGGAAGCTGTCGTCTTGATCTACCACCAAGCCGACCTTGCTGCCATCCTTCTGCCCCTTGGCTGACCTGCCCCTATGTGCTGACTGTCGAGCAGGAACAAGCACAGGCACGCTTTGCAGCTACTAAGGGCTTTCTTCTAGCTACTGCCTTTCTGTTGCCTGGATGCCCTTTTCTGAATCCATCAATGAAGCTGCAGCTGTGCAAGATCTAACAAGCCCGGCAGCTCTTGATTTGCTCGCCTTTGCCATGTCTGTCCTACAACTCCAATGCAGTTTAGTTCACCAACGAACTGCTTGTGGCCTATCTGTTCCACACCAAGGAGCTTCAGTGCGAGCTAAAGCTAGCAAGCTACCATATCCTGTTGTGTTTCCAGTCTCATCCATGCTTAGTGTAGCTGCTGCATGTGCTTGCCTAAAGCCATGTACGTGCTAACAATGGTCCTTAAATCCTTCTAGTTTTCTCAGCTAACCTCCAGCCAGCTAAGGGATGAATGTTTTGTATATGCGTAATTAAATTTCAGAAATGGTTTTCAACTTCCAAAATTCATAACTAATTATTCTGAGCTCCGAAAAATAAGAAATCAATTTCAGAATCTTTCTAAAAACATGACGCACCCGTTAGTCTAGCATTTGCTCTCTTTTCGGCTCTTATTGCTTCTCTTTGGAGTTTATTTGCTTTTGCTTCGGTATTTATTTATTTATGCGCATGTAGGAGCTACCGGAGCCGAGGAGTTGAGCCAGAAGATCGAGTATGACTACGGTGACGACGACGACTACTCGCTCACAGGTGTTCACGCCCATCCTACTTTGAATACCTATTAGGCATTGCTTATTAGAATGCTATCGCTTTATTTATTCGCATGATGATGATGAACCTTGCATACCCTATTTTGATATCATGTGCTTGATTGACCTACTACTACTACTATAATATATGTATGCGTGTATATACGCTGAGCTTCGCTATGCATGTGTTGGGACTAGATGTGGTTTTAAACCTCTTGGCGTGAGTTGTGGGTTAGGAAAACTTGGAGAGTTTCGAACCCCCGACTGGAGTAAGCAGACAACAACCGACTTTCGGGTCGGGGACAGGAGGTGACCTTGGACGCCTCCTACGGATACGAGATGAGGAGTTTGGAGCGGTGATACCTGTTATGGGTGCCGTAGCGGACCACATGGTGGAGACGCATTGGTAGACTTGCTGCTCTGGTCTAGGTGTATCGGTGGAACCTATGCTTCGTGGGAATATGTTGACGTGCGCACCACTTACCCTATGGATGGGTTCCAGCCATTCTCTAGTTAGGCGGTACCAGCTCTGCGGGAGAAGCGTGTTAGGATTGGCCTTGCCGTTTCACGAGGGTGTACGGAGCCTGGCTGCGTTTCAGCCGTTGTTTCCGAGACCCTCGACACCACTTTTTGGCCAGGTTAGAGGTTCACGATCCCGGGGCTGTTCGGTCTTCCGAATGGGTCCAGACCCGGGAATACAGTCTGGTACCATTCTGCTAGCGAGTCGTGGTTGTGGGTTGTGTCTCAAGACGGCGGCCACCGTCTGCAGCCCGAGTGGGTCCAGGTGTACACACTCTGCAGAGTTTTGATCTATACGTATAGCCGCGTCCTCGGTTATGGACACTCCTACGTTCTGTTACACTGATTAGTGTCTTGGGATTTCTATTTCCCCCTCTTCTAAAACTATAGGTTGGGTTGTGAGAGCTACTAGTTCAGGAATAGGATCCGGCGTTGGCCGTTGAGATGGGAAGGATAGAAGCTTTCCCATCGACTCGAGAGGAGTTTCGGAGGTGAGCTTGAGACGGAGCCCTGGAATGCCAGGGAGAGCCATGGTGCTGTGATATAGTTGGGATGATAGAGATTTACTCTTTTGTTTGTTGCTGCTGCATAGGAAACCCGAGCTTGCTCCTTGACTACTTTTCACACCTTTAGCTTTAGGCCACTTAAAACTTGCATACGGTTGGTGACGTGAACCTATCTCATTCCTTGGGGATAGTTTGTGAGTGTACAGGGTCAGACTTGGAGTGAGTTCCGAGTCCGAGGATTCCGTGAAGAAAGGGTTGCGATGCTTCGCTCAAGGATGCCTGTGGTGAAGATCGAGGATGAAGACGTGAAGCTCTTGCTACCGCTACGCAGGATTTCTACTTGTCGTTTAGCCCAAGGGGCTTGTACTAAAATCGTATGCCGAGTTGTTTCGGATGTAATATATTTTATTTTGTTTGCTGTTTTCAATGTATGGAAATGATATTATTCTGTAATGAGTTCTCACTACAAGAAAATCGTTGACTAGTGACGCAACCACATTTTAGCATCATTGATTTATGACGTTCCTGGCTGATCTCGTCATAATATTTCACTTCCGAGCAAATTTAGTGACAAAAAAAACTTTCGTCGTTACGGTTGGTACTGTAGACGGGCTTTCACTGTTCCATGCTATTTTGTGACGCCATAAGCTCTGCAAAAACATCATAAACCAACATTGGTCCCACATGTAAGCATTATTTTAAAAATAGAGTGTTCCAAGTCATCATAAAATTTAGTTGGGTCCCACATGTAAACATTTTTCGAAAATAGAGTGTTCCAAGTCGTCATAAAATTTTCCAGGGTCCCACATGTAAGCATTTTCGCCAGGTCAGCGGCGTCATAAACCAACTTTGGTCCCACATGTAAGCATTATTTTAAAATAGAGTGTTCCAAGTCGTCATAAAATTTAGTTGGGTCCCACATGTAAGCATTTTCGCCAGATCAGCGGAGGCTAGGTCACGAAATGTTGCAAAAATAATTTGCCATGGCATGGGTTCGAACCAGGGACTTGAAGGAACAAGGCAGTGCTGTTTACCACTGCACCACTTCTTGGTTGTGCATGTTTTATGGGAAACACAGCTAATAGTTCATGCGAATTCTTAACTGTGACCAGGTCCCACATGTAAGTTTCAGTTGAGTCTATAATTGCCTATCGAATGGTTGGCGAGACACTTCACTCAGACTTCGCAAAGATTTTCAACTTCCGGTACGCAGATCTGCAACGGCAGCTTGTGGTAGGAATGGAGAATCCTAGCGGCGATGAGAGGGTGAGTTATGAGGCACCTCCCGGCTACCAGTACCTGAGTCAGCACGACAAGGTTAGTCTTCTGGTTTGAGCCACTACATTTTATCCTACAACCTAGGGATGGAGATTTCTAGATTTGGGGATCTTGCGGATTGATGAGCATATACAAATACAATTGATTCAGATTTCTTTGTACCCTCAGATTTGCACTTCGATTGCTGTTAGAAGTTGATAGGCTATTGACAATTCATAGGTGTTAGATTCAGTTAGTTTTCAATTTGCATCAGATTGATAGGTTGTTGTATTTTACTAGCTTCTGGAGGTGGCTCGGTCCACTGATTTCGTTACATCAGGCCCTCCTGATGTTGATCTTATCCTTGTGGATCGCTATAACAAGTGCGAGCATGGGTATGCTGTCCTTGTCAAGGAACCCTTGTGCAGCCTTGGGCGCCGGTATGGAATCTGCGGTCAGGTAGACTTATAGTACTTGTACTCTTGATGTCAGTGTTGCAAATGGATAATTGTATGAACATGTATGTATTTGGTGTCTACAGCCTGAAGAACAACGATGTGGGACGTTTATTTGGATTGATCCTCAATGGGATGCTAGGACTACTGCTGTTCTGGATAGGCTGACAAAGGTTGTTGAAAATGGTCGAGAGGAAGCAATTGATTTGAAGACTGTGAAATTGCTAACAAGCAGCTTGAAGCTACTGCCGCTGAGTTGAAAAAGGTGAAGGCAAAGCTGGAACGGGTTGAGAAGGAGAAGGAATCGATTCTTTGCGAGTTAAATAAAAATAGGTAGTTACGATTATTATGAAACTTGTTGCTTGTTGATGTTTAACTACTAGTTGTTGCTCACTTCATAGTGATGAACGGCCCTGAATGACATGTAGTGTTATGAAACTTGTTGCTGCTGATGTTTACTTCAGATCATGCAAACGACAAAGGGAACAACAATGGGAAGGATCGCAAGAAGCTCGCAAGAAGCTTGAAGCTACTTCTCCGCAGAAGCTGCAGGATGGAGCTATGGAAGGAGAATGAACGCCTACAAATGTAATTGATGTTTAGTTCTTGAGTGTTGAGAATGGTCATGAGTTGATGGAACTTGTTGCTACTTGGTGTTGTGAACTTTGTGGTCGTGAGTTGAGAAACTTGATGCTACTTGATCATAATTATGTTTGCTAGTTGGTGTTGTGAACTTTGTGGTCATGAGTTGATGTTTTGTTGGAAGGACCGTCCTGAGTAACGATCGCGAAACTGCTTATTTCCTACTTTCGTTCCAAGTCATCATAAAATGGAGGTCCCACATGTAACGATCGCAAAACTGCTTAGTTCTTGAGTGTTGAGAATGGTCATGAGTTGATGGAACTTGTTGCTACTTGGTGTTGTGAACTTTGTGGTCGTGAGTTGAGAAACTTGATGCTACCTGATCATAATATGATGTTTGTTTCTCAGTGGACAACAAAGGTCCGGTCTGTTGATGTTTTGCTGGAAGGACCTTCCTGAGTAACGATCGTGAAACTGCTTATTTCCTAATGTCGTTCCAAGTCATCATAAAATGGAGGTCCCACATGTAAGTTATGTAAGGTGAATCTTTAATATAAATCAGTAATTCGCAGGCGAAACGCTCACTGCCTTCGCAAAGACTCTTGACTTTTGATACGAGCAGATCTGCAATGGCTCGTGGCAGGAATGGCGGATCCTAGAGGCGACGGGAAGATGGTTCCGCCGCCACCTTCCAGCTACAAGAAGCTGAAACGGCTCGACAAGGTCAGTTCTCTGGTTTGAGCCGCTATATTTTCCCCTATCATCCTAGGGATTTCTAGATTTGGGGATCTAACGGATTGATGAGCATATACACTAGAATCAGATTTCATAGTACCCTCATATTTGCACTTCGTTTGGTGTTACAAGTTGATAGGCTATAGACAATTCATAGGTGTTAGATTCAATTAGTTTTCAGTTTGCATCGTTTGATGGATTGATAGGTTCTTGTATTTTACTATCTTGTAGAGGTGCTTGAAGCCACTAAAGCTGGGCTGCAGGAGGTGAAGAGAGACCTGCAAGAACAAGAAGGCAGAGAACTCATGGCGCAGCAAGAGGCTGTAAAATACAAGGAGCTATGTCAGCAAATTTTAAATACAACTATGCAAGAGATGAGGAAGTTCAACGAGATGGCTGACCAATTATTACATGAACAATTACAACAGACCAACAACTATAAGGAGTTGTGTGCCCATATGTTACGCCGGGACAATGCCTTATTGAAAGAAATAGGTGAGATTCTTGACCAAGAGTCGAAAGACCTGGTACTAGACTGGAAGGCAAAACCTGAAGAGGAGGCAAGGTCATGGAAGGAAGAATGCGCAAAGGCTAACATCAAGCTTAAAGCAACTACCACTGAGCTGGAAAACCTGAAGGGAAAGCTGAAACATGCCATCGATGCGATGGAAGTGTATAAGCAATCGGTTGAGCAGGTAGTTATCGAGATCGAGAAGGAGAAGCAATCGGTACAACAGAGTATTATCCAGATGGAGAAGGAGAAGCAATGGATACTGCACGAGAAAGATAAAAATAGGTAGTACTTGATTATTATGAAACTTGTTCCTTATTGATGTTTAATTACTGGTTGTTCCTCTTGGTGCTTATGTTTTCTTTAGGTCAGCCAAGCGAAAAAGGGATCAACAATGGGAAGGATCCTCAGAAGCTAACATGAAGCTTGAAGCTACTGCCGCTGAGCTGCAAAAGGTGAAGGGACAGCTGCAGGATGGAGCTATGGAAGGAGAATCAACACCTACAGATGTAAATTGATGATCAGTTCTTATCGTTATGATTACAAATGGGTGGTTATGTGTATTTTGAAAATTGTAATGATGATCATCCTATGATGTTTGCTACTTGGTGTTGTGAACTTTGTGGTCATGAGTTAAGAAACTTGTTGCTACTTCGTGTGATGATCATCCTATGATGTTTCCTACTTGGTGTTGTAACTTGTTGCTACTTGGTGTTGTGAACTTTGTGGTCATGAGTTGAGAAACTTGTTGCTACCTGATCATAATATGATGTTTGCTGCTCGGTGGATGGCAAAGTTCCAGTCTGTTGATGTTTTGCTGGAAGGACCTTCCTGAGGAACGATCGCGAAACTGCTTGTTTCCTACTGTGGTTCCAACTCGTCATAAAATTTAATAAGGTCCCACAAGTCAGTCTGATAAAAAAACAGAGGAAAATTAAAAGGATAACTATGTCAATAGCAGGGGTCGAACCCGCGGCCAACGGCTATATCAACCGCATACCCTGCAAGGGGCTTGCCAGCACGCTCCTGTGGGTCGTTGTGGCAAATATCTAGCCTAGAGACGTTGGTCCGCAGATCTACAACCCGCGGCGGGAATGGCGGATCCTCGCATCGAAGGGTGGAGAGTGAGCTACGGTCAGGTCAGTACCCTGTTCTATGCCTCTGCTTTCCCCTTTCGTCAGAGGGAAGTGATATTTGGAATTGGGGATTTCGGTTGAAGCATGATTGTTGTTACAAGTTGATTGATAGGCTTTAGTTTAGAAAGTGCAAAACTAAGCATTGATTTCAAGTTGCAATGAATTTTTTTGAAGCATCCGTGTACTCCAGCATCTTCTTCCATTGGTAGTTACTGCTCGGAGACATCTTCCTGCAATAGTAGCCATTGGCATACTAAAGACAAGTGCAAACACGGGTTGAGAGCTATGGTGAAGTATGCTTGGACCTTTCTCAACCCTGGCCGCCGGTTTGCTGGCTGCCCAAAGGTAATTGCTAGTTGGCTACTTGCTTATGTGGTGCCTGTGGTCAACGACTATTGCTAATGGGTCGTTTAATTTGCAGGAAGAAAAAGAGCAATGCGATTACTTCTGCTGGATTGATCCAGAATGGGATGAAAGGTCGTATGCTGTTATGCTGAAGCTCATGAAGAAGAAAGCGAAAGCTGAAGAGGATGCAAAGCAGTGGGAGGGGGAATTGGGAAAAGCTAACTGTGAGCTTAGAGAGATTAGGAATGAGCTCAAAATAGCGCGGCAAAAACTTCAGAAGGCTACCGCCGAGCTGAAGTCAATTGGGAATTATAGGCACAATGTCAAACTCGTGCATGTGCTGCTTGCTTTATTTGTTGTTTTCGCGGGAATGACAGGATTGATGCTCGGTGGTAAGGCTAATTAGATGTGTCGATCATGTATTCTGCAAGTGTCACTTTGGTATTGTGAACAATGTGTCGGTCATGTATTTTGAACATTGTACCCTATGCTTCTGAGCATTGTACTGATGATGTATTGCCAAAATCGACCAAGAAATGTGCGGCAGTTAGTATCCACCACATTGTACTGACCATTTAGTCCGACCTGTTCACATTTTCAAGAACGTAATTTCCGTTAGGTTCCCCAACAGTCATAATGAATTATTATTGTTATCCCGAAATCAACGGAGCAGCAGCGAAGGTTGTTTTGGGTGGCGAAGGAGCGGTGAATTTAATGTAAATGCGGAGAAAGAAACGGTGGATTTGTTGTAAATGGGGCATTGATCGACTTCTTCCGCCTGGGGTACAGGGAACATTTTTACAATTGCATCTCCTCCTCTCGGAAGGAAGATCCGTGAGAGTACAGTGCTCTCTTCCAAGTCTCTGTATCAATTTGAATGTGCATTTGACCTGGCACTCTGATGTTTGATCAAACTATTTTCAGGACGCCGGTAGGTCAGTAATCATGTCGTCGAGGCAGTTGCCGTTATCGCTGGTGGTGCTCCCTAGAGAGGTGAACATTGACATTGCCGGCGCGGCGTGTAGTGGGTGGAGTGCCCGAGAGGTCGGGCTGGTCGCACGTGGCAGCCGTGGCCCTCCACTCCGCCATTCATGTCAAGTGCGTCCGCCGTCCCGGAAAGCTCAGGCTCACGGCTGTTCCCGTCCCTGCTCGATAGGCCGGCGGCATTGCCAGCCGCTCGACCAGTGATGTCAAGTGCGCTCGCCACGCCGACTGTCCCGTAGAGCTCAGGGGCACGGACGTTCCTGTCCCTGCTCAACAGGCCGGCGGCGTTGCCAGCCGCTCGGCCAGTGATGTCAAGTGCGCTCGCCGCGCCGACTGTCCCGGAGAGCTCAGGGGCACGGACGTTCCTATCCCTGCTCGACAGGCCGGCGGCGTTGCCAGCCGCTCGGCTAGTGATGTCAAGTGCGCTCGCCGCACCGACTGTCCCGGAGAGCTCAGGGCCACGGACGTTCCTGTCCCTGCTCGACAGGCCGGTGGTGTTACCAGCCGCTCGGCCAGTGATGTCAAGTGCGCTCGCCGCGCCGGCTGCCCTGGAAAGCTCAGGGGCACGGACGTTCCTGTCCCTGCTCGAAAGGCCGGCGGCGTTGCCAGCCGCTCAGCCCCCGATATTGGACCCGTTCCTGCTCGACGGCGACGTGGCACCTTTGATCCTCGACGACCCAGACTGGATGAAAAGATAATTGCCAACAATAACAAGTGTGACTTTGCTGTAATGCTTATTAGTGTATGATCAGAGAACTCTGTTTCCTCCTATGTAGTACTTTGGATGGATGTTCGTTCGAAAAATGTGAACCTATTTTGCCAACAAATCAACAAATAATTTAGTCCGGTCTTGTCACTTTTTCTTAACAGTAACATCCGCCCATTGCCATCCTCGTGCCACAACTTCCCATGGAAGGTGGTTGCCATCATCAAGAGACCACAGACGTGTTGGTCATACAGCGCGGGGACCTGCACATCAGCCCCTCAACGGTGGAAGATGAATGGAAGCCACTCAACAAGAGTCAAGACTCAAGAGGCGCCCGTTGCTTACCTTCTCACCGAAGCGGCACAACTTCCCAGGCAAGGCGAGTAACTCCACATAAATCGCCATTCCTACCCCCCCACCATTAGCGTCCTCGCCAGTTCTGAACCACGCTACCACTTCCCAAACACTCGCGCCTCACTCCTAACCGACCGACGCAATGAAGCGATCAGGCTCCCCGTCGCGCCGGCTATCCCCCACCGGTTCCCCATCGCGCCGGCTATCCCCCACCGGTTCCCCGTCGTGCCGGCTATCCCCCACCGGCTCCCCGTCGCGCCGGCTCTCACCCTCGCCCTTCAACCGATCGTCCAGTGCCACATCCTTTTTGCGCGCCCATGACTGGGTGCCGCCGCGCGACAACCAGCACTTCGCCCGCATGTTCACGGAGGCCATATGGTGCCACATCCACGGCACGCCGCCGCCGCGCTCCGACGCCGCCAACGTCGACTCGCCGCCGCCGAGCTCTGACGCCGCCAACGTCGACCTGCCGTCGCTCGTCGGTGGTTTCCCAAGAGCCGGTGGTGGCTCGCCGGCGGATTCCCAGCCTCCTCCACTGTCACAGCCGCCGCCCTCCGACGACGCCAACGTCGATCCGCCGTCGATCGCTAGCGCTTTGCCAGGAGCAGCTGGTGTCTTGCCGACGGATATCCAGCCTCCTCCACCGTCGCCGCCTCGGAAGCTGAAGTTTACGGTTACCCTTCCTGCTGGTGAGTTTGACTCCAACTCCGACTCCGACTCCCAAGCTGACACAGACTCGTCTGAGGACCGTTTCCACGGCTACATCCCTCCGGTCCCCCGGGGCGATGCTTTGCGCGTCTTTCGACGCTTCGACGGCACGTACGGGTGCCCTGTCTGCCCCAACCTTATGCACCGGTGGCGCAAGCTGAATGAGGTCAAGGACCATGTCCTTGGGATGGCCAGGTCTGCGCCCCTGAGGCAGAAGTACAAGAAGAAGTGGAGCCGCCACCGCGTCGTGGCCAGGAATGAGGGATGGATGGAGTAGATGTAGTGAGGGAGCCGCGCCGGTGGAAGATCTATGATGTTATGTTATCTGTGATGTTAATTAGTATCTTTAGATTTCGTTGGAACATTGTTTTATGTATGTGAACTTTGTGATGTTATGTATGTGAACTAAGAAGTGGACTCTGTTTCCTACTTTGGATGGATGTTCGTTCGAATAATGCGATCGTATTTTCCTAATAACAATTCAACGAACCATTTAGTCTGGTCCGCTCACTTTTGCAGATCAGTAAGATCCGGCCATAGTCATTCTATTTTGCCCACAAAATCAACACTAAATTTAGTTCGGTCTAGTCACCTTTTCTTATCAGTAACATCTGGCTGTAGCCTTCCTCGACAGGCCGAGGCGCCCGTTGCCTAATTTCATGGAAGCTTGCCACAACGCCCCATGGAAGCTTGTAGATGAATCGCAGCCACTCGATCTAGAGGCCCGTTGCTTAGCTTGTCTTGCACAACTTCTCATGGAATCTGGCCATTGTATTCCTACCACCATCGGCGTCCTTGCCAGTTCCGAACCACTCTACCCATAGTTCTCTTCCCAAACACTCGCGTTTCAGTCCTACTGCCCGTCCGACGCAATGAAGCAATCAGTCTCCCCCAGACACACAGAGCTCAGGCGCATGGCCGTACCCGCCCCTGCTCGTCGGTCCGGCGGCGTTGCCAGCCTCTCGCCCACCGCCTCCTCAGGAGCCGAATCCGGGTCCTGGCTGTCACCGCGCGGCCTCCACTTCATCCGCTCCTACTTAGAGTGGCAAGGGCGTCAATTCCACGGCACAGAGCCGCCCCGCTGCAACGCCGCCAACGTCGACCCGCCAATGCCCGGCGCCGCTGGTACGTTGCCGACGGATTCCCAACCTCCTCCACCACTTGCAGAGTTGGACTCTGACTCCAATTCCGACTCCAACTCCGACACCTTTGCTCTGCGCGTCTTCCGGCGCACTACCAACACCTACAGGTGCCCTGTCTGCCCCAACCGTATGCACCGGTGGAGAAATGAGGGATGGATGTAGATGGAGTGAGCGAGCCGTGCCAGTGGAAGACCAATGCCGATATGTTATCTGTGATGTTAGTTAGTATCTTTAGATTTCGTGGGAACATTGTCTTATGTATGTGAATATCGTGATGTTAATTAGTAACTTTACATTTCCATGAATCATGGTCTCATGTGTTGTCCGGCCTGTTCTTGTTTCTAGACAAGAACATCCGCTCTTATTGTACTTATACATGATCGTGTTTCCTAGCTTGACACATTTTTTTTGAATCGAGGGCATCCCTCATTTCCATTGCAACAACGGAAATACCGAACAAGTCACAGAACAGGGATAAAAGAGGAGTTCACTGGCCCTTGACTCGCCCTAACCTACCTTGACTCAAGCTAGATTAGGACAACGATCGCCCCTAGGACTCCCAGGGAGAGTAAGCATCACCAGACAATGAGTCTGAACATCATCACAAGTTTCCAACCTAAAACATAGCACCACTACACAGACCTACACCAACATCTGCCAATCGCTTGACAATGTCAGTTTCCTAGCTTGACACATGATCTGGTGAATTTGGTAATCGTTTGTTTGTTGATCAATCCCCTTGTTTGAAGTTGTTTATGCTTTGTTTCCCTGACCATCTCTGTTCCTTGTCTCCCTATAAATGTTATCCTATTTTATCGCTCTCATAAAATATGAAATCATAGATCACCTTTGCCCAAAATCAAAACAAGCATCTTTTACAGGTCCTGAAATATTTGTCCTTTCTGTATCTTTTTCTAGACCGAAACATCTAGTCTGTTAATGCATCCCATACTCGAACATCTGGTTTAATGGCAGTAAACAGTTCATCTCTACATGTTGAAGTGCTTGTAAATATAGTTTGCTCCTAATTCACTAAGATTACAAATTTACATAGTTCTTTTCTTTGCAAAAGACCGTTACATTATTAGAGATCGAGGCGCCTCCTTGCATTAGCGTGATACAACTCCCGAAGAGACACCCCGACTTTCCCTGAAACTGAGATCTATTAATATACCGAACTCTCCCAACTCCCTCCATTGCCTTGTCTTAAACTCTCTTCCTCCAGAAAACCACAACCACCATGTCTTCTTCTCCGATTCGACTTCCCGCCTCCCCGTTCCCTTCCAATCCCTCCTCCATCGGGACACCACCTGACTCCCCCTAACCAAGCGCATGCGAGCCATCTGAGCCCTCCTTGAGTGAATCTGATGTAGAAGACATGGAAAGGCAGGAGAGCGAGGACAGCGAGGATGAGTACGACTACGTGGAAGAGGAAGAGGAAGAGGAAGAGGAAGAGGAAGAGGAAGAGGATGAGGAAGAGACGTGGGCGACCATTGAGAAGAAGCGATTGGCGGCCAAGAAGAGGAAGCGGGTGGAGGCCAAGAAGAGGAATCAACAGACGGAGGCGTTTGTGAGGCAGCTTTTGAAGGATGACAAGGCCGGTAAGCTTGATTCGTTCAAGGACATTCCGTCGGTGAAGAAGAACGGTACGGAGGAGGAGGAGGAGGAGGAGGTGGACTCGAAGAGGAGCAAGAAGAAGATGGACCTTGGCGGTGGTCCTTCAAATGCCGGCCCCGCCAATCCCGGTCCCGTGGCTCCCCCAGCCATTGAAGCTCCCTCGACGCCAGAGTCATCGGGGAACTCCTCGGAGGGGTCGTCTTAGATTACTCGGATTTGGGTTTTCTTTTGCACTTTCAAATAGGTGGTCTTGTGGATGGAAAGATCAATTGTATGTTTTCTTTTGGATGGAAAAGATCGATCCCCTGTTTTCCTGCTCTGTGAATCTTGTAGTGGTAGGAAAATCCCCTGTATCCCCTGTTATCCATGAAGAACATGGGTGTTCTTCTTTTCCATGATCGCCTTCCTTGCTTCAGTGGATTTCCCTGGTCATGATGCATTGCCATAGTCTGAGATGTAATGTCTTGTCCCACTGCACTGCATTGCAGATACACACGTAAATGATGACCGATTTTACAAATTTACCGTTTGACTAAATTCACCGTTTTGCCAAGAATATACAGAACGTAAATGATGGTCACCTTGCCCAAATTATTCAACTTAAATGTGCACATACATGATACATCCCCATAGACCTACACCCGTACAGTGGCACTGGCACAGGCGCGCACAAACACACACCCAGCAACGAAATCTTCGGACTTGGCAACGAGGAAGACAACAGACACGGTCATGGAGATGGATACGGCACACGCTTATCCCGCCATACCTAATGCACGACGGAATGTAGCATAACGAGGATCCGTGCGGAGATATTCCTCCAATGCACAGTTCCTACCCCTCGACTTCATGGTACGTCCCGAGCGACCAATGCCAGAAGCATGCTGTAGGATGTCACGAAAACCCCACTGCCGGTTAGCAAGATTGCAGGAAGGGCACACACAGCGACCATGGCGAAGCACACGAGTGTAACCCTGCTCCTACAGCCAAGCCAAAGCATCTTTCTTCATCTCCTCCGTTTCTTCCTCGCCCGCTTCGTCCATGTCATACAGATCATATGGATCCATGTATCCTGGCCGCTGCGGAGGTAGCACAGCATGGAAGTTGGTGGTTCCTCCATTCGCATCAGAAGCCATCCTCCTACAAACTCGCCAACAACGTAAACATGATAAGCACTGACCAGAAACAATGATTGTATCCTGTAAAAACACGATGCGGAAGCTAAGAGCTCACCTCTTTTCACAGCGCGCAAAACCAAATAGAGAGGTCTGCTAGCACAATGCGTGGAGGATGAAGAGGCCATGAGCAAAGGCCTTGGGGGCACGCCTATTTATCGAACCATGAATGATACTAAGGCAGTGTGCACCTCGTGGCAGAGCATGCCCTCACGGGATTACAGTAGCCATGAAAATACGTGGGATGCTCGGAATACGAAGGCCTACACTGCTGAGGAATCCTGTCACAAGTATAGGGCGGAATATGCAGGCTTTTCCCCGGTAGGTATGCGAAATATTTGGTGGGTACACGAGTGTGCTTTGGTCTGGATAAGAACACAGAAGGAAGATCCTTATATCCGTATGACTTAAAAAAATAGACGTGTAGGCATTGTAGTGGGAGAAGCAGCTGTTAGGTTTTGTGATCTTCGACTGGAAACGCACCCAGCTTCACTGAAGCGTGGGCCTCTTCCAGATATCCGTCTCCCGCCTATATTGTACACCACCGGAATCCCACCCAAACTCGCTGACAATATGGGGCCGCCATTGCACAGCCTCACTTGTCAGTGGCCCCGAAGCAAGTGCAGCTTACCAAATTTTCATTTCGCGGTCAGGAAGTCGAAAGTGGGATTTTCAAATTCTATATTCCCTCTCTGCCCCGAAATAATAAATACTCTACTCCCTTGCTACCGCGTTGCGCCACTAAACTCCCGCCTTCCATTTCCAAAAAGCATCACTCTGCTCAGCTAGATCTGCGGTGGTAGTCCGACCTCACCGTCGCTGGTGGAGGGGGAGGGGTATCTCAGCAGATGGTGGGCGGCAGATATCGGTGTTCTGCTTGCGTCTGCTGTGCTGGCCAAGCAGAGCAGTTGAGGAAGGATACGGCGCAAGCACCGGCTCCCGATGCCCCCTCAATCCATGGGCCCCTGAATCTTGGAGCTTCACAAGTGAGAATCTCATTTCCTTTTCTTTCTAGTCCCCTAGTAGTATTTTCTGAGAACCAAACACATAGAAGTGCGCTATCACTTTCTGAGAGACAATGTTGAGAAGGGAAACATAGATCTCATCCATGTCCCAACCGAAAAGCAACTTGCCGATATCCTAACCAAGCCTTTGGACCAAGCTACATTTGCCCGTTTGCGAGGGGAGCTTGGTGTTGTTTTTCCTTTTTGAGCTTCGGTTGGGGGTTTCATGTACATACTCATGTTGCACTTTCATTTTCTGTATCGTATCATGCTTGCATCTTTGTATCATAGACTGCATTAGTGTCATATGCTTTAGAGATGAGCTTCTCCTATATACTTTGTTCACCACGATGTGCTATACATGATCTTGTGAGCTAGTTTGGTATGCTATGGTTAGTTTGGCTTAGCTCTGGATGATCTTGGTTTATGCCCATGGTTGCTAGCTATGCTTTTGAAAAAATGATACATGTATGCTCTCTTGCGGGTAAATGCCTTTATATGATCTTGACATGTTCTTGTGGCTTTGCTATGCTTAATTTGTGGTTGGATAGCTTATTTTGATCATATGGGGCCAAAGGCTCATTTGTCATCATGAATGTTTAGCCCGTTTGCTTTACTCGTGGAGGGGCATAAGTTCCTTTTTGTCGCAAAGACATTTCATGTACCATTGTAAATCTGAAAATGAAATGTAAATTGCTAGGAAAATGTGCTCCCATGTCATTTGTGCGTAATTTTTATAGCTTTGGGTGCTAAACCGTTGCATGATGCCTACCAATGAGAAGTCTCATACATAGAAGTAGGCACATGGCTCGGTGGTTTTGACATGACATGAGGTGCTTGAGGGTGTTTATGATGATCTGATGATTAGAATGGTTGTTCTAGCATGAAGTTTGTATGGCTTTGTCATTTTGACTTCTTTTTCTCATGTTTAGGACTTTGATCATGAGAGAGTGATCTTTTTGAAAAACTGCTCATGTTTATCTTAGCTTTGCTCAATGGATGTGAAACTTGGTAATCTTGTGGCTAATGTGCATACGAAGCTATAGAGTATCTCACTTGCTTTTTTTGGACATGTGTAGCATTTTGTGTTGAATTTTGTCTATTTGAGAAGCTCTAGGTTTCGTTCTAGCTTGATTCATCCATTACCAACAAGGGGGAGGAAAGTACCAATTCATGCATCCAGGGGGAGTTTTGCATCAAGAGGAAGAAAAATTTGGGAGAATGCATTTTGTCAGGGGGAGCTGCATTTGGTCAAGGGGAGCTTGCATTCATGCATTTTGGAGCTCTTTTTCGCCTGATTTTATTTGTGCTCGTTTGCCGATGGTGTCGAGCCCGTTTGCCTCACCTCGAGGAGTCGACAAATTTTGGAGCATTTTGTCTCCGTTGTGTTGAGCCGTTGCCCTTGCCTTAGGGGACCGAGACTTTCTCTTTCAAGTGATCTTCTTTGGCTTTTGGTTGGCTTTTGATCACTTGTTTGAGTTTTTGGTTTGTTTCTTTTCTTCTTCCTTCCTTCTCTGAATTGGTTACTGTGTGTGTTGTCAATGCACTCATCAAGGGGGAGATTGAGGACCGGAGCGTCCGAGGACCGGTGGATGGTAGCTCCTCAGTGTGATGAGTGATTGACAACGTGGTGTGGACTGACTCTTGGCCGAGTATTGCAGGTGCAGGTTGCGGCTTGATTTGCGTTGGTGCAGGTGAAGAGCGAGCGTGAAAGGTTTATGCCTTACGGGGCCTCCGAGGAGTGGAGAGACAAGTAGGCTCAGCTTGAGGGACCCAGTGGCCAGCGGGGTCAAGTGCGGGCCGCATGGTGGCAAGAAAATCAAGACGAAGTCGTCGATCGGAGCGGTGCAGGGTAGCGGCTCACAACCGGAGTCTGCACGCGGGGTTTGCGGTGGTTCACGACAAAACCGGCCGGGTTACTTGGTTGAACCACAAAACCAAGACCAGAGACTTGGCGGGCGGAGACGGGATCCGAGCGCGCCGAGAAGCTTCGATGCCGACGGACACGTGGCGGGATCGCAGGGCTTGCGTCGAGAGGACGCGGACTGCGGCAACGGTGTGGCTGTGCGATGAAGAGGAGTGCTACTTGACCTATTTGCCCCTGAGGGGTTTGTATCTCAACTTAAGTGCTAGGGGTAGCTTGGTCATTCGCCCAACCCAGAGGAACTCATATATATATTAGCTCTAGGGTTTCTGGGCAAACCATCCATCTGGACTGCTTCCCATTTCTCTGCTCCATAGGTTTAGATTTTCTTCACCGGTTTGTAAAGAATCTGACCTCCGAGTGTATGGAAGCTTTCATGGTTGCGTCGATCTCCTTCTTGTAGCTCGTGTGATTTTCGTGTCTTTTTCGAGCTATTTTCGTTGGATTTTCGTGCACGGCTTGTTCCTCTGATTCTGGGGTGTTTGGGTTCGGATTTTCTTGAGGGGATCATGGATAGCTGCCTTGTGCATCTTTATGCTTGATCTTGACCCCTCAAACTCCGAATTAGCCCTTGGATTTGAGGATTTCGGTTGGAACCCTAGCTTTTTGGTAGAGCTCGGTTGCGATTCGATTCCCGGTGATTTAGTTCATTTGAGGTCTCAAGTTTTGGGGTATAGCATCTCCTAGGGACGCTTCACTTCTCCCCCAAATCTTGCCTCAAGAGCTCAAGCCGTTTGGGAGATCCATGGATGGATAGGAGGGGTTGACTTCGCGTTTTCGAGCTCGAGCTGCTCTGTCCGCACCTGGCGGACTGTCCGCGCCTAGTCGGTGGACTATCCGCAAGGACGCGTGTTCGTCACTTGTTCTTCAGTTCTTGAGCTCGAGGCGTTTCGATCCGCGGTGTGTCAAGGGTTTCGTTGCAAGAGGTTTGCGGACCGTCCGGCAAGGCACCGCGGACTGTCTACGCGGTACGAGTTACCCACGGACCGTCCGAGGGTAGGGTACGGACTGTCCGTATTTCGAGGTGCAGTACTGGTTGTTCGGGTACATTTTGCGGACCGTCCGCCGTGGTCTCGCGGACTGTCCGCCCGGTCACCGCGGACTGTCTGCCTGGGACTTCGCAGATTGCCTAAGTCCTTTGCTTCTTGAGTTGCGCTTCCGTGTTGCTTTGAGTTGGGGTTTGTTCCTAGGGTTGGTAGGTCCGTTGTGACTATGTGACCTTGGCAAACTCATGTGGGAATCCTTGGTTGTGAATTTGGGGCATAGGCCGAGTTCATCCTCCGGGAAGAATTTTTATCGGCTCCCATTCACTCCCCCCACTCTGGTCGCCTAATCGGTCCTTCAATTGTTATCAGAGCCGGTTACGGATCTTCGTGATTCTAACCAGTCTAAGATCCAAAGATGGCGTACCAGGAACGGGGTTTGGGTCCTCCACACTTTGATGGTAAGAACTACCAGATGTGGCAGAGGCGGATGGCTACTTTCCTCCGCGGCAAGGGTCAGATCCTTTGGGATGTCACGGTGAACACTGCTTATGTTCATCCTGTGAACTTCCTTGCTCCAGGATCGAGGGATATGTTCGACGCCAACAACAAGGCGGTCGACTACCTGTACCGTGCTCTGTGTCAATCCGAATTCGATCAGGTTCAGAGCAACAAGGACGACTCGGACTCCGACTCTGAGGATGAGGTAAACAATGATCCTGCCTTCTTGATAACGGAGAATGCTAGGTTGAATGACTTGCTTGACAACCGTGATGATGTGCTTAGAAAGACTAACAAGGAGAAGAGGGAGTATAGGTCTTTGCTTGGAGAGGCTAAGGAGAAGGTGGTTGAGCTAGAGTCTTTGCTTGTTGATGCTAGGGCTCAAATAGATTCCCTTAAGTCTGCACCTGTTGTGACCGATGAACCTGAATGCACTGATTGTTCCACTTTTCTTGGTGATTTGACTGTGCTTAAGGAAAAGTATGCCTCCAAGGTTGAGGAACTAGACGTGCTTAGGGTTGAGCTAGATGAAATGAAATCTAGGCCCTCCTTGCTTGGTGCTTGCACTTCTTGTCCTGTTCTGCATGAGAAACTAGATGAGTCGGTTGCTTATGCTAGATCTCTAGAAGCTGCTTTGAAAACTCCTATTCCTACATCATGCTCTACTTGTGAATTACATGCGGTGAAGAATATGGAGCTTGCACATTATGTTGATCGCTTGCAGGATGAGAATGATGAGTTGAGAAAAATGATGGGTTGGTTGTCTGGTCATGAGCCTCAGCTCAAGATGATGATTGAGGCATACAAGCGCTATGATGGGCAAGCGCTTGGGTCGGATAAGGTTGGTGAGGGAAGTGGTGAGAATGAGGGAAAGATCGGAGATATCCCAGAACCACCAAAAACCTACCACAAAAATGCCTATGCTCCTAAGCCAAACCCACTTAGGAACCGACTAGACACAACCCCAGCTCCACCCGTGTTTCTCCACAAACCAACAACTTCCAGAAACCCATCAAGTTCAAGAGCGACTTGGGGAATGAGTTCTTTGGGAAGAAGGGAGAGAAACCGAGTGAGGAGAAACCACAGCCCAAAGAGAGTCCAAAACCAAAGCCAAAGCCAAAACCCTTCCATTGTGAGCATTGTGGGAGGGATGGGCATCTTGCTGAGTTTTGCTTCCGGCGGAAGCGT
Source organism: Cenchrus fungigraminus (assembly GCA_036936925.1). Lineage (NCBI taxonomy): Eukaryota > Viridiplantae > Streptophyta > Magnoliopsida > Poales > Poaceae > Cenchrus > Cenchrus fungigraminus. The sequence goes on along the minus strand of CM072774.1, from coordinate 26,322,962 downwards.
GAGGAGAGGTTGGCTAGGGAGATGGCCAACAAGGACAGGTACAACTCTTCTCGTGGTGTGCCTGAGCCTAGGTTGGTGCCGAGGGGTGAAGGTATGGTGCGTACCATTTATCCTCGGGGGAGGCGTGAGTTTGTGCCTCGAGGTGAGCCACCACATAGAGATGGTGGTAGGCGTGTTGGGTATGGGCGTGGTGAGTTTGCTGGACGTTCCTTCGCTCGTGGCCAATACGAGTATGGGGGGAATGATCGCAGCTTTAGGTCCCAGAGGAGCTACGGTCCACGGTCTCCACTTCGTGGTACGCGTAGTCCTCCAAGGGGACGTGTGGGTGTTCCACTTAGGAGAGATAGGATGGATTTTGCTAACCCCACTTTTGAGCAAATGGCACGGCACAGGTTTGATTCCTTCTGTACTAACCCCAGTGCTGAGTCGTTTGCTCACTCTCGCTCTCGTTTTTGATTTTGCAGGTTGGAGGCATGGAGGGCTTTTGGTTGATCGACTCCGGTTGCTCTCGACACATGACCGGAGATCGACGGTGGTTCTCCAGCCTCACCCCGGTGATGACCAAAGAGTACATCACATTTGGGGACAATGGGAAAGGTAGAGTGCTTTCAGTGGGCACGGTGAAGGTGAGTGAGTCTGTGAATCTTCGGCGTGTCTCTCTTGGCAAGTCTTTGGGTTACAATCTCCTTTCGGTTTCCCAGCTTCTTGATGAGGGTTTTGAAGTCCATTTCAAAACGGGCTGTTCTCGTGTTTTGGATTCTCGAGGTGATCTTGTGTGCACGATTGTCCCCGAGGGTCAGATTTTCAGAGCCGATTTTTCTCAGTGTGTTGGCTCTTCTCGTTGTTTGGTTGCTGGTGTTTCGGCGGAACTTTGGAAATGGCATAGGAGACTAGGTCACTTGAGTTTTGACTTGTTGTCACGCTTGAGTAGGCTAGGTTTGGTCCGAGGATTGCCTAAGTTGAAATACCAAAAGGATTTGGTATGTGCTCCGTGTAGGCATGGTAAGATGGTGAACTCCTCTCACCCGCCTCTGACATCCGTTATGACAGAGAGGCCATGCGAGCTGTTCCATATGGACTTGGTTGGTCCAGCTCGTGTGTGCTCGGCGGGTGGGAAATGGTATGTCCTTGTGATTGTGGACGACTATTCTCGCTATGCTTGGGTCTTCTTTTTGGCTGACAAGGGGGAGACGTTTGGTTTTGTGCGGGATCTAATCTTGAGGTTGAAGAACGAGAGGCATGGAGATGCTGTTCGAGCTATTCGTAGCGACAATGGCATAGAATTTAAAAACTCTCGTTTCGAAACCTTTTGCCGTGATTTGGGTCTCGAACAACAGTTTTCTTCTCCCTATGTGGCTTGTCAGAATGGTGTGGTTGAGAGGAAAAATCGGTCCCTTTGTGAGATGGCTCGGACGATGCTCGACGAGCATAGGACTCCGAGGAGATATTGGGCTGAGGCGGTGAATACCGCTTGCCATGTTGGGAAACGGATTTTTCTCAGGGCCTTCTTGAATAAAACGTGCTATGAGCTCATGCACGGACGAGCACCTAGAGTGAGCCATTTCAGGGCTTTTGGTTGTCGGTGCTTTATTCTCAAGAAGGGTAGGCTTGATAAGTTTGAGTCGAGGTCCTCCGATGGGATTTTCTTGGGTTATGCTAGTCATTCTCAAGCATTCTGTGTGCTCAACCTTGATACTAACCTAGTCATGGAATTTTGTGAGGTAACCTTCGACGAGACCCAGCCATGCAGTTCGTCTGTCTTTGAGTGTGCAGGTGACGACGAAGTTGGCAAGAAGATCTTTGAGGATGAGGAGGATGATGCTGGAGAGGATGATGGTGAAGCTCCAGTGGTGCATGTACCCTCTACTTCCACTACGACGACTACGGTGCAGGATGGCCCAGCCCCTACACCGACTACGATCCAGCAAGATCAAGTGGAAGCTGCAGCTGAGGGGGAGGTTATCTCCAGGCGAGAGGCACCGAGGCGCGTTCAAGTTGATCATCCTCCCTCGAGAAGCATCGGCGACATCAACGAACGTACGACGAGGTCAAGGTCCAGGAATGTTTCTCACTTTGCTCATTCGGCTTTTGTTGCTACCTTTGAGCCGAAAGACATTGGACACGCTCTCTCTAATCCTAATTGGGTGAACGCAATGCATGAGGAGTTAGAGAACTTTGAGAGAAACCAAGTTTGGGAGTTGGTAGAGCCACCACCACATTGCAAACCTATCGGGACAAAATGGGTGTGGAAGAACAAAGAGGGAGAGAATGGTGAGGTGGTGAGAAACAAATCGAGGTTGGTTGCTCAGGGCTATAGTCAGAAGGAGGGGATAGACTATGAGGAGACATTTGCTCCTGTAGCCCGTTTGGAGGCGATTAGGATACTTCTAGCCTTTTCTATGGCTAAAGGGTTCAAATTGTACCAAATGGATGTGAAGAGTGCCTTCTTGAATGGGTTTTTAGAAGAAGAGATTTATGTGAAGCAACCACCGGGCTTTGAGAGTGCTGAGTTTCCCCACAGGGTGTATAGGCTGAGGAAGGCGTTGTATGGGCTGAAACAAGCTCCCCGTGCTTGGTATGGTCGTTTGAGGGGGTTCTTGTTCAGCAAGGGGTTTGAGATGGGCAAGGTTGATAAGACTCTTTTTCTCCTCAGGCAGGGTGATGATATCCTAATTGTTCAGGTGTACGTGGATGATATTGTCTGTGGCGGCTTGTCTCACTCTTTGGTTGCGAGGTTTGCAGAGGACATGAGCAAAGAATTCGAAATGTCCATGATGGGAGAGTTGCAGTTCTTTCTCGGGCTTCAGATCAAGCAGGCGAATGAAGGAACCTTTGTGCACCAAGCCAAGTACACGAAGGACATCCTCAAGAAGTTCAAGATGGACGATTCAAAGCCCCTGTCGACACCGATGAGTATGACTACAGTGCTGGATGCGGACGAGGACGGAGAGCCCGTGGACCAGAAGGAGTACCGGAGCATGATCGGCTCCCTCTTGTACTTGACGGCGATGAGGCCGGACATCCAGTTTTCTGTGTGTTTGTGCGTTCGTTTTCAGGTGTCGCCGAGGACTTCACATCGGCAGGCCGTCAAGCGGATCTTCAGGTACCTTCGACACACTCCTGAGCTCGGTGTTTGGTACTCGGTGTCCTCTTCTCTTTTGCTTCTTGGTTTTTCAGATGCCGATTTTGTGGGGTGTCGAGTCGATCGGAAATCGACTTCGGGTACTTGCCAATTTCTGGGTTCCTCGCTTGTTTCTTGGTCATCTCGCAAGCAGTCAAGTGTAGCTCAGTCTACCACAGAAGTCGAGTATGTCGCTGCTGCTAGTTGTTGCTCCCAGCTACTGTGGATCACGTACACTTTGAGTGACTTTGGTGAGGAGTGTTCCCATGTACCTCTCATGTGTGACAGCACAAGTGCCATAAGTGTAGCCAAAAATCCTATGCTCCACTCAAGAACCAAACACATAGAAGTGCGCTATCACTTTCTGAGAGACAATGTTGAGAAGGGGAAACATAGATCTCATCCATGTCCCAACCGAAAAGTAGCTTGCCGATATCCTAACCAAGCCTTTGGACCAAGCTACATTTGCTCGTTTGCGAGGGGAGCTTGGTGTTGTTTTTCCTTTTTGAGCTTCGGTTGGGGTTTGATGTACATACTCATGTTGCACTTTCATTTTCTGTATCATATCATGCTTGCATCTTTGTATCATAGACTGCATTTGTGTCATATGCTTTAGAGATGAGCTTCTCCTATATACTTTGTTCACCATGATGTGCTATACATGATCTTGTGAGCTAGTTTGGTATGCTATGGTTAGTTTGGCTTAGCTCTGGATGATCTTGGTTTATGCCCATGGTTGCTAGCTATGCTTTTGAAAAAATGATACATGTATGCTCTCTTGCGGGTAAATGCCTTTATATGATCTTGACATGTTCTTGTGGCTTTGCTATGCTTAATTTGTGGTTGGATAGCTTATTTTGATCATATGGGGCCAAAGGCTCATTTGTCATAATGAATGTTTAGCCCGTTTGCTTTATCTCGTGGAGGGGCATAAGTTCCTTTTTGTCGCAAAGACATTTCATGTACCATTGTAAATCTGAAAATGAAATGTAAATTGCTTGGAAAATGTGCTCCCATGTCATTTGTGCGTAATTTTTATAGCTTTGGGTGCTAAACCGTTGCATGATGCCTACCAATGAGTAGGCACATGGCTCGGTGGCTTTGACATGACATGAGGTGCTTGAGGGTGTTTATGATGATCTTATGATTAGAATGGTTGTCCTAGCATGAAGTTTGTATGGCTTTGTCATTTTGACATGTTTTGCTCATGTTTAGGACTTTGCTCATGAGAGAGTGATCTTTTTGAAAAACTGCTCATTTTTATCTTAGCTTTGCTCAATGGATGTGAAACTTGGTAATCTTGTGGCTAATGTGCATACGAAGCTATAGAGTATCTCACTTGCTTTTTTTGGACATGTGTAGCATTTTGTGTTGAATTTTGTCTATTTGAGAAGCACTAGGTTTCGTTCTAGCTTGATTCATGCATTACCAACAAGGGGGAGGAAAGTACCAATTCATGCATCCAGGGGGAGTTTTGCATCAAGGGGAAGAAAAATTTGGGAGAATGCATTTGGTCAGGGGGAGCTTGCATTCATGCATTTTGGAGCTCTTTTTCACCTAATTTTATTTGTGCTCGTTTGCCGATGGTGTCGAGCCCGTTTACCTCACCTTGAGGAGTCGGCAAATTTTGGAGCATTTTGTCTCGGTTATGTTGAGCCGTTGCCCTTGCCTTAGGGGACCAAGACTTCCTCTTTCAAGTGATCTTCTTTGGCTTTTGGTTGGGTTTTGATCACTTGTTTGAGTTTTTGGTTCGTTTCTTTTCTTCTTCCTTCCTTCTCTGAATTGGTTACTGTGTGTGTTGTCAATGCACTCATCAAGGGGGAGATTGAGGACCGGAGCGTCCGAGGACCGGTGGATGGTCGCTCCTCAGTGTGATGAGTGATTGACAACGTGGTGTGGACTGACTCTTGGCCGAGTATTGCAGGTGCAGGTTGCGGCTTGATTTGCGTTGGTGTAGGTGAAGAGCGGGCGCGAAAGGTCTATGCCTTGCGGGGCCTCCGAGGAGTGGAGAGACAAGTAGGCTCGGCTTGAGGGACCCGGTGGCCAGCGGGGTCAAGTGCGGGCCGCATGGTGGCAAGAAAAGCAAGACGAAGTCGTCGATCGGAGCTGGTGCAGGGTAGCGGCTCACAACCGGAGTCTGCACGCGGGGTTTGCAGCGGTTCACCACAAAACCGGCCGGGTTTCTTGGTTGAACCACAAAACCAAGACTGGAGACTTGGCGGGCGGAGACGGGATCCGAGCGCGTCGAGAAGCTTCGATGCCGACGGACACATGGTGGGATCGCAGGGCTTGCGTCGGGAGGACGCGGACTGCAGCAACGGCGTGGCCGTGCCATGAAGAGGAGTGCTACTTGACCTATTTGCCCCTCAGGGGTTTGTATCTCAACTTAAGTGCTAGGGGTAGCTTGGTCATTTGCCCAACCCAGAGGAACTCATATATATTAGCTCTAGGGTTTCTGGGCAAGCCATCCATCCAGACTGCTTCCCATTTCTCTGCTCCATAGGTTTAGATTTTCTTCACCGGTTTGTAAAGAATCTGACCTCCGAGTGTATGGAAGCTTTCATGGTTGCGTCGATCTCCTTCTTGTAGCTCGTGTGATTTTCGTGTCTTTTTCAAGCTATTTTCGTTGGATTTTCGTGCGTGGCTTGTTCCTCTGATTCTGGGGTGTTTGGGTTCGGATTTTCTTGAGGGGATCATGGATAGATGCCTTGTGCATCTTTGTGCTTGATCTTGACCCCTCAAACTCCGAATTAGCCCTTGGATTTGAGGATTTCGGTTGGAACCCTAGCTTTTTGGTAGAGCTCGGTTGCGATTCGATTCCCGACGATTTAGTTCGTTTGAGGTCTCAAGTTTTGGGGTATAGCATCTCCTAGGGACGCTTCACTTCTCCCCCAAATCTTGCCTCAAGAGCTCAAGCCGTTTGGGAGATCCATGGATGGATAGGAGGGGTTGACTTCGCGTTTTCGAGAACGAGCTGCTCTGTCCGCGCCTAGTCGGCGGACTGTCCGCGAGGACGCGTGTTTGTCGCCTGTTCTTCAGTTCTTGAGCTCGAGGCGTTTCGATCCGCGGTGTGTCAAGGGTTTCGTTGCAAGAGGTTTGCAGACCGTCCGGCAAGGCACCGCGGACTGTCCGCGCGGTACGAGTTACCCACGGACCGTCCGAGGGTAGGGTACGGACCGTCCGTATTTCGAGGTGCAGTACTGGTTGTTCGGGTACCTTTTGCGGACCATCCGCCGTGGTCTCGCGGACTGTCCACCCGGCCCCTGCGGACCGTCCGCCCGGTCACCGCGGACTGTCCGCCAGGGACTTCGCAGATTGCCCAAGTCCTTTGCTTCTTGAGTTGCGCTTCCGTGTTGCTTTGAGTTGGCGTTTATTCCTAGGGTTGGTAGGTCCGTTGTGACTACGTGATCTTGGCAAACTCGTGTGGGAATCCTTGGTTGTGAATTTGAGGCATAGGCTGAGTTCATCCTACGGGAAGAATTTTTATCGGCTCCCATTCACTCCCCCCATCTCTGGTCGCCTAATCGGTCCTTCAGTAAGGCCATTGTGTTTCTTAGTCTTCTGCTTGTGTCCTCGCAGCTAGTTGTGCTGGTTTGTGAGTACGGAGCTTTGTTATCTTAGTGTGTTCTATTTCAATACCAGCTTTATATGTGAGCATGGAGATATCATGTGTATTGGTTTGTGAGCTCCTACTTACAATCTGCTTGTGGTTGTTCTGTGTTCATTGTCATGTGTGATCCGAAACATTAATTTGTATCAGTGGTATGGAAATATTATCTGTGATGTCAATTACTTTTTTTTGAGGATTCTGTGATGTCAATTACTTAATTGATTAGCATGTAATATGAGATTGAATTATATTTAATTAAGCGCTACCTGGAGTGCAGCCCAAAATAACAGGGAAAAAATATGTGGGCTTGCCCCCTCGGCCCATTATTTTTTACGAATTCAAAAATGATTTATTAATAAAATGGGCCGTATCAAAAATGACGTCAGCAAATGGTGGGCTGGGTCCAATATCAGTTGGGCCTTAATCATTTTATGACGTCATCGAATATTGAACTCGATCCAACCAGTACTGGACCCAAAACAAATTAATGACGAATGCAATTATTGGGCTCGGTCATACTAAAACCGGGCCTAAAACATTCTATGACGACCTCGATTATTGGGTCGGTCCAACCAGAATTAGGCCTAAAAGTGTCTATGACGACAACAATTATTGGGCTCCATCCAACCATAAATAGGCCTTACACATTCTATGACGCAAATAATATTGGGCTCCATCCAACCTTAATAAGGCCTAAAACCAATTTATGACGAAAGAAACATTGGGCTCAGCTTAACATTAAGTGGGCCAAATTCAATCTACGACGACAAGGTATTTGGACCTTGGCCCGTCAAAATATGGGCTGAATTCACTTAATGACGAAACGGTTTGTCACAAAATGCCGTGCCACATCAGATTTTGGTCCGACGTGGCATGTACCTTATGACGCCTTTGTGTTACGAATTTATACGCGTCATTAAACTCATGACGCCGGGAAATAAGGTCTCGTCATTAATCGCGGTTTGTGACGCTCAATTAATGACGGCGCGTTTTCGTAACAACCGGCGTCATTAATCGTGGTTTATGACGAGAAACGACCTTTTTTTGCGTCACTAGTCGGCGATTTTCTTGTAGTGTCTGTACGTGATAGCTACTGATCCAGGGACTATCACAAGGGTATAGGGAGTCGGGTTTTTCTCACCGAAAACCCGGGTCGTTACAGGTGGTATCAGAGCCGTACTTGACCGTAGCATGCAACCCTAGGTTGGCCGTTAGCCTAGGAACTTTCTAAATGCTCTATTTTATATATACCCTCTTGAACTATTTTAAATTTACCTTCCTTTCTTCGGAAAACTCTTCTATCTTACCTGCGTCAAAGCAATTTCCTACGAGGACTAATCAGAAACCATGAACCACTAAGATTAGAATCCACCCCGTTTGACATGACACGAAGTAGCTTAACGCTTTAGTGTGCGAGATCTCAATGGTTTGTGGAGTCAGCCTTGAGATAGCACTGCTATAATGTAATGAATGTTTTGAGTGCTTGCATCTTATCGAGATTCTTTGGATCATATGGTTCTTATTATTAAGTGTAGGATTATATAATTAGTAAATATTTCCATGTTTGTATAAGACCCAATTAGTTGGTGAGTGACATTATCTAAAATCTCTTTTCCTTAACCGTGTTTTCAGAAAGATGTCCATGAGAAGATCAGGACGTCTGCTGGCACGCCTCAATGCGGTTGCCGAAGAAGAAGAAGAAGAGTCTGAGCCTGTCCAGTAGGTTCATGGCGGTCAACTAGTGGTGCAACCACCGCCACCATCGGCCGACATAGCTGAGGTGCTGGCAAATCAGACTCAGCTGTTGTGGAGGATGGTTGAAGCCATCGAACACAGAATCAATAGTGAAAATTGCCAAGGTCCGCCAGAGGAAGACCTCATGCAGAAGATCGAGAGGTTCATCCGACTAAAGCCTCCTACCTTCAGTTATTCGGATGATCCGCTTGATGCTGATGATTGGTTGAGGGTGATCGAGACCAAGCTCGACCTCACCAATTGCACCGACAAGGAGTGTGTCGCCATCGCCGCACACCAACTAGAGGGATCAGCTAAATCCTGGTGGGATAACTACTCCAATAGCCATCCAAACCCAGCCCACATCACTTGGTTGGAGTTCTGCGAGGCTTTTTGCGAGCAGTTTCTACCCAAGGAGGTAATGATCCAGAAGGCGCAAGAGTTCCGCACCATGACCCAAGGTAACATGACAGTGGTACAATATGAATGACACTTCATGATGATGATGCGTTACGCTAAGGATGGCACCAAGACTGACGACCAGAAGCAGTTTTGGTTCATGCGAGGCCTGCACTATGGCCTTCGCAAGAGCTTGAAAGCAAGTGAGCACAATTCACTCCGTCATCTGGTGAATAGGGCCATCACCTTGGAAGAAGAAAGAAGAATACATGAAGAATGCATGAAGGGCAAGAAAAGAATGAGAGGTCGAAAACACCGTGATTGGTCGACCCAGAGCTCGAGCAATGACATCAAGCAAGACTTCTACCAACTTCAGGACAGAAACACCTTGGAGCAGCAACCTGAGGAGATGGGTACCATTGAAAGCTTTGTGATCAGATGTCGTAACTGTAGAGGACTTGGACACAAACCATTCGAGTGCCCTGGAAAGAAATGGGGGAACAAGTCTAAGTCAATGAAGACACCAAGACCCACTAAAAGGACAACTCATCCACATGACAAGGCACCTGAGAGAGCAGTTCAAGGAAGATTGAACCACTTGATAGAGGGAGATGGATATGATGCACAGACGGTGTACCACAACACCGAAAGAACCATGGAAGAACTACCCATGGGTTGTGAGCATCCGAGTGTGCTTCTACACCAGATGCCCACGACTGAAGAAGAAGCTGTGAACCTTGAGCCGGTTGAAGTAGTGACAGAATGGCAACGACCGAAGGACATGACCGAGATCAGGAGTTTCCTTCGAATGGCTAGTTGCTACAGAGGTTACATTGAGAACTTCTCGAAGATTGCAAAGCTAATGACAGATCTGCTCAAGAACAATGTACCATTTGGATGGTCAGACAAGTGCGAAGCCAACTTTCAAGAGCTCAAGTCCCGACTCACCACTATTCCAATGTTACCCCAACCTGACACTCACAAGGACTTTATGGTGTTTTGTGATGCTTCGAGAGAAGGACTTGGATGTGTGCTGAAGCAAGATGACAAGGTCATCGCATATGCCTCTCACCAACTGAAGAAACATGAAGAGAAGTACCCCACTAAAGACTTGGAATTGACGACAATTGTTTATGCACTGAAAATTTGTAGACAGTACTTGTCAGGCATCAAGTGTGACATTTACACTGATCATGAGAATCCAAAGTACTTCTTCACCCAATCGATGCTAAATTTGCTGCAGAAGAGATGGTTAGTGATGAACAAGGACTACCAGCTGGAAAATCACGAGAAAGGTCATAGCAACAACCTGAGGGTGAATGAGAGTCAACCGGAATTGTATCGAGAGTTTGAGAAGTTGAAGCTAGAGATGTTCGAAGAAGGTTAGTTGAATGAGAAGAAAGAGCAAGATGACCTCGAGGATCGCATCAGGCAAGCACAAAAGCAATGCCCAGAGACCAAGGAGTTGATTGAATCAATCAAGAAAGGAGTAGCCCCTAACTACCGCATTGATGACCAAGGAACAGTTTGGCTGAAAGATCGGATATGTGTATCTCAAGATGAAGAGATTAGAAACATGATCCTGACAGAAGCCCACAACTCGAAGACCTCCGTCCACCCAGGATGTACCAAGATGTACCAAGACATGAAGAGTCGATTCTGGTGGAAGGAGATGAAAGCAGAAATTGCGGAGTTTGTTGCACACTGTGACACATGTCAGAGAATCAAGGCCGAACACCAAAGGCCCGCTGGATTGCTCAAGCCGTTAGATCTTCCCATTTGGAAGTGGGATGATGTCAACATGAGCTTCATTACGGGATTGCCCCGAACTCAGGAAAGGAATGATGCTATTTGGGTCATCGTGGATAGATCGACAAGTGCAGCTCACTTCATACCTATTAAGGCTACACACCCCATGAGTAAACTAGCTCAGCTTTACATCGAGAAGATTCTGAGGTTGCATGGAGCACCCAAAAGCATAATATCGTACAAAGGACCAAAATTCATCACACAGTTCTGGCAGAGTTTGCAAGATGCAATGGGAACTTCTTTGGAGTACAATTCAGCTTACCATGAGATTGGTGGTCAAACAGAAAGAGTGAACCAACTATTCGAGGATCTGCTAAGAGCTTGTGTTTAGACCTATGGTTTAGACTGGGAGAAGAGCTTGTCGTATGCAGAGTTCTCCTACAACAACAACTACCAAGCTAGCCTGCAAATGACTCCGTTTGAAGCTCTTTATGGAAGGAAGTGTTGGACCCCGTTGATGTGGTCTGAGGTGGGGGAGAGGACCTTTTTCGGTCCAGCCTCCATTGTTGAAGCTGAAGAAAATGTGGCGAAAGTGAAAGAGAACTTGAAAATAGCTCAAAGCAGACAAAAGAGTTATGTTGATCCAAAAAGAAAAGATGTCTCCTTTGAAGTCGGTGATTACGTCCATTTGAGGGTATTCCCGCTCAGAGGAACACAGAGGTTCCATGTGGATAGCAATTTTCACCAAGGTACGTTGGACCGTACATGATCACACGGAGAATTGGGAAATTGGCATATGAGCTTGAATTACCTCAAGAGCTCATCGGAGTGCATTCCGTGCTCCATGTATCTCAACTCCGGGAGTGTGTCAAGTCGGAAAAGAAAGTTTCCACAGAAGTTCTGCATTTGCAAGACACTCTTGAGTACTTAGAGTTTCCCTTCAGGATTTTGGACACAGCAGATAAGTCAACAAGAAACAACACGACTCACCTTTGCAAGGTGCAATGGAGCAATCACACCGAACAAGAAGCAACTTGGGAGAAGGAATCAGTTATGAGGGAGAAATACCCTCACCTCTTTGAACCGGAAGTAAGCTCTTAATCTCGGGGACGAGATTCTTGTGAGGGGGGGGGGGAGTCTGTAACATCCCGTATTTTTACGAGGTGTTTTAATATGTGAAAAATGAGGATTTCAAAATTTTTGGTGAAAGTATGTGCACTTTTAAAATCTATAAGATTGTCTTCTCACCTTATTCCAATTTCCTAGATTTATTTTGAGCTAAATAATAAATTTAGGATTTATAAATGTTAGTGTGAATATTTTTGGAGTTTAATGGGTTTTATTTGGATTTCATTTGAGTGGAGTTCAAATCTGAATTCAAATTCAGATTTGAATTATATGAATATGTGTGTGTAGAAAAATAGGGAAAACCTTAACCTTGTTTTGGGCCTTAAACCTCGCTGTTGAAGTTCATCGGTGCTCCCTGAACTTCACCGCCGGCCCATCTAGGCCGCAGGCCTGCCAGCTGGCCCGTTTCCCACCTACCTCCTCTCTCTTGTCTCTATGACATAGGGGACCCGCCTGTCAACGCCCTTTCTCTTTTCCCCTTCCTCTCTTCTTTTTCCCCATGACGCCTCGCGTGGGACAGGACGGCCGCGCCGTGAGCTCGGGCGCGGGGACCTCCCATAGCCGCCGCCCTTTGATGCCGGCCACGCGTCCCGGAAGCCGCATCCCGACTGCCCATGCACCTCCAAACCCTAGGGCGCCGCCCTTTAAATGCCCCAACCGCAGTCACCTCCCTGACCTAGCCGCCTCTAGGGGATTTTCCCCAAATCCACCAGCGCTGCCATCTGTAGGAGGGGGAAGGAAGGAGGAGGAAGGGAGGAGAAGGAAAGGAGGGGAGGAGCGCACCTGGTGCAGGAGCCGTGAAGGAGCCGCCGGCACGCCGACCCGAAGCTGGAGCTGCCGCGTGTGGACCTGCTCTGCCTCATCCGCCCGGCCACTGCTCCGAACCGCGACACAGTAAAGCCCGGTGTCGGGGGCCGCCTTCGCCCAGGACGTCGTCACCACTGGGAGCCGGAGTTGCTGCTCAAGGGCGCCGCACCGAGTCGTGGATTACGTCCCGGAGCTGCTGCGGGCGCGTCATGACTGAAGCCGCCATCGCCTGGGACATCCTGAAGACCGGAGGGAAACACAACGTCATCCCTGAACACCGCAAGCCGTGGACCGCGATGCCGAGACCGGAGTGCCGCGTCGCCCACCAGTACCACGAGCTCTGTCCCGTACTGAGTTGGCCTGCTCCGCCTCTTCACCGCCGTTGCCGCCGCCTCCAAGGACATCAGGTGAGCGACGCCGCCCCCTCGCTTGTTGAGGAACCCGGCCTTCGCGCCGAGGGGAGAATCGTGCTCACCTGTGATGGCTACACCTGCTTTGCAATGCGCCGCCGCGCGAACCGCCGTCGCCTGTGTTGCCAGTCTTCGAGCCGTGCCTTACGCCTGCAGGTGCCGCTGCCGTCGTCAAGCGCTCGCCGCCACGCAACCCATCCTTGGTCAAGCCTTCACCTTGTATCCGCTCGCTACCTGTTTGTGTCCACGCCAGAGCGCTGGAAAACCAGAACGCCGTGCTCGCCGGTGTGACCGTGGCATCGCTGCGAGCTCGCGTTCACCCTACCTCCACACGCGTCCATGCCAAGCCGTTGCACTGCGGTCTCACCGCGCCGCTGCCTTGAACCGGCCAAGGGCCGTGCTTTTCCTTTGGCCGCTGCTCGCCGCCCGCATAGCCGTCCTGTTGCTCGTGCAGGCGGAGCCAAGCCCTTGCCTTTTGTGCAAGTAGGGCCGTAACCTCGCCTTGCCGATGCGTCGCCATCGAGCTCGCCGCCGTGGGTCTACCGTTGGCCTGTATGCTTGCGCACACACATCCGTCACCGCCGAGCACTTTTGCACAACTCGTAGCCGGTCTGTGTTCCTTGCCAAGCTGCTGCCAAAACCCGGCTAAGGCCGTGCCTTCCTGCCTCCTAGGAGCCTGCTGCTGCTTTCACTCGCATCGCCTACAACCTGTTCGACACAAGGCCAAAACACCAACAGCGAGCCTGTAGGTTAGTGTTGATGGTCGTTAAGTCCCTATTTTCGAACGTCAACTTCGGATAAAAGTTACTCCATCAAAGTGTGCACCATAGCAATAGGATTATAATCTAACAAATTCCACAACTTTTGGTGTATATTTGGTCGCAGTTGCAAATGAGCAATTATAGAATAAAATATGGCATTATCACAAACAACATCAAATGCCAATTTGGACTACACCATTGCGACGGGTTCGTTGAGACAATCGAAATGGACATATCATTTGCCTACTTTGGAGTTCGTATGAAGAAGATGTGAAAAAGACAAAATGTTGACACGAGCTGACATCACCTGGGCCCTGCCGTACCTCATCTGCACCGGCGCAACCAGGAGCTGCCACGTGGTGACATGAGGTTGGCTGCCGGGCCGCGCCGCGGCGCGTCGCAGGCGCGCGCGGGGGACCGCAGCAGGCCACGTGCCGCGCAACCACTGGCCGGCGCGGGGTGCGTCACCGTGCAGGCGCGGGCGCGAAGGAATCCGCCCCCGCCTGCCACGTGCCGGCCCAGGGTTGGCGCGGCCGGCTGCCGCCCGCGGAAGCGCGGGGCGCGCACGCGTGAGCCGCCGCTCGGACGTGTGGCAGGCCCTGGCTGGCCGCCCGAAGGTCGTTTTGCATGGGACGGGTTGGTTCGCTAGTTTTTCCCTTTTTAGCGCCGTTTCAACGACCCAGCGACCGGTTTGGCTCCGGTTCGACCCCCTAGGGCCCGGTTCTTGCCCGGTTTTCACCTCCACCGCCTCAGGCACCTTCCCCTGCACGCTACAGTACTGTGGGAAGGTCGGTTTGGGCGCTGGAAAGAGGGGGAGGTCCTCCACTTCTCCAAGTTTCCTCCCCCTATAAATAGAAGCCATCCTTCTCACTTCAATAGATGAACATAGAAGCAGAGATCAAGGCGAAGCTTTACTAAAATTAGTGTTAGAATTAAGTGAGAGTTGAGGTGCGAGTCCCGGAGAAGCCGGAGTTGTCGGCTTCCTCCCTTCTTCTTGTACCTCGGCGGATGCGGCTCCACTTCGAGTAACATCCAGGTAACTCTTAGGCATTCTGGATTCATTTAATTAATTAAGTTCAGCTTTATTATTTATGCTTGTGGGCTCCTTGCTTTGATTAGTGTTCCAGTAATTGCAAAGCTAGAATAGTAGTCACTAGAGTAGACGTGGTGTCTAGTCTTGCAATTACCTCGGAGTACACCTAGTGGCACGGATTGTTGTGGTAGCCCCAGGTGGCGACAGCCCTGACGGCCTACGTAGTCCACCACGTGAGATCCACTAGAGCGTAGTAGGACCCCTGCTTGGCTTGCCTTGCCCCCTTCTCATCCCTTTCCGGGTAAGGACGGTTGAGCGTCCCGAAGCAAGCATCGTAGTAAACGCTGATCTTATCTTTAGTATCCGGAATCATTTGAAACCCTCTCTACCTCTCCTACACTATTACCATATCTTCTCTCGTCCAAGGCCGACCTTGATTCTTCACTAGTGCACACACGTTCCTTGTGGATTCGATACCCTGGAATACTCCTGGGTAAAAGCTACACCGGTATCCGTACGCTTGCGGACTTTTCTGCGATCGTTATTTATACCAACAGGCCTTCTGGTGTCGTTGCATACTTAGTAGCAACACTAGCAAGTGTCAACAAGCTTTCTGGGGTCGTTGCCGGGGAATATAAACCTGGGGCGACGCTAGTGAGCGTCAACAAGCTTTCTGGCACCGTTGCCGGGGATATAAACCTGGTGGCGACGCTAGTAAGCGTCAACAGTGAGCCAAGTCCCTACCTTGTTGTCCTCATGTGTGCCGGGCTGCGTGCCGAGGAGCTGTGTTGTCGCATCGCTGCAACCCGCCACCGCTTGTGAGCCGGTCTTCGAGCCGTGCCTCCCTTTTCTTGCAGGTGTCGCTTGCCTTCACCGCCGCTAAACCCTTGCAGTTGTCCGCCACCACAACCTCGCATAGTTGAGTGCTCGCGTGTGTGCCGCAGCCATGTTGCGGCTATGGAACACCACGTCGCTTTGCACGTGCACCTAGTCGCCAACCTGGAGGCTGTCGTCTTGATCTACCACCAAGGTGACCTTGCTGCCATCCTTCTGTCCCTTGGCTGACCTGCCCCTATGTGCTGACTATCGAGCAGGAACAAGCACAGGCACGCTTTGCAGCTGCTAAGGGCTTTCTTCTAGCTACTGCCTTTCTGTTGCCTGGATGCCCTGTTCTGAATCCATCAATGAAGCTGCAGCTGTGCAAGATCTAACAAGCCCGGCAGCTCTTGATTTGCTCGCCTTTGCCATGTCTGTCCTACGGCTCCAATGCAGTTTAGTTCACCAATGAACTGCTTGTGGCCTATCTGTTCCACACCAAGGAGCTTTAGTGCGAGCTAAAGCTAGCAAGCTACCATATCCTGTTGTGTTTCCAGCCTCATCCATGCTTAGTGTAGCTGCTGCATGTGCTTGCCTAAAGCCATGTACGTGCTAACTATGGTCCTTAAATCCTTCTAGTTTTCTCAGCTAACCTCCAGCCAGCTAAGGGATGAATGTTTTGTATATGCGTAATTAAATTTCAGAAATGGTTTTCAACTTCCAAAATTCATAACTAATTATTCTGAGTTCCGAAAAATAAGAAATCAATTTCAGAATCTTTCTAAAAACATGACGCACCCGTTAGTCTAGCATTTGCTCTCTTTTTGGCTCTTATTGCTTCCCTTTGGAGTTTATTTGCTTTAGCTTCGGTATTTATTTATTTATGAGCATCTAGGAGCTACCGGAGCCGAGGAGTTGAGCCAGAAGATCGAGTACGACTACGGTGACGACGACGACTACTCGCTCACAGGTGTTCACGCCCATCCGACTTTGAATACCTATTAGGCATTGCTTATTAGAATGCTATCGCTTTATTTATTCGCATGATGATGATGAACCTTGCATAGCCTATTTTGATATCATGTCCTTGATTGACCTACTACTACTACTATACTATATATATGCGTGTATATACCCTGAGCTTCGCTATGCATGTGTTGGGACTAGATGTGGTTTTAAACCTCTTGGCGTGAGTTGTGGGTTGGGAAAACTTGGAGAGTTTCGAACCCCCGACTGGAGTAAGCAGACAACAACCGACTTTCGGGTCGGGGATAGGAGGTGACCTTGGACGCCTGCTACAGATACGAGATGAGGAGTTTGGAGCGGCGATACCTATTATGGGGGCCGTAGCGGACCACGTGGTGGAGACGCATTGGTAGACTTGCTGCTCTGGTCTAGGTGTATCGGTGGAACCTATGCTTCGTGGGAATATGTTGACGTGCGCACCACTTACCCTATGGGAAGGGTTCCAGCCATTCTCTAGTTAGGCGGTACCAGCTCTGCGGGAGAAGCGTGTTAGGATTGGGCTTGCCGTTTCACGAGGGTGTACGGAGCCTGGCTGCGTTTTAGCCCTTGTTTCCGAGACCCTCGACACCACTTTTTGGCCAGGTTAGAGGTTCACGATCCCGGGGTCGTTCGGTCTTCCGAATGGGTCCAGACCCGGGAATACAGTCTGGTACCGTTCTACTAGCGAGTCGTGGTTGTGGGCTGTGTCTCAAGACAGCGGCCACTGTCTGCAGCCTGAGTGGGTCCAGGTGTACACACTCTGCAAAGTTTTGATCTATACGTATAGCCGCATCCTCGGTTATGGACACTCCTACGTTCTATTACACTGATTAGTGTTTTGGGATTTCTATCTCCCCATCTTCTAAAACTATAGGTTGGGTTGTGAGAGCTACTAGTTCAGGAATAGGATCCGGCGTTGGCCGTTGAGATGGGAAGGATAGAAGCTTTCCCATCGACTCAAGAGGAGTTTCGGAGGTGAGCTTGACACGGAGCCCTGGAATGCCAGGGAGAGCCGTGGTGCTGTGATATTGTTGGGATGATGGAGATTTACTCTTTTGTTTGCTGTTGCTGCATAGGAAACCCGAGCTTGCTCCTTGACTACTTTTCACACCTTTAGCTTTAGGCCACTTAAATCTTGCATACGGTTGGTGACGTGAACCTATCCCATTCCTTGGGGATAGTTTGTGAGTGTGCAGGGTCGGACTTGGAGTGAGTTCCGAGTCTGAGGATTCCGTGAAGAAAGGGTTGCGATGCTTCGCTCAAGGATGCCTGTGGTGAAGATCGAGGATGAAGACGTGAAGCCCTAGCTACCGCTACGCAGGATTTCTACTTGTCGTTTAGCCCAAGGGGCTTGTACTAAAATCGTATACTGAGTTGTTTCGGATGTAATATATTTTATTTTGTTCTCTGTTTTCGATCTATGGAAATGATATTATTCTGTAATGAGTTCTGTACGTGATAGCTACTAATCCAGGGACTATCACAAGGGTACAGGGAGTCAGGTTTTTCTCACCGAAAACCCGGGTCGTTACAGTCCGGGTCGAACTCCTTGGTGTTGGCGAAGACTCGGTCCTTGATGAGAGCGTAGGCTTGTCTCTCGCGATCATTCCTCAAGTCGATTAAGGCGGCGTCGACGGCGTACACTTCCTCGGCTTGTGGCGTGGGTAGCTCTTCCTCTCCCTCCTCTTCACGGTCGGTTGACATTGGGCTTGGTGCAGCTTCGGAATGACGAGACGAGCTCCCCCCGTCACGTGAACGGCGTGAGCGAGTCAACTTCCGGAATGCGCCGGAGGCCCAACTCATCTTGCACAACGATCGGACAACACGAGCAACTCGGTGATGGGTTAGTGAAACCGAATGAAATCCTTACCGAGTTTGCTCCACCAATGATCAATATTTCAGCAGCACTTGGAGAGAATACTTGGCACCTCAATCTCGAGCGAGAAATCCACGAAAACCAGAGAGCAAGAGCAAGAGAGGGAGAGAGTGATGCAATGGGTGAAGACACCCCTCAAACCCCCTGGTATTTATAGGCAATGAAGCCGAGCACCGAGACATGGGCCGTGTGCAACGGCTAGGAGCCGTTGGAGGAAGGGGGGCCGAGGTAGCCGTTAGGCTGGGTCGGCCGACCTGTGGGGTCGGCCGAACCCACCTCGGGTCCGCCCGCCTCCAGCTTTTTGCAACGGCTCTCTAACGGTCATGTGTTGGCCTGCCAAGGTGTCCCGGTCCAGACTTGCCCAAAAACTTGCTCAAATGAATTTTAAGGATTTTTTTCTAAATCAAAATTGTATTTTCAGAAATTTTTATTCGAAAAGGGAAATTGGCTAGAAGAATTCTAGCATGCAGATGCAAGAATGGAAAATTCAAATATGCATTGGGTAAAATTAAATTAAATTTTGAAAAGGGAAATATGAGATAACTTACAAATTTTACCTTTTGGCGAAAGGACTCATCATTTTAAGTCAGAGAGCGGGACTTTTCTCGGTGATCAGTTCCACTCGTCACCCCACTCCCGAGAAGTAGAGGGGTGTGATCTCTGTACCTCCCGCCACACCTTCCGTATTTTCCTTGATTTTCTTGGTGCGGCCAGAGGTTGCGTGAGCTGGGGTTGTGGCTCCGTCCATCCCCAAGTTCGTTCATCATTTCCTTGCACTGAATAGCATTGCTCTTCTGTTGGTCGAAATCGGAACATCAAGTTCTTCTTCCCAATGCGAAAACGGATGGTCCCATTTTCCACATTGATCCTTGCCCGAGCGTCACTTAGGAACGGCCTCCCAAGAATGAGTGGCATTTCCGCATCATCTTGCATATCAAGGACCACGAAGTCTGCGAAGATGCAGGAACCTTGGACAAATACCAGTAGGCTTTCCACAATCCCTTTCGGATACCAGATCGATGCATCAGCAAGTTGAACTGTCCTCGAGGTTGGAGTAAGAGCAGGATATCCCAATCTTTCGAACATTGCCTTGGACATGAGGTTAACACTCGCGCCAAGATCACAGAGAGCATTCCTGATTTTCTGATAGTATATTGTGCAAGTGATAGCCGGATAACCAGGATCTTTCCTGTGCACAATTGCTGAAGATTTCCATGGATCAAGAACCTGCTGTATGGGTCTCCCTGCATAGTCAGCAGCTCGTGCCCTCCCAGATGGCTTACCCCATCTGGTGGACACTGCACAAACATTCTCACAAGAAGACATGGGTTGCCCCGGAATCTTCCCATCTGGTGGACACTGCACAAACATTCTCAGAAGGAACCAAAGCAGCTAACTGAGCCATCTGGGTTTCTATCATTTTGTTAAAGCTCAGCTAGTTCTTAAGAACAGAAGAAAGGCTATCAATTTTAACGTTAAGGCTTTCCAAAGCCTTATCATAGGCAGCTGTTTTCTTATTAAAACCATCATTAATCTTAGCTTGCCCGAAAACCAGATCTCTCAGGGAAGGTTGGTTTGGATTGAAAGAATTACCTTGATTACCTCCCTGATAATAAGGGCGTGATTGATTCCACGTTTGACCTCCTTGTGGACGATTACCATTGTTGTTGCCGTTCATGTACATCACGTCCTCCTGGGTAGTAGGGCAGTAATTCCCGAAATGCCCAGTGTCACCACAGACTTCGCAGGTCATGCGAGCATCCATAGCTTGAGTAGTGATGGCCATGGCAGCCTTCTCATTGGTAAGAGCATCCATTCTCTTCATGAGTAGGTCCATCTTGGCGTGCAACATATCCGCTTCCTTGACGGTATGTGTACCCCTCTGATGTGGCTGGAGTCGATCATCACTCCACCCTTGGTTGGAGACCATCTTCTCAATAAGTTTAGTTGCTTCAGTGATAGTGAGAGAGAAGAAAGCCCCTCCACCAGCAGCATCTATATGGCCCCGGGCTGTCAGAGTCAGCCCATTATAGAAACTCCGCGGAATAAGCCAGTTGTCCATCCCATGATGGGGACAAGCCAGGATGTACTCCTGAAGCCTTTCCCAAGCTTCTGGAATGGTTTCATTTGCTGCTTGCTGAAAGCTTGAAATTCTCCCCCGGAGGGCATCGCTCCTGCCCAACGGAAAGAACTTCGCGAGGAACGCTACTGAGCACTTCGCCCAGGTGTCCATATCCGCACGGTTCACATAGAACCACTGCTTCGCCTTTCCCAGAAGTGAGAATGGAAACAGTCGCAGACGAATGGCATCTTCCTCCACTCCTCATATAGTGAAGGTACTGCACAGCTCCAGGAACTGTTACAAGTGGGCGCTCGCATCTTCATTGGGCTCCCCACAGAATGGGCTAGCCTGTACCATCATAATGAGGCCAGTCTTGATCTCGAAGTTTCCGTTCCCGGTGTTGATCTCGGGGCCAGTGGGCACCTGATCAGCAGAGGGAGCAGAGTACTCGCGAAGAGTCTTCTCTTGATTGGCCATGGAAGTTGATGCAGATGGCACAAAGGAAGCTGGGTTGACTTCCGTACGTACACACTGGGGAGAACCGAAATGAGTTCTAGCTCTCCTTACGAGTGACTCAGGATCTTCAGTGAAATTCGGCGGTAAGTCGAAACCAGTCATACACTACCTGTCTTCATCATCGATAGACAAAGAAGACATTCAAAGTTAGCCTGCATTGAGAACTGTTTTATTCCTGTTATGATTATAATCATTACAAAATGTTGACATGTTATCCTTAGCCTTCCCCGGCAACGGCGCCAGAAATGCTTGTTGGCATTTCTTAACGTCGATGCTAAGTTATGAGTTCCTAGCAACGATGCCAGAAATAACCAAATGGTAATCCTAACGATTACAAGAGTCTGCAAGCACACGGAAATACCATTGTAGCATTTCTCCAAAGGAGTATTCCAAAGGGTATCGAATCCAAGGAAGGCTGGGCGGATTAACAAGTTCAACACTATTGCAAGGAGTATAAATCATAGACAGGAACAAACCAGACACTCAAGTACAGGGGTAAGGTATAATAGATAAGAGGGTAGTGTGAACACACAAACACACTCTCTCTAAAGGTCCTAGGCTTAGGAGGCAACATACGAGTTAGTTCTAGGTTCTAAAGTACTAAACACACAAAGTTAGTCAGACGAGTTAGATACACACTAGCATTGCATGATTGCTGGCTCAAGCACCCAGGTACAAACGGGGAGCTAACCACCCACTTCGCTTACGCACGACTTCGGTTGTTAGACTTTAGACTCCTACGGCGTATCCGAACGTGGGGGATTCCAGAAGGGTCCAACGGCTATCACCACCGCGGCCTACCCCAAGACAAACTGTGGGATACACTCGTAAGCAACGTAGCTACGCAACCCAAGCACCACGCTTACGTTGTTAGCAGGACCCTGACCGGCCCGGGCTATTGTGACCTAGGTTAGAGCCGCCAGATAAACCAGCCAATTACACCGAGTACCGTAGCTTAAACACGAACTTCATGCAACACGAACATGGGATCTAACTAGATCAAACTAGGCTAAGTACACAAACGGATTTGTGCTTTCCTATGTCTATTCAACATGATCAAAGGGTCGTGTTCGTGATGAACACGAGCCTCTAACTTATGAACAAACACCGAAAACATGTATAAGTCACTCGTCAACTAGATCGAAAGGCCTTGTTCATCAAGAACAGGAGCCTCTAAGTGATGAACGAGCGAAGAACACATGAACAAATCACCCATGTATACAAGCACAACTTTATATAAAATAGCTGAATAACTGAAGTAGATCAAATTCATACAATAAAATAAAGATACAAGAGAACTCATACCTAGATCCCAAAGTAGACTTGGAACTTGAAGTAGAACTACTCTAGCCTACCTCCTAGCCTTAGAAACCAAAAGTGAGAGAGGAGGAGTAAAGTGTGTTGGTAAGAAATGAACCCCCTCCCCTTCTATTTATAGGCCTGAGCACCGGCACAAGAAGGAGTGAAACACCCCGGGAACGGCCTTTAGGACCAATGGACAAGCGCCACATGGAAGCCCAGGATCAGCCGACCCTAGGTGGGCCCCACTCGGGGTGTGCTTCCTCGGGGTGGCTGTCCTGTGGGCCCTTAGGTCGGTCCCCGGTGTACACATGCTCTTGAGGCGGTTTAGGCGCTCTGGTGGGCCCATGGATCCATGTGAAGTCCATGTGTCACGCTCTGATTCGTCAGGGCTTGCCTCTCTTGGATTGGTGACATGGCATGCATGCGTGGCACATGAGGTGGCTTAGCTTGCATGCATGGCACCTGAGGTGGCAGCCACTCCTTTAGGTGACGTGGCATGAATCATAGAAGGTGAGTTTGCCACTTCTTTTATGCTTATTTTCCTGCAATCACATAATCTCCAAGGACAAGTGGAACTACATTATTCTTAACTAAAATGCATGTAAGAAATGCCTATGGCTCCTTTATTCATGAGTAAATTGACGGCTAAAGTAAGCACTTAATAGCCGTCAATACCGACGTGGGGCACCAGCGCTCCCCCAATCCTTGCACCGTCACGACTCCAGCTCTTGATGCCCCCCACGGAGCTCATGCTGCGGCGCGGCGTCCCTGCAGGTCGCTCCACCATCCTACCCAAGATGCGGCTTGGCGAGCTCTTGGTCGACGCCGCCGTGGACCGCCGCTCCAGGGCACAAAGGAGGAGACCAAAGCTGAGCAAGTAGGAATAGGATCGGCGGTGGAGCTCAGCTTGGATTGGAGCTGTTGCATGGTGGAGGAGAATCGAGAGAAAAAGGAGTGCGTTGGTGCTTTACTTGGTGGCTCTGGACGTGTGAGGGATCTCAGGAGGATGGTTGGATGGGGATGACCAGGTAGCAGGAACTCTGGAGAAGTTGCTTGTTCTTGCGATGGATAAAGGATCAAGAATGGTGTTTGATGCTGCTGCTTGCTACAACAGGGAGGTGGAGACGCCGAAGGGAGCAAGCACGGAAACATGCAGTGGTGGTAGTGGAAAACTTTGCCAAGTGGATCGAGGCGAAAGAAATTCAGACAATAACTTTGCAGACAATACAAAAAATTTTCTGGCAAAACATAGTGTGCAGATTTGGGGTCCCGTACGAGCTGATGGTCGACAATGGAAAACAATTTGACTGCATAGACTTTCGCAAATTTTGCTTCCATCTAGGTACCAAGCCTTGCTTCGCTTCGGTATATCACCCTCAGTCAAACGGTGTAGTAGAAAGGGCCAATGGCATCATATTCACAGGCATCAAGAAAAATATCATAGGTCTGCCAAGAGGAAAATGGGTCAAAGAACTGCCAAGTGTAATATGGTCCCACAACACAACAGAGCCGAGAACAATGAAGTCTACACCACTTCGCTTATTGTACGGTGAAGAGGCAATGGTTCCCGAAGAGATAAAGCTGGGCTCGTTAAGAACCAAAGAGCAACCAGAGGACGGGCAAATGAATATGGCACTTGATGTGGCAAAGTTGCAAGCGTTGCAGAACATTGAGTGTTATCAAGACAAACGCGAAGGTGGAAAAATAAAAAGGTCGCTAAGAACAGCATAAGAACGGGAGATATGGTGCTAAGGAAGAAACCAAGGGGTGTAGCAAAGTTGCAAGAGAAGTGGGATGGTTCGTTCTTGGTGACGGAGACAGGGCCAGGGGCTTATAGGCTACAAACGCTCGAAGGGGAAGAAGACCCTTACTCATGGAACAAGGATATGCTGCAGAAGTACTGGGTTTAAATATTCTTTATCTTATGTAATCTTGATTTTATATTATTTTTAGGTTTCTTTTCGGTTTCAAGTTTTTTTAATTTCATTTTCCAAAGGACAATGTATCCCAAAGTCGTACTCTTTTCCTCGCAGGGAGAGTCTTCGCCCGTGTCACCACCATGCGGCGAAGATGCGAGGTTTTTGACAAGGTTGTCTTCTTGTGTAATATCCCCTAGAGAAATATAACAAGGGCTCCCCAAAAATTAATCTGTGTGCATCGGTAAAGACCGAAGTGATGCAACTTAGAAACTTCAGAGTTGTCACTTTCGGCAAAGGGGAACAAGAGAAAAACTGGTTAAGTGAACATTTACGTTTTGCTTGACGAATGCAAAATGTAACGGGTTCATTTATGGCTCACAAGTTCACTGAGCAACCAAAAAGCCTTCAGTGGTTAAAGCGTGAAGCCCCTCAGTAATGTTGCATGGTTAAGTCGACCCCTAAGAAGGCGTGGTCGCAAAATCATCCACTTTTCTCAAGCAAAGAAGCCTTCGACGACTTATGCGTGAAGCAAATTGCGAGGCAGGGCTGACGAGCCACCTCAGGTTCCAAAAAGCCTTCGACGGTGAATGTGCGATGCACGTAAAACCATCGAGTGGTGAATCGCTAAGGAAAAGGAAGCATTGCTTAGTAAAAAATCTAAGTCCCAAATAGTAGAGATTGAAAAGGAAACTAGGGGGAGACACTTTTCAAGTGTAGTTCCCTTTTTCAATCTAAGAAGTTTCAAAAAACCGCGGGGGTTTTCTAGCAGTAGAATCACATCGATATTTTCGTGGTGAAAGCATCATACAAGCATCATACAATCCAAAGTTGGTACACTTCGTTCCATACAAAAAAGAAAAATTACATGCTTGGACATTTATAATTAAATATATTCGTGCTTTGCTTCTTAGGTAAGATCCACAAACTTAGTCTTTGGAATAATCAGGGGACCGCTAAGGTTCGAAGATCCAGACGAAGTGGCAGCGTCACCAGCTATGCGTTGAGGCGCGGGTCCGTGTTCAAGAAAGTTTTGTGTCAACTGTTGAAACACTAAAAAAAATCCTATGATCCATGAAGAAATTCTCATGACGTTTTCAGATTTCGTCACAGATCACACTGCATTCATGACAAATAGTCAGATTTCGTCATAGATTCGCAGTGCTGGATATGAAGCCCGATATTGTGCCAATTTCATCATAGTTCATCACAGTTCACACTACATCCATGACAAATAGTCAGATTCCGTCATAGATTCACAGTATTGGATATGAAGCCCGATATGAAGTCCAAACACTATGACGTTGTGCCAATTTTATCATAATCCGACCCACAATGTGTTTCATCATTTTGTCATGATCAATAAATTAAAAAAACTTTCATACAATGTGTGAAAATAATTAGAGATCATCACGATCAATAAACTTAAAATCTAAATTTTAAAACTTTTTCTAAAGCATAAAATATTATATATTCAGTATATAGATATACCTATCTAAAGGCAAACAAAATTGGATTTCCGTTTTATGATTTTTTTTTAATTTACAATGATTTTCTAAATATTCAACAGAATTAAATAAAAAAAGCAAATATGTAACCGTTTTTTAAATCATGCATAACCAGACTAGGGATGTGGACGGTTTCAAAGGTTGAATGATGTGCTTTGTTTGGTTATGAAGTTTAGGGATGAAAACCGGACTTTCGTGAAAATTGAGGGACCTAAACAATACTTTTCCCCTTGAAACTCACACCTCCCTCTCCCAGACTTCCACGGAAATTGAGGGACTTAAATAGGACTTTTTCCCTTGGAATCTCACACCTCCCTCTCCACAAGCCTGGGCCAAATGTGCTTTGTCTGGTTATGAAGTTTAGGAATGAAAATCAGACTTCTGCGAACATTGAGAGACCTAAAGAGGACTTTTTCCCCTAGGAAACCCGCAGAAATTCATTTAATTGATGGAAAATAGCAAATCTACTTAAAATTTCTTGAAACTCCTAAGTTACAACTTATATATTGTATTTTACAATAGAAAAATATTTTGAGGGTGTGTAAGATAATAATTTTTCAGGTTACTTCAAGGTGTCTTGATTAAGTTTTTTAAAAAATAGAAAAACTACTTTTTCGCATGAAAACTAGAAATCTAAACCTCCAAATACTAATAGGAGAGTAAGGGTGACGTTGTATCCAAATTTGAGGTGTCCATGGGGTATGAAAGTACTTGAGTTTGTACAAACTTTGAAGTTTAAGTTGAGTTGTATGGAACAATGTGATGGAACTATATAGTTTATGAACAATGTATACTCCAATTTTTAGAAAATCTTATGAAACTTTTTTTGTGAAGCTTGTACATCAATAAAATAATTCTACGCCAATTTACATAACTTTTGGAGAAGTTTTAGGTATTATTATCATTATTTTATAATGAGGTGACTAGTAGAAGTTTTAGTTTTCCCTACAAGTTAATTAAAAAACTCCTTTGATGCAAGATTGTGTTGATCGTATTTTTCTATCTTACGCGACCAAAACTCATCGAAAGAGACAGAAGGAAATCGAGAGTGAAATTTTCGCCATATAGAGTATTCATATATTTTCCTCTAAAAGACTTATAACTCCAACTCAAAAATCCAAATCAGTGCAAGATATGTTTGTACGACTTTGTGATTTCCAAGCCGTGTTGTATCTATGATGGTTTTAGATCATGGGTGGGATAAGGATTTGAGAATTTTCTCGACTTGTGTGAAAAGATATTCTTGTTAATACAATGTCGCTGGGTTGGTTTTACTCTCTGCAGAGTTTTTCTAATGGGTTTAGATAAAAAACTGGCCATGATTTCAAACAGTGAACTAGTACATTCTCCGCAATCAAGCATCTTTGACCACTAATATCCAAGTGAAAACATTCTTAGATATGGTACATTAATAAGTGGATGTCAATTCATTAAAATAAGAACCCCCATATATCTTTTTTTATAAAAAAGAATCGTCATGAGCCTCTGTGACCTCACATAGCCAAACCGCATAACTGTTATGGACAATGTTGTTTGTTGTCATACTCCCTCCGTTCTAAATTATAAGTCATTTGGCTTTTTTAACCCCGCGTTTGATCACTCATCTTGTTCCAACAAATTGTGTAAATATAGTTAAATTTAAATCATTCTTTAAAATTTTATTAGTAAAGAAAACCACAATAAAAATATGATATTTGCATATTTTTTGAATAAAATGAGTAATCATACTTGAGGTAAAAAAAGTCAAGCAAAGTATAATTTTGAACACAAGAAGTATAATTTTTCAACATGCCTTTTTCAGAGTAGATGTGTCAACTAACACTTATGTACACATTTTATATAACTGCAAACAGCACATGAAAAAGGAAAGTAATTTTAAAAGATAAAGCTCATCGGTACGAACACGTGACCGTAAGAATCACCTAAATCAGAGGTACGAGTAAAAAGTAAGAACTATTTTAAGATCTAAGGACTAGATTGTAAATAGAACAATTAAAAAGTCATGGACTAAATTTTGAATAAAATGTTGTTCATATTATTTTGTAACGGTTTGTTTTACTTTTCTTATATTATTGATTTACACAACAAGATATAAATAAATAATATAACAAACAATGACAAAATAGTATAATGAACATTTTAAAAGATAAAGCTCATGTTATGAAAGCGTGACCACAAGAATCAACTAAATCGGAGGTATGGGCAAAATGTTATAATTATTTTAAGATCTAAGAACTAAATTATAAATTAAAATCACCCATCAAAACCGTCCGATGGCCAAATTTGAACGGTTTTGATAGATGGATGGCAAAAAATACCCGTTTTTGGAGTTTGATGGCCAAAACTAAACTTCGACAAGAGTTGGATGGTGAAAATGATCTTTACTCTAAGATGAGTAATCAAACTTGTTGTCAGAAAAGTCAACCAAAGTACAATTTTGAATGCAAGGAGTAAAATTTTTCCACATGGCTTTTTCAGCTTACGATATTGAGAGAGTACAGGTGTCAACTAACACTTGTGTACACATTGTACACATTTTATATAACTTCAAACAACACATGAAAAAGGAAAGTACACACATATCAGCATAATCTTTATCTGTTTGCTACACAGGCTGAACTGTGGCACCAATATATATCATTTAATACACCCGCCGTAAAATAATTGGCCACATTAGAAAACTTTTGCATGATCCAAGGCTTTCTTCCCATCTAGTTTGTTTGAGAGATGATGCTTAATATAATCTGCCACACTCACTGTCTTGTACAACACCTTTTCAGTTGTAGAACCCAAAACCGGTGAAACTACTCCATCAAACTTTGGATTGTGGAATGCCGATACAGATAATCGTTCCATATGAGAATTAATAGTGACCCTATGCTCAATGCTCTTGTACTTTCCGTTTGTCATAATCTGTAGTAAAAACAGAAAATATCCATTGCACAAGGTTATACTATAGAGAAATATGCATGGGTTCAAACATGCGTAGAGTCTGTGTTCATCTTTTTAGCAATACAAACATGAACGAACCTAATAAAATCTTATATATAAAAAATATAATGAGTTGCTTTTTCCTTTGTAGAAAGATCATAATTATGATTACTGAACCATGTATACAAAATCACGTTAATATGTGTTACTTGTAAGGTTGTTTCTTTTGGTATATTCGTACCTCAAGGAGGTCCCCAACATTCACCAATAATGCTTTAGGGTTTGGTTTCACAGGGACCCATGCACCATGCCTTCTTATTTGAAGTCCATTGACTGAATTAACTTCTGTAAGGATGGTAAAAAAAGATCCATCTGAATGGGGAGAGAATCCCAAAACCTTTTCTGGCATTGACATGCATGGAGGGTAGTAATTCATCCTCAGAACTTGCACCACATATTTGTCATTCATCAGTTCAGGTTCAATATTTAGCAATTTTACAAAGATGCTTGCAATAGAATGAGCAAGTTTCTTCAATTCAGCAGAGTAATCTTCAACAGATTTCCTGACAAAATATACACCACCTCAGTTATTGTGAAGTACTTATTTCCACATATATCGAGTTCACAAATAACATATATCGAGTTCACAAATAATCAGTGAATGTTGATTTATCATTTCTATGCTAAACACATATGCTTATAAGATCAAATCACTATATTAAACAAACATCCTAAAGTCCTAATCAATATCCATGCTTTTTATGCTGACCTGAAAGTAAGAGGTTGAGCAGGCCAAAGTTTCATTTCACGGGCCTCAGGAGGCTGTGCAATAATGCAAAACATGTCTGCCCAGTCAAGCTTTTGATCTTCGGAAACAACATATGCTTGACCATAACCTTGAAGATCACCTAGGCGTTGTGCGTAAGCATTCTTCACATCAAGCGGCAGCTTAAAAAATTCCTGTATATCATGTTTTACGTTCATGATAACCTCTTCTGGCACTCCATGATTTAGAACCTGTAAATTGCAACAAACAGTTGAACATTCTTGATTGAGTAAAGTGAAGTTCCGTCAGGAAAAAAGCAAAGTAATTTTATAGCAGTCGTTTTCTAACCATGTATTCAGGATATAACGAACCAGTAGTAAGCAGGTACCACAGTAACTTGTTTTTTAATTAGGATGATTACCGAAATATAAACAATAATTTCTGACTCTGTACTGGTTAGGCGATTATCTTGCCACCAGGTACCTAATTAAAGCTACTGCGCCCTATTAACAATGATTTGATTCTTGAGTGACCTACCTGAAAGAAACCCCACTCCTCACAAGCAAAACTTAGCTTTGCAGCTTCTTCTTCCCAAGACTCTGGGTTGAAAAGTCTCCCAAGGTCAACCACTGGAAGCTCGTCCGAGTGCTCTTCGAGGACCGCATCCTGGTCGATGTCTGGCCTGATGTACTTCTCGAGTGCCTCAGCAGTTAGCTCATCAAAGTTGCAAGCCGCGAGGGCCTGCACATTCCTGACGGCTATGGTCGTGGCTACCTGTGATACTCTCCTTTCGCTGGCCATAACGACTTGCACCGACACACAAGAACCCAAGGCTCAATTAAGATTGTTGCTTCTTTGTTCAGGCTTTCAGGGTTGGCACCACTAAGATGTATACTTGGTTGTATATAAGTTACCGTACATGTAATAAGTATCTTCTAGCCAGAACAAGGTGCGAGGATTCCTAGAGTCAGTGTTCCAAAGGTGCTCTGATCTATGTTCTTGGACTGATCGAAATGCTGGAAAAAAGAACGGCCGGCGGCTAACAGGTTGATTAAACAAGAATACGTCAAACTAAGTCACTAACACACATAGAGTAGATTAGAACTCGACTAATCAGGGACGGAACTGCCTTGGGGAGAAAAGAGAGTAGGAGTAGAGATTAAATACATGAAAAAGAGCATGTTATTGGTTCATTCAGTAAAATTTCAGTGACGGACATATACCGAAATTATTAGGCCGATAAGATTAGGTAGGGTTCATCATCAGCAAGCTGAATTATACAAAGAGAATGTCTTCAATCGATAGTTTTGGTATTTTTCTTGAACGAATCTTTCGATATTGTATTACCCGCTTGATAAGATTTAGTATTGAGTTAATATATACATCTATCTAAAGTTGTATTGTCCTGTTCTTTTCACATAGACACATAATATTCCTCCCTATTATAAGTATGAAGATGCCATAATTCCTTTTCTAAACTTTCGAATGCTGATCTGATCTAGGAGTATGTGTTTGGATACAACGATGCTAGAAACAAGAATAGCCGGCGATTATCAGAAGGATTACTGTCTTATTGTCACACTAAGCCACTTATTTTAGAAGTTGATCAACCAGGGACGTTACTTCCTTGGGGAGTAGTACACACTACTAGAGTATCGACTATATTTCCTAGACCTTAAAGTGCATTAGTACCCGGTATTTTTGCACCCGGTACTAATGAATGCATTAGTACCGAGTGGGAAAGGAGGGCCCCGACACACCCCTTGTGAGGGACAATTAGTACCAGGTGGGGGTTAGGCTCGGTACTAATGTGTCACATCAGTACCAGGTCATAGCTATGCCCGATACTAATGCTACATCCCCCTTTACATACCAGGTGGAGTCATGACCCGGTACTAATAGGTGTCCATTAATACCGGGGTCATCCCTCACCCGGTACTAAATGTTGCAGCCGGGCTGTCCCTCCACCTCCTTGTTTATCTGCAAAAGCTCCCCTCCTCACCTGTCAGACTCTCTCTCTGACTTATTCCCCTCTCTCTCATGGGGCGAGCGGCGGGCGGGCGGAGACTAGTGCCTGGTCGGGGAGCGGCGCGGCCTGGAGGCTGGCGCGCTCGGTGGCTTCTCGAGGACAACGCGCGCGGCGGCGCCTGGAGGCCTGCGCACTCGGATTCATTTGGTGGTATAACATGGGAATATCAGCACCAATTTTTCATGGAGACCTTCATTATCTCAGCATGCAAAATTTGAAAACAGAGAAATGCACAAATCTTCTGAGGAACTTAGGTTTCATTCAGATCTTCAAAAATTGATGTGGATACTGTAAAGATTCACAATCACGTACAGATGTAGTCCTTTCGGTCATACTATTTATCTGGTAATAAGAGTTTGGTTCTAGGGTGCAAAAAAGTTTGCCGAGGGAATCTTGCATGTATGGAGTACTAAATAAAGTCTATTTGCAAAACCTTTTCACGTATGAGTGTAACTTTGCGCGACGAATCTAATGAGCATAATTAATCCACGATTTGCTACAGTGATTATTACATGTCCTGATTATTCGGAGTACATCAATACTCGCCTCTTGGCGGAATAACAGAAATAAGAGCCTACGCAGCGGTAGCTAGTCTTCAAAAGGTGTCTCCATCTTCAGGCATCTCCCACAGGCATCCTTGAGCGAAGCGTCGTGCCCCCTCAGTCGTACCATCCGTCGGCATTGTTGTCGTAGTCGGACTCGTACCCTGTAAGCTCAGGGGCTATTCCCAAGGATCGGGATAGGTCCACGTCACCAACCGTATGCAAGCTTTAAGTGGCCTATTTCTAAGGGGAAAAGAGTATCTCAAGGTAGTAGCAGGGTTTCCTATGCAGCAGCAGCAAAAATAGAGTAATATCTCCATAAGTTCACCATATCCCATATCTCTCATCCACATACGGATACATCTGGTTACCCAGATCACCGTCACCATCACCTATCTCCATCTAGGGTCGGTGCGAGAACTCCCACTCCTCGCACCTCAATGGTTGCACCCGGATCCGCGAGGTAGAGGGAGCAACTCTCCTCTCCCCGAATACAACCACGGCTCACCAATCACGCTCATCCTATAAGGGGGAGGTAGAAATCCCAAAACGTAAGAGTCGGAGAAACAACGGGCATGTCCATAACCGAGGACGCGGCTATACGTATAGATCTAAACTCTGCAGAGCGTGTACACCAGTACCCAACTCGGAATAGCCACTGTCTTGGTTGAGAGGTTGTACACAGCTGGTACTTCCCGAGACTTTAGCGGCTCGAAGGTGATCTTCATTCCCTTCGGGTGCATCAAGGTTACTTGTCGGGGTGAAACCTCCTGTGCTGGGCCTCGACGCGCTCTGCTGCGGGCGGTTGTAGCCACCACCCTGCTGCTGGTAGTTGCTCCTTCCTCCTGGGTATGGTGCACGGTTCCCTCCGAAGCCTCGTCCGGGTTGGTTGTTCCCCGGGCGGTAGCTCCCGCGGAGCAGGTTGCTCTGTCCGCTCCTCGGCCTCTGGAAGGATCGGTCGCCATGGTCCCGATCTCCGAACCTCTTCTTGCCCTTCATGCGCTCCTCATGCCCCCTGCATTCTTCCTCGAGCGCGATAGCCCTGTTCACCAGGTGGCGAAGGGACTTGTGCTCGCTGGCCTTCAAGCTCTGGCGGAGACCATGGTGCAGGCCTCACAGAAACCAGAACTGCTTCTTGTCATCGGTGGTGGTGTCGTCAGGGGCATAGCGCATCATTTTCATGAAGTGCCTCTCGTACTCCTCCACCCTCATCGCACCTTGAGTCATGGTGCGGAACTCCTGAGCCTTCTGGATCATGAGTTCCTTCGGCAGGTACTGCTCACGGAACACCTCAAAGAACTCCAGCCAGGTGATGAATGCTGGGTTCAGGTGAGTCTCGGAGTAGTTGTCCCACCAAGACTTGGCAGGACCCTCGAGCTGGTGGACGGTGAGAGCGACACACTCCTCGTCAGTGTAGGCGGTGAGGTCGAGCTTTGTCTCGATCACGCGGAGCCAGTCATCGGCATCGAGGGGATCGTCCGAGTAGCTGAAGGTAGGGGCCTTCAGACGGATGAACCTCTCGATCTTCTTGGCGAAGTCCTCCTCCACCGGGGTGTTGCGGTTCCCACCGACTCGGTTCTCGACGGCGTCAGCCATCCTCTGCATCAGCTGTGTCTGCAGGGCCATCACCTCAGCTAGGTTAGGCGGTGGCGGTGGAGGTGCTCCTCCACGGCCACGACCACGCCCACGGCCACGTCCCTGGGGAGCCGGGTGTGGCGCAGGCTCTCCTTCGGCTTCCTCCTCAGCGCCTTGTCCGATGGGCGGAGGCGGTGGTGGTGGCACCATATTGCCTCGACCACGTCCCAGGACAGGCGCGTGTCCACGTCCACGAGCGCGTCCACGTCCACGTACGGGAGCGCGGCCACGTCCACGGCCACGGACAGGCGGGGCTGGCGGGGCTTGCTCTTCCTCTGCAGCCTCAAAGCGTCCCAACAGACGTCCGGACCTCCTGATCGACATCTTGCTGAAAAACACGACCAAGGGTACAGAAAAACCTCAGATACGTCTCGCACCAGCAAATTGAGTCTGATATACAATCACGAAAATATTTCTACTAATATAAATCCTACACTCAATGAGAAGAAGCAATAAGAACTAACAACTCCATTAAGACCAAACAACCAGCATCCATTAAGAGTACATAAGTTCCCTCGAGGCTGACTCAAGCCTTGGAGGTCACACACATCAACGATCTAATATAGCGTTACAAGATCTCAAAAGGGTGTGCACATCTAGTAGTGAAAAGACTCATAACTCAACATGCACCGGAACAGGCTCTCGGCTGCATGGAATGACTCTTGGAGACTACCTACCTTAGAACTCTACTCTTAAAAGCATGCTCAAGCTTCGGCACGCTACTCGAAACGGGACTTCTTGTACCTCACTGGGTAACGGTCCTCATCGGGGAAGTCCTTGGGGAACATCCGCGACAGCCTGGAGTGAGCGGCCCTCACCTCGTCGGTCTCAACCGGAATGGCCATGTCGGCCAGGGGACACAGGTGAAGCTTGAGGGCGGATGGGTGGAGCCTGAAGGTCTCCTTGCGGATCGCCCGCTGACGCTCGGGGGGTAGCAGACTGTTGAGCTCCTGAAGCTCGTCCACCCGAAGTGAGTCAGCGTCCTCCCAAGTCTTCAGCATCCGCTTGCACTTGTCCAGCAGGAACACGGAAGTCCTGGTGAGTGCGGCGATGTTGGCGGTGTTGTTGTAGTGGTCCTCCACGAGCTCTGTCACTCTGGTCTTCTCACGAACCAAGTTGCGCCCCTGGGCAGCGAACTGGGCATCCTTCTGGTCCAGCTTGGCGAAGAGACGGGTGAACCTAGCCTCCTGTTTGCGTAGATCCTCCTGAGCGTAGATCTTCTCCTCTCGAGCGGTCACCCTCTCAGCCTCAGCCTGAACTGCCAAAGAGTTGGCGTGGCGAAGTCCTCGCTCGAGCTGCTCAACTCGCTGGCGAAGGGTGAGGTTCTCCACGAGCAGGCTCTGGGTGCGGGGCTGAAGCTCCTTCAGCTCCAGAGTGGTGTACTCCAGTCTGCTGAAGAGTCCACTCGTCTGCTCGCTCAGTCGGCGGGCGTGAGTGTCGAGGTCCACGAGGTAGCTCCCAGTGGTGACGAGCGTGTCGTCGGCCTCACGTAGAGGTCCCTGAACAACCTCCTCCTCGTAGAGTGCTGAAGGGTCTGGCAGTCCGTTCACGATCGGAGCCACTCTGTAGTAGTCCTGAGGGATCAGCCTCAGGTCTCCAGTCCTGTAGACGTCGCGGTACCTAGCCAGCAGGTGGCGAAGTACGTGGCTGCAGGCGGTGTCCACAGCGTTCCTGACGTTGAGTCCAGTGCTGTGCTCGAGCATCCTGGGGAAGCCTGGAAGTGCCGGGTGGAGTAGGACGGCCACCGTGCAAAGCACTAGTGGTCCCGACAGCGTGCGGACGTCCTCAGCGCGGTAGGTGACGTGCGTAGGGGGAATCCCCAGCCTGAGGACGACCCTATCAACCCAACGGGCGAGTCCCTCCATGTGCTCCGGGAGCAACTCCACCTCCTGACGAGCCATCTCCTGTGACACGGAAGAAATTTCTAGTTAGCGCAGGAGAGATAGAACTTTTCAAAAGAAGGATAAGTTTTGTGATATAAGTCAAGAATGGTATATAGCAAAAGAGTTTCGTTTAGAGTCCTAATTTCTAACGACCATTTCTAAGGGCACGTGCTACGGTCAAGTATGGCTTTGATACCATCTGTAACGCCCTGGGTTTTCAAAATCGGAAAACCCAGCATTCTGT
Source organism: Cenchrus fungigraminus (assembly GCA_036936925.1). NCBI lineage: Eukaryota > Viridiplantae > Streptophyta > Magnoliopsida > Poales > Poaceae > Cenchrus > Cenchrus fungigraminus. The sequence goes on along the minus strand of CM072774.1, from coordinate 26,287,179 downwards.
CTCGTGATAGTCCCTGGATCAGACGCTATCACGCACAGGCATTCATCACAGATAAATAACACAGTCATACATCGAAATAAAGCATCAGAGTACGAATAATAATCTGATTATTACATGTCCTGATTATTCGGAGTACATCAATACTCGCCTCTTGGCGGAATAACAGAAATAAGAGCCTACGCAGCGGTAGCTAGTCTTCAAAAGGTGTCTCCATCTTCAGGCATCTCCCACAGGCATCCTTGAGCGAAGCGTCGTGCCCCCTCAGTCGTACCATCCGTCGGCATTGTTGTCGTAGTCGGACTCGTACCCTGCAAGCTCAGGGGCTATCCCCAAGGATCGGGATAGGTCCACGTCACCAACTGTATGCAAGCTTTAAGTGGCCTATTTCTAAGGGGAAAAGAGTATCTCAAGGTAGTAGCAGGGTTTCCTATGCAGCAGCAGCAAAAATAGAGTAATATCTCCATAAGTTCACCATATCCCATATCTCTCATCCACATACGGATACATCTGGTTACCCAGATCACCGTCACCATCACCTATCTCCATCTAGGGTCGGTGCGAGAACTCCCACTCCTCGCACCTCAATGGTTGCACCCGGATCCGCGAGGTAGAGGGAGCAACTCTCCTCTCCCCGAATACAACCACGGCTCACCAATCACGCTCATCCTATAAGGGGGAGGTAGAAATCCCAAAACGTAAGAGTCGGAGAAACAACGGGCATGTCCATAACCGAGGACGCGGCTATACGTATAGATCTAAACTCTGCAGAGCGTGTACACCAGTACCCAACTCGGAATAGCACCCGGACGGTGTACGGCCGACCGAGCCTACCCTACCGGGCGAACACCTAGGAGTTACGGTTCCATCCTGCATCCGGGTCTCGATGCGGTCCCCCGCAGAAGACCACCCCAGAACTGTGAAAATGCCCCCGTGTGGCCACACGGGAGTCGCACTGAGAGGGTGGACTCACTCCCACCTCTCCCCCACTGATACCCCGCTATCCTGCTGGCAGGTATGGTACCGCACTTGCTAGGGTCGAACGGCCCTATCCCCACTCTCGGCGAGGTGGTGTGTACGAAAGTCCCGTGTAACAGGCGACCCACTCGGTTTCAGACCGGGGCGAGCTCATATCCTCCAAGTCATCACAAAATCCCCAACGCCTGTGCTCCTAAAACGGTGTACCCGCCATAGGTACCAACTCGGGCAACGTCCGAGAAGACGATCCCTGGCCCCCGATCCCAGATCAGGTTGTCTCGAGCTCACCCCCGCCAAAATATCCCAAAACGCCTTCTCCTGCCGGTTTTTCCCAACACACGCCAAGAAACTACCACAATAATCCCAACACATGCACAGCAAGCTCAGCACATCATCTAGCTTAAGTAAACAGTAGTAGGTCAATCAAGGACAAGTATGTAAAAGAGGCTATGCATGGGTTCATCATATCCATCTCTATGCATTAAATAAAGCACTAGCAGTTCTAAAATAGCCATGCCTAATGGGCATTCAAAGACGGTCGGGCGTGAACCTGGGTACGAGTGGTCGTCGTAGCTGAGGTCGTCGTCGTAGTCCTGGTTCAGCTCTCCGGCTCCGGCAGCTCCTAGAAGCGTATTTAAATAAATAAACTCGGCTACTAATAGCAATAAATCCAAGATAAAAAGCAAATAAGATCCAAAAAGAGGCAACCTCTAGTCTAGCACGAAGTTTGGATTTTTAGAAGATTTTCAGAAGAAGTTTCATATTTTTCAGAGCTAAAACGGATTTGTTATGATTTTCCGAAGATAAAATACATTCCTGAAATTAAAATACGCATATACATTAGCAACAACTTTAGGCCGACTACTAGCTAGCTCAAAAGGGCTTAAAGCTAGCTGCTAGATGGCTGCAGGGCGGCTACTGGCGCCGACGTGGCATCCACGGGGGCGGCTATAAGTCAGCTGCAGCCCACGTGGCTGCTGGCGTGGTCAGCCACACGAGATCCCGGCGGGATCTTCTGCGGCGCGGGTCGGTGTGGACTCTGGCGTGCCCAAGGCTGCGAGTGGCCGGCCGCACCAGATCCGGTTGATTGGCTACGGCCAAAACCACGTGTGCTCCCCCCCCGTGCACAAGGGAAAACCCCCTGGGTTTTGGGGTCCGCCGCCAGGTGCTCGACGCGGTGACCCAGAGGAACGGTGGCGCGGTCATGGGTCTGCCGACGGCGAGGAGTGCCCGGCTAGGTCAACTAACGGCAGCGAGGGGACGACAAGCGCTAGGGGCTCTCGCTTATGCATCAAGGGATCCGTCTTGGACAGAGGTGAGGTGTGGCGGCGTCGCGACAGGGCACGGCGGCGACGTGCCTGCGCGGGTGCTCGGCGGTGGTCACCGGCGAGCGCGTGTGGGTGTCCCTGATGCCCAGAAACGAGCGTGCGCACATCAGGTGAAACATGTTGACCCAAAAACTGGGGCTTTCGCCCCCTGTCCAGAAGTGCTCGGCCGTCACGGCCATGGTGGAGCTCGGGCGGAGCAGTGCGGCGGCGAGGGGTAGGCTCCGGCCGCGGGACTGCCCTGCGCGCGAGTGCGCGGTGACCGGGGTGGCGAGGTGGTTGTGAAAATGTGCAAGTGGTGGACGGGGAGTGCCTGTGCGCATGTGCACGTCGACGTGCGTACCGGCGGCGAGGTGCGCCAGAGCACGGCGGCGGCGGGGCGCGTGTCGGCGAGGTGTGGGTACGGAGCAAGGGAGGAACGCGGAGGCGCACGCGCGTGAGTGTGGCGACGGCGGCGGCACCTGCAAAAGATTCCCAGCACGGCACGAAGGCCGGCTTCACCAAGCGGCGTGCGCGGCGGTGCGGCGGCGGTGGCGACGGCGAACTCGCGTCCTGCCACGGCTCGAAGGCCGGGTCGACCACAGGTGGGCGAGGAAGGTCGGCCTCACCTCGGTGGCCACTGGCCGAAGTGCAGGCGTCGGTGAAGAGGACGGAGCGGGCTCGTCGGCGATGGGGAAGGCTGCGGCGCGGAGCAGAGGAAGCAGGGGAAGACGGTGTGCGCGGTGACAGCAGGTCCGGCTCCTCCTCTCGGACGGCTCCGGCGGCGACAACGGACGGCGTTCCCCCCGACGGCCTCCGGGCCTTCTCTTCTCCCCCCTTCTCCTTCTCCTCCGGCGGGCAGGGCGGTGTGGAAGGAGGGATCCTCCCGGCGGCTAGGGTTGGGAACTCCCCTGGGCGCGGCGGCGGCCTTCTTATAGGCGGTGAGCGGTGCGGGACGCGTGGACGGCGCGGATGCGAGGGCGGGGCGCGCGGCGGCATCGCGTCGGCGCCATGGCTGGCACGGGAGCGCTTTGGCGCGCGACGCCAGTGAAAGCGGAAAAGGGGAAGATGACGACGGCGACGTCATGGTGACGTGGGCATGACGCCACGCGGGGTCCCGTTCGTCAGCGACACGGTGCGGGCGCGGTTGGTGGGAGGCGGGCCGGCGGAAGTTGGGCCGCGACGGGCTGCTTCGAGGGAAAGAGAGAGGAGGTGCGGTGCACAAGGAAAAAGAGAAGAGGGTGGTTCGGCGGACTTCAGGACTTTGGGCTCGCGGCCCAGAAGCTATCCTCCCTTTACCTTTTCTATTTCTTTCCAACCCTTTTCTATTTTAGATTCAAATTTGAATGTAAATTCAAATTTGAAATCCCACTCAAATAAACTCCAAATAAAACCAAAAGAACTCCAAGTTTCTCACACTAACATTTTTATATTTCCTAGAAATTTTATTTAGCTCAAAATAAATCTAGGAATTAAAGGAGAGAAAAGGAAGACATCCTTAAATAAGTTGATAATCACTCAAATAATTCATCGAAAATTTTAAATCCACATTTTTATTAATTAACATTCCTCAATAAATTTGAGGGATGTTACAGACTCCCCCCCTCAAAAGAATCTCGTCCTCGAGATTAAGAAAATACCTCCGTCTCGAAGAGGTGCGGGTACTTCTCTCTCATGACAGACTCCTTCTCCCACATTGCCTCTCGCTCGGTGTGATTGCTCCACAACACTTTGCAGAGGCGTATGGTGGTGCTCCTGGTAGCCTTCTCGGCCCAATCCAGAATCTTCACTGGGTACTCCAAGTACTCCAAGTTGTCTTGCAGATCGATAGCATCGGTGGAGACATGCTTGTCAAGCTTCGGGTCTAGACACCTCCGGAGTTGCGATATGTGGAACACAGGGTGCACTCCGGCAAGGTCAGACGGTAACTCCAGCCTATAGGCAAGTTTCCCCACCTTTGCCACGATCAGGAAGGGTCCAACGAATCTCGGGGCTAGCTTCGCCTTCACGTGGAACCTCTTCGTGCCTCTAAGCGGTGACACTCTCAGGAAGACGTAGTCACCGACTTCGAAGGAGACATCCCTCCGCTTAGGGTCAGCGTAGCTCTTCTGTCTGCTCTGAGCTATCTTCAGGTTCTCTCTAACCTTGGCCACATTCTCCTCAGCCTCAAGAATGGAAGCAGGACCGAAGAAGATCCTCTCCCCCACCTCAGACCACATCAACGGGGTTCTACACTTTCTGCCGTACAGGGCCTCAAAGGGTGCCATTTGCAAACTCGCCTGATAGCTGTTGTTGTACGAGAATTCAGTGTAGGGCAGACTCTTCTCCCAATCATTGTTGTAAGTCAACACACAAGCTCTCAGCAGATCTTCTAGAACCTGATTCACTCGTTCAGTCTGTCCATCTGTCTGGGGGTGGAAAGCTGTGCTGTAGTCCAAGTGAGTGCCCATCGAATCGTGCAGACTCCTCCAGAACTGAGCTGTGAACTGGGCACCACGATCGGACACAATGGTGCGAGGTGCTCCATGCAACCTCAGGATATGCTCAACGTAGAGATCAGCCAACTGACTCACAGAGTACTTGTTCTTAACCGGAAGAAAGTGCGCTACCTTGGTCAAACGGTCCACTATCACCCAAATCGAGTCATTCCCCTTCTGAGTGCGGGGAAGACCTACCACAAAGTCCATACTGATATCATCCCATTTCCACTGAGGTATCGCAAGTGGCTGAAGTAGTCCGGCGGGTCTCTGATGTTCTGCCTTCACTCTCTGGCAAGTGTCGCATCGGGCAACATACTCAGCTATGTCTTTCTTCATATTCTCCCACCAGAACCGACACTTCAGGTCTTGGTACATCTTCGTGCATCCAGGGTGAATGGAATATCGAGATTCATGTGCTTCCTTCAGAATCGTCTTCCGGATATCCTCTCCACTGGGCACACATATGCGATTCTTCAACCATAACGTGTCTTGCTCATCAACGCGGTAGTCAGGGGCCTTGCCTCTTATCAGAAGATCTTTCACTTCCTCAATTTCAGGACACTTCTTCTGGGCTTGTCTGATCTGGTCTTCCAAGGTGTACTTTACCCTCAACTCGTTGAGCTGACCTTCCTCGATAATGTCAAGCCGCAATCGCTCCATCTCTAGGTACAACTCTGGCTGTTCCTTCTGCACCATTAGGTTGTTGCAGTAACTTCTTCGGCTCAAAGCATCGGCCACGACATTCACCTTGCCCGGATGATAGTGAATGTCGAGGTCATAGTCCTTTATCAACTCTAGCCATCTTCGCTGTCTCAAGTTCAGCTCTGACTGAGTGAAGATATACTTCAGGCTCTTGTGATCTGTGTAGATATCACACTTGTTGCCCATCAAGTAGTGCCTCCATATCTTCAAAGCATGAACAACAGCAGCCAACTCAAGGTCATGCGTCGGATAGTTCTCTTCGTGTTTTCGGAGCTGCCTTGAAGCATAAGCGATCACTTTGCCTTCTTGCATCAGCACGCAGCCAAGACCTTGCCTCGAAGCATCGCAGTACACCACAAAGTCCTTGTTGTCATCAGGAAGCGTCAACACAGGAGTTGTGGTGAGTCGGGTCTTGAGCTCTTGGAAACTTGCTTCACACTTCTCTGTCCACACGAATGGCGTGTTGTTCTTCAGCAACTCGGTCATCGGCTTCGCAATCTTGGAGAAGTTCTCGATGAAACGGCGATAATATCCAGCCATTCCGAGAAAACTCCTGATTTCTGTCACAGTCTTGGGTGTCTGCCACTTTGATACAGCTTCGATTTTTGAGGGGTCCACAGCAACTCCCTCTCCGGACAACACATGCCCAAGAAAAGCCACTTCTTCTAGCCAGAACTCACAGTTGCTGAACTTGGCATACAACTGATTCTGCCTCAGCTTCTCCAGCACAATCCTCAGATGCTCTTCATGTTCTTCTGCAGTTTCCGAGAATACCAAGATGTCGTCAATGAAAACCACGACAAACTTGTCCAACTCGTCCATGAACACCTTGTTCATCATATTCATGAAGTAAGCAGGGGCGTTCGTAAGACCAAACGATACAACAGTGAACTCATACTGCCCGTACCGGGTCACAAACGCGGTCTTGTAGATGTCCTCAGGGCGAATCTTCATCTGATGGTAGCCCGACCGAAGGTCAATCTTACTGAAGTACTTGGCCTTCCTCAACTGATCAAGCAGGTCATCAATGCGAGGCAATGGGTACTTGTTCTTGATGGTTACCGCATTAAGAGCGCGGTAATCGACGCACAGCCGTTGCGTCCCATCCTTCTTCGGCACAAACATCACCGGTGAAGCCCAAGGTGATGCACTCGGACGGATGTACCCCTTCTCACGGAGAGCTTCCAACTCCTCCTTCAGCGTTGCCAGCTCTAACTTGCCCATTCTGTAAGGACTCTGTGCCACGGGTGCAGTCCCTGGCACAAGGTTAATCACGAATTCCACGTCGCGGTCTGGTGGTAACCCCGGCAGATCATCAGGAAAGACATCGGGGTACTCACAAACCACTGGAACATCAGCCACTGTCTTGGTTGAGAGCTTGTACACAGCTGGTACTTCCCGAGACTTTAGCAGCTCGAAGGTGATCTTCATTCCCTTCGGGTGCATCAAGGTTACTTGTCGGGGTGAAACCTCCTGTGCTGGGCCTCGACGCGCTCTGCTGCGGGCGGTTGTAGCCACCACCCTGCTGCTGGTAGTTGCTCCTTCCTCCTGTGTATGGTGCACGGTTCCCTCCGAAGCCTCGTCCGGGTTGGTTGTTCCCCGGGCGGTAGCTCCCGCGGAGCAGGTTGCTCTGTCCGCTCCTCGGCCTCTGGAAGGATCGGTCGCCATGGTCCCGATCTCCGAACCTCTTCTTGCCCTTCATGGGCTCCTCATGCCCCCTGCGTTCTTCCTCGAGCGCGATAGCCCTGTTCACCAGGTGGCGAAGGGACTTGTGCTCGCTGGCCTTCAAGCTCTGGCGGAGACCATGGTGCAGGCCTCGCAGAAACCAGAACTGCTTCTTGTCATCGGTGGTGGTGTCGTCAGGGGCATAGCGCATCATTTTCATGAAGTGCCTCTCGTACTCCTCCAGCCTCATCGCACCCTGAGTCATGGTGCGGAACTCCTGAGCCTTCTGGATCATGAGTTCCTTCGGCAGGTACTGCTCACGGAACACCTCACAGAACTCCAGCCAGGTGATGAATGCTGGGTTCGGGTGAGTCTCGGAGTAGTTGTCCCACCAAGACTTGGCAGGACCCTCGAGCTGGTGGACGGCGAGAGCGACACACTCCTCGTCAGTGTAGGCGGTGAGGTCGAGCTTTGTCTCGATCACGCGGAGCCAGTCATCGGCATCGAGGGGATCGTCCGAGTAGCTGAAGGTAGGGGCCTTCAGACGGATGAACCTCTCGATGTTCTTGGCGAAGTCCTCCTCCACCAGGGTGTTGCGGTTCCCACCGACTCGGTTCTCGACGGCGTCAGCCATCCTCTGCATCAGCTGTGTCTGCAGGGCCATCACCTCAGCTAGGTTAGGCGGTGGCGGTGGAGGTGCTCCTCCACGGCCACGACCACACCCACGGCCACGTCCCTGGGGAGCCGGGTGTGGCGCAGGCTCTCCTTCGGCTTCCTCCTCAGCGCCTTGTCCGATGGGCGGAGGCGGTGGTGGTGGCACCATATTGCCTCGACCACGTCCCAGGACAGGCGCGTGTCCACGTCCACGAGCGCGTCCACGTCCACGTACGGGAGCGCGGCCATGTCCACGGCCACGGACAGGCGGGGCTGGCGGGGCTTGCTCTTCCTCTGCAGCCTCAAAGCGTCCCAACAGACGTCCGGACCTCCTGATCGACATCTTGCTGAAAAACACGACCAAGGGTACAGAAAAACCTCAGATACGTCTCGCACCAGCAAATTGAGTCTGATATACAATCACGAAAATATTTCTACTAATATAAATCCTACACTCAATGAGAAGAAGCAATAAGAACTAACAACTCCATTAAGACCAAACAACCAGCATCCATTAAGAGTACATAAGTTCCCTCGAGGCTGACTCAAGCCTTGGAGGTCACACACATCAACGATCTAATATAGCGTTACAAGATCTCAAAAGGGTGTGCACATCTAGGTGTGAAAAGACTCATAACTCAACATGCACCGGAACAGGCTCTCGGCTGCATGGAATGACTCTTGGAGACTACCTACCTTACAACTCTACTCTTAAAAGCATGCTCAAGCTTCGGCACGCTACTCGAAACGGGACTTCTTGTACCTCACTGGGTAACGGTCCTCATCGGGGAAGTCCTTGGGGAACATCCGCGACAGCCTGGAGTGAGCGGCCCTCACCTCGTCGGTCTCAACCGGAATGGCCATGTCGGCCAGGGGACACAGGTGAAGCTTGAGGGCGGATGGGTGGAGCCTGAAGGTCTCCTTGCGGATCGCCCGCTGACGCTCGGGGGGTAGCAGACTGTTGAGCTCCTGAAGCTCGTCCACCCGAAGTGAGTCAGCGTCCTCCCAAGTCTTCAGCATCCGCTTGCACTTGTCCAGCAGGAACACGGAAGTCCTGGTGAGTGCGGCGATGTTGGCGGTGTTGTTGTAGTGGTCCTCCACGAGCTCTGTCACTCTGGTCTTCTCACGAACCAAGTTGCGCCCCTGGGCAGCGAACTGGGCATCCTTCTGGTCCAGCTTGGCGAAGAGACGAGTGAACCTAGCCTCCTGTTTGCGTAGATCCTCCTGAGCGTAGATCTTCTCCTCTCGAGCGGTCACCCTCTCAGCCTCAGCCTGAACTGCCAAAGAGTTGGCGTGGCGAAGTCCTCGCTCGAGCTGCTCAACTCGCTGGCGAAGGGTGAGGTTCTCCACGAGCAGGCTCTGGGTGCGGGGCTGAAGCTCCTTCAGCTCCAGAGTGGTGTACTCCAGTCTGCTGAAGAGTCCACTCGTCTGCTCGCTCAGTCGGCGGGCGTGAGTGTCGAGGTCCACGAGGTAGCTCCCAGTGGTGACGAGCGTGTCGTCGGCCTCACGTAGAGGTCCCTGAACAACCTCCTCCTCGTAGAGTGCTGAAGGGTCTGGCAGTCCGTTCACGATCGGAGCCACTCTGTAGTAGTCCTGAGGGATCAGCCTCAGGTCTCCAGTCCTGTAGACGTCGCGGTACCTAGCCAGCAGGTGGCGAAGTACGTGGCTGCAGGCGGTGTCCACAGCGTTCCTGACGTTGAGTCCAGTGCTGTGCTCGAGCATCCCGGGGAAGCCTGGAAGTGCCGGGTGGGGTAGGACGGCCACCGTGCAAAGCACTAGTGGTCCCGACAGCGTGCGGACGTCCTCAGCGCGGTAGGTGACGTGCGTAGGGGGAATCCCCAGCCTGAGGACGACCCTGTCAACCCAACGGGCGAGTCCCTCCATGTGCTCCAGGAGCAACTCCACCTCCTGACGAGCCATCTCCTGTGACACGGAAGAAATTTCTAGTTAGCGCAGGAGAGATAGAACTTTTCAAAAGAAGGATAAGTTTTGTGATATAAGTCAAGAATGGTATATAGCAAAAGAGTTTCGTTTAGAGTCCTAATTTCTAACGACCATTTCTAAGGGCACGTGCTACGGTCAAGTATGGCTCTGATACCATCTGTAACGCCCTGGGTTTTCAAAATCGGAAAACCCAGCATTCTGTCTCGTGATAGTCCCTGGATCAGACGCTATCACGCACAGGCATTCATCACAGATAAATAACACAGTCATACATCGAAATAAAGCATCAGAGTACGAATAATAATCTGATTATTACATGTCCTGATTATTCGGAGTACATCAATACTCGCCTCTTGGCGGAATAACAGAAATAAGAGCCTACGCAGCGGTAGCTAGTCTTCAAAAGGTGTCTCCATCTTCAGGCATCTCCCACAGGCATCCTTGAGCGAAGCGTCGTGCCCCCTCAGTCGTACCATCCGTCGGCATTGTTGTCGTAGTCGGACTCGTACCCTGCAAGCTCAGGGGCTATTCCCAAGGATCGGGATAGGTCCACGTCACCAACCGTATGCAGGCTTTAAGTGGCCTATTTCTAAGGGGAAAAGAGTATCTCAAGGTAGTAGCAGGGTTTCCTATGCAGCAGCAGCAAAAATAGAGTAATATCTCCATAAGTTCACCATATCCCATATCTCTCATCCACATACGGATACATCTGGTTACCCAGATCACCGTCACCATCACCTATCTCCATCTAGGGTCGGTGCGAGAACTCCCACTCCTCGCACCTCAATGGTTGCACCCGGATCCGCGAGGTAGAGGGAGCAACTCTCCTCTCCCCGAATACAACCACGGCTCACCAATCACGCTCATCCTATAAGGGGGAGGTAGAAATCCCAAAACGTAAGAGTCGGAGAAACAACGGGCATGTCCATAACCGAGGACGCGGCTATACGTATAGATCTAAACTCTGCAGAGCGTGTACACCAGTACCCAACTCGGAATAGCACCCGGACGGTGTACGGCCGACCGAGCCTACCCTACCGGGCGAACACCTAGGAGTTACGGTTCCATCCTGCATCCGGGTCTCGATGCGGTCCCCCGCAGAAGACCACCCCAGAACTGTGAAAATGCCCCCGTGTGGCCACACGGGAGTCGCACTGAGAGGGTGGACTCACTCCCACCTCTCCCCCACTGATACCCCGCTATCCTGCTGGCAGGTATGGTACCGCACTTGCTAGGGTCGAACGGCCCTATCCCCACTCTCGGCGAGGTGGTGTGTACGAAAGTCCCGTGTTACAGGCGACCCACTCGGTTTCAGACCGGGGCGAGCTCATATCCTCCAAGTCATCACAAAATCCCCAACGCCTGTGCTCCTAAAACGGTGTACCCGCCATAGGTACCAACTCGGGCAACGTCCGAGAAGACGATCCCTGGCCCCCGATCCCAGATCAGGTTGTCTCGAGCTCACCCCCGCCAAAATATCCCAAAACGCCTTCTCCTGCCGGTTTTTCCCAACACACGCCAAGAAACTACCACAATAATCCCAACACATGCACAGCAAGCTCAGCACATCATCTAGCTTAAGTAAACAGTAGTAGGTCAATCAAGGACAAGTATGTAAAAGAGGCTATGCATGGGTTCATCATATCCATCTCTATGCATTAAATAAAGCACTAGCAGTTCTAAAATAGCCATGCCTAATGGGCATTCAAAGACGGTCGGGCGTGAACCTGGGTACGAGTGGTCGTCGTAGCTGAGGTCGTCGTCGTAGTCCTGGTTCAGCTCTCCGGCTCCGGCAGCTCCTAGAAGCGTATTTAAATAAATAAACTCGGCTACTAATAGCAATAAATCCAAGATAAAAAGCAAATAAGATCCAAAAAGAGGCAACCTCTAGTCTAGCACGAAGTTTGGATTTTTAGAAGATTTTCAGAAGAAGTTTCATATTTTTCAGAGCTAAAACGGATTTGTTATGATTTTCCGAAGATAAAATACATTCCTGAAATTAAAATACGCATATACATTAGCAACAACTTTAGGCCGACTACTAGCTGGCTCAAAAGGGCTTAAAGCTAGCTGCTAGATGGCTGCAGGGCGGCTACTGGCGCCGACGTGGCATCCACGGGGGCGGCTATAAGTCAGCTGCAGCCCACGTGGCTGCTGGCGTGGTCAGCCACACGAGATCCCGGTGGGATCTTCTGCGGCGCGGGTCGGTGTGGACTCTGGCGTGCCCAAGGCTGCGAGTGGCCGGCCGCACCAGATCCGGTGGATTGGCTACGGCCAAAACCACGTGTGCCCCCCCCGTGCACAAGGGAAAACCCCCTGGGTTTTGGGGTCCGCCGCCAGGTGCTCGACGCGGTGACCCAGAGGAACGGCGGCGCGGTCATGGGTCTGCCGACGGCGAGGAGTGCCCGGCTAGGTCAACTAACGGCAGCGAGGGGACGACGAGCGCTAGGGGCTCTCGCTTATGCATCAAGGGATCCGTCTTGGACAGAGGTGAGGTGTGGCGGCGTCGCGACAGGGCACGGCGGCGACGTGCCTGCGCGGGTGCTCGGCGGTGGTCACCGGCGAGCGCGTGTGGGTGTCCCTGATGCCCAGAAATGAGCGTGCGCGCATCAGGTGAAACATGTCGACCCAAAAACTGGGGCTTTCGCCCCCTGTCCAGAAGTGCTCGGCCGTCACGGCCATGGTGGAGCTCGGGCGGAGCAGTGCGGCGGCGAGGGGTAGGCTTCGGCCGCGGGACTACCCTGCGCGCGAGTGTGCGGTGACCGGGGTGGCGAGGTGGTTGTGAAAACGTGCAAGTGGTGGACGGGGAGTGCCTGTGCGCGTGTGCACGTCGACGTGCGTACCGGCGGCGAGGTGCGCCAGAGCACGGCGGCGGCGGGGCGCGTGTCGGCGAGGTGTGGGTACGGAGCAAGGGAGGAACGCGGAGGCGCACGCGCGTGAGTGTGGCGACGGCGGCGGCACCTGCAAAAGATTCCCAGCACGGCACGAAGGCCGGCTTCACCAAGCGGCGTGCGCGGCGGCGGTGGCGACGGCGAACTCGCGTCCTGCCACGGCTCGAAGGCCGGGTCGACCACAGGTGGGCGAGGAAGGTCGGCCTCACCTCGGTGGCCACTGGCCGAAGTGCAGGCGTCGGTGAAGAGGACGGAGCGGGCTCGTCGGCGATGGGGAAGGCTGCGGCGCGGAGCAGAGGAAGCAGGGGAAGACGGTGTGCGCGGCGACAGCAGGTCCGGCTCCTCCTCTCGGACGGCTCCGGCGGCGACAACGGACGGCGTTCCCCCCGACGGCCTCCGGGCCTTCTCTTCTCCCCCCTTCTCCTTCTCCTCCGGCGGGCAGGGCGGTGTGGAAGGAGGGATCCTCCCGGCGGCTAGGGTTGGGAACTCCCCAGGGCGCGGCGGCGGCCTTCTTATAGGCGGTGAGCGGTGCGGGACGCGTGGACGGCGCGGATGCGAGGGCGGGGCGCGCGGCGGCATCGCGTCGGCGCCATGGCTGGCACGGGAGCGCTTTGGCGCGCGACGCCAGCGAAAGCGGAAAAGGGGAAGATGACGACGGCGACGTCATGGTGACGTGGGCATGACGCCACGCGGGTCCCGTTCGTCAGCGACACGGTGCGGGCGCGGTTGGTGGGAGGCGGGCCGGCGGAAGTTGGGCCGCGACGGGCTGCTTCGAGGGAAAGAGAGAGGAGGTGCGGTGCACAAGGAAAAAGAGAAGAGGGTGGTTCGGCGGACTTCAGGACTTTGGGCTCGCGGCCCAGAAGCTATCCTCCCTTTACCTTTTCTATTTCTTTCCAACCCTTTTCTATTTTAGATTCAAATTTGAATGTAAATTCAAATTTGAAATCCCACTCAAATAAACTCCAAATAAAACCAAAAGAACTCCAAGTTTCTCACACTAACATTTTTATATTTCCTAGAAATTTTATTTAGCTCAAAATAAATCTAGGAATTAAAGGAGAGAAAAGGAAGACATCCTTAAATAAGTTGATAATCACTCAAATAATTCATCGAAAATTTTAAATCCACATTTTTATTAATTAACATTCCTCAATAAATTTGAGGGATGTTACATTTTTTCTGCTCCCAACCAAACACTTTCACTCTCGCCACTCCTCTTTTCCCGTTGATCCTTCTTTGGTTTAATGCTCCAGGACCCTACTGTGCCCCTTTTTCTATACGAAATATCATATCACAGTAGAGTTGGCTCCTACTATATATTCTTAAAAAGCGGTGGATCGACTCTACTGTATTTTCCCAAAAAAAAGGTTGCTAAAGATTTCTATTTTTCTTTTTCAATGCAATTGGACATCACATGGAAGATTAGTTAATTTTCTAAAGTCAAAATGGGAATCATCTAATGTTCTAGACAATATTCAGATTATGTAGGAGGATGTAAACAAGTACTATAACTGATTATGATGAAATGTTAATAAATAGGAACAGAGGGAGTACTCAGGATATAAATACTATGCACCTCACGCGTAGCTTATGCTTGCAGTGTGTGCGTGTGGGAGCCTCCCGGGACGTTCTAAATATTTTTTTGGTGCAAAATACCAAGCGAGTCTAAAAGTATAGCTTTAGTACCAGGTGAAAGAACTAGGACTACAGGGAAAATAATCTAGGTTGGAGAGATAGATGTGTCTCTCCAACGGGGACTAATGGTTTCGTTTTTCTACATGTGTATATGATTTTAAGCTAAATATAGATAGATGTGTGACGAAAGCACGAGGGTCCTGATCCATTACCACTCCTTATACGTGAGAGGTGCGGAAGAGGAGAATTTAAAGGATCCAGGGGGTGTTTGGATCCACCTGACTAGAAGAAGTCAGACTAATTTTAGTCACTTTAGGGACTAACCTTTCAAACACTAGGGACTAAAAGGTAACTAAAACTAGTCTAGTCTCTAGTCAGAGGTGACCCAACTAAAGGTGACTAAAATGTCTCTCTCCTCATTAATTGCCGCGGGAGAGGAGAGAAAAGGGGAGGGAGAGAGAACAATTAATGCTAAAAACAATTAATACTGACTAATTTTAGTCACCTTCCAAACAGGAGGCTGACTAAAATGTTTTAGTCTGACTAAACTTTAGTCAGGAGACTAAAGGGATCCAAACACCCTCTCACTTGCTCTAAAACCTAGCTGGCAGCAAATACGGTAGGCGACTTAGAGTTATTATGCCCTTCTGTATATATAAGTAACATTGAATTCGACATTGTCTTTTCTAAACAAAAAATGCTCAGAAGAATTAAGGACTTCAATTATTAGGGACCACAGCTTGTTCGTATATATATTGCTGTGAAAATGAACTCGGGCCAGCTGTTCTAAAGTGCCTGTTGCCGGTCATATGGTCACAATCCCAGACAACTCTTGTAGTGATCTGTCTACAAATGACAAGATTTATTGCTTTGTTGGGATACAAAAGGTGGCATGGTACCAGGTTGTTGGGTTACAAATGTTTTCCGATATTAATATGATTAATACTATAAAATCTTACTTATGATTTCGCCAGATGAATGACTCTCATTTTTTTTCTAACACACTAAAATTTCATTTATATAAATTCCATATGATCTTTTGTTAAAAGTGCATCTAAGTTTTCATCGTGTACTACATTTTCTAGAAAACATCCATCCTCCAAACTAGACTTTTTTACATATAAAATCTGCCTCAAATATCTAATGCTATATCATACACGGTGCTACTAAAATTAAAATTATCTGTACTGGTGTCACAAAACAATTGTTTTATATCTTTTGAGTTAACTTGAATTTGGTAATGGGATTAAAAGGTGAGATATACCATTTCTGTATAAATTGAAAAAACTTCACATACAAGCTTGAGGAAAAAAGAAACATATTTAGATCCAGGTGTCCGACAATTTTATTACCACTGATAAATTTATCAAACCGTTACAACATATATAATATCGGGAAAATATAACGGCAGGACAGGGCATTCCTATTTGTTCGCACCCAAAATTGACAGGTCTCATCCGACCGGTCAGACCTGTGGGCCCCACCGGTCAGACCGGTGTGGTCAAAGTCCACGAAATCCTATTTGGACTTCACCATTGGATAGGTCTCGTCGAGTAGATCAAAATCCATATGTGGAACGTCTAAATCGGAGTCCGGATGAGGGAGATATGACTTCTCCAAGATCTACACGCCGGGTGCACCGGTCAGACCGGTGCCTCCCCGATTCCGAGTCAAATTGAGGAGTCCTGATAGATTAGGCTTGTAAAAGGATTTCCTTACGGGGCAAGACCTCCCCACCCTATAAATATAAAGGGCCACGGCCGATTGAGGTTGATCATCCAATCGATCAAATACATTTACCTTTTATTGTCTCGTATTTACTTTTACCTCTTCCCAACTTTTCCAATCTACTACTTGCTGTTCTTCCTTCGTCTCCGCGAGGTCTGAAGGCGTTCTAGGTGGCCTTGCCGACCCTAGAGCAACCCTACGTGCATCTCCCCGACGGGATCCTGCCCGGGCGACGTTCGGAGGTCTTTCGCCGGTTTACCCCGGCAAAGGTCTGACCGGTGCGCAAAGGTCTGACTGGTGACTCACACCGGTCTGACCGGTGCTGCGTATTGTTGGCCGCAAACCTGCGCCAACAAATTGGCGACTCCGCTGGGGAGCGAAGATATGGCTATCATAACCGATCTATCCAACTCCGGCGACATGTCTCGGTGTGAGCTAGATAAAAACAACATTGTCGACTTCACGGATGAAGAGCTCTCACCAGAAGATCGTCAAGCTATGGAGGACTTCATGAAGCAAAAGGCCGAACGAGATTGCCAAGAATTAGAAGAGCTCATGAAGAAGAAGGCTGAAGAGGATCGGCTTCACTACTTGTCGCACTTCAAGAAGAATCGTGAAGGCAAGGTGAAGAAGATCAAGGACATCACCTTCGACACTCCACCGCCTGAGGTACCACCCAATGTGAGCACATCGTTATCTCCATCTTCTTTTGTTACCGTCAATGATCTTACTACTGTGATGAATAGCTTTCGTTTATCTATGATTGAAAATATGCAAAACATGGTAGATAAGAGTCTCGGTAAACGGGTAGAGGGTGATGATAATATTGCATCTGGTTCTAAAACTGTGGCACCTCAGACCCCACCTATTAATTCATCGGTTACACAAACAATTAATCCTCAGTATGGCATGCCGTTGAATTATTTTGCGGGACAGTCACCACCGCCGCCGTTTGGTCAGAATAGACCGATGGGTCCGACCGGTCAGACCGGTGCCGGTGCTGTGGTGCCTTTTCCCTCGTCTCCGGAACCTATAGTTACTATTCCTCCCGTTCAGGCTGCTTCTGGCCGATCTGGTGGAAATACTTCAGTAGCTCAAGGTATTCCAATTATGGTTCCGTTTGAGACAGGCGTTGGGTATGGTTACGCACCTAATCCCCAAGTTAATAGCCGTTTGCAACACCACACTTCTGGCTCATACATACAGCCGAATGTGGGGCAATCGAATGCTTCCACTACGCCAATGACAACCACCATCCAGGAAGTCATCGATAGGTTTAATGCTAATCTTGCTAAACAAATGAAAGATGACTATGGGATAGAAGTGAAAAATAAAAATCTTTCATATAGAAAACCGTATCCTTCTAGTTTTGATTCGGTTCCCTATCCTATTGGTTGGCATTGTCCTGAATTTGTTAAGTTTAATGCGGATGATAGCAAAACTACGTGGGAGCATGTTAGTCAATATCTTGCTCAACTAGGAGAAGCTAGTGCCATAGAGGAAGTAAGAGTGCGTTTATTTTCTTTATCTTTAACTGGCAATGCTTTTTCATGGTTTGCTTCATTACCTGTTAACTCTATTCGTACTTGGGAACAATTAGAAAAAAAATTCCATGACCACTTTTATAGTGGAGATAATGAGTTAAGGTTGAGTCATTTAACATCGGTTAAGCAAAAGCATGATGAACCTGTTACTAGTTACATTAGGAGGTTTAGAGAAACCAAAAACCGTTGTTATAATCTTGTTATTTCCGAAAGGGATCTTGCTGAATTAGCTTTTAATGGTTTGCGATCCCATATTAAAGAAAAATTAGAGGGTCATGAATTTATTGATGTTGCCCAAGTCTTAGTAAGAGCTTTAGCTCATGAAAGCCGAAGCAAAGATACTCGGCTCAAATCTGATCGTCCTAATATACATATGCTAGATTATGAAACATCGGACGATGAGAGTAAAGAAGTGTGTGCTGCTGAATTTACCTGGTTACCTAATGATAAAGCAAACACTTGTGCTTCTCTTAAGCCGGCTCATAAGAGTCGGGATGAGATGAAATTTACTTTTGATGTAGCTAAGTGTGATAAAATATTTGATGAGTTATTTAAATCAGGTAAAATTAAAATGTCTCACACTATACCACCTATTGATCAACTAAAAAGACGTGCTTATTGTAAATTTCATAATTCTTTTTCTCATGCTACCAATGATTGCAATATTTTTCGTCGGCAAATACAATCGGCCATTAATGAGGGTCGTTTGAAATTTCATGAGATGCAAGTCGACGAAAATCCTTTCCCTAATAGCGCCTTTGTTAATACTCTTGAATTGTCAAATCCTAAGGTGCTTATTCGGCCGGATCAAGCCGAAAACGCTAAAGGAAAAAATGTGATCATTGGAGAGCAAAGATACGACAAGAGGCAGCCTCTGGAGGTGATCCCCAAGGTTTCAGCGACTTCAACGCTTGGGGGCAAGACAAGATCAAGACAACCGGTACTGCGTTGACCGGTCTAACCGGTTCCCAGACCGGTCTGACCGGTTCCCAGACCGGTCTGACCGGCGCCTCCAGAAAGGTTCAAGATGCTCCAAGCTCAAGAAAAAAGCAAGGCCGAGTTTTAATGAGCTCCTGGCCAAATATAAGAGGGAAGGAGCTACTAAGGATCTAAGTAATCAGCCAAACGGTGCTAAGGGCGTGAAAGCACCACTAAGACATAAAGGTATTCATCACCAACGAGGTAACTTTTCACAATATCCTTTTGTTGGATCTGTTATGCCATCGTCTTGGTATTATCCTTGCTATTATTCACCTGCTGATTATAGTAGTATGTACGTGAATTCGTATATGATTCAATATCCTGTTGCATACTCAAATTATAATGCATTACAAAGACCGATTGTTTGCAATAGCAATCTGGTCAAAAATAATGTGTGTACTACTATTAAGCAAGGTGAGAATAGCAACAAGCAAAATGCTAAGGAGATGCAGCCGAGGTGGTGTCCCTCAGGCTTGTCTCATACTCAAAAAAGGAGGTTGCAAAGACTACGCAAGCGAGGAGCAATGGGGCAGCAGATTGAAGAGAAGCCAGCCAAGTCGACACGGACCCGGAAGGAGTGGAGACCAAAGCAGGCGACATCCTCGACTTGAGTAAATTATGTGTACGGCCGTTGTTTTGTTAAACATCGTCCTAAGTGTTTTTTAGTTTAGAAAGATATTTTTTGGCACGTATCCTTTGCCAAAAAACAGGGGGGCATATGTTTGCACCCAAAATTGGCAGGTCTCATCCGACCGGTCAGACCTGTGGGCCCCACCGGTCAGACCGGTGTGGTCAAAGTCCACGAAATCCTATTTGGACTTCACCATTGAATAGGTCTCGTCGAGTAGATCAAAATCCATATGTGGAACGTCCAAATCGGAGTCCGGATGAGGGAGATATGACTTCTCCAAGATCTACACGTCGGGTGCACCGGTCAGACCGGTGCCCTTCACCGGTCAGACCGGTGCCTCCCCGATTCCGAGTCAAATTGAGGAGTCCTGATAGATTAGGCTTGTAAAAGGATTTCCTTGCGGGACAAGACCTCCCCACCCTATAAATATAAAGGGCCACGGCCGATTGAGGTTGATCATCCAATCGATCAAATACATTTACCTTTTATTGTCTCGTATTTACTTTTACCTCTTCCCAACTTTTCCAATCTACTACTTGCTGTTCTTCCTTCGTCTCCGCGACGTCTGAAGGCGTTCTAGGTGGCCTTGCCGACCCTAGAGCAACCCTACGTGCGTCTCCCCGACGGGAGCCTGCCCGGGGGACGTTCGGAGGTCTTTCGCCGGTTTACCCCGGCAAAAGTCTGACCGGTGACCCTCACCGGTCTGACCGGTGCGCAAAGGTTTGACCGGTGACTCACACCGGTCTGACCGGTGCTGCGTATTGTTGGCCGCAAACCTGCGCCAACACTATTATTCAATTCTGTGTGGAACATCGCCTCTTGCATTAGCACCATCACCACCAGTCTCAGGCACCGCGGCTGCTGCCGGCGTGCATATATTCGAGATGCACCAGCAACGAGCAGGTAAGAAGCCTTGACACTTGCCATCGACGTTCTCGTAGCTCTCCAATAAGCACACGTTTGCGCACTTGCTCGTGGACGTGCACCACCCTTTGAAATCGCCGCTCAGATGAGAGCAGAGCGCCTCAACTAACGCCATGTCTGCAAAAACAAACGCGCGAAATGAAATGAAGGTTTTCAACGGTGTTACCTGTTGTATACAGTTCACTCGTGTGCACATACCGCTGGCCAAGACAATGAGCAGGACGACAGCAACGACGGCGGCTGCGGAGAGCTTCATTGGTCAGGGGGTTTTTTTTTTTTTTTGGTGCAATTTGTCTTGTTTCCTTGGAGAGGACTGACCGACTGAGTAGTTGGAGGATGAGTGAGTCCGTCATGGTCTTGGCAATATATAATCAAATGTGGAAGAGGATAAATTAATGGATTGCTCCAAATCTTACAGCAACTTATATGGCATGCATATATTTAATTCTAATAGGTTAGCGTTACAACCTGCTAGTCTGCTACGCTATATATGTATGGCTGTGATGAATTGCACACAATAGTAACCCTGTGTTTCTAAATAATCCAAAGAATGCTTAGAACAAATTAAGGATAGGAATTAATACTGACCATAGTTTGTTGATGTTCTATCGCTTACAATCGGAGACTGCTCATCATGGGATTTGCTCAAGGGGTATACCTTAAATTTTATGCCCTTTTTATTTACAAATTGAGAACTGCTTTGGTACTACACTTTTAATTTCTTATTAGCACATATCTTAAAGAGAGCAAGTAATTTGTTAAATATTTCATTAATTGTCTTCCAATGGCCTGACCCTAGCTACGATTTGTCAAGGTGGTCCAACTTAACATAACTTTTTTAACGCTACAAGTCTAATATACCAACATATATAGTTTTTCTGGTACAAATATCAGATGTCAGTTCAACTACTACTGTTTCAACAGCCAGACATGAAAATCAACATTTTTTCTTCTACAAATCAGATCAAGGCACTAGGGAACTGGGATTTAGACTAGAATTAGGTTTTTGGATGTGTTCAGCCTAGCTCGTATCCCAGAGCTTGTCCCTCGTGAGCCTGGTTCAGCTCATGCAAACTTTTCATACATATACTAACGCATGACTTGGCTCTTGAAACAACCCATGCATGTGTTCATTTTGGAGTATATTGCAAAATGGCAGGAAATATGATTTTAATCAAGGGGGTTTGCATATGGTGACAATTGAATATTTAAAAATGGGCCATCGAGGAGGATCAATACATAGAAGATGAGGACCAGTAGGGCCAAAAAAGGGGCCAGGCCAATCAGCCTGACCCAATCTGGAGCCTGATCTCGGTCGCCCCATTCTTCAGCGCGAAGTAAACAATCATGTGTAGGGTTTTTTCACCTGCCTAAACCCAGAGGCACCGTCTATTGAAGACTATCGATTTGAAGGAAAGAAAGCTGGAGGAGACACCATGAAAACACCATCCAGCGCCGCCATAAGTAGAAAGATCGGAGATGAGAAGATTTCAGTGAGAGGCATCCGCAGGAAGACACACCAAAGGAGGGAGAAACCCCCTAAGTCGATCGGCTCAGACGTGCAGTAGATCAGCCTGGGTCTTTCCTGCCTTCAATCTTCGTCATCTTTGGACCAGTTGATCTACATAGGATCATTTACCCAGAAATTCATCAACATGTGTAAGATCATGGGGTAAAGTCTCTGTTTGTCCTCTGGGTTATATAGAGATCTTGATTTGTAATCGTCTAACCACTTTATGAGATAAAGCTGTTACCTTTTCATATACTAGAACGATCCGGCGCGCGATGCGCGCCCTAGCGAAAGTGCACTAAAGTATCAGAGGGAGGGCCATATCACGACGTAACAATAAAAATGAATGTGCAAGACATAGAAAAAAGTTTACATAACATCAATTAAAATGATGGTATTTGTCCTCAACTTCTCAAGTATCAGATTACAATTGCATTTGGCGCGCGATGCGCACTACCATTTCAACAATCAATACAAGTAAACAATCACTTGCTCCAGCCTAAATGATAGATGCATAAGCTGTAAGGAATCGGATGCTCGTAGCCTAAGAGGGGGAGGGGGTGAATTAGGCAACTTAAAAACCTTAACCTATGGCTTCACTACTTTTGCATAAAGTAAAACTAGAACATACTATCTAGATGTGCAACTACGGTTGTTCTAGTGTGAAACTCCCATCCCAAAATAAGTTTTGCAACCTATAGCCAATCCTAGCATGATACTACTCTAGGAAAGTAAAGACAAGTAAGGATTGCAAGAGAGTAATGCGGAAACGTAAAGAGGGATGAGAGGGAGCAAACTCTTGACATGCGATTTATCCCGTGGTATCGGTAGGCACTAAACCACCTCTAGTCCACGTTGTTGAAGCACTCACACAAGAGTATTGCTTCCCGGTCACCAAGTCTCTCCCAAGAGCACCACTTGACTCGCCACAAAGGCTCGCCACTGAGGCACTCGCCAAGCTCCCTTGGTCACCTTGATGCCGCCTCCACTAAGGAGCTTCTCCACCAAGGAAGGGGGTCTCCACGTCCCTCGTACAAAGTGTCCTCGCCACTCCACACCAAGCCGGAGGGTCGAAGACGATTGCCGGTGAGCCACTTAGGCCCCAAGGCTTCCGGCGGACCTCGTACAACTTGATTCACTCAAGAATCACCTCACAAGGTTGGCACAACCTTGCACTCACTCAGCTCTAAGCTAAGCTTAGCACTAAGCACACACACAAAGCATGTGCAAGTCTATGGATGAGCAAATTAGCACTTGGATGGATTGGATATGATCTTCTAGGTGTCTTGCACTCCTCTGCACTTCCACACAATCCAGCAACCTCAAATGGGTGAGTGGAGGGGGTATAAATAGCCCTAGGCACCCAAAGAGCTGTTGGCTAATGGCCACAGAAAAAGGTAGCGTCGGATGAACCGATGCTATGTTTTTCCTAGGCGTCGGTTCATCCGGTGTCCTCCACGTCACTTAGCCGTTGCAGCTCTGCTGACACAACTGTTCCGACGCTTTGCACCGACGCATCGTCGGATCATCCGGTGCTTAAGACTTCGCGGCTAAAACCCTTCTGTTGGTTGTCTTGATACCGTCGGATGAACCGCTGCTGACCCGTCGGTTCATCCGGTGCTGAAGCCTCTCCTGCTCGCTGCTCACTGTCTTGAATTCAAGGACCATCGGATGAACCGCTGCTGAACCGTCGGTTCATCCGGTGCTAAAGCCTTTGTCTTGGCGCGTGTCTGTCTTGATTCAAACAAGGCATCGGATAGACCGACGCTTCAACCAACAAGGCGTCGGCTCATCCGGTGCTGCTGATTCCTGTGAGCTGTCTTCTTCCAATCATCCGACGCATCTAGAAATGGGACTGTCGGATCATCCGACGGTGCACTTTTGCTGTTTCTTTGCGTCTTCAACTTGTTTCTTTGCTTCTTTGATTGTGGTTGCATCCATGGGACCTAGATATGTCTACAAGGACATGCTAGACGATTTGGTTAGTCCCATTACTTGTGTTAGCATGAATCACCAAAATCAACTCAAACAAATGGCAAATGGGGCCACGTTTGCTACAATCTCCCCATTTTTGGTGACTTATGACAACACAAGCAAAGCAAGCATAAATTTGCAAAAATTGACAAAATTAGAGCCACTTACACTTGCTTGGATGCTTGCCATCATCCAAACTCCCACTAGATCAAACTTCCCCCTTTTTGATCTTCTCTTCCTATGTTCACACATAGCTTGCCTCTTCCCACTTTGGAAACACTAGCTTGCTTTGGTCCCACATTCTCCCCCTTTGGAATAAGATCTCCAAAAAGATCCAAAACAAAAGGTCTCCAAGGAAATTTAGCAAGTCCTAGCAAACATAGCTCAAGAAGAAATGTTAAATACAAGGGAGAAAGCCGCATGAACTATGATCCATATGTATGATATCAATGAAGATACCACATGTGCGAATAACTAAGGTGGATCACAAGCTCATGAGACTAGCATGATATAAACTAAGCTCCCCCTAAGTGTGTGCACAATATGATAGTGTGAAAATCAAGTGCACAACTATAACCACTTGTAAGGCAAGGAAGCTTAGAGCATATCATGCAAGGAGGTAGCTTAAAGAACAAACGATAAGACAAATGGGTTCTTGTTGCATTACCACTTGTAGATACCACTTGTACCCTTTTGAGCATTGCATACCTCCCGGGGGACGATCCTCTCTACCTTGTTGGCACCACATTGAGATGAGCCACTTGTACGTAATATCACTAGGAGGTGACACCACTTGAAAGAAGCTTGCAAAGAAGACACTTGGGGTACCACAAGGATTAGGAATGTATGAGTACATTACCTTTGAACTTATATAGAGACATAAGCTCGCAAGGATATGACTCAATAGCATGAA
Organism: Cenchrus fungigraminus; assembly: GCA_036936925.1. Classification (NCBI taxonomy): domain Eukaryota; kingdom Viridiplantae; phylum Streptophyta; class Magnoliopsida; order Poales; family Poaceae; genus Cenchrus; species Cenchrus fungigraminus. Next base: position 26,262,724 of record CM072774.1, on the reverse strand, counting down.
GCTCATATTGCTATTTTCACTCTTGTAGAGATGTTAGATCACATTGAGAGTGAAATGGCATTCTCTAAGAATGAAGCACTACACCGGAACGCGTCACCAAAGGGACTACACAAAATAAGCTTGAAACAATGTTAGTCCCATAACCAAACTATAGGATGAGCTCCCCCTAAGTGTGTGCATTTAGTGTTTGAATCACCAACCAAATGTATGCACATTGTTTGTGA